>CM038680.1:716999830-718199830 GCA_021605205.1 Aegilops longissima
GAAGTATTTTCACAAAGTTTTCGGTAATATTAGTAGATGCTATTCGAACCCTTCCTTTTATTAAGATTCGAATTCTTGTTCTTATTATTATCTAATTTTTTTCCATGTATATGCATCAGACACAATCTACTAATTGATCTATATTCTGATACCCTACTATATCATAGTCTCTACTACTAGTATTTTTAATACCTCAGGAGCTCATGAGACTCTTTTAGTGAAATTCATAAGTCTCAATTCCCGAGCGATCGCACCAAAAACTCGAGTTCCTTTTGGATTTCCTTCTTGATCAATGACAACCGTCATCATATCGTATTATCATACCGTTGTCACGTTTGAGTTCTTTACATGTACGTACAATTACAGCTCGTCTTACTTCTGTCTGATCTTTCTAGAGGCGGGCACTGCTTCTTTGATTACAGCAACAATAACGTCACCAATATGAGCATATCAGTGATTACTAGCTCCTAAGATTCGAATACATATCAATTCGATAGCCCCACTCCGTTGTTAGCCGCTACATTCAAAAGGGTCTGAGTGAGATGGATCTTGGAAGTCTGGTTTTTTATTGGATAGTGATCTCGGGCACGAGTGGTTGATCTTCGTGGGCCGTGAATGGCCATGGAAAGGAGTATTGATGTCAATATGTTCGATTGAGAAGATTGGACGATGAAAGACGGATCCTTTGTGGTTTGAATAATAGGCTGTGGTCTCGATATTGGGCTATCGGCTGATTGCTTTCTGTATGAGCCTCTTGTGATTGGGCTCTCGTGGGCGGATTACCCGATGTGTACTCATCTTCCAACAAAGAGGAGAAGACATAACCAGAAGAATTGTGAGAAATAAGTCAATTTATCAAGTTGAGGCATTTCGATTTGGATTTCAAATAAGAAAGACAGAAAAAGACTCCTGCGCCCTCGAGAGCATTCTCTTTCACTTGCATTTCTTCCTGAAGTTGGCTCGAAGACCTGTCCAGCCTTGATTTTCCCAGTTATTACTCGAGCGCGCTGAGGCAACTCTGAACTAAGCTCAGGGGAGGGGTAGTAGGTATGCTTCAAACCCTCCGGCACCTTGAAGAACGATGGCACTAGATCGGGAAAGATGAATGACCAATGAGGACAGGACAATGGGGGAAGTTGGTAATAGAGAATCCTCCCTTCTTCTTTGCTTTCTTGCCTGCAAAAATCCAAAACTAACCATTGGAACCTCATGGGCTACCGAGTTAGGAGATTCATTTTTTTTTATTACTTTTACTTTTTTTTTACTAAGTTATTCTAAAAGATAAGAGCTAACCGACCATCCTGATTGAATGTTTGAGTACTCGGAGTCTCTCGTAAGTATGGAAAGAAAGTCTCTTCTTTCCACAACTCCTAAATTTCCCATCAGCCTATCCAATCTAATTCCGATGAGTCGAGAGACCTTACTTTAGTGTAGGTAGTGTCAGATAATTAGGAAGTCTTGATAGTCTTTCGTATAATCTCTTCTTCAATCCTAGGAGCAAAAAAGGAATGTCCTTTAGGGACCTTTGGATACCAAGATTTCCGACCTCTTACTTTCGTAGTTATGAATTGCGGAATAGAATCAATTATGAAATTCATAAGTATATATCCCTCATCCCTATTGGTATCGGTTTGGGCCACTACCCAGAACCCTGCCAGAGCCCTATTTTTAAGAAGAAATTGACAGTCTTTTTTAGAACTAGAACTATGGTAAAATCCAATATCGATAGGCCTAGTTCTTTTCCTTTGCTTATGTAGGGCAAGAATTTGTCGAGTTCAATCAGTACAATAAGAAATCCTAAGTATTTTTTGGGTCAGCGACACCCAGATTTGAACTGGGATAAAGGATTTGCAGTCCCCTGCCTTACCGCTTGGCCATGCCGCCAAATCCGATCCAAAATCGAGCAAAATCTTATTCATCCACATTATTTTACTAATTTTTATTCATAGGAGGGGATTCTTAAACCCTTTTTGATTTTTTTAGATCGTTGAATCCCTTTGTACTTATCCCTTTCCAATCCCTTTTAATAAATTCATTCATGTTTTTATTGGACCCAGTTTTATTCTCTTCGATTGATTGTATCTCAAAACACACATTGCTTAAATACCTTCTCTTTCTATTGAAAAGAGAAAGGATTTCCATCCTGATCGCCAAATTTAGGAAAAATTGGAACCATTAACTATATTATTTGTTATTATTTGTTATTTTGATATTTTCTATTTGTTAGTAGTGAACGGTTCTAAAATGGGTATTGTATCCCAAATAGTGTTTCCTTAATGGCATAACAAAATCCAATTGATTTACTGCTAATCAAGATCAATTAAAAAAGAGAATTATGATATTGATATAGTGTGACCTGACCCTGTTGCTCCAAGTGAAATTCTTTCTAGGGTTCTTAAAGATATTCTCCATTTTTCCCTTTCCTACAATAAAGTATAGTCTCAAGGCTAGCACGCACCATTCCTCGCTTATGATAATCTAAGGCCAAAAGAAAGAAGGCTCACACCATAATAATACATACCCTTTTTCCTCGATCGTCAAGGTCGTGGATTTGGATCGATTTCGGTTTTACGGGCTTCATACATTGTTAAGAAAAGTACTCGCATTGGAAAGCATCACGTTCGACACACAAAAAGAAGTCGGTGGAAGGTATGGAATTTCTCGGTGAAGGTCGAAGAAAGCAATCGCCAATGCTCTTGGTTCCGAAACGAGTCTTTTCTTTGAGAATTAAGGAAAACAGACTAACCATGTCTGTCTATGTTCACCTTGACATGAAAGACTCTTTTCCTAACCTGACTGTTCTACCTGGCTAGTTCACTTCACTTTTCGAGGGATCCTGGATTGGAGTTCACTTGTCTATGAGTGTCCGAACAGCTTCAGATCCTTCCAAGGCGCAGGGGTTCTCTCTCCATTCACTTTGAGCTGGGTTTCTTATGATCTTTTTAGTAGGTTTTCCATCCAATTTTATGGTAAATTAAGTCTTACACAGCTGTCCCCAAGGATGTCCATTCCATTCGGCAGGGACTCAGTCTCGCATTCGATCTCCCTCCTTTCCCTGAAAGAGTCGAGGTCTCTCTGGACTTCTCTTTTGACTCCCTCCCAGATTCAGAAAAAGGGAGGGAGAGGGATCTCGACGGGAGTGATTCCCTGAAAAGAGATCGTTCCCAGCATCCTCGTGTTCATAGTCAAACTCACCTTCATCCACCTTTCATGGACTGGCGCGGGCAAGCGCCGATGTCTGGAGCAGGAGATGGAAGCTTGGGTTGAGGAGGCTGTCAACGAGTCATCAAAGGCGATAGATTGGTTATATTCGGATTCGTTTGATTTTGATTTTCTTTTTTTTTGGTTGTGAGAGGTCTGAGTCCACAGCTGGGGAAGAGTCGTCGGATGACAATTGAAGTAGGGGTCTGCCTCTTTCAAAGGGAAGCAAGAGTCTCATAGGAAGGAGATCCTGCATGCACCAATCCCAATCAGGAAGAGAGTCTTGTTGTCAATGAAAGCAATTTTTCTATGTCACATATCTGCCTATCTCGTGTTGTGAGCTATAAAGTACCCACCGAGGGGTGGACCAAGAAAGAGGCAGGTGATTGGGTCCTTCCCATCCTCTGTGATGTCGGTCTCTTTGTCATTCTTTCACCCTTGCTGAGTAGCGAAGTGAGCATACTCAAGATCCAATTCATCAATCATTTGAGTTGGTACGAACATAGGAATCCAGACTCCGCTTGATTCGATCTTCAGTTTCAACCTTCATCACCAGGAAAAGAAGAAGGACCCACTTATTCCACTCGGAGAGACCGAACCAGCAACAAAAAAAGAAAAACTGAAGGAAGTTCTCTTTCCATTCCAACTAAACTAAGTGAAAAAAGGGGGAGAGCAAAACAGAAACACAGGAACAAAGAAACTATGTCCAAACCAACGAGTCCTTTGGTCGACTCTAAAGAATGTATCGGGAGTTGGGAGTTAGCCGTCTCATAGGAGTGATAGCTGGGTTTTTCACGGAGTTTCTTCGTACGATTGAAAAAAAGAGTGCTCTAGGTCAGAGAAAACAAGAAGAAGATTGTTCACCAGTCTGTCTCCCAACCTCTTTAAAGCAGCTACCTACCGTGATCTAGTCTTGGGACAACATTGGCACCCCCATTTGCTGGATCTTCTAGGCACTCTAAAGCGCTTCCACGAGAGACAGATGGACTTTGAGTTATAGACGGAGAAGAGCCTTTAGAGGATCAAGAGTGATTCCTCAATAAAACAAATGGGATTTTGAGGAGGGCTGAATGCGATGTAATCAAGGGTTCGCTTTCACCGATCGGCGCCATCTTTCCTGCTATGAATTTCCCAGTCGGAGGGCCCTTTCCTTCTACCTTCTCGAACCCATTCACCAATGATTGGATCACTCAAAGCTAAAGACCAATTCCTTCCTTTTAGGTGGTCTAGGTGGCTGGGATACTATGCCATTCTTTTTAGAGGCTCACAGACGAGTTCTTTGAAGGAAGCAAAATAACCCATGTGTCTCGGATGAAGTCTACCCTCTTTTTGTGCCGGGAAGAAGAATGAGATCCAACTCAAAGTCAAGGAAAGCGGCCTAGACCACTGACTTTTGACGGAAGGCTTCAACATGGATTGGTCTGATAAAGACAATTTTTCGCGAATCCAATATTTTCTCGAGAGCACTAGACCTTCTCTCTTTCAGGATTGATTCCCACTCACTTTGCCTCGATAGCAGGCTTGGCCCATGAGACCTATTGTCTTATTGTTCTGGCTCACTTCACTACTTTGGAGAATGGGTTTTTCCCCTTTTTGGTTCGCAAACGCTCTAACCCATCGAGAAGCTCCATCCAAATTGGAGTTGATGTGAGCACTTCCCCAGAGGTAGAGGCTTTCTCTACAAAAGGGTGGGAGCATAAAATGTAGGTGAGTCAATTGCGTGTGGCCTTCAAGTATTTTGTATTGTAACAATATTAGATCGGCATCCAAACAAAGGTGCATGTACGGTTCCTAAGGGATACAATTTTGTCCTAATCATCGAGAAAGATGAAATAAGTTGATAGCCCGATCTCGTACTAACATATACTCTATAAATATTGAAGAACTTGCATGCGGCCTTCAAGCCACAACCATGTATGAGTTCGATCTCGGACTTTGGTTTGGGGCTGCTGGCCCTTCAGCGTCGACAAGGAAACTGTGGACGACAATGGGTTTAGAATTAGAATAAAACAAAGACCCTATCGAACAAATAGAGGAAAGGGCGGAAAGGGGAAAAATTAAAGTCTAAGGGACATATGGCACGAAAAGGAAATCCAATTTCGGTAAGACTTGATCTGAATCGTAGTTCAGATCCAAGTCGGTTCGATGAGGGCGACCATGAAAGTCACCGAATGGGTTCGGTCCATCTTTTCCTGATCTTTGTTTGTCCCCCAAAAAGGCGTGAGAGGATCGTTGCAGATGTCCGGACGGACACAACTTCTTCTAACGCTAGAAGACCACAGGAAGAAACCGGGACCGAGCATGTCGTGAAAGACACACACGGGTGGGCGTGCTTGACCGTGTCTCCGGGCACGCTTGAATGTAGATATCATGAACGCGAGGATAAGGATACCAGGCCGAGAAACCCGGGCAAGTACTCCCTAATGTGCCAACCGCTAGCGCATCCAGGGCCCGCGCGCCAGCTCTGCTGGAGAGGCTGCCACCGATCCGAAAAGTGCGTCTGCGGTTCGGATAGACTGATTCTGCAAACGCCTAGCCCTGTGAATCAATAAAAAACAAGTGCTAAGTTTCATTTCAGATCAATGAATAAACCAAAAAGAGACCTTTCTCGCCGACGCCACACTATGCTCCGCTTCAACAAATGAGAGTTTTCGGTGGAACCGTGAACCACGCGAGCTGGTTAGATGCGTGAGGCGGAGGGCTCATAGTACCGATAAGCGCAGCTATGCAAAGGAAGGAAGGAGCCTAAATCGACCCCTTCTTTCTTTTTTATTCAAAGACACAAAAGCAAGCACAGTACCAAGAGATTGGACTCTCGGATGAGACTAAGCAGCTACCGTTCCGACGTGCCCCTGACCCTATCTTGATTCAAACCGAAAACCCTCTCTAAGGTGGAGCCTAGTTGAAGCTGTCATTCAAAGAAGAAATGGGAATCCAAATCCACTTTGAGGGATATAAATGAAGTCTCGCTCAAGAAAGAGAGTTGTAGATTCGTAGAAGAGGATCGAGTCTTGCACGCTACAAAAGGCAGCTAGCCAATGAAAGTAAGTGGAAAGAATATAGTACTTCAGATCGATCCGGAGGGGCCCCAGTTGTTTGGGTGCGCCCTACCCCAATGTTAGACTATTGCCTTTTAGCCTCGCTTGCTGCTTGCAGCATGGATTCGATAGATCTATCGAATCCATGCTTCCCCGCCTGAAGCGAGACTCTATCCGTATCTCAAAGAATAACGAGGTAGGCGGCCGGCGGGCAAAGAAAGGGGGCGGGGCGTTTACTTGAAAATGACAACCGCCTGTTCCAGCAGCGGGGTGTTGGAAATATGCACTAGAGGCAATAATAAAAGGATTATTATTATATTTCCTTGTTCATGATAATTGTCTTTTATTCATGCTATAATTGTATCATCCGGAAATCGTAATACACGTGTGAATACATAGACCACAATATGTCCCTAGTGAGCCTCTAGTTGACTAGCTCGTTGATCAATAGATAGTCATGGTTTCCTGACTATGGACATTGGATGTCATTGATAACGGGATCACATCATTAGGAGAATGATGTGATGGACAAGACCCAATCCAAGCATAGCACAAGATCGTGTAGTTCGCTTTTGCTAGAGCTTTTCCAATGTCAAGTATCTCTTCCTTAGACCATGAGATCGTAACTCCGGATACCGTAAGAGTGCTTTGGGTGTACCAAACGTCACAACGTAATCGGGTGACTATAAAGGTGCACTACAGGTATCTCCGAAAGTGTCTGTTGGGTTGACAGGATCGAGACTGGATTTGTCACTCCGTGACACGGAGAGGTATCACTGGGCCCACTCGGTAGTGCATCATCATAATGAGCTCAAAGTGACCAAGTGTCCGTCACGGGATCATGCATTACTGATGAGTAAAGTGACTTGCGATGAACGAGATTGAACGAGGTATTGGGATACCGACGATCGAATCTCGGGCAAGTAACATACCGATTGACGAAGGGAATTGTATACGGGGTTGATTGAATCCTCGACATCGTGGTTCATCCGATGAGATCATCGAGGAGCATGTGGGAGCCAACATGGGTATCCAGATCCCGCTGTTGGTTATTGCCCGAGAGCCGTCTCGGTCATGTCTACGTGTCTCCCGAACCCGTAGGGTCTACACACTTAAGGTTCGGTGACACTAGGGTTGTATGAATATGAGTATGCAGTAAACTAAATGTTGTTCGGAGTCCCGGATGAGATCCCGGACGTCACGAGGAGTTCCGGGATGGTCCGGAGGTAAAGAATTATATATAGGAAGTGTTGTTTCGGCCATCGGGAAAGTTTCGGGGTCACCCGGTATTGTACCGGGACCACCGGAAGGGTCCCGGGGGTCCACCGGGTGGGGCCACCCATCCCGGAGGGCCCCATGGGCTGAAGTGGGGAGGGGAACCAGCCCATAGTGGGCTGGTGCGCCTCTGGCCCACCCCGCGCCTAGGGTTGAAACCCTAGGGTGGGGGCCCCACTGCCTTGGGGCACTCCACCCCTTGGCCGCCCCCCCACAGGAGATTAGATCTCCAGGGCCAGCGCCCCACTGGGGCCTATATAAAGGGAGGGGGAGGCAGCCGCACTGAAGTTCTGGCGCCTACCTCCCCTGCTACACCTTTTCCTCCTCCGTCATGAGCTTGGCGAAGCCTGCGCCGAGATCTTGCTGCTCCACCACCACCACGCCGTCGTGCTGCTGTTGGAGCCATCTTCTTCAACCTCTCCTTCCCCCTTGCTGGATCAAGAAGGAGGAGACGTCATCCGCTCCGTACGTGTGTTGAACGCGGAGGTGCCGTCCGTTCGGCACTCGGTCAACGGTGATTTGGATCACGGCGAGTACGACTCCATCATCCACGTTCTAGTGAACGCTTCCGCACGCGATCTACAAGTGGTATGTAGATGCAATCTCGCTCCCATGACTCGTTGCTTAGATGAAATCATAGATGGATCTTGGTGAAACCGTAGGAAAAATTTTAATTTTCTGCAACGTTCCCCAACAGTGGCATCATGAGCTAGGTCTATGCGTAGTTCTCTATTTCACGAGTAGAACACAATTTTGTTGTGGGCGTAGATCTTGTCAACTTGCTTGACGCTACTAGTCTTATCTTGCTTCAGCGGTATTGTGGGATGAAGCGGCCCGGACCAACCTTACACGTACGCTTACATGAGACCGGTTCCACCGACTGACATGCACTAGTTGCATAAGGTGGCTGGGCGGGTGTCTGTCTCTCCCACTTTAGTTGGAGCGGATTCGATGAAAAGGGTCCTTATGAAGGGTAAATAGAAGTTGACAAAAATCACGTTGTGGTTATTCATAGGTAAGAAAACGTTCTTGCTAGAACCCAATTGCAGCCACGTAAAAGATGCAACAACAATTAGAGGACGTCTAACTTGTTTTTGCAGCAATTGTCATGTGATGTGATATGGCCAGAAGTTGTGATGAATGATGAATGATATATTGTGATGTATGAGATCATGTTCTTGTAATAGGAATCACGACTTGCATGTCGATGAGTATGACAATCGGCAGGAGCCATAGGAGTTGTCTTATTTTGTATGACCTGCGTGTCATTAAAGAACGCCATGTAAATTACTTTACTTTATTGCTAAACGCGTTAGCCATAGAAGTAGAAGTAGTCGTTGGCGTGACAACTTCATGAAGACACGATGATGGAGATCATGGTGTCATGCCGGTGACAAGATGATCATGGAGCCCCGAAGATGAAGATCAAAGGAGCTATATGATACTGGCCATATCATGTCACTACTTTATATAAATGCATGTGATGTTTATTATGTTTTATGCATCTTGTTTGCTTAGAACGACGGTAGTAAATAAGATGGTCCCTTATAATAATTTCAAGAAAGTGTTCGCCCTAACTGTGCACCGTTGCTAAAGTTCGTCGTTTCGAAGCACTACGTGATGATCGGGTGTGATAGATCCTTACGTTCACATACAACGGGTGTAAGACAGTTTTACACATGCATAAACACTTAGGGTTAACTTGATGAGCCTAGCATGGAAAGACATGGCCTCGGAACACAAGAGACCGAAAGGTCGAACATGAGTCGTATGGAAGATACGATCAACATGGAGATGTTCACCGACGATGACTAGTCCGTCTCACGTGATGATCGGACACGGCCTAGTCGACTCGGATCATGTAACACTTAGATGACTAGAGGAATGTCAAATCTGAGTGGGAGTTCATTAAACAATTTGATTAGATGAACTTAATTATCATGAACTTAGTCTAAAGTCTTTGCAAAATATGTCTTGTAGATCAAATGGCCAACGCCATGTCACCATGAACTTCAACGCGTTCCTAGAGAAAACCAAGCTGAAAGACGATGGCAGCAACTATTCGGACTGGGTCCGAACCCGAGGATCATCCTCATAGCAGCCAAGAAACAATATGTCCTAGAAGCACCGCTAGGTGATGCACCCATCCTGCAGAACCAAGACATTATGAATGCTTGGCAGTCTCGTCTTGATGATTACTCCCTCGTTCGGTGCGGCATGCTTTACAGCTTAGAACCGGGCTCCAAAAGCGTTTTGAGCAACACGGAGCATATGAGATGTTCGAGGAGCTGAAAATGGTTTTCCAAGCTCATGCCCGGTCGAGAGATATGAAGTCTCCGACAAGTTCTATAGTTGTAAGATGGAGGAAAACAGTTCATCGGTGAGCACATACTCAAAATGTCCGGGTTGCACAACCGCTTGTCCCACTGGACATTAACCTCCCGGATGAGGCGGTCATTGACAGAATCCTTCATCGCTCCCACCAAGCTACAAGAGCTTTGTGATGAACTACAATATGCAGGGGATGGTGAAGACCATTCCCGAAGTATTCTCAATGTTGAAGTCAGCAGAGGTTGAAATCAAGAAAGAACATCAAGTGTTGATGGTCAATAAAACCACTAAGTTCAAAAAGGGCAAGGGTAAGAAGAACTTCAAGAAGTACGGCAAGGATGTTGCCGCGCCCGGTAAGCAAGTTGCCGAGAAGAAGTCAAAGAATGGACCCAAGCCTGAGACAGAGTGCTTTTATTGCAAAGGGCAAGGCCACTAGAAGCGGAACTGCCCCAAATACTTAGCGGACAAGAAGGCCGGCAACACTAAAGGTATATTTGATATACATGTAATTGATGTGTACCTTACCAAGATCTGTAGTAACTCCCGGGTATTTGATACCGTGTCGTTGCTCATATTTGTAACTCACAGCAGGAGCTGCGGAATAAACGGAGACTGGCGAAGGACGAGGTGACGATGCGCGTCGGGAATGGTTCCAAAGTCGATGTGATCGCCGTCGGCACGCTACCTCTACATTTACCTACGGGATTAGTTTTAGACCTCAATAATTGTTATTTAGTGCCAAGTTTGAGCATGAACATTGTATCAGGATCTCGTTTAATGCGAGATGGCTACTCATTTAAATCCGAGAATAATGGTTGTTCTATTTATATGAGAGATATGTTTTATGGTCATGCTCCGATGGTCAATGGTTTATTCTTAATGAATCTCGAACGTAATATTACACACATTCATAGTGTGAATACCAAAAGATGTAAAGTTGATAACGATAGTCCCACATACTTGTGGCACTACCGCTTTGGTCACATTGGTGTCAAGTGCATGAAGAAGCTCCATTCTGATGGACTTTTAGAGTCTCTCGATTATGAATCATTTGACACATGCGAACCATGCCTCATGGGCAAAATGACCAAGACTCCATTCTCCGGGACAATGGAGCGAGCAACCAACTTATTGGAAATCATACATACCGATGTGTGCGGTCCAATGAGCGTCGAGGCTCGCGGAGGATATCGTTATGTTCTCACTCTCACTGATGACTTGAGTAGATATGGGTATGTCTACTTGATGAAACACAAGTCTGAGACCTTTGAAAAGTTCAAGGAATTGTAGAATGAGGTAGAGAATCAACGTGACCGAAAAATAAAGTTCTTACGATCAGATCGTGGAGGAGAATATTTAAGTCACGAATTTGGTACACACTTAAGGAAATGTGGAATCATTTCACAACTCACGCCGCCTGGAACACCTCGGCGTAATGGTGTGTCCGAACGTCGTAATCGCACTCTATTGGATATGGTGCGATCTATGATGTCTCTTACAGATTTACCGCTATCATTTTGGGGATACGCTCTAGAGACAGCTACATTCACTTTAAATAGGGCTCCGTCTAAATCCTTGAGACGACACCGTATGAATTATGGTTTGGGAAGAAACCTAAGCTGTCGTTTCTAAAAGTTTGGGGATGCGATGCTTATGTCAAGAAACTTCAACCTGAAAAGCTCGAACCCAAGTCGGAAAAATGCGTCTTCATAGGATACCCTAAGGAAACCATTGGGTATACCTTCTACCTTAGATCCGAAGGCAAGATCTTTGTTGCCAAGAACGGATCCTTTCGGAAAAGAGTTTCTCTCGAAAGGAGTAAGTGGGAGGAAAGTAGAACTCGATGAAGTACTACCTCTTGAACCGGAAAGTAGTGCAGCTCAGAAAATGTTCCTGTGGTGCCTACACCTCTTGAGAGGAAATTAATGATGATGATCAAGGTACTTCGGATCAAATTGCTACCGAACTTCAGAGGTCCACAAGGACACGCTCCACACCAGAGTGGTATGGCAACCCTGTCCTGGAAATCATGTTGTTAGACAACGGTGAACCTTTGAACTATGAAGAAGCGATGGTGGGCCCGGATTCCAACAAATGTCTTGAAGCCATGCAATCCGAGATAGGATCCATGTATGAAAACAAAGTATGGACTTTGACAGACTTGCCCGATGATCGGCGAGCGATAGAAAACAAATGGATCTTTAAGAAGAAGACGGACGCGGATGGTAATGTCACCATCTATAAAGCTCGACTTGTTGCTAAGGGTTATCGGCAAGTTCAAGGGATTGACTACGATGAGACTTTCTCTCCGTAGCGAAGCTTAAGTCCGTCCAATCATGTTAGCAATTGCCGCATACTATGATTATGAGATATGGCGATGGACGCCAAAACGGCATTCCTTAACGGTTATCTTAAGGAAGAGTTGTATATGATGCAGCCGGAAGGTTTTGTCGATCCTAAGAATGCTAACAAGGTATGCAAGCTCCAGCGATCCATTTATGGGCTGGTGTAAGCATCTCGAGTTGGAACATTCGCTTTGATGAGATGATCAAAGCGTTTGGTTTATGCAGACTTATGGAGAAGCCTGCGTTTACAAGAAAGTGAGTGGGAGCTCAGAGCATTTCTCATATTATATGTAGATGGCATACTTTTGATGGGAAATGATATAGAACTCTTGGACAGCATTAAGGCCTACTTGAATAAAAGTTTTTCAATGAAGGACCTTGGAGAAGCTGCTTATATATTAGGCATCAAGATCTATAGAGATAGATCGAGACGCCTCATAGGTCTTTCACAAAGCACATACCTTGATAAGATTTTGAAGAAGTTCAAAATGGCTCAGTCCAAGAAAGGGTTCTTGCACTGATCTGCAAGGTGTGAGATTGAGCTCGGCTCAATGCCCGACCACGGCAAAAGATAAAGAAGAGATGAGCGTCATCCCTATGCCTCGCCATAGGTTCTATTATGTATGCCATGTTGTGTACCAGACCTGATGTAAACCTTGCCGTAAGTTTGGTAGGAAGGTACCAAAGTAATCCCGCAAGGAACACCGGACAGCGGTCAAGAATATCCTGAAGTACCGAAAAGGATAAAGGACATGTTTCGCTTTATGGAGGTGACGGAGAGCTCTTCAGAAGGGTTACGCCGACGCTAGCTTCGACACAGATCTGGATGACTCTAAGTCACAAACCGGATACGTGTATATGTTGAATGGTGGAGCAAGATGGCTGGTGCAGCTGCAAGCGAGCGTCGTGGCGGGATCTACATGTGAAGCGGAGTACATGGCAGCCTCGGAGGCAGCACATGAAGCAATATGGGTGAAGGAGTTCATCACCGACCTAGGAGTCATACCCAATGCGTCGGGCCGATCAAACTCTTCTGTGACAACACTGGAACTATTGCACTTGCCAAGGAGCCCAGGTTTCACAAGAAGACCAGGCACATCAAGCGCCGCTCAACTCCATCCGTGAAAATGTTCAAGATGGAGACATAGAAATTTGCAAAGTGCATACGGATCTGAATGTCGCAGATCCGCTGACTAAACCTCTTCATGGGCAAAACATGATCAACACCGAACTCTATGGGTGTTCGATTCATCACAATGTAACTAGATTATTGACTCTAGTGCAAGTGGGAGACTGTTGGAAATATGCCCTAGAGGCAATAATAAAAGGATTATTATTATATTTCCTTGTTCATGATAATTGTCTTTTATTCATGCTATAATTGTATTATCCGGAAATCGTAATACACGTGTGAATACATAGACCACAATATGTCCCTAGTGAGCCTCTAGTTGACTAGCTCGTTGATCAATAGATAGTCATGGTTTCCGACTATGGACATTGGATGTCATTGATAACGGGATCACATCATTAGGAGAATGATGTGATGGACAAGACCCAATCCTATGCATAGCACAAGATCGTGTAGTTCGTTTTGCTAGAGCTTTTCCAATGTCAAGTATCTCTTCCTTAGACCATGAGATCGTAACTCCGGATACCGTAAGAGTGCTTTGGGTGTACCAAACGTCACAACGAATCGGGTGACTATAAAGGTGCACTACGGTATCTCCGAAAGTGTCTATTGGGTTGACACGGATCGAGACTGGGATTTGTCACTCCGTATTACGGAGAGGTATCGCTGGGCCCACTCGGTAGTGCATCATCATAATGAGCTCAAAGTGACCAAGTGTCTGGTCACGGGATCATGCATTATGGTACGAGTAAAGTGACTTGCCGGTAACGAGATTGAACGAGGTATTGGGATACCGACGATCGAATCTCGGGCAAGTAACATACCGATTGACGAAGGGAATTGTATACGGGGTTGATTGAATCCTCGACATCGTGGTTCATCCGATGAGATCATCGAGGAGCATGTGGGAGCCAACATGGGTATCCAGATCCCGCTGTTGGTTATTGCCCGAGAGCCGTCTCGGTCATGTCTACGTGTCTCCCGAACCCGTAGGGTCTACACACTTAAGGTTCGGTGACGCTAGGGTTGTATGAATATGAGTATGCAGTAAACTGAATGTTGTTCGGAGTCCCGGATGAGATCCCGGACATCACGAGGAGTTCCGGAATTGTCCGGAGGTAAAGAATTATATATAGGAAGTGTTGTTTCGGCCATCGGGAAAGTTTCGGGGTCACCCGGTATTGTACCGGGACCACCGGAAGGGTCCCGGGTCCACTGGTGGGGCCACCCATCCCGGAGGGCCCCATGGGCTGAAGTGGGGAGGAACCAGCCCATAGTGGGCTGGTGCGCCTTGGCCCACCTAGCGCCTAGGGTTGAAACCCTAGGGGGGCGCCCACTGCCTTGGGGGCACTCCACCCCTTGGCCGCCCCCGGGAGATTAGATCTCCAGGTCCCCCTGGGGCCTATATAAAGGGAGGGGGAGGCAGCCACACCCAAGTTCCGCGCCTCCTCCCCTGCTACACCTTTTCCTCCTCCGTCACGAGCTTGGCGAAGCCCTGCCGGAGTACTGCTGCTCCACCACCACCATGCCGTCGTGCTGCTGTTGGAGCCATCTTCTTCAACCTCTCCTTCCCCCTTGCTGGATCAAGAAGGAGGAGACGTCATCCGCTCCATAGGTGTGTTGAACGCGGAGGTGCCGTCCGTTCGGCACTCGGTCATCGGTGATTTGGATCACGGCGAGTACGACTCCATCATCCACGTTCTAGTGAACGCTTCCGCACGCGATCTACAAGTGGTATGTAGATGCAATCTCTCTCCCATGACTCGTTGCTTAGATGAACTCATAGATGGATCTTGGTGAAACCGTAGGAAAAATTTTAATTTTCGGCAACATTCCCCAACACGGGGGCCTTGCACGAAAGCAAACCTACGATTAAGTAGCAGTTGCTTTCGCTGATGGGCCCAAAGAGGGGGCACTCGTCCTCGTTCTTACCAACCTCAAGTGTGTACATCTAACTTATTATCTTCTTTTTCACGCAAGCCTGACCTCACTGTCCATTTCTTATTCATTCGTATGCCCTAGTGGACTTGGTGGTGCTCCTTTCTCAAACCGTAACAACTCGAGCGTTAGGGAAAATAAGGAAGACCACCGAGCGAACCGGCGTAAGGGACTTTACTTATCCGAACCGAATGTTAGTGGCTTAAGCTAAGCCTATCACGAGCTGCGTTGCTGCTTGATCGGCGGGGAGGAAGATCTCAAAGTATGGGGCAAAGGATCAAGCGCTTTGACTTTGCTTTGTCCCCGGATCCACCACAGGTTGGGTTTGAGAGCCGTGTCATGGGTGACTATCTAGCACGGTTCGGAGAGCACGTATGTAGTCTCTACTGGTGAATGGAAGCCCCGCCGCAAAAAAGAAGCGGCTCTTCCCACGGCTCTGTCACCATTGACTCTATTTATTATTATGGTAAATCATTGTATCAAGATGTCAATCTTAGATCTTATTTTAGTCCGATAAGTCCACCTACAAAACTCGCCCTTGGCTTTCGTCTCGGTAGGTGTATTATTCTACATTTTCCCAAAAGGACATTCATTCATTTCTTTCTTCCCGGGCGATCACCACGACTAAAACGAAAAAAAGACAAGAAATCAAGACCCGTACTACAGGAAAAGGGCTGGTGGCCGACATTTGGGAAAGTCGGGCCGATCGGGTGTATTCATTCAAGTGAGGGTACAGAGGAAGAACGAAACGAAGTGAGAGGCCGGGGGGCAGGGAAAAGAGTCGAGTCGATCGACCGGGAGAAGCAAAATGAAATCCGGATTTGGCCGAAAAAGATGCAACGGTATGGATACCATGACCGATTACCATCGAGAAAGAAGCATTTTTTTTATATCACTTCGGGTGAGCGGGGCCTTCAAGTGGCCTCAATACGCCGGGGTTGTAGATGACATACCTTTCCTTATGGGAAATGCCGCCCTTACTAAAAAGGAATAGAATCAAGTTATTTTTACCAAAGAAGTCCCGCTCGACGGCCCGACGAGTCATCTACTAAAAGGACCCTCCCACTGCGCCTCCTTGAATTATTCGGTCATGCGATACTTTTTTAATACTAAGAATAAAATGCATTTCGACCCCGTCCTAGTTCTCAATCATTTCGTGGCACCGGGTGTGGCTGAACCATCTACGATGGGGGGATCGAAGGGAGGAAGCTTAGATAAGAGAATACGCTCTCGCATCGCTTTTTTTTAGAAAGCTCTACCAGCGAGAAAAAGTGTTTGGCCCGAGCCAAAAAGAGGTTGATCCACTTCATTCGCCAAGCGAATGATCTTTGCTTCGCGGGAACAACAAAAAACACCATATCGCTCTTTCCTTTCTTCGGTGGTACCTTCTTTTTTCCAAGGGATGGGGTTGGGGTGTATAATAACCCTTTTTTTGAGTATGCCCGGAAACAACTCCTAGCTCAATTTAGGATCAAATGTAGGAACCTCATGGGTAAGGATAAGGTAATGGAATTGATAGAGAAATTCATAGACCTAGGTAGGATAGGAAAACTGATAAAGGGAATAGAGATGATGATAGAGATCATACTGAGAAAGAGGATAATTCCGCACGGTACAACTCTTATTTGAACGAAGTGCAAAAATGCGATCTTTTTGTCTAATAGAACAAACACTAATACCTTAATTGAGTCGGTAAAGATCAAATCTGTTTATCAAAGTGCTTCTCTGATTGCTCAAGACATCTCTTTTCAACCGAGGAACAATCCAATCTCATTTCGCTCCATTTTAGTAAAATAGTGAAGGATATTCCATTAATAATGCCAAAAGGGGTGGAGGGATACGATTTGTTGTTCGGTCGATTAGGGGTGCGGAAATAGCTAGAATTGAATGCGGAAAGTATGGAAAAACATCTTGTAATGTATTTAACCAGAAAATCGATTATGCTCCTGCGAAGTATCTACTAAACGGAATTTCAGGTGTCAAAGTGCGGATCTCATATAGTCAAAATAAGAAGGGACGTGCTATATCCAAACGCACAAAATATAGTAAATATTTTAAATGCAGATGTAGTAGGGGTCGCGAACCGGATGGTACACAACTTGGTTTTGGAAGATATGGCACCAAAAGTTGTAGAGCTGGTCGTCTTTCATATCGAGCCATTGAAGCAGCGCGTCGGGCTCCAACACAGTGCAAAGATTCCAAGAACACCTTTCTCTCTCACTCTCTCTTGCTTTCACTAAATCCTAGATCCCAAGAGCATTTGTGAGGATTCCTGAGTGTTATTCCAATCAAAAGATAGATCGTCCCTCTCTCCTCCTCTCAACCAAAGGAATTCGTGATTTGAGCAAGTTTTGAGCGGTTCCCTTGGTCTTGTTACTTTTGGAGGTTGGAGACTCCCAGACGGTAGGAGTCATTCGGTGAGGAATCAAACCATTGTGATTTCCCCCGGATAGTTTGTGAGGGTTTGGAGACCACCCCAAGGTCTACCACTAGTGGTTGAGAATCGCCTTCGTGGTGATATATCAAAGAGATAATAGGGTGAGCCTTCGTGGCGTTGGTGTGCCTTCGTGGTAACACCCATCTCTCTAAACGGTGACATAGCTTCCCTCCAAGGAAGTGAACATCGGCATACATCCACGTCTCTCGGAGTTGCGGTTATTCCTAAAGCTGACTCCCTACTTGTGATTACTTGTCTCTTAGTCTTTACTTATCATATATTGTGCTTGTTTACTCATATACTTGCGGTACTTGTTCACCTTGCTTAGCTCCTAGTATCATTCTTGCAATTGTTAGGCTCACCTTTATATTATGCATTATTGCCTAAAATTGCTAAGTAACAATTAAAATTTGTAACTGTACCTATTCACCCCCCCCCCTCTAGGTCCATCTCGATCCTTTCAGGGTTATCGAACCCACGAGAGGAATATTTCCTTGAAGCAATGGTCTGTACCAAGCTTATGTTAAAGTGTCAATTCCAGCTTTTGACCGGATTAAGCAAGCAAATAGTAATTCAAACACTTATAATAAAAAGAGGTACATGTATGAGGACTTAATGCTTAGAACCATGTATTTGTGTTGGACTAGATATGATCTTAATTTGTGGTCTGGAAGTCACCTATCGAAATGTGCTTCTTACGGGTCGAAGTGGGGGATGTGTCCAAATTACATCTTGACCGGCATGTATCCTGCATCAAGAATCAGTTGTCCTACCACATGCCCCATCTGTTGCACGAGTTTGCCTCGAGAATTAAGATAATGAAATCAGACAACTTTGGGCGTTTACTGACTACACCTCATGAATCCCCAAGGATAGGATCTGTGTTACCCTACTAAACCTTACTATCACCGGCGTTTGGTATATCACTTCACGATTTCCTTGCCCCTAGACTCACCGGTGTTCGATATCCATGATCCTGGGTACCTACAGGGATGAAGATCACGGAAAAGACAAGAGACACCTACAGAACAATTTTATTTCACACATACGGGGTGTTAATTCAAAGCCCTTCCATTGATCCCCACAACAAATACAGAAGGTTAATTCAAAGCCCTTCCATTTTATTTCACACATATGGGATGTTAATTCAAAGCCCTTCCATTGATCCCCACAACAAATACAGAAGGTTGCAAGGCCTATGGCTCAAACCACACCTTACTGAACTACTCACATGGAGATCAGATCGCGAGAAGAAAACATTGAAGACATCTTGAAGATAGATTGATTGCAAATATGTCTCACAATGGATGCCTGGTGCGATACACAATTACAAGTATGAACTAGATGAGGAAGCACTATGGTGGTGATGGTGGCTATGGAGATGAAAATGGCGGCGGCTAGGGTTTGTGGATGATGATGATGTTTTGGCTTCTATCGACGCTCTATTGTTGACATTTCGATGGCGTCCTCTTTATAAAAGTTGTTCATGTAGACGATCTGCCTCGGTTTCCACGCCATACGGGCGCTCGAGCCCGTATGGAATGCCGTCTTTTGCTCCGTCTTGGCAGAAATGCCTCCTATTGGTTCCTTATTTCTCCATTTTCCTTCATTTCCATTTCCACACGTGATTTCTTCCCTTTTTAGTCCATTTCTTGTGGAAACATATCAAAGAGAGGATTTTTGGAATTCTCTGCATTCATTAGTTATTAGTGGCAATATCGAAGCGAATATCTCTTTTTGAATGAAATATCTCGGTTTAAACAAAGGTGAATGAGTGTAAAAATATCACTCATCACTCCCCCCCCCCCCCCCCACCACCACTTGATTTGGTGCCAGATTGTGGAATATCGGAAGTCCATACCAGTTCGGGCAGTTTTGGTGAGCCGTGTTGGATGGTTAAAAGTGTCCGGACCATCCAGCCTGACATTGCCGGGCGATTTGGTGATCCGCGTTGGAGTTGCTCCGAGTCCTCCTATTTGACGCTTTATGGGTAAAATAGTTGAACCTAAGCACATGGTCAAGTGTATCGGGCCGACCCACTTTGACAATGTATGGTGTGCTCCCTTGAGTGGGTACATCGGGTTTTCCTCCAAAAATAGGATGATGGATCTTCATTACAGATATAAATATTATAAAACATAAACAACAATATATGTTTAAAAATGTTAACCATGTATTTGAAAAAAACATTGCCCTTAAAAAAACTTAAGTATGTATTTCAACAAATGTTCGCTATGTATTTAAAATTTTGCAACTTATATTTAAAGATCAATGTCTATCTAAAAGGTGTTCCCGTTATTGGGAGAATGTTTATTGTACACAATAGGTTATATAAAGGTGAAATTAAAATATGAATGAACAAACCCTGGAGGAAAAGTAAAAGGGCCAGAAAATAGAAGGAAAGTAATAAAATAGAAATAAAAACGACTAAAAAGAAAAACAGAAAGATAAAGAACAAAGAAAACATAAATGTGAGAAAAGAAATAAAGGAAAAGAAAAATTGGTTGAAAATATGAGAAGAAAACCGACACAAACTTATAGAGAGAAAACAAACAATAAGACCAACGAAAATGTATAAGCATTTAATATTTGATCACATTTAATATTTTTCTAATCCAATTCAAAAAAATTACATTGTATAAGCATTTTTTAGAATGTTACAAACTCATTTTGAAATGCGGGAGCATTTCTTTAAAATATCACGTACATTGTTTTGAATGGTGAAACTTTTTTTATTACTACACAAACCATTTTTTGTGCATTGTATTTTCTTTTTCAAAATATCACGTACATTTCTTTTAAAAAAGAAGCATTTTTCATTGTGAAGAACAGTTTTTTAATGCTATCAATATTTTTTGAAGTTGCGCTAACATTTATATACTGTGGTAACATTTTTTCAGATTAAGGTTTTCAAATTTTCTTCAGTAAATTTATGTTTATGAAATGTACTCATTTCAAATATAAACTAAAATAAAATAGGGAAAAGAATAAACATTAGTGTGACGTTAGTATGAAGTTAACATTTTGTCATCACGTCAACATATGTCTCCACTGACCCGGCCCAAATCGACTCCCTGTAATGTGCATGCAGTCAAGATAGCCATATGTCTGGAGGGGAAATACTATCTGCCGCTCGACGCGTCAAACTGCCCGCGCTTCGCACAGGCAAGCACCGAGCAGCGACGCAACGGCCGGCAGCTTTAACCGGTTTCGGGAACCTTCTAGAGATTCCCGGCTAGTTTTTCTGCTTTTAGGAAACTTCTAGAAGGTTTCTTGAATCAGTTTTTTCTTTATTTTGTATTTTATGTTTTCATTTTTCTTCTCTTTTCTTATATTTTCCTTGTTTTCCTTTCTTTTTCCTTTTTTTATTAATTTCAAATTTGTGCACAATTCAAAACAAAATCATGGTTTCAAAGTTTGTGCATATTTCAAAAATGTTCAAGGTTTCAAAATTTGTTCACCATTCGAAAAATGTTTGCAGATTCAAAAATGTTCACGGTTTTATATTTTTATTCACGAATTTGAAATTTATTCATGTTTCAAAATAGTTCACAATTCGAAAAATAATCACAATTTTACAATTTGTTCACGAATTTGACATGTGTTCATGTTTCAAAATTTGTTCACAATTCAATAGATGTTCGTGGTCTCAAAATTTGTTCACACTTCGAAAAATGTGCGGTTTGAAAATTTGTTCACATTTCAAAAAATGTTCGTGGTTTCATAATTTTTTCACCTTTACGAATTTTGTTCTGGATAACAAAGATGTTCCCATAGCAAAACGTTGTTCATGATTTCCGAAAATGTGTCAGTTTTTGAAAAAATTGTTCACGGTATTCAAAAGTAGTTGCGTTTTACAAAACATTCAGGATTTTCTTTTTTTTTCTTTTCTTTTCTCTTATTTTCCTTATGATTTTTTTGGTTTCTTTATCTTTTTTATTAATTTAAAATTTGTGCACAATTCAAAACAAAATCAAGGTTTCAAAGTTTGTGCATAATTCAAAAAATGTTCACAGTTTCAAAATTTGTTCGGAATTTGGAAAATGTTCACAATTTTATAATTTTATTCATGAATTTGAAAATTGTTGATGTTTCAAAATTTGTTCACAATTCAGAAATTGTTCGCAGATTCGAAAAATGTTCATTTATTCACGAATTTGAAATTTATTTCTGTTTCAAAATGTGTTCACAACTCAAAAATATTCACAATTTTACAATTTGTTAATAATTTGAAATTTGTTCATGTTTCAAAATTTGTTCAAAATTCAATAAATGTTCATGGTTTCAAAATTTGTTCACAATTCGAAATATGTGGGGTTTCCAAATTTATTCACATTTCAAAAAATATTCGCCATTTCATAAAAAATTTCACCTTTACAGTTCTGGTATTACAAAAATGTTCCCATATCAAAACATTGTTCATGATTTTCGAAAATGTGGCAGTTTTTGAAAAAATTATTCTCGGTATTCAAAAGTAGTTGCATTTTATAAAATATTCAGGGTGTTTTTTTAAATGCGTTTGAAGTTTCACAAAAAAAAACGAATTTAGGCACGGTAATTCGTTCTTAAAGGTTTGTGCTGTATACTGAGCATTAAAGCTTGCTAGCTCCGCTGATAGTAGCGCATTGACGCTAGGATGAGATCCTCGGTTTGATCCCCGCTCGGCGCTTTTATTTTTGTGCTATAGTTCTCGGTCGGGCCTTTATTTTTGAGCTACAGTTCTCAATCAGGCCGGCCCACGCTTAGACGCCCTGTTCGTGCGAGCGACAACCTGCGGCGGAGAGCGGCAGGTAGGAGCTCCCTGCCTGGAGAGCTCCTCCCCAACGCCCTAAGCGCCAGGGACCGTAGCTGGCGCTCGCACGCCCCCTTTATGGGCCGGCCCAACAAGGAGCCTGCGCTCGCCCTGTTCCAGCGGTCTCTCTCGATCGGCGTTGACTTCCCTAAAAAAAGATCGAGTTTAAAACAGTCACCGTTGATCGGTAGAAACCATTGATTTAAAAAAAACAAAATAAATCATTAAAAAAATCGCCAAATTTAGAAAATTTCATGAATTTCAAAATGTTCACTGATTTTGAAAAACAGTTCACAAACTTCAAAAAGGTCACCGATTTTGAAAAATGTTCACACAATTTGAAAAATAGTTCATCAAATTTGAAAAAAAATACAAATTTAAATAATTGTTCATCAGTTTTTAAAAAGGTTCATTAAATTTGAAAAAAAGTTGATCGATTTTGAAAATGTTCAATCAATTTGAAAAAAGTTCAAGGAATTTGAAAAAAAAAGTTCATCGGATTTCAAGAAAAGTTCATGGAATTTGAAAAAAAAAGTTTATTGATACTGAAAATAGTTCACCGAACTTGAAAAAAGTTCATCGAGTTGGAGTAAAAGTTCATCAATTTTCAAATAAAGTTCATCACATTTGAAAAACGTTCATTGAATTGAAAAATGTTCATCGCTTTTTGAAAAACAGTTGATCAAATTTGAAAAATATCATCAAATTTGAAAAAGTGAAAAATAAACAAAAAGAACGGCAAATAATAAAAACGAAAAAGACATTGAAAAAAGATAAGTAGAAAAGATAAAACAAAAAGAAAAAAAAACAGGTTTGTGACAAGTAAAGAAGGCTATAGACGTAAGGATTTACCAAGTTGTTCGCTAGCCTAGTTGGATAGTACAGCGTGTATCGGACCATCAAGTCCGGGGTTCGATTCTATGTGGCGCCGCCTTTTTAGCGAGTTTGACCAGGAAAAAAACGAGGTAAAGCGAGTTTGACCAGGAAAAAAACGAGGTAAACTAGGCCGGCCCAGCGTGTTCGAGGGGTATGCGCCGGATTGTAAATAACTCTTTAGCGGGCACTAAAGGTGCCAAAAAGGCGGGACCCGCACCGGGCCCCCTCTATCGCTAAGTCTTAAATGGGCTGCCGACACATTATCTCTTCCCCAGATTATTTTGGGAACATTCTAGAAGGTTCCCTCTGGTTTTCTAGGCACGTGTTTTTTCTGGTTCTTTGATTTGTTCTGTCTTTTCCTTTTTTATTTTTTGCTTTAATTTTTAATTTTTATTTCTTTCTTTCTATTTTTTATTTTTCTTTTAGTTTTTAAAATTTCATGAGATTTTTCAATTTGGTGAGCTTTTTTGAAAATATAAATACATGATTTTCAAATTCTCAAACTTTTTTCCTTTCTTTGAACATTTTCAAATCCATGAACATTTTCAAATGCGTGATATTTTCCAAAGTTCATGAACCTTTTCAAAATTTAAGAACTTTTTTCAAATTCTCATTGTTTTAAATTTGATGAACCTTTTTCAAGATTTGTGGATGTTTTTCAAATTAGCGATTTTTTATAAATTTATGAACTTTTTAATATCTGAGAAAAAAATGAAAACATTATGAACTATGTTGAAATTTATGATTTTTTATATTCTTGTTGTTGCAAAAGTCAACGATTCCCTATGGTCAATTGTCAATGCCCAGAGTTCAGCAACCGATGGCAACGACGATTGTCCAACGTGCCATACATCAAGGGGCGAGTGCCTGCGTGCAAGTGCGCTATTGGTAGACGGCCCACTATGGTGGCACACGAGCGCCAACTTGGGAACGGGTGCTAGACGCGCCATGTGGGACCTCTCTGACTTGTCGGCCCTTGGATTCAACCTCTCTATGTCGGGTGCCGCCACATTTACAAAGGCACTAGCACTTTTGTATAGGGTCTTCAATTTTGGATGCATCTCGCATTTCTTCTATATTTTACTTTCTTTACTATGTGTGTGCATGGAAATGTTTCAACATTATTAGCAGAAAAAAATTCCAACACTTCAAATGCATCACCGTAGATGTTTTTGTATGTACATACATCTTTAACAACGAAAAACAAGGCACTAGTATCAACTAACCGGGTAGCAACAAAACATCAATAATCTAGTTCATGATGTGAAAATTTCAACATAAATTGATTGGATGTATATAACCTAAAGAACATAATTGGCATAACAAGTACAATTTTTGTATATGCACAAGGGCATACAAAGTTATGGATGGCTAAGCAAAAAAACAAACTCTTTTAGCACTAGATTTCAAGTTTCTCAGAATTTTCAAACCCTGACCTTATTTCTCACCTCATTGTAAAGGATATGACCATCATTTGAGGAGTAAAATCCTCTTATTGTAAAAAAAACACAATGGCACACTTTACAAGGAAGCATCATGTGTAGAAATCTAAAAATGTTTTTAGATTATTACTTTCTCTCACGACATACATGTGTTTTTACCAAGTGGCAGTACTTCATAGATAAGGCTAGCTAGACGATGCATTACCAGCATCCATACCACGGAAAGTTATTTCATAGTTTTGTAACACAAGATTTTGCAATCATGGAATATGAAATGTCTTGTTCTCTCGCGGGCGTCCCTGGTGTTGGATTTCTAGATGTTAGACACCCGTGTTGGTTCGTCCTACCTCCCTAGGTGTGGGCATCCGGGGGCAATGAACGATGTCGTCGGTGCTTCCCCCACTATTCCCACGTCCAACCTGGTCAGGTCGTGCAGCCCACTTGTTCATTTTTAGGTGTTCTTGATGGGGGTATGTTTATGTAGTCGGGTTTGGAGGCATGACAACATGATTGAGGTGCCTCGTGATGGTTGTGACACGGCTTGGGTATCCCGAGTTTGGTCTCCTCGCCTTCCATGGCTGGAGTCCAGGCTGGTGGGTTTAGCTGTGTTGTATCCTATGTTCGGGTCGAGCATCCTTGTCTTTCTTTACTCTGGACATCATACTCACGTCTTCTTGCGTTCGTGTCATGTATTGTATTCTTTTTTGTACTCCTTATTATTTCTTGTATCAATGGAAAAATCCACAAGGTTTATGTGTTCCCAAAAAAATGATGGCATGTTTAATTGACATAAAGCTGCATGCCGAGAGAACTAGAATTAGTGCAGATCAACAACTTGGTGTATCAGACTAAGACAACACAGAGATTATCCTTTAATTATCATAATGAACTAATCTTCTATAACACTAAGCTCCCTAGTTTTAAAGAGCCCACATTCAAATGATGTCTCAAATTAGAATTTGGTCATCCGATTTTGACCAGGTAAATAATTTCTCAAAGCTCCATCATTCTATTCTTTTATACTATAAACTATGTTTCCTAGGCACACAATTAATTGAGGTATTCAATTTAGATTGGTCATCCGATTTTGACTGGATCAACAATTTCTCAACCTCTCCCATTGAATTCTTCTAATTCACTATGTCTCCAAATTTTGTATCTATTTCATTCAATTGAGGTATTCAATTTTGGTTTCGTTTACGATTTTGAACTGGCCAATAATTTTTCAAATCAATCAGCTGCAACCAACGTATAAAAACATATCAATCCCACGCATCCTCCCACCACCTGAAAAAAAGAATCATCATTATATGATATTGTAGCATCAATATAGTATATGCAGCCACCGACACATAAATTTTCCCACATAAATATAGGTTGGTTAGCGCATAACACTGAATCACACCACGGAAGACCCATCAAATCAACACATTATAAATAAAAATAAAACACACTTTGTCATCTCCCCACCCGCCTAACTAAACATTCCATCAGTTATAAAATATAAAGGGTATTAGTTTTGTAGAAAGTCAAATTTCTTTAACTTTGACCAAGTTCAGCGCAAAAATAACAACATCCACAATATTAAACGAAAGAGTATGTACATTCATTTCGTGATGAATCTAAAAATACTGATTTTGATATTATGAATTTTGATACATATATCTCCACAAATTTGTATCAAATTTAAAAGTTTTGACTTTTCAAAAAAGTAATAAAACTTATATTATGAAACAGGGTGATTAGATTATTAAGAATCCTAACAACACAAACTGTGCAGTAAAGCGCGCACAACCTGATAAGCAGTTGCGTCGCCATTGGAACTTGGAAGCGAAGCGAGCGAGTCAGGTCGGGTCGGGTCAGTGCGGGGGAGGAGAGGACAAGGAGGAGGCAAGGACTTGAGAAGGAGGAGGTGAAGAAGTCAGAGGAAAGAGAGAGGAGAGGAGAACACGAGAGGCCGCATAAGATCACCAGGGTCGCGTGTGCGTAAGCATAAATGGCTGCCTTAATTGCGTTTCAGTCCCTCTGGTGGAGTGGTTTTCCATACAAATGCTCATCCAATTTGGACTACTTCTCAAAGTTCCATAATGTAAGAACATTTGTGTTAAAAATATTGGTATATTATATTATGGGACGGAGAGAGATAATACTTTGCGGCACGCGGTAATTTTGTTAAAGTAAATGCATTATTAACGAATATTCAATTCCGAGTCCTGGCTCATTTGCACCTGATGAATAGTTACCTCAAAAAATAGCATAAGAAATTTAAAAAAAATCTGTTTTTTTTCATGAAAGTTGTTAAATGATTGATGTCCAGGTAAAATTTCAATGTGTTCACACATCTGAGCAGCTTGTGGAAAAAAGACAAAATCGGCCCGAACAGTGCGCGGACTGTAAACTTCCTCACACACCCTAAATTTATCTTTCTTACTAAGATCCACTCAAATGTCCAACCATGATAAAATTTGGCACAGACATCACACACTCAAACATCTTCCATGCCAAAAAAAATTAGATTTTTCGGATTTTTCTCTATTTTTTTAAATTTACTATTCACCCACGGGTGCAAATGCATCCAACAGTCGAAACGCCTCGTCCCGCTATTAGGTGCTATGTGAAAATTATAACTGTTGAAAATAAAACATAAGAGTACTTCTTGATATACACTTTAAAAACGTTAAAAAATTGAAGCATATAACAAAAGCATGCATGAAGGAGAGAGAAAATAGGTTGCAACTAAAACAGTGCCATTCATATAAAACAGTGAAAGATGAACTATATAGGTATGCTTCAAGCATCGAATACGTAAACTTGTGTCCAAGCACAAAACTTGGTGCAACCAAATTAATGTGGCATGACAGCGTTGCATGGATATACTCCGTCCGTTTCTTTTTACTCCGCATATAAGATTTATTTGTGACCAAATTTGTACCAAAAAGTTTAACATCTACAATACTAAAGCTATATGCTATGAAAATTCATTTCATGATGCATCTAATAATGTTGATTTCAGACTTTGATTGTTGATATTTTTTTCTTATAAAGTTAGTCAAACTTTACACAAATCGACTTTGACCAAATTTTGTACGCGGACTAAAAAGAAACGGAGGGAGTACAAAAATATAATGTATAACTTACATGCATGGCTTGCTGATGTGGCATGGTTGTATGGCTAGGAAAAATAGATACTGAGTGTTAACTATTTATCAAGGTTGACCCTAGCATTATGAAGGCCCTAGTGAGAATGAGGTACAATGGACCTAACAACTATAACATACTAGTAACATGCATACTTTCATTGATATATATCGCATGTCATGTAACTCATTATAAAACTATAAACATTGAAAACTATTTTTAATTAGCAAATAAGGTCTTAATATACCATGTGTATTTGATTATATGATGATAATAAGATAAATCTACTCAACTTTAAACAATTATTGAATAAATACAACACGGTGAAGTGCTGGGGGGGGCAATTGCCCCTCTCCATCCCATAGTGTTGGCACTATATTTTGCAAAATATATATTTTTGTAATTTATTTAGGTACGCAAATGTAGTGGGGCCTTATTTAAGATGGGCCCTAGGCTGCCGCACCTTTAAGGCCCTTTTATAGGTTTGTTGTGTGTGTAATTATATAGGTTTGAGAGGTTCGACCAAAGGTGAAGTTTGACAAAGGGGATGCGGTGGATCATCTATTTCGGTATCTGCTTTCGAATCTCAATATGGAAAGCTCCATGAGAAGGGCTAATACTAACAATTTCTCCTACAATCGGATGCTTTGGAGAAGGGCTATGGATTTGCCATTCTCATCAAGGCGGTCCGGACGGTGCCCAAGCCCACTGAAGCCAGTTACTCGATGAAAGACCGTTTTGAGGTAATGTATTTTGTCTCATGCTTACACATATGTAATCTTGTTGGTTGTTTTCATTGGAGGGCCGCTCATGCTTTGACTTGTACTTAGGTGATGTAATTTCTTTAGAAGTTAGTCACATGGACAACTGACACCGCTGGAGTTGAGGAAAAAATTGTTTTGTCTTGAGGAAGAATAGCTGGACCCGCAACACGTCCCTCCGGGATTTGTGTAGGTTGTTGTTGTGTTTGGGTTTATCTCTGTTTTATTCACTCTAGTGTTCTTGTCTTTGGGTTCTACTATTGATTTTTTTTCTTGTGTCAAGATCTTTCGGTTGGTGCTATTTGACATATTAGAATAGATAGTGATGGAACCATGCATCATTTATTTGTTGACACATTTTACACGACCATATGAACATGGGTAGTGGATTCTATTGTGCCATGAACATAGGACCGACCCTAGCATTATGGACGGTCTAGTGCAAATGAGATACAAGGGGCCTAACAAATATAACACAATAACATAAATACTTTCACCGATATATATCGCATATCATGAAAATTATTATAAAAGTATAAACATTGAAAATAATTTAAATTAGCAAATAAAGTCTTAATACACCATGTATATTTTTTTAACATAGTACAAATGTAGATGCAATACGCCATGTATATTTGATTACATAATGCAAATGATGATAACAAGATACATCTATTCAACCATAAGCAACTGTTGAATAAACACAACATGGTGCTTTAGCCTTTTGTTTCCATTTCAATTCTTCTTATTTCATAAGTCTATGTAACTGTGCTCTCAGATCTTTCTACCTTGTCTTATTTCAGCAGTTAGTCAATAAACCTCACAGTGTATACATCTTATAAAATCTCTATACCAAAAGTTCATATTTTGATTCCATCTTTAATTTTGCCATGAGCTTTCTCAGTTTTCTCTACCATTTATCTATCTTGGATCCTTGCATAGTTGGTTCCAGCCAAATCTCATAACAATTTTCTGGATAGCTTCTCTTGAGAACTAACCTAAAAATTAGATTAGTTTTTGGGACATCCCCGGTATCTAGAAACAACGGGTGTGATAAAAATTCTTTCTAATCATAAGTTCATAACATTAACCATTGTCAAGGGATAATTCTCAACATAAGATCCTATCTCGTTTTTCCAAAAGTAAGATTTTGCAAATTGTCCCCCAAGTAATCCGTCTGCTATTCATAGTAATTTCCCTTAGCCCTACTTGTTACAGGATAGCGTTGTAAATAAAACTTCTATCCCCAGGGTGCATACTCTATTTTTCTCCAAAGTTTTCCTAATTATATTAATATACCCCCTATATAAATAGGATTAACGCTATCCTATAAAAATCTCGATAGCTCAGTAAGGAAGTTAGCTTTCCTTTCAGTCCAGGCCTCTCCATTAACCAACACCAGATCCCCATCTTGATGTAGTAATCCTCATCTTCTTGAATATCACATCAAGGACTGTATAGTTAACCCCTAATGATATCCCCCTCCCCCATGCGACGTGGATTTACCCCTAGATGGGGTATGATGGCAACTAAAGATACAAATATTTGCAGGTCGGTTCTAGTAAGTTCCGGCTCATAGTTTTCTATACATCACGAACTCCCTCCGGCATCTCTTCTCTACATCCCCACCAAAACGTCTTATATTCCAAAAAAAACTCCTCTCATTTGTAACATTTGGAGCTTCACAAAAGTGAAAAGGTAATAGAGGACTGAGAAAAATGGCTCTTGTACCATGCAGTAGATGAATAGTACATTTGTTAAGATACTTCAAAGAAAAAATTCACATATAACCGTTCATGTTCACCACATGCTTGTAAATTTACATAAACAAAAAAATGTTTACAGCCCAAATGAAAGATAAATTGCGACACTAAAATAGCAAAATATTAGCACTGCAGACGCAGGCAAACAACATATTTTCGCATTAAATTTTACAAGCAGAAGAGGAACTAGGACATTCTTTTTTGTTTTTTCTAACAATTGAAAAACTACTCTTTGTTCCTGAAACACACTTGGTGTGGGTGTGTCTTTACATTTTCGAGTCAGATCGCGGTAACATCAATAAAAAATGTGTTCTTGCATACTCCCTCTGTTTTTATTTAATTTGCATATTAGCTCTGTCTTAAGTCAAACTTTATAAACTTTGATCAAGTCTATAGAAAAAATTATTAACACCTTCAGTATCAAATAAATACCTTAAGATTTGTTACTGAATATATTTTCAAATTATATATATATATATATATATATATATAATTTTATTATAAATACTCATATTATTTTCTATAAACTTGACTAACTTTATAAAGTTTGATTTATGACAAAACTAATATGCGAAGTAAAAAAACAAAGGGGATATGCAAAATGGTTTTTTGTACGAACATATGTGTGGCTTAGTACTATTGGTTCGTTTTCTAGTGACTACTTTCTCACGCTGGTAGTAATGTTGTTCGCTGTGTTGGTGCTCTTACTCTTAATTTATACGCCTCATACTCATAGTCTTTATACATGGTTAACTCATCTTGAGTCTAACTTTGACCATCAATCTGACTGACAAAACTTAAGTTGTTAGTTTACCCAATATTGATCATCATATTTATATTTTTGGTTGACTTAGTAACGGTGTAAATGAAAGAAAAAAATCACCTTAAAATGTGACAAAGTTGCTCCTAGCATACAACTCCCTTCTTCCGGAATTATTAGGCCCTCCCACAATTTGAGGCAAAGTTGTTCATACATTTACATAACATCATGCGAATACGAGTCCCACAATAGAAATTATATAACATACTATCACTTATATAATTCCTATAAAGACCAGGCCGCGTTAGATTTTCTTCCCCGGTGCGCCGTGCCGTGCTATGTGCTCCAAGAGTACACCCATCTTGCTTCCCCGGCAGGTGGGTGCGTCGACTACCACCACGTAGACCACCATCCTTCTTCGCACTCGTAACAAACTGAGGCCGTCTGGCTGGAGTCCAACGCGAACGAACAAGCAGGGCGTTTGGGCCACGGCGTTGGTTCCGTGGAAAAGGCCGCAGGGACACACTGACAAGCACTCACCCGCTCGCTCACGCTGCAAATTCATAACGCGACGACGGGCGGGCGCCACCACGAATGAGACCGACGGCCGGCCTACTCTATAATTGACTAGTTAATTACTTAGAACAAGTTAGCGCATGGGCAACTAGGTTAGAGTCTCCAGGATTAGTCCACAGGCGAGCATAGATTATTAGTTAGCGCATGATTAAACAATCTCTGTGGGCGAGACGGGCATCAGGGGGCAGGGCGGGCTCCCTGTCGCTACGCTTGGCCTCTATCCGCAACGCATCTTCTTCTTCCTCTTCTTCCATGTCCGCTTCCTCTTTATTATGCAAGAACAAACGGAGGGAGACGGAGGAGAGGTAGATGATACTAGGATTCTTGCAAAATTCTTTTTTCAGAGATTAATTCCCTGTAGCGCGCGCGCTGAGGTGGATTGCTCCTGTGCCGGAAAGACGTGTGGAGGAAACAGAGCCGAATCAGCGTACAGGAGCAGAGGAGGGGCAATGTCCGCGCCGGCGGGGCCGAGGGGCATGAGCGGCATGAACACGGTCACCACGGTGATGGCCTTCTCGGTCAGCGCCTTCTTCGTGCTCTTCGTCTTCACCAGGCTCTTCTGCGCGCGCATCCACCTCAGGGCCGCCGCGGCGGAGCACGCCGCTGCCGCCCAGGCCAGCGACGCCGCCGCCTTCCCGGCCATTCACGTTAAGCATCCTTCCTCTCCCCCTAGCTTGATTCCTCAGTATCCCTCGTGCTGCATGCACACTACCGTCCGATTGCAAATTTACGACTTGTATTTGTTGCGCAGGTGGAGCGCGGCATCCGTGGGATGGAGCCGTCCGTGGTGACCACCTTCCCGACGGCCAAGTTCGGGGCCGGCGAGGACTTGCAGCGGTCGCCCGCTCAGGAGGAGTCGCAGTTAAGACAGCTCCACTTCTCGTTACTTTCCACGCAGACACTTTCTTTTTTACCACAAGAATCATTCATAGCACATTACTCATGTTTCAGTTCAGAGTTCAGCACATTGCTCTGTTTCAGTTCTGCTACTGCATGCCGAAGAAATAAAATGTTGCGCTGACCGGATTACGCACTTGAGCGATGCAGGTGCACGGTGTGCCTGGAGGAGTACGAGGCCAAGGACGTGGTGCGCGTGCTGCCCTACTGCGGCCACGCCTTCCACGCCGCCTGCATCGACACCTGGCTCAGGCAGCACCCCACCTGCCCCATCTGCCGCTCCACCACCAAGCACCGCGCCGCCGCCGGGACAATGCCGCCCGTGTACTACGCCGTCGCCATGGCCGCGCCGCCGTTCCAGGCGCCGACATCTTCGTCAGAGCAGGGCGCACTGCAGCAAGCAGACGCAGCCACGGCGGCGGTGGGCGCGGAGCACATGGACGTAACGTCCACCCGTCTAGAGATACTTATTTCCGACGAGTCGGCCTCCTCCGGCGCCACCTGTCCGATGGCGACCCTTGCTCCGCCATTCCAGGTCCCGACGTCTTCGTCGGACCACGACGCGCTGCGCGAAGCAAACCCAGCCGCGGCGTCGGCGACGGCGGCGGTGGGCACAGACCATGTGGACGTGATGTCCACGCGTTTGGAGATCGTTATTTCCGACGAGCCGGCCTCCTCCGACTCTCCCTGTCAGAGCGCGGCCCCTGCTCCGTCTGCCAGCGAGGAGCATCCATGTGCCGAGACGAGAAGGCAGAGCTCGCAGGGCATTGCCAGTGTTGACGCGTTACCTACACACGAGTAGTTCGGTGAGATTTCCCTCAAAAAACAAAAAAGTTCAGTGAGATTAGATTGTGTTCAGGCTGTTGCAAGGGACTGTGCGATAAAAATAATCTTGGGAATTAACAGTGACTAATAGAATGACTGTGCGTTGCCACGGGCCATGGATATATGTTTGCTGGTTGCATATATACTCTGGAGGGAGTAGATATAATGCATGTCAAATTTTGCATGTATAGAAATGATAGCCCATAACAACGGAGAAGTAATTGAAACCCATTTCACTTTACAATGTAAGTTGATAAACAATCTTATAAAATGATGTGTACATAGAGAGCAATGGTCCAAATAATTATCTCTTGCTCCCTCCGTAAACTAATATAATACTTCCTCCATTCCGAATAGATTATTCAACTTTGTACTAATTTTAGTACAAAGTTAATATAAAGTTAGATCATCTATTTTGGAACGGAGGGAGTAGTGTTTAGATCACTATTTTAGTGATCTAAGCGCACAGAGCGAGTACATATATACTAAGATCTACTTGATGCTTCTAAGATATTCATATAGTGTGAGAAATGTTATCTTCAAATGATACAATGCGAGTCACATCCTGATTTTTGTGAGCTATAAATTATTGGCTACCTATATATCACTTGGTTGGTATTTCTACTTGTTAGGTTATGTGACATTTACGTCACCACGTAACAGCTGCTTGTTTCTCCTTTTCTCGACGTCTTCCACCTCCTTCTCTCCCCAACAACCTCTCGTGTCGCCGCCTCGGCAATGAGCCAGTGCGCCCGCCGGTCGGGCATCCTGGGCAGCCAAATCCGGCCAGGAGGTGCAGAAGGGCTCACAGCTCTCAGTGCCAACCACATAGCTAAACCATTCATATGTGGGTTGGACAACCTCAGGCACAACAGTTTGCCATGGCGAGGAGGAGAGACGACGCCGTCATCGTTGGGCCCGGTGGTCTACCCCAGCCGAGTTGCACTAAGCGTGGTCGCGTTGTCGCGCCATCGATCTCCATGATGAGGCCATTCCGAGCTGATTTCCGGTACCAACCAATACACATCGTCAAGTTGAGGGCGAACGTTACAACGACACGTCCCGCTACTCACCGCAGCGCCACCACCCTATCCGAGTGCGGCGGCCACCAGAAGAAATAAGATTTGTGGTATTTTGAGCAAAACAGATAAAATTGGTGCTATAAATAGTATTTTTGAAGAATATCTCTTATTTAATGCCATTTCTTTGCAAAACTCGATGTCATGGCTATTATGCACACGATTTTGTTGTATAAAACTCAATGTATTTTCGGCCCCTTCAAACAACATCTCCTGGCGACCCTTGTTGGTGAGTTCTTTCTAAACGTCAATACAATCCATCTCCATCCTATTCATGATCTGCAAAAGATAGCAATTTTTATTATCGTATGCAACATGCATTAAGTGAAACACCTATTTGTATGAACATCCTGCCGTGTAAAACTCGATAAGTTTTGATTGCCCTTTTTTGTTTCTACGTAACAAAGTAAGAATATCTGATGTTGGTTATCATAATTTCACCCCCGCGTGCACGCGCAAGAAATACCTAGATAAAACAAGGGGTGGTGGTTAGAGGAAGGGGCGCCATCCCGTATCATAACGCAGCCGGCGCCCCCCCCCCCTCCTAAAAAAAGCTAGGGCCCGTGTCTCTCGCCGGTGCCGCCGCATGTCCACCCCGCCTCCGGTGGCCCTAGGACCATGGGGGCATGGTGGATCCTGGCAAGGGCCGGCGGGAGGGTTCCATTGTTAGTCGTTTCTTTGATTTTTGTTAGGGTTTGTGCTCTGCTCATGAAGGTGAGACGGCGGTGGCTCCCTGAAGATGGAATAAAGGTCTCCCCGTCTAGCCCCCGTTCGATGGTGCGTCTAGCATCGTTGTTGGGCATGTGGAGGTGTGTCTCCCGCGGATCTATCCTTGGTGGATTTGCTCGAAAACCTGGTTATTGCTCGACTATGTTCGTGTGTCTTCGAGTTGGATCCTTCCGATCTATGTTATTGTTCATCAGCGGCGGTTGCTGTTATGGTGCGCTGGTCCTATGGGGCCTTAGCACGACGACTTTCGACTGTCTACTACAACAAGTTGTGCCCGACTCCGGCGAGAGAGGGGCGATGACGGTGGCGCGTCTTCGGCTCGTTTCAGTGCTTGTAGTCATCGCTAGACGGTCTACGGATCTGGATGTAATTATTATTATTTCTGGTGTTCGCTGTACTCTCATGATTGAAGATGAATAGACCGGAAGTTTTTTCGCAAAAAAGAAAAGAAATACCTAGATGATAGTTTGAGGCCTGCCTATTTGTTGCTTCTATTGATGTCCACTCCCGTATTTCTTTGTTCTGAGGAGCATTACTCTTCTTAAATGGAACAAGACAACTCGGGCTCTCCTAGAGCACTGATTACCATGCTTGTTACGTACAAAATAATCTATTGGCTTCACATTTCTATTATACCTTTTCAGGCTTTAGTTTATTTGCAGAGAATTTACGACTAACTCATCTGCTGGATGACAATACAAATGTACTAAAGCTATTCCGTCAAATGAAGTTGTTTTCTTGAGGAAAAATCTATGCATAAGGTTCTTTTGTCTGATGAATTGATAAGACAACTATGTGAGTATGCCGAAGCCTTCTTTTTTTTTGCGAGGCTGGGGTATGCTTTGGTTGGATATTTTTACATGTATATATGTACCTGAAACTTGGCTGGATATTTTTACATGTATATATGTGCCTGAAATTTGTGTTTTATAATTTTTGGATGAGTACACTCTGTTCTAGGTTTTGTTAAGAGAATGTATAGTTTCATATGTTTTTTTTATGCTTTTGTTGTTTCACCTTCCTGCAAATAGCGTAATTGCATCATCCTAATAAGATTGTAGAGCAGGATACATAGTAGCATATTTAGGTATGCATCGAAAGCTGAACCTGCAATATTTTTATGGTGGTGCTTATTATGGGTTCATCTGGTTTATTAAAAGCTATACCGTCAGTGTTTGTATTATGGTTGATCCTGCTATGTATGTTGGGTTATTTTATATTGTTAATGGATGCTAGTTACTATTTGATGTTTCTACATGCTCTCTTGGCTCCAATTTTATGACTGTATCGGTTGTGGATGTCTTGTAGCTAATTGGGTGGACGGTTCACATATGGAAATACAAGATGACAGTTTCGCAAAAACGGTTAAGATTATTGCAAGCTCAGATACAAATAGTCAATTAAGCAATTACGTCTACACATTTTGATAGAAAATACCGTACTATTTTCCCCTTATAAGCAAATGTCACATGGATAATGATTTAAGACCTTTGAACCTTCTCATAAACAAAGAAAAATAGTTAGTGCTACCACCAAAGATTTCACAAGGGAGAACTCGGACCAAAACAACAAATAAAACACCTTAGCAGTAAATTCAATAGGAAGCAAGAAACTATATTTTGATGAACAGCAAGCAGGTTTATATATGATTAGAGTGCCGTCGGCTAGTGTTAAGATTCAAAAAGTTGTGGACTTTGTGTGTTGGAACTCGGTCTAAAGCTTTGCTCCTGCCGCTAAGCCTAGAACAATATCTGAGTACACATGCTTTCATAAAATGAGTTGCAGATCATCATTTTCAAAGAACAATCATGTCGCTGCAGGCTCAAACCATAAGATCATGATCAGTTACAAAAAATAAATAAGACCTGGATTGTCCCAACACGACAACAAATATCTCAACTTGTGAGAACTATGATCCAAAGTGTTTTGTTAACATGTATGTCCTAAAGCAGTGGCACACTACTTACCGAAGCCTCCTTGTTCTTCTTCACAAATTTCAACATAATGTGATTCCCTAGAAAAAAATGTATATATACTCACTTCCAGTGGACGCTACATATCATAATTAAAGGATGTTATTAATTCAAATTAGCATAAGCTTCAACAAATAGCATAATTACATGCTTCAGGTCTGAAATATATGTTAGTGAAAAACAAAATGAGTCGGAATGTAAGCACAAAAGCCACAAATAGCAATACAACAGACAATGTTCAACAAAGATGGATGACCCCAACAATTAAGATAAAATTGATCATATCATTGTAAAATTAATGTTTTTTTTACACATTTACCAAAGGAGCATGACAATAACTGGCGACATTTCAGAGTAAGATTTCCTAAAAGGCACAAGTCGTTAAATCTCAAGCATGACATCAATTACCATCAAACTGGAAATGATACTCATTAACTAGTCATAGTTGCCTCATTAGTTGCTTTAGTTTAGGTAACTAAAAATTCATCGGAGGAAGCAATCTACAAAGTCAAGTGGAGCAATAGCGCCAAGCAGTCCTATTGATATGTTCTTCCTTTTATTGTACACAAAGAGGTCGTAATTAGGAGCAAGGGTGAAAGGATCGAGAAGAGGGGTCTAGGGGGGTAGACCCTTAACAAGTAAAAGTGGCACTTTTTAGTTTCTTCAAGTTAAGATGGAGTTTAACACAAGTTAATGGACACACAATACTTTTTACACAAGCATGGCAGGAGGATAAGCAGTGGAAAGAGTAAAACATGCAAGTGCAAGATTGTAAGGGATGGGAGTTGGAGTGTGCAAACGCGAAGGAGACGCGGACGATTTTTTTGGCGTGGTTCCGATAGGTGGTGCTATTGTACGTCCATGTTTTGGAGATTTCAACCCATGAAGGGTAACCGCTACGCGAGTCCACGGGGGGCTCCACCCACGAAGGGTCCACGAAGAAGCAACCTTGTCTATCCCACGAAGGACTTTTGCCTCACTCGGGTAGATCTTCACGAAGTAGGCAATCTCCTTGCCCTTACAAACTTCTTGGTTCAACTCCACATCATGACGGAGGCTCTCAAGCGACACCTAACCAATCTTGGAGACACCATTCTCTAAAAGGTAATAGACAGTGCGTTGATGATAAAATCCTCTCTTGTGCTTCAAATGATAGTCTCCCCAACACTCAACTCTCTCTCACAGATTTGGCTATGGTGGAAGAAGGATTTGAATGGAAAGCAACTTGGGGAAGGCTAGAAATCAAGGTTCAAATGGTAGGAATGGAATCTCTTGATTTCAACACATGAGTAGGTGGTTCTCTCTCAGAAAATGAATGGTGGAAGTGTAGGCACGTTCTGATGGCTCTCCTCAATGAGGAAAAAGGGGTGGAGGGGTATATATAGCCTCCACACAAAATCCAACCGTTACACACTTTTGACCAATCTCGGTGGAATCGAATAGTTAAACTCGGTGCCACCGATCTGTTCAAAAATATGAACATTAGGAATCTCGGTGGGACCGACTGGAACAACTCGGTGGGACCGATGTGCTAGGGCTTAGGAAAAACCTCATCTCAGTGGCGCCGATTGAATCATCTTGGTGGGACCGAAATAATTACAACAGAGCAACAGAGAAGTTATCAAGCCAACTCGGTGGGTCTGATTGCAACATCCCGGTGGGACCGAAACAATTGCAACAAGTCTCAGAGAGTTTGCAAGGCCATCTCGGTGAGACCGAGATCCATATCGGTCGGACCGATTTGTTAGGGTTTAGGCAATGGCTATGTCAAATGAACTTGGTGGCGCCGGGTAGGAAATATCAGTGGGGCCGAGTTTGGAAATTAGGGTTTGGACATATTTGGATGAAGAAAGTGGCTGAAGGTTTTGGAGCAATATCACTAAGCATTTGATCAACCAAATCATTAAGCAACACCTCATCCCCTTTTAATAGTATTGGCTTTCCTATGGACTTAATCTGATCTTGGATCACTAAAATAGAAATGAAGAGTCTTGAGTTTTTGCCAATCTTCTTTCCTTAGCAATTTGAAGGGGTTCCACACCCTCTTGTCCTTGCCACGCCACTGTTGAACTTTCCTGAAATATACTAGATAAAACTATTAGTCCAATAAAAGATATGTTGACATTAATTACCAAAATCATCCAGGGAGTACTTGTGCTTTTAAAGGGCACTGGAGATATTGTGTCAACAGCAGGCATCTTGATGCAGTTGTGCTTGACGAGGTTGAGGTCAGAAAAATGGTTTTCTTTTCCATGTGCATTTTTACTGAAAATTATTTCTATATACAGAAATGTACTGCTTTTCTGAGCATCTGGAAATCCTGTTGCTGGTAGGACATTGTCGTTGAAAGTAAATCTCCTAGAACATGAGACCATGCGGTTCTAAGATAATTTTTTAAAAGTGAATGTTATTATACCATACTACAATGGACCAAATGGGTAAACAATTGTATGATCTTGAAAAGAAACACCAACATCAGTATATTTTACCATGGGGTACAATTATGGATCCTCTGCCACTTCTTTATTGTACCCAACAACAATTTAGTATATACCATACTGCAAATTACAAAAAAATAGAGACCCTATAAAAGGTTACCCGATGTTCATCATTCCCACTAGTGCTTCGACTTAGCCTACGCCTAATAGGGGCAACGCCATTGAACTAATCATCAAATAAAAACATGCAAGCTTCTTGGGCGGTTTTTTTTACTACGTTACCCAACACATGTTCCTTCAACAAGTGACCGAGCATACCACTGAAGGCACACCAGTCCGGGAGCCTCTCATACTTGACCTCGTAAATCTGCCGCTTGCCATATCTGAGTATAGACACAACATTCTTCACTGGCTTGAGAACAATGATGCAAACCCAAACATGGTAAAATTTCCTGTAAATTCATGGGATTGGGTTTCCGCAAACAACACTTCTCCAACTTTAGCTGCAAGTGGTTCAACAAGATAAGGATACAAGTCTGGCACATCGTTGGTTTGAATCCATATGGCAAGATGTAGGTGTTTTAGTCTTACTTTAGTTGTTAAAGCATCACAACTTTTTTCGAGTTCATTTTTTGTCAGAAAATTACTATGTTTGTTAACCTCGCGTGAACTAAAGTTATCATAAAAAATATTCAGATTGCCATGCTAAAAATTCAAAGGTCAGGATTTATTGTTTCCGAAAGAAAAGTAGGAGCATACTTTATTGCATGGAGCCTGTAATAATAGGATCAATTTATCTAGCGACCGTTCGCTATCACCTTCTCTAAGAGAACGGTCGCCAGATAAGATTTCTGTAATAATAAAATAAGTCCTCTTTTGCGGTGAATAAAATAAGTTTTTTTGTGCTGTGCCAACTACTCCATTCGTTTTTAAATAAATCTTTCTAGAGATTTCACTATAGACCATATATGAAGCAACATGAGTGAATCTTCACTCTAAAATAAAAATATGTGCATCCATATGTAATCCGCATTGATGAAATCTCTAAGGGACTTGTATTTAGGAACGGATGGGAGTACAGAAGAGGAGTTGCATGGTGCAAACGGCACACAAAGCACAAGGGCGAACTCGTACTGTCCCACCTACTCCCTCCAGCTGGAGTGCGTCGCATCGGCACGCTAGCGCAACACCGCATACGTTAAACCCGATACTAATTGCGGTGGTACGGCGTGGGCACGAGCACCAGCGGCGTCTTGCGGTGGAAGGTTAGCTTGCCGGCCTCCTCCATGCTCATGTCCTCCGCCGCCGTCCCCTCCGGCAGCGTCCAGTCAAAGCCGCACAGCATGTTGGCCAGCGTGAACTCCACGGTCGTCACCCCCATGGCCAGCCCGGGGCAGACCCGCCGGCCCGAGCCGAACGGCACCAGTTCGAAGTGCGCGCCGCGCAAGTCCACCTTGCCGTGCCTCCCGTCCGTCTCGAACCTCTCCGGCTTGAACTCGTCGGCGTCTTGCCCCCAGCTCGCCTGGTCCCTCCCGATGGCCCACACGTTCACCAGCACTTGCGTCCTCGCCGGCACGTCGTAGCCGCCGATCTCCACCTGCCGCAGCGTCTCCCGCGGCAGGAGCAGAGTCGCCGGCGGGTGCAGCCGCATGGTCTCTTTGACGACCATCTTGAGGTAGGTTAGCTTGGGCAGGTCGTCCGGCTGGACTGGCAACCCCGGCGGCGAGACATCGCTGGCGGCCACCGCGGCCCTGATCTCATCTTGTGCCTTCTTCAGCGCCGTCGGGTTATGGATCAGCTCCGACATCGCCCACACGATCGTGATAGAGCTGCCGTCGACGCCGCCGAGGAACGCGTCCAGGAGCATGGCCTTCACGTGGTCCCTCGTGAAGCCGTGCTCCTCACAGGCGCTGACGAAGGCGTCTACCAGGTCGCCGTCGCCGCTCTCTGGCTTGGGGCGCGCCGGGTCCAGGTGCTGCTCCAGCACCGCCTCAAAGAAGGCGTCGAGGTCCCTAAAGATTCTCTCTCGCCGCGCGATGATGCCGGCGAGCCGGTCGACGAGGCGGCCGGCGGCGTTGGGGAAGAAGTCTTCGGCCGAGAAGCTGGCCGACATGGCCATGGCCTCCTCGAGCACGTGCTGGAACTGCTCGTACTTGCGCGCGAACGCCTCCGCGGCGTAGATGCGCCCGTACGCCACGGTGCCGATGATGCCGTCGGCGACGCGGAAGACGTGCTGGTCCATCGCCACCGGAGCCGCCGTCGCCGCCGCCGCGCCCAGGGTGGCCATGAGCCTGTCAACCTGCTGCCGACGCGCGTCCCATACGGCGCGGACGCCCCGCGGGCCGAAGAGCTCGGCGACGAAGAGCCTCCGCATGTCCTGCCAGTAGGGGCCGTAGGGCGAGGAGGCGATGCTCTTGCCGTCGTAGGAGAGCCGCGCGGGGCCCGGAGACGCGAACCGGCTGCAGCAGTCGGCGTCGTGGGCCTTCATCACGTCGCGCGCCGCCGCGGCAGACGAGACCACCAGCGTCGGCACTGTGCCGAGGCGGAGCAGCATGACGGGGCCGTGCCGCCGGGCCAGGTCGCGCAGGCTGCGGTGCGGCAGTGGGCCCAGCTGGTGCAGGTTGCCGAGCACCGGCACCCGCGCAGGGCCGGGCGGCAACCTCAGCCGTCCTCCCTCAACGTCGCCCCTCGTTATCAGCAGCAGGTAGGAGACGATGGGGAGGAGGAGGCCGGCGAGAAGGAGGAGGAGCTGCCATTGCTGGGGCAGCTGGGCGAGTAGGTGCCACTGCGTGTGGAGCAGTGAGATCCCCATTGTTTCCGCCGAGGGTCGAGCTGCCTAGCTCGCGATGAGGTGCTCTGCTCGTGGACGGTATGGGGTTTATAAAGTGGAATGCCAGTGGCAATGTGCGTGGAAGTTGATGGACGTGGCAGGTGGCACAGTTGCCAAGCATGTGGCATGCATTCATCATTTTAGTGATTCGAGTGATGACAGCAAAGAGACTCAAACAAATCATTTTGGTGATATTGCTGTCCTTGTCCTGCTGCACTAATCACAAAGCTGAAGCCTGTACAACGAAATTCAGTAGCTCTCGTGAGGTGCTACTCCGTACTGATTTTTTTTTCCACGGATTTTAATGTAAAATCTCATAAATATAGCATCGATATACCTCAAGTCGACTAAGATGATTATTCGTGACTGCGTATTTGCAATACAGGCGTGGGGATCAGTTGGATCTTTGATTGAGTCATTTTTTTTGATTGACCTCCTCCAGACCAGAAAGGAGGTCAAATTGAAATTGGAGTTACAATTCAATTTTGCGAGACTGATGCAACAAACTAAACAGAACATGGTCGCTGGGACAAAGCAGCCACTCTCTGTTACATACATAAAACTTAATCTATATGCTTCAGGCTAGTTCTCGTTCGTGATACATAAAACTGAATCGTTTATACATGACTGAAACACCGATGCTGAGATATGACAGATGGACGTCAAAACGGTTTTGCTTAATGAAACTTCAACCGTGGATGTGGATATGATACCTCCTAAGGGTTATGTCGATCTAAAGGATGCTAAAAAGGTACACAAATTTTAGAGGTCCATTTATGAACTAAATCAAAGCATCGAGTGAATATTTGTTTCAATGAACTGGTCAAAGAGGTTGGCTTCATCCAGAATGGGGAAGAGACGTGGGTTTACAAGAAAGTAAGTGGGAGCATAATTTCAGTTCTAATACTTTATGTGGAGGACATATTCTTAATTGGGAATGATGTATCATTTTATATAATAACTAGTCAATGTGTACGTGCAATGCACGTTAATTTGAAGTATATTAAGTGCATGCAGATATTAAGTAGAATACTTATTTGCGTGTTATTATGTGATTAGCACTATATTTGACATGAAATTAACTGCACGCCAAACGTGTTGAGCGCTCGACATTGAAACAATGTAGGTCGTTGGATTGACATGATTTGATGGTCGAGATTAATTGGATCACTACAAGAAATATGTCAACTTATGACCACCACTATTGGTCACTGAAAGGTCACAAATTTCTATTTATGACCTTTTTGTGACCAAAAACAGAAGGTCAAAAGCTGGCCGTCGTAAACTGACTATAGCGACCTTTCTTCTGGAATGGTCAAAGACGTTTACGACCAAAATATTCCTCTGTGGCGTTTTGGTCACTAGCAAACTCCCGTGCCACGTAGGCATCCAGCGTGGTGTCGATGTGGCACAAGATTCAGCCCGGTCCGATTTGGTGTTCTACATGGGCCGAGCCCATTAATTCGGCCTTTTTACCGTATATTTTCTCTATTAATTTTCTCTAGCTACATGGGCCTAGCCCAACAATTTGGCCTTTTTATTTTATGGGTCATGGCCTTTTTGTACAACAGTTTTAGTTTTTTTTTATAAAATGGGTCCACTAGTCAAACAGATCCCACTTGTCAGGTTCTGATAAGTGGGTCCTAGCTATTAGGCCCAGATTCTTCATATTTCAATTTGACAATAAGAAAATAACTAGTAGTTAAATTGGCAAGGAAAAACACACAAGATACTTCAAATAACAATAGCCAGATTCAATACAAGCTCTACAAATGACACGTCCTACAAGCTGTAGCATATACAAGCTTATTTACAAGATCTACAAATGACAAGTCCTACAAGCTGTAGCATTTACAAGTTCTACAAGTTACACGTAATACAAGCTCTACAACTATGGGAATCGGTTACAAGCTCTACAAGTATTTTCTTCTTCTACATGTAGCTCCTTCAATAGGGATCAAATGCCGGCTCCTTTGGAGAGTCGATCGGGCCTTCCACTGACGCCTGTTACATGAATCACTGATAAAAATTAGAAAAACTGGAGACAATATATTATGAACATTCCATTCAAAAAAGGAGTAACTCGGTTGAAGTGAACACAGCAACAGTTTTTCTCATTGAAGTGAACACAGCAGCAGTTTTTCTCATTGAAGTGAACACAGCAGCAGTTTTTCTCATTCAAGTGAACACAACAGCAACAGTTTTTCTCATACAGTATGTGTCTTAATATAACTCCTAAGAAATGTTCACAACCTGAATTAACTACACTTTTTCTCATTGAAGTGAACACAGCAGCAGTTTAATCAACAACCCCATACTTTACTATAGAATGTTTCTTCTGAATGCATAGCTTAAAGGCGGGGCGGGGCTGAGAATCATCATAACAGGATATGTATATATATATGTAGAGGAGAGATCACCTTAACAATAGATGGTGGGCATCCTCGCGGATCGGAGCAGCTTGTCCTGGCCCTCCCACGGATGGTACCAAACTGCACACACACCAAGCAAGAGAGCACGACGATCATATGAGAAAATGAACAAAAATAGAGAGGAGGAGGAGAGGGTCACCTTGGCAACAGATGAACAAACTTTGGTCATTTGGCTCTGTCCTCGCCGGATTGAAGCATCTTGTCCTTTGGCCCTGTCCACACACCAAGCAAACTGCAGAAAAAACACGAATGAAAAACTCAAGATCACAAAGTGTATGGAAAATCAAGATCATAGTGATGATAACATACAAACAAAGAATCTTTGGCCCATCAAGTTTTAAGACAAAAAAGAGCAAAACCAACAATGCTACAATTCGAGATTACAGAACAACAATGTAAGGTTTTTAACAAGTTTGAACGGCCACTATATATAGCACAATGTATGTAATGTAAAATTTCTGGATGAACAAGCTTTAATGGCTACAGTATTGTGATATTGTGATAATGGGAGGAGGCTTCCCATAAAACAGCAGGAAAATGCACTACTATTGTGATATTCCTCCCATAAAAAAACTAATATTCCAGTAGAGATCAAATGCTTGTGAGCAGGAAAATAATGGTACAATCACAACTTCAGTTCGGGTAAATATCACCACATGTATCAAGATACAGCAGCAATAGTATCATCGAGCACGTAAAAACAGCAGCTTGACCCATGTAAGTCATAGCTCTTTAGAGAGAAAGAAAGAACAGTTCAGCTAGCTATGTATTCATAGTTGAGAGCTAAGCAATTTGTTTGTTTATGCTGTAATCGATGCACCTAGTACAAGAAACAAGCCAAGTGAAACAATATTGACTAATTCGATGGCAATACAAGCTAATCTACTTAGCTAGTAGGTGACCATCCAATCCATGATGCAAAGAAGTGCAAATATGATATGATGTGAAGAAGAAGCTAGTGGAGAGGTTGGGGATGAAACCAAAATTACAAACCATTGGTGGACCTCACATCACCACAGTTTTATCATTTTATAAGCAATCGAAACTATGCAGAGCGAAGAGCGACCGGACAATAAAAGAATTATCAAGTAGGGCAAAACAGCAATGACGTGGCCATCAACTCATAGCCTCAAGAAAGAAAGAACCAATAGGGTCAGCTACTTATTTATTCAGAATTGAGAGTTGAGCAATCATTAGAAAACTAAAGATACCGCTCACTAACTAAATAACACATGATTCAAGACACACTTGAGCTTTTATGTTAGGAGGATCAGGTTGGTTAAACAGATCGATGGATGGAACATAGCGTAGATAGGCCAAGATAGCTCCGGCTTTAGTCATCCCAAAGGAATATTCATAGCAAAGCAAGATAGGTTGAAGCTAGACAAGCGGATTTCGAGTGTTGATAAGCACCAGAATGCTAGCAAATTGGCCTATATTTATATGTTCACTTCTCTTTATAATTCACTAATGCAAAGGTGCAAATCTTCATCCTTCTTTAATGACGACACAGATAAACAAGTTTTATCCAAAAAAGGTGTCTAAACAATTCAATCACTGATCCCTGACCTGCATGGATCAGGCGCATGTAGAAAACTGAGTGAACAAGGCCATGCGAGCTCACCTAATCGAGCTAGTGTTGCACACGAGGATGCCTTGGACGAGGGCGACAGGGTCGGTTGAGGACCGCAGCGGCAGAGGCGACTGTGCCTGCAGCGGCGGAGGCCCCGCCTTCGTCTGACGCTGTCGAGGGCGGCAGATCTGTCGAGGTACACGGCGGCGACAACTGCTGCATGGGGAGGGGGGGCTGTGGCCGACGTGTAGCTTGGGTGGATCCTCCTTGAGGAGGTTGGCCTTGGCGCGGCGGATCTCTGCATGGAGCACGCACCGTCGATGGTGGGAGAGGCGGCCGCCCGAGCAAATCAATGAGAAGGGGTCACAAGTCGTGGCCATGCGAGGCAAATCGCCAAGAAACGACTTCACCAAGGGAGGAGACGGACCTGATTTGGCCGGCGGGGACCGCTGCGTGTCCTCGCCATCGAGGATCTGGCCGCCGTCTCGCTCGCACGGCCTTGATCCGCCCGCCGCGTCGTGGTCAGAGTGGAGAAGATGGCGAGGTTGGCGGCGGAGCCGAAGGGGCCGGAGACGGAGGCTGGCCGCGCCGGGGACGCCATGAGATGCTCTGCGATCCGCGGGCGAGGAGCGGGGCAACGACGAGCAGCGCGGGCGCGAACAGCGGGAGCAGGTGGTCGTCCATGAAGGCGAGGAGGAGCGGCTTGAGGTTGGAGGGGAGGTCGCGGCGGGATCGGCTGCCGTAGGTGGCGGCGGCGGTCCAATGGAGGGAGAGGGGAGAGGGGTTAGGGTTTGGGCTGCGGATCGTGGGGGAGTGGTGTGCGGGGAGAGGGGGTGGTGTGCGGTGGGTGAGTGGTGTGCGGTGGGTGAGTCTTGGCATTCGTCCACCGATAGGTGGGCCCATGAGAATTAGGCCCACATGTCGTTGTCCTCAACGATGTGTGGTGTAGGTGAGGGGAGCTGATTTCGGGTGGGTGTGGGTGGCGAGAGGATGAGGGTGTGGGCCGTTGGATCTGGCAGTATCCGACGGTCTGTAATGCTTGATCCGCGTGACATGCCCATAGACCAATCAGAACGAAGTGCAGGCTTATGACCATCTAAAATTGTCGTAATTGATTAACAATAGGCGCTACCAACACAAAGACCACAATACCGGCGAAACTCCATTGCAGCGTGAGCTCCAACGCAGCACCACGATGCCCGATGGTAAGTTTCCTTCTCTTTTATGACAATGTTAGTTAAGTTTTCAAATAATTAGTAGTGTTATTCCTTGAATAACGAAAAATCAATTTTCCATTTTTGGAGTGCCCCAAAAGAGTTTTTTTGTGAAGGACCTGCCATATATTTGTTGCAAAATTGGACCAAATCAATTTTCTAAAATACTAGGACATATTTAATGCATAATTGACCAAATGGTTGGGTGTCAAAAGCTTTTATCCACCTCTCGTGAAAAAGACAACTTTCCGCCGATTTAGCTGGAAGCGGGTCAAATTTGAACTGTAGCTGCATTATAGTTTGCTCTTTATTTTTTCCAAAATATCATTTCTAGGTACATAAGTATCTATTTAATCGGAGAAACACAAAAATAATTCCAAGATTCAACCACTAGCTAGGAACGGTCATTCCCGCCGTTTTGACCGCATTTTAAAACGGGCATAAAAAATTCAAAAAAAATCAAAAAATTGGGAAACCTTCGCATTGTGTCATCATATGTGGCCAAGTTCCTAGGAAAAATAACAAACTTGTAATACGGCAATTATTTTAAAAAAGTGTTCTCAGAAACGAGCTATCATGTGTGGAGATCAATGGCTTTCAAGCCAAATGATCAATCTTATGGCCACATTCATGGCATAGTTTGTTCAAATGATCTCATATTGTGCACAAGGGTGCATATTGGAATGGCAAACAATGTTGCCTAAGGAAGTTTTCATTTTCGTTGGACGAAAAAACCATTTTCCATTTTTCGAGTGCCCGAAAGGAGGTTTTTTTGTGAAGGAACTACCAAATAATTGTTGCAAAATTGGACCAAATCATTTTTATAAAATACTAGGCCATATTTAATGCACAATTGACAAAATGGTTGGGTGTAAAATTTTTTGATCCACCTCTCGTGAAAAAGACAAATTCCCGCCGATTCAGCTAGAAGCGGGTCAAATTTGAACTGCAGCTGCCTCATAGTTTGCTATTTATTTTTTCCAAAAATCATTTCTAGGTACATAAGTATCTATTTAATCAGAGAAACATCAAAAGTTTTCCAAGATTCAACCACTAGCTAGGAACGGTCAAGCCCGTCGTTTTGACCGCATTTTCAAACGGGCATAAAAAATTCAAAAAAAATCAAAAAAGTGGAAAACCTTCGCATTGTGTCATTATGTGTGACCAAGTTTCCAGGAAAAATAATAATATTGTAATACAGAAATTATTTTAGAAAAGTTTTCTCATAAATGAGCTATCATGTGTGAAGATTCATGGATTTCAACCCAAACGCTCAATCTCATGGTCACATTCATGGCATAGTTTGTTCAAATGATCTTATATTGTTCACAAGGGTGCATCTTGGAATTCCAAACAATGTTGCCAAAGGGAGTTTTCATTTTCTTTGCACGGAAAATTCATTTTCCATTTTTCGAGTGCCCGAAATGAGGTTTTTTTGTGAAGGAACTACCATATATTTGTTGCAAAATTGTACCAAATCATTTTTATATAATACTAGGCCATATTTAATGCACAATTGACAAAATGGTTGGGTGTCAAAAGTTTTGATCCACCTCTGGTGAAAAAGACAAATTCCACCGATTCGGTTGGAGCGGGTCAAATTTGAACTGCAATGCCTCATAGTTTGCTATTTATTTTTTCCAAAAATCATTTCTAGGTACATAAGTATCTATTTAATCAGAGAAACATCAAAATTTTTCCAAGATTCAACCACTAGCTAGGAACGGTCAAGCCCGCCGTTTTGATCGCATTTTCAAACGGGCATAAAAAATTCAAAAAAAATCAAAAAATTGGAAAACCTTCGCATTGTGTCATTATGTGTGACCAAGTTTCCAGGAAAAATAATAATCTTGTAATACATAAATTATTTTAGAAAAGTGTTCTCATAAATGAGCTATCATGTGTGAAGATTCATGGATTTCAACCCAAACGCTCAATCTCATGGTCACATTCATGGCATAGTTTGTTCAAATGATCTCATATTGTGCACAAGGGTGCATCTTGGAATTCCAAACAATGTTGCCAAAGGGAGTTTTCATTTTCTTTGCACGGAAAATTCATTTTCCATTTTTCGAGTGCCCGAAATGAGGTTTTTTTGTGAAGGAACTACCATATATTTGTTGCAAAATTGTACCAAATCATTTTTATGAAATACTAGGCCATATATAATGCACAATTGAAAAAATGGTTGGGTGTCAAAAGTTTTGATCCACCTCCGTGAAAAGACAAATTCCACGATTCAATTTGAAGCGGTCAAATTTGAACTGCAGCTGCCTCATAGTTTGCTGTTTATTTTTTCCAAAAATCATTTCTAGGTACATAAGTATCTATTTAATCAGAGAAACATCAAAAAATTTCCAAGATTCAACCACTAGCTAGGAACGGTCAAGCCCGCCGTTTGACCGCATTTTCAAACGGGCATAAAAAATTCAAAAAAATCAAAAAATTGGAAAACCTTCGCATTGTGTCATTATGTGTGACCAAGTTTCCAGGAAAAATAATAATCTTGTAATACAGAAATTATTTTGGAAAAGTGTTCTCATAAATGAGCTATCATGTGTGAAGATTCATGGATTTCAACCCAAACGCTCAATCTCATGGTCACATTCATGGCATAGTTTGTTCAAATGATCTCATATTGTGCACAAGGGTGCATCTTGGAATTCCAAACAATGTTGCCAAAGGGAGTTTTCATTTTCTTTGCGCGGAAAATTCATTTTCCATTTTTCGAGTGCCCGAAATGAGGTTTTTTTGTGAAGGAACTACCATATATTTGTTGCAAATTTGTACCAAATCATTTTTATAAAATACTAGGCCATATTTAATGCACAATTGACAAAATGGTTGGGTGTCAAAAGTTTTGATCCTCCTCTGGTTAAAAAGACAAATTCCCGCTGATTTAGTTGGAAGCGGGTCAAATTTGAACTGCAGCTACCTCATAGTTTGCTATTTATTTTTTCCAAAAATCATTTCTAGGTACATAAGTATCTATTTAATCAGAGAAACATCAAAAGTTTTCCAAGATTCAACCACTAGCTAGGAACGGTCAAGCCCATTGTTTGACCGCATTTTCAAACAGGCATAAAAATTCAAAAAATCTAAAATTGGAAAACCTTCGCATTGTGTCATTATGTGTGACCAAGTTTCCAGGAAAATAATAATCTTGTAATACAGAAATTATTTTAGAAAAGTGTTCTCATAAATGAGCTATCATGTGTGAAGATTCATGGATTTCAACCCAAACGCTCAATCTCATGGAAGCAGGTCAAATTTGAACTGCAGCTGCCTCATAGTTTGCTATTTATTTTTCCAAAATCATTTCTAAGTACATAAGTATCTATTTAATCAGAGAAACATCAAAAGTTTTCCAAGATTCAACCACTAGCTAGGAACGTCGAGCCCGCCGCTTTGACCGCATTTTCAAACGGGCATAAAAATTCAAAAAATCAAAAAATTGGAAAACCTTCGCATTGTGTCATTATGTGTGACCAAGTTTCCGGAAAAATAATAATCTTGTAATACGAAATTATTTTAGAAAAGTGTTCTCATAAATGAGCTATCATGTGTGAAGATTCATGGATTTCAACCCAAACGCTCAATCTCATGGTCACATTCATGGCATAGTTTGTTCAAATGATCTCATATTGTGCACAAGGGCGCATCTTGGAATTCCAGCCAAAGGGAGTTTTCATTTTCTTTGCACGGAAAATTCATTTTCCATTTTTCGAGTGCCCGAAATGAGGTTTTTTTGTGAAGGAACTACCATATATTTGTTGCAAAATTGTACCAAATCATTTTTATAAAATATTAGGACATATTTAATGCACAATTGACAAAATGGTTGGGTGTCAAAGTTTTGATCCACCTCGGTGAAAAGACAAATTCCATGGATTCGGTTGGAAGCGGGTCAAATTTGAACTGCAATGCCTCATAGTTTGCTATTTATTTTTCCAAAATCATTTCTAGTTACATAAGTACCTATTTAATCATAAATACATTGTTTGGTGGTGATACGTCGAGGTTTGGGCGGTGGGCGAGGGCCCCAACTCTAGAGCGCCAGAACTCAAGATGCCGTCAGCGTGGTCACCAGCGTGACCGTGGCGCTGCCATGTGTTCTGGGCAGCCTAGGCATGTCTAGTGGGTTGAGCACTCCCCAGGTAGGTGCTAGGAACAAAATTACAACATAAGATTCTCACGAGGAGACCGATCGATGCTCAAACATCAATTAGCGGCCAAGTGTTTGATTAGCGGTGCGGGAAATGTACATGGCTAATGGGCGTGAGTTTTGGCTGAAGATGATCAGTTACTAAGAAGACCGTCTTCACAAATTTCCAGCTCAAAAGGAGGACCCTAGGTGGTACTTGCTTTGCAAACCACCACACTGGACATAAATACGAATGTTGAAGCTCGGCTCAAAATAAGGAATGGATTGAGCTGGCATTTGGTGGAGGATCGTTATTTGGTCATAGGAAAGCACTGTAGAAAATGGATACTATTTGGACATGCCAAAGTGGTACTTCCTTCACAAACTGTTACTCTGAACAGAATAGGAAAATGAATATTTTTGAACTAGGCAAAGAAGACTTTCACATATTTGATGAAGATATGAGCCAAAGAATTTATGAGATTTTTTTGGGAATTTTGGGAATGATAGAAATATAGGTTGCTTCACAACCTAGGGCAAAAACTGCCACATGGACATGACACATAGGCAAAACTGATGAGATGGCGCCTAGTCATCACAACCCACCACAATCTACAAGGTTATGACCATCTATATTGGTCATTAACAACTAGAAATAAGGCAGCGGACTAGCACTGTTTGCTTTGTGACCATTTCGTGTAAGGAAATTACGACCTTTCTGACCAAAATGGTCACAATGGTTTAGGGTTTGAAGCCCCCTGAACAGCTTTTGACCAATTGGTCTAAAATGGTCATAAATTTATGACCAATTCTTCGAGGGTCACTGACAGAAGGTCATAAGTTGACATATTTCTTGTAGTGGATCTGACCCTTTGGGTCTTTTGTATTGGTATTGATATAGATATAGATATAGATATAAATGATTCATTAAAACGAGTTTTATACTGAAGGACTTAGATAATGACATACATATTGGGCATAAAGATCTATAGATCGAAGTGCTTGATAGGGCTAAGCCAAAGTACGTACGTTGACAAAGTACCGAAGATGTTTATTATGCAAGACGCTAAGAAAGGGTTCTTGCCAGTGTCGTATAGTAAAGTTTTGCACAAGACATGAGCAAAATTTCATATGCTTCTGCAGTTGGATCATTCATGTATGCTTTGTCCCACGTCCCCGCAGCGAAGAGCACTCCCTGGAAGGCGCCTTCAATGTCGCCTCAGCCCTCCCGCGTGGCTGGGTAACTGGGCCAGGCCCAGTGCGCTCCAGCACTAAACGTCGCCCAGTGCATGTAATAAGGTTAACTTCTTTTCTTTTATTTTCTTTTCCCAGACATATTGTAAAACCCATGGAATATTAAGTCCAAATTTGGTGATTCAAATTTATAGTGGTTTCTTTATAGTGATACAAATTTGCTCTATCACATGGTGCTGTTTGCACATTTTTCTAGAAAACTTTTCCTCGCCCTTATTTATAAAATCCTATTCTCTTATTCTTGTCATGAACTTTAGAAAATACCAGAGAGCTTATCCTTTGACCAAATGCTATGATTCAAAATTTTAGCATGTATCTATGTTCATAACCTAGTGTTTGAAAAAAATTTCCATAGGCTTTCCCTGCAACAATAAATATTGGTCCCCTTTCTCATGAATAGCTAACTTCCAAAGTTCACAGGAAATTCATCTAAACTCCGAATCCAGTGAAACAATCTCCTAGATGCTTCTAAAATCATGCTTTGTTAAATGGGTACCATTGCTCATTTTTCAAAATAGTATTTCTGTACACTCCTTGCAGATCCATTAAATCCCTTGATTCTATCATATCGAAATGTTCAAGAATATATATTGATCCAATTCCAATGAAACCACTGTGATTATTTTTCATATAACCAGAGATGTCCTAGAAAAGTCAAATTCATATTTTTAGAGCGCTTTTATTTCTGCCTTTTTGTGTTGCTTATTGTGATTGCTTTCGACGATAGTTGACGAAGTTAGACGGAGTGCTCGGAGATGGGCCGGAAGAGATGAAGACTTTGCTGATCCAGGCAAGAAGCCCCTTGACCATGTCTATGAAACCCTTTTTATGGATGTCATGTAGCACTTTATTATTGTTGCATCGGAATCATGATGAGATGGTAACCAATTTGGTGGGTTGCCTCCGTTATTTCCTTGTTGATACTTGCATTGTGCATAACCCTACCTTCCTATGAGGGTTATGCGGGTGGGAGTAGATAGGATACTAAAGTAGTTGCTGCACAAATGGGATGGGTATATGCATGGTGGTGGAGACAAAAGTATTTTCAAAGACTTTTCGAAAACCCCGTCGGGTTCCACTAATGCCCGAGGGAGATGTTAAACTAGGTAACCACTTGATAACGAAGTGGTGTACAGAGGCTCGTGAGTATGTTGTTTTCGAAAACAGATTGGTTTAAGTTGCGACCATTGCTCCAACCTTACATGCGCAACCAAACTACCCTTATATGGGAAAGGGCATTATTGATTACCTAGTTCGTGCTAGCATGGATGCCCGCATTACTAGTGACGGAAGTGGTGTGGTCACTCTCAGGATGGGGTCGTGCCTGGTAGGGTGGCAATGACTGACCGGACACATCGTTGTACCTCCGTGCATGGTTCCGCGATATGTCTGGGAGCGAGGCTCCGGAGATAATGATAATATTGTGAGAATGTAGGCACAGGGGCTGTTACCAATCGAGTGGACTCTATGTTAGTCACGACTAGGGAAAGATATTGGTCGGGTGCTCACCCCGGGTACTTGAGGTACCGCGGGTCGTGGCTGACACGGAAGTTCCCCAGATCTTGTGGGTGAAGCGTGCAACCTCTGCAAAGTGTCAAACTATTCGAATAGCCATGTCCACGATCAAGGACAATTGGATAACCGCTCTTGGGCTACGTCCATTGTTTACAAAAAAACCTAGTGTGTGTGTGTGTGTGTGTGTCTGTGGGAGAGAGAACTACTTGAGTCGAGTCGTATGACTTGACATGTTGACTAAGCTGGAGTTGATCCAAACTCTGTTTATGTTGATATTTGTAATCTTTTCACATGGATATCTGAATTCTTATGATGCATGCCTTACAAGATGTTAGGACATGTCATTGCACACAAAACTAGCTTTCTGCAAAATTACCTACTTAGTGCTATATCATGCATTGTTGTGCCTTGTTCCAAAACATGGGTTGCTTGCGAGTTCATTCAAACGTACTCACTAGCTTGTCCCTGGCTGTTTATTTGGCCAGGCCTGGAAGAGCAGGGTTATGAAGAAGAGTTCTTTGGTAACATGCGAGCTAGGACGCTTTCTGAGTCAGAATGCCTGTAGGGTTAAGGCAGATGGCATGGGTCCAAGTTATCGACGAAGATTTCCGTTGCGATGTTATACTCAAGACTAGACCATAATGGTCCTATTTGTGTAAGCCGGTATGTAATGGATGTAAACTCTTGATATTCAGTCTGTGGTGTACAGTGAGCATTGATCGTTGGGATCATGATACGTCCATTTTGCATCATGCTTTTATATCAATATTTATTACATTATGGGCTGTTATTACACATTATATCTCAATACTTATGGCTATTCTCTCTTATTTTACAAGGTTTACCATGAAGAGGGGAATGCTTGGCATGGAATTCGGCCGAAAAGGAGCAAACATTGGAAACCTATTCTGCACGGCTCCAAAAATCCTGAAACTCCACGAAACTTATTTTTGGAATTAATAAGAATTATTGAACGGAAGAAACACCTCAACGGACCCACACCCTGGCCAGGAGGGTGGGGGGCGCGCCCACCCCTACTGGGCCCGCCCCCTGTCTCCTGGGCCCCCTGGTGGCCCCCCAGTGTCCATCTTCTGCTATATGAGGGATTTTACCCTGGAAAAATTGTGGGCAAGCTTATGGGATTTAAACTCACGCCGCCACAAGGCGGAACCTTGGCGAGCTAATCTAGGCTCCCATGAGCTGCTCGCCGGGGACAATTCCCTCCGGGAGGGGGAAATCATCACCATCGTCATCACCAATGACCCTCTCATCGGGAGGGGGTCAATCTCCATCAACATCTTCACCAGCACCATCTCCTCTCCAAACCCTAGTTCATCTCTTGTATCCAATCTTGTATCAAAACCACAAATTGGTACCTGTGGGTTGCTAGTAGTGTTGATTACTCTTTGTAGTTGATGCTAATTGGTTTACTTGGTGGAAGATCATATGTTCAGATCCTTGATGCATATTATTACTCCTCTGATTATGAACATGAATATGCTTTGTGAGTAGTTACGTTTGTTCCTGAGGACATGGGTGAAGTCTTGCTATTAGTAGTCATGTGAATTTGGTATTCGTTTGATATTTTGATGAGATGTATGTTGTCTTTCCTCTAGTGGTGTTATGTGAACGTCGACTACATGACACTTTACCATTATTTGGGCCTAGAGGAAGGCATTGGGAAGTAATAAGTAGATGATGGGTTGCTAGAGTGACAGAAGCTTAAAACCTAGTTTATGCGTTGCTTCATTAGGGGCTGATTTGGATCCATATGTTTAATGTTGTGGTTAGGTTTACCTTAATACTTCTTTTGTAGTTGCGGACGCTTGCAATAGGGGTTAATCATAAGTGGGATGCTTGTCCAAGTAAGGGGCAGTACCCAAGCACCGGTCCACCCACATATCAAATTATCAAAGTACCGAACGCGAATCATATGAGTGTGATGAAAACTAGCTTGACGATAATTACCATGTGTCCTCGGGAGCTCTTTTCTCATCATAAGAAATTGTCCAGGCTTATCCTTTGCTACATAAAGGATTGGGCCAGCTTGCTGCACTTTATTTACTTTCATTGCTTGTTACTCGTTACAATTTATCTTATCATAAAACTATCTATTACTTACCATTTCAGTGCTTGCAGAGAAAACCTTACTGAAAACCGCTTATAATTTCCTTCTGCTCCTCGTTGGGTTCGACACTCTTACTTATCGAAAGGACTACGATAGATCCCCTACACTTGTGGGTCATCAAGACTCTTTTAAGGCGCCGTTGTCGGGAGTGTAGCGCTTTTGGTGAGTGGAACTTGGTAAGGAAACATTTATATAGTGTGCTGAAATTTTCTGTTACTTGTCACTATGGAAACTAATCCTTTGAGGGGCTTGTTCGGGGTATCTTTACCCCGACCAGAAGAGCAAAGAGTTGCTCCTCAACCTACTGACCTTTTTGAAAATATTTACTTTGAGATTCCTTCGGGTATGATAGAAAAACTGCTAGCTAATCCATTTGCAGGAGATGGAACATTGCATCCCGATTTACACCTTATCTTTGTGGATGAAGTTTTTGGATTGTTTAAGCTTGCAGGTATTCCCGATGATGTTGTCAAAAGGAAGGTCTTCCCTTTATCTTTGAAGGGATATGCATTGACATGGTACAGGCTATGTGATGATACGAGATCTTGGAATTATAAACGATTGAAGTTGGAATTTCACCAGAAGTTATATCCTATGCATCTTGTTCATCGTGATCGTAATTACATATATAATTTATGGCCTCGCGAAGGAGAAAGCATCGCTCAAGCTTGGGGCAAGGTTAAGTCAATGTTATATTCACGCCCCAATCATGAGCTCTCCCGGGAAATGATTATTCAAAATTTTTATGCTCGGCTTTCTCTCAATGATCGCAACATGCTCGATACTTCCTGTGCTGGTTCTTATATGCTGAAGACTATTGATTTCAAATGGGACTTATTGGAAAGAATTAAACGCAACTCTGAAGATTGGGGTTCCGACGATGGTAAGGAGTCAGGTATGACACCTAAGTTCGAATGTGTTAAATCTTTTATGGATGCCGATGCTTTTCATGGGTTTAGCACTAAGTATGGACTTGACTCTGAGATAGTAGCTTCTTTCTGTGAATCTTTTGCTACTCACGTTGATCTCCCTAAGGAAAAGTGGTTTAAATATAATCCTCCCGTTGAAGTAAAAGTAGTTGCACCTATTACAGTTGAAGAAAAGACTGTCACTTATAGTGATCCTATTGTTCCTTCTACTTATGTTGAGAAACCTCCTTTTCTTGTTAGGATAAAGGATCATGCTAAAACTTCGACTGTTGTTCGTAAGAGTAATACTAGGACTTATACACCTCCTGAGCAAATCAAAGTTGAACCTAGTATTGCTATGGTTAAAGATCTATTGGATGATGATTTAGATGTGCATGTTATTTATTTCTGTGGTGAGACTGCTAATATTGCTAGACCAGATACTAAGATACATAGACCTGTGGTAGGCATGCCTGTTATTTCCGTTAAAATAGGAGATCATTGTTATCATGGTTTATGTGATATGGGTGCTAGTGCTAGTGCAATACCCTATGACTTATATAAAGAAATTATGCACGACATTGCACCCGTTGAATTAGAAGACATTGATGTTACTATTAAGCTTGCTAATAAGGATACCATTAAACCAATTGGGATAATTAGAGATGTTGAAGTCTTGTGTGGGAAGGTTAAATATCCTGCTGATTTTCTTGTTCTTGGTTCCCCACTGAGGGAGTTTCGGACTAGGGGGTGTCCGGATAGCCGAACTATCATCATCGGCCGGACTCCAAGACTATGAAGATACAAGATTGAAGACTTCGTCCCGTGTCCGGATGGGACTTTCCTTGGCGTGGAAGGCAAGCTTGGCGATACGGATATGTAGATCTCCTACCATTGTAACCGACTCTGTGTAACCCTAACCCTATCCGGTGTCTATATAAACCGGAGGGTTTTAGTCCGTGGGGCTAACAACAATCATACCATAGGCTAGCTTCTAGGGTTTAGCCTCTTTGATCTCGTGGTAGATCCACTCTTGTAACACACATCATCAATATTAATCAAGCAGGACGTAGGGTTTTACCTCCATCAAGAGGGCCCAACCTGGGTAAAACATCGTGTCCCTTGTCTCCTGTTACCATCCGCCTAGACGCACGCTCGGGACCCCTACCGAGATCCGCCGGTTTTGACACCGACATTGATGCTTTCATTGAGAGTTCCTCTGTGTCGTCACCGATAGGCTCGATGGCTTCTTCGACCATCATCAACGACGCAGTCCAGGGTGAGACTTTTCTCCCTGGACAGATCTTCGTGTTCGGCGGCTTTGCACCGCGGGCCAATTCGCTTGGCCATCTGGAGCAGATCGAAAGCTACGCCCCTGGCCATCAGGTCAGATTTGGAAGTTTAAACTATACGACTGATATCCGCGGAGACTTGATCTTTGACGGATTCGAGCCGCAGCCAAGCGCGCCGCACTGTCTCGATGGGCATGATCTAGCTCTGCAGCTGAACAGTGCCCTGGAGGCCGCACCAGAATCCGCTCCGACCCTTAATCCAGAGCCGGATTCCCCGATCGAGGACGAGTGGTTGGACACCACCTCGGGGGCTTTAGTATCTACGGCGATCGAGCCGAACTCTATCCCTATCCTTTGCGAAGACCTCGACTCCAGGGTGCCGGACTCCTCTCCGGACTCCGAACCCTCCGCGCCCTTGCCAATCAAATCCGATTGGGCGCCCGTTATGGAGTTCACGGCCGCGGACATCTTTCAAAGACTTTTCGCCCTTTGGCGACATCCTGAATTCACTAAAGTGCCTCTCGTTATCGGAGAGCCTGCCGGACTGCGGTCGACGGTTGGGATGCGGACGACGAAGAAATTCAAAGCCCACCCACCACCCACTTGGTAGCCGCCGTCGACGATCTAACCAACATGCTAGACTACGACTCAAGACATCGACGGTATGGACGACGATGCCGGAGATTTAACAAGACCAGCGCCTACGAGGGCAATGGAAGGCCACCTCGTCATACAACGATATATGGTGGACATACCAAAAGATGGGAACGGCGATGGAACAACGGAGGATGACCCTCCAAAAGCAGCCCAAGCGCCGGCGTCGGGCGCCGCTCTAAATCCCGCCACCGAAGAATGAAGATTCCGCACCGGAGATAACAATACACCGGACAAAGGTGCGAAGACAATCCACTCCAAAGAAGATCCAGCGCAGGAGGATGGAGACGCCACCCTCACGAGAGAGCGGTAGAAGAAGAGGTAGATGATTATATGCCTCCTCCGGAGACGGCAAGCCTCGACGACGATGAATTCGCCGTGCACGAGGATCCCGTCGAACAAGAGCGTTTTAGACGCAGGCTTATGGCCACGGCGAACAGCCTCAAGAAAAAGCAGCAACAGCTTAGAGCTGATCAGATCTGCTAGCCGACAGATGGATCAAGTCTCGCGTCAAGAGCATGAGCTCGAACGCCTCCAAAAGCTACCCTAAACGCAAGCTGCTCCCCGATTAGAGGAGGAGGCTTATGAACCCGCATCACCAGGAGACAATACGGTGACCGACCACCCGTGGTCGCGACAGGAGGCCTCTAGGCCCTTCACTAGAACCGCACCCGGCATCGCTCAAAAAGCACACGGCCACAGGGGAACGCTCCGGACCTGCGGGATATATTGGAGGACAAGGCAAGACAATCAAGATCAATCTATGGATCGCGTGGGTGCCCCACGGTACGTGACGACAACCGTCGCGCCGGACAAAGTAAGTCCGACCGGGCCGAACAAAACAGACAAAGCTCTTTTGAGCTCCGTCATGATACCGCCCAGTACAGAGGCGCCGCACACCCACTATGCTTCACAGACGAAGTAATGGATCATCAAATCCCCAAAGGGTTTAAACCCGTCAATATTGAATCCTATGATGGCACAACAGACCCCGCGGTTTGGATCGAAGACTATCTCCTTCACATCCACATGGCCCGCGGTGACGATCTTCACGCCATCAAATACCTCCCCCTCAAGCTTAAAGGACCAGCCATGCATTGGCTCAACATCTTGCCAGCAGAGTCAATTGGGAGCTGGGAGGACCTGGAAGCCGCATTCATCGATAACTTCCAGGGCACTTATGTGCGACCACCAGACGCCGATGACCTAAGCCACATAATTCAGCAGCCAGACGAATCGGCGGACAATTCGGACACGGTTCTTAACCAAGAAAAACCAAATCGTCGACCGTCCGGATGCGGAGGCCCTCGCGCCTTCAAGCATAACATCCGTGATGAGTGGCTTGCCCGCACCTCAGACAGGAAAGCCAAATCCATGGCAGCCCTCACATCACTCATGACCCGCTTCTGCGCGGGTGAGGACAACTGGCTAGCACGCAACAACAACCTCAGCAAAAATTCTAGCAGTCCGGACTTCAAGGACCGAAATGGCAGGCCGTGTCGTAACAAAACCAAACGCCGCATTAACGACGACAATATTGAGGATACGGCAATCAATGCCGGATTCAGAGGCTCTAAACCCGGTCAGCAGAAAAAGCCATTCAAAAGAACTACTCCGGGTCCGTCCAATTTGGACCGAATACTCGACCGCTTGTGCGGATACACGGCACCCCAAAAGCCAGCTAACCACACCAACAGGACTGTTGGGTATTCAAATAGGCAGGCAAGTTAATTGCGAAAACAATGACAAGGGCTGCATAGCAATGACGAGGACGAGACCCCACCGCCAACAATAGAGGATGTAAGGTTTCACAAAAGTGCGGACGGTGAACATGATATACGCAACGCACATACCCAAAAGGGAGCGGAAGCGTGCACTCGAGGATGTCTCACGCGATGGAGCCAGTTGCCCAAGTTCAATCCATGGTCCTCCCGCCCGATCACTTTTGACCGAAGGGACCACCCCACCAAAGATCCGCCACGGCGGATTCGCCAGACCGGTCTTAGACCCAATCATCGATGGATTTCAACTAACCGAGTCCCGATGGACGGCGGCAGCAGCTGAACCTGCTTTACCGGGATACGGTCGCAAAATGGGCATAGACCCTCAAGGATTAAACCTACCAAAACGACCTTTAAAGGCGCCATACCAGGTGTAGAAGCCAATTGTACAGCTCAATTACACCGAAGTGGTCTTCGATCCCGGATAACTTCCGGCGAGGAGTTAATCTTCGACATAGTCCCGCTCCACAGCGGCTATCATGCCTTGCTCGGACGTGCATCGCGTTTGCAAAGTTCAACGCGTGCCGCACCACGCATACCTCAAGCTCAAGATGCCAGGCCCTCGAGGAGTCATCACGGTCAACGAAACATCGAACATTCTCTCCGCGCGGAGGAACATACAGCGCTCTCGCGGCGAAGTGCAATGCAGCCTCTTAAGGCAATTCTCGAGTCCGCCATTAAGCGTCCGGACACAGCTAAGCGCGCCGGAGTAACTTACAACAAGACCACCGGCACGCCCGAGCAGCGCCAGAGCAATGCGGCCCCAACCCCAGCTCCTGCGAAATGTTAAAGCAGGTCCTTCGCGTACACCATTACGCTCTGAAGATACCATGGGCATGGGGAGAGGGGCACGACCATGATAAACCCAGACTGCGGCTCAACCACACGAGGGGCTCTCAAGTGTGTCGTTCCTTTTTTCTTTTCTTTTTTACCTTTTACTTTTTACCCACAGGACTCCGTTTGTCAGAGGCCCTGTCCGGCAGCAGACCTGCCGAACTCACGATGCAACAGCCAGGGAAGGATAAAGGCTACAATGAATATACAGGTGGTCTCCATTACGAGCATTTCCATACACTAATCTGCAGCCTACCCCTGGAGGGGGACATGTCTAACAGTCCCATACCTTGCTTACCGCACTATTTGTATCGTTCTGCATTCGTAGCAGCACTTATTGAATAAAACAATGCATCACCTTTTTACTTATAATTGCATTTCTTTTTCATACATATGTTCATTCACGGCATGTTGCATCCGTACACTTTGCTATGGCTAATATACACCAGGGGCTTATGTTTCCCGCATTATGGTGTGATGAGTCCGAACACTTTCACAAGTGCGGCACCCCGAACTTATAGCACTATATGCATCGGCTCCGAATCATGTCTTGGGTCAATAGTTGGGTTTGCCCGGCTCCCATGTTTTGGTACCTTACGTTCCGTTATATCGGCTAAGGTAGCACTGGAGAACCATCGCGATTCCGCCCAGCTTGAGCTGGGTTAACGCCTCGATGGAAAGCTAAAACTGACCGTCATGATGAGGCGAGAGACCGTCACTGTTCGAGAGGTTTTTAAGCGAGTCCTTAAAGACTTATGCCGCTTAGAGCGAGGAGCCGGATACTGTCCGCCAAGGCGTGATAGCGCCCCAAATTCGCCTTCCAAGACTAGGGGCTTCGCTGAAATTTAAAATTATAGAATTCTATGGCTAAGTGAGAGTGTTCAAGCATTATAAGTCCGGTTGCCTTGTTCGCTGTGTTGAGCGCCTCCTAGATGGACCCAAATATGGGAACAAGAGCGCAAGTTTATCCCAACACCCCAAAGACTCGTGGCATGGGGGCTGAAGCCGACGACTTGCCATCTCTCGATTTGATAAACAGCCGCATGTAAGGTAATATTTTAAATTAACAAGCGTTGCTTAGCGATATGAACTGAGTTTTCAGCGCCAGTGATAACAAAATGCGAGTCTACTCAAATAGTACATCTTTGAGCACTCACCCGCAATAATGCGGGCGGCCTTCAAAGACACTCTTATAATACATCTCGGCGCGTGCGATGCTCCTTGCCCTCCGGTGGCGGGTCCGTCACAAGCTTCGGCATCCATCTTGCCCCAAAGCACCTTTGCACGGGCAAGGGCACGACGGCACCCTCAATACAAGCGGAATGCTTGATGACTTCTACCCACGGCACGCATCGATCAGCCGCCGCACCAGGCGAAGTAGCTCCAGGCATGGCCTCCTTAGGCCACACCAACTATGAGGCCCTTCATGGCCTGTTCGGCCGCCTTGTGGAGCTCGACCAGCTGCTTCAGCTGGTCGCTAAAAGCACTGGATGTCCGCCTCAAGATATCGAGACCGAAGACCTTCTCCGTCGAGCTCCCCTCCTCGGCCCGGTAGAATGCGGCAGCATCGGACACGTTGCGAGGAAGATCTGCGAACGCTCCTGGAGAGCTCCGAATTCGGGTAAGCAACAGGTAATTAACTCTCACATGCTTACTTTACATGAAAAATGCCTTACCTGCTGCTATTTTCTTCACCGCCTCAATCTCCTGGAGGGCCTTGTAGGCTTCGGCCTTAGCGGCTTTGGCACTCTCAAGAGCCGTTGCAAGCTCGACTCGAAGTCTTGAGTCACGCTCCAAGCTCTCATGTTTTTTCACGAGATCCTGGAGCTCTTGCTGTACCTCCGCCACCCGCGCCTCCTTCTTCTCTCACTCGGTGCACTCCGCAGCCGCATTATGTTCGGCCGCGGCCACCGCCTCCTTCAGGGTCGCCACCTCGTTAGTGGCCCCTACAATACCCACGTTATCCTTGTCATTTTTCTTGCAACCAAATCCTTTTCTGTAAGGTACAATTTTCATAAGGTATTACTCACCTTATTTTTCCTCGAGCTGCTTCTTGGCGTGGCCGAGCTCGTTCTCGGACCGCTCGAGGTTTTCCTTCAAAATATTGACCTCCGCAGTCAGTGCGGCGGAGGCCAGCAGCACAGCCTGCAATCCCATATTGACATATTTTTTATGACTCCTGCGTTTATCTTTCTAAAGATCCTCGATCGCTTTTCTTTCCAAACACCGAACCGAGCATCGGGGGCTACTATCTATGCGGTACCATTTTACATATATTGAAATTCTTACCTCAAAGCCTCGCGGCTAGTACAGCTTGGTCAGCCCGCTCTTGGCGGATCGAATCTGTCCGGATCACCGCACTCATAACAAAGGCGGTGCTCCTCGATGGATGGGCGCCGTTGAGCGCCTCGATGTTATCCGTGCCTCCGGTTGGGCGGAGGACACGGCGTCTTACCCTTCTTGCGAAGGGATCGCTTGCCGGACTCCGGAACCGCTGAAGGTTCCGGCATGGGGTCCGGACAAGGGTCGGGCTTAGAGCCCCTGGGGGCCTTGCCCCCCACGCGCCTGGAGTCCGGGAGGTTGCCTTGTGACACCTCCTGCGCCACCTCCTCCTGATCAAGCCCCCCTTGGGGCCCCGCCGCGGCGTTGTCCGCAGCGTGAGGCGAGGAGGCGGTCGGAAGCGAAGTACTCTCCATTTCCGACGAGCCCAGGGACCCACTCGATGAATCGGCGAACTCGCCTTTGGGCGGGCTGCACGATTGTTCGACATTAGAGAACACTCTGCAATAATAAAAAGCCATGGGTATCCGGACACTTACGATCTCGCCAGGGGCTTGGCCCTTGTAGGCCAATCCCCCTCGTCGTTGTCGACGTTGGTGGAGAAGTCCGGAGGAAGGGTTCTTCCTTCTTGGACCATCCGGCCTCCCGGTTAGGCGGCCTTCCTTTTCCTCTCCTCCCCGCTGGTGGAGGCTTCTTCTTCTTCCTCCTCGCCTTCTTGGAGAAGATTCGCTTCAGAATCCGGCGGTACTCGCGTCGGGAGCTCCTTCAATTCCGTGGCCTCCTTCTTGGCCTTCTTCTCCGGCACCACATGGTGCGGAGCCAGCAGCCCGTCAATCGGGCGTCCGCTGGTCTTCGGCAAAGGAGCCGACAGTTAATCTGTCCGGACGTCTTCAACCAGTCTGTCGAAGAATAGGGAGTTTTCAGATCCCACGTAGAGTCAATCTATGAAAAAAGAGTCCCGTAAAGGGTAAAATAACTTACCTCGCCGGCTTGACGCCGCGAGCGGTATCCGCGATCTTTGTTAGCGGATGAGGGGGCTTCGACGCCTTGAACAGCACCTTCCAGGCTTCTTCGTACGTAGTATCGAAGAGCCGGCTCAAGGTTCGGTGCTGTGGCGGATCGAACTCCCACAAATTGAAGGCCCGTTGTTGGCATGGGAGAATCCGGCGGATGAGCATCACCTGGATTACGTCGACAAGCCTGAGATTCTTTTCCACCAGGTTTCGGACGCGTGTTTGGAGTCCGGATAGCTTGTCCGAATCCCCCCACTTCAGGCCCGTCCCTTTCCATGACGAGAGCCGTGTGGGAAATCCAGATCTGAATTCGGGGGCCGCCACCCATTCAGGGTCGCGTGGCTCGGTGATGTAGAACCACCCTGATTGCCACCCCTTTATTGTCTCCACAAAGGAACCCTCGAGCCATAGGACTTTGGCCATCTTGCCGACCATGGCGCCTCCGCACTCCGCTTGACGGCCGCCCACCACCTTCAGCCTGACATTAAAGGTCTTCAGCCATAGGCCGAAGTGGGGCTGGATGCAGAGGAAGGCCTCGCACACGACGATAAACGCCGAGATGTTGAGGACGAAATTCGGGGCTAGGTCGTGGAAGTCCAGCCGTAGTAGAACATGAGCCCCGGACAAATGGGTGAAGTGGAAAACCTAGTCCATGGAGGAAGTGGGGAGAAATACCACCCTCTCATGGGGACTGGGGTTGGAATGAGCTGCCCAGCGTCGGGCAGCTCAGTCTGCGATATCGCCGGACAAGTATCCGGCCTCCCGCAGTCTTGTGATGTGCCCCTCCGTGACGGAGGAGGCCATCCATCTGCCTCCCGCTCCTGACATGGTTGGAGAAGGTTGAGGAGGAAAGTGCGGACTTGGGCGCTAGAGCTCGAGTGCACGGGAATGGATGAGCAAAGGAGGAAGAAGGCGTAGGTGAAAGGGTGGATCCTTATCCCCTTATATGGGCGGACAAAAACATGTGTCCCCGCCGGCCTGGTAAAACTCGCTTATCCCCCAAGCGTCACAATCAATGGCGCGGTTGGGTTACCCACGTCCGTATTGATGGGAATCTCGGAATAAGGGGAACACGATCTCTGCTTCGACAAGACGTGCCAAGGAAACTGCCTCGCTAAACGCGCTGAGGTGGAACAATAAAAACAATTTGAGTAAAGTCTTGGTAGTGGTGCGACGTCACACCACGAATACGTCAGCAGATGGATCTTGTGTAATATCATTCTCTCTACGGTGGTATGTGGAATTTATTTTTGCGAGCGGACACTATCCCGGTGTTCACAATCTTCTATAAATTATTCGGAGGAAGAACCCGCCTTGCAATGCCGAAGACAACATGCGCGGACGGACTCGTCGTCATTGAAGCCTAGTTCAGCTGACTCTTGAGGAGTTTCGGACTAGGGGTGTCCGGATAGCGAACTATCATCATCGGCCGGACTCCAAGACTATGAAGATACAATATTGAAGACTTCGTCCCATGTCCGGATGGGACTTTCCTTGGCGTGGAAGGCAAGCTTGGCGATACGGATATATATATCTCCTACCATTGTAACCGACTCTGTGTAACCCTAACCCTATCCGGTGTCTATATAAACCGGAGGGTTTTAGTCCGTAGGACGAACAACAATCATACCATAGGCTAGCTTCTAGGGTTTAGCCTCTTTGATCTCGTGGTAGATCCACTCTTGTAGCACACATCATCAATATTAATCAAGCAGGACGTAGGGTTTTACCTCCATCAAGAGGGCCCGAACCTGGGTAAAACATCGTGTCCCTTGTGTCCTGTTACCATCCGCCTAGACGCACAGTTCGGGACCCCCTACCCGAGATCCGCCGGTATTGACACCGACACCCACAAGATGACTTTTGTCCCATTATTTTTGGTAGACCACTACTAGAAAAAGGGCTATAGACGGTACCCAGATGCCACCTAACTTGTTTAGGGTTCAACTGGTTCGGGTGCTGCCAGGCTGCGACGAGTTGTTACCTCCGATTCAACCCGTCGGGGCCGACGATGATGACGTGATGACCCTCAGCGCCTGCCTGAGCTGGCCCCTGCTTTGGCCGAAGAGCCAGATTCGTTTGGGGGCGGGGGACACCACCCCAAAGACAACACCGCCAGTCGTGCCGTCGCCAAGTCGGCCCCATGGCAAGACCGCCGCAACGGTGCCGGACATCCCTATGCCATGGATCCAAACATGCATATGGCACGGGATCGAAACGACGACGACGACGATACATTTGCCAACGTCGATCAAGACTTTGCCGATCATGGGTGCGGTGGCGACTTCATGGGGCCTCCTTCTCAAGAACCCAACCCAACAAAAGACGTCGCGATCTAGCTGGTACCGCGGAGAAGCCAAGTAGCAACAGCGTCGTCTGCCGTTCAGCTCTCGAGAGACGCCTCCACTGCCGACTTCACCGAGCCTCGGATAGGCGAGGTGCGAAATATTATCAGCCCCAACACACTCAAGAAGGCGGTCTGTGAGCAGAACTCGGTCCCATTACAGGAGAAGAAGAAGGCACGCAAAAGAAAGACTAACAAGGGTGCGGGCCAGCCGCACCGAAATGCGATCCGTGCTCGGGACAGGCCACCTTCACCGAGGATATCTCGAGGAGGGTGCATGTGGCGGGTAGGGCGATGCTACCGACAAATATGCTCAATGCTGCAACCGGTGCTATCGGAGTCTGCATGATGTGTTCTTTCTTTGGAGAAGCGGCGTCTCGTAGAGAAGGATGTGGCATACCGGTTTTCGTGGCCAAGGTGCGGAGGGCAAGGGCTTTGTGGATAAGTCCATCGGGCGACGATCGTCCCGCGGTTTGATGACATCCACGCTATGTTGAACCTTCATCCGCTCCACTACACCTTCGTTCGGCTATTTTCGCTGAGTATGGAGATGCGGATCATTCGCGACAAGACCCGGACATCGTGATAGTCGACCCCTTCTACATGCGTGCAAGATCTTGGGCAGCGCTGGGGACCGCAAGTCGCGAGTTCTTACCTCGGCGTCATTCGGCAAACCAAGATAAGGTTAACTTCCTCGTGCCTTACTTTCCCGAGTAAGTCCTCCCTCAACCGCCCGTAACATATGAATTCTTAGATTTCGATCGTTCTTCTTTTAACATTCCGTGTTTTCTGCAGTGACACACATTGCACGCTCATCCTCCTAAGCCCCAAATATTCCATGGCCACGTATTTCGACCCGGACCGTCAGTCGAACGTAGACTACACAAATGTCAAGAAGGTTCTTGATGATGTTCTCCCGCCACGCCTAATCTGGAGGCACCTTCACCAGGCCTATTCGTGAAATCACGGCAAGCACGTGTTCTCCCACAATACTGACGTTCGCTGCGTCAAGCAGCCGCTTTGGCGGTCGAAGGGTGCCTACTCGCCATCCATCACATGCGGGCGATCGTGCGGGACCATCATCAACTTCGCTACCAAGTAAACTCCAAGATTGGGCGCGAGCATGTCGGCAATCCAGGGCGCGGACATCGACAAGAATTCTTTCGCATCCAATGGAGTTTGCGGAAATCATCCATCAAGATGTCCTTCGTACCTCGGGCAGTTCTACCTCGAAATCAACCGTCCAACGGTGACATCGACACAATGCTACAAATGCAGGATGACAACGCCCGTTCTTTCATGACTCCCACGATAGACGGCGGCTTCATCCACGCCGGGTCCCTTGAGTCTAGTTGTCTAGTTCTCAAACATCGATTGGCTCATGTTGTAATTAAACTTTAATGAACTTGTAGTATGTCTCTTTGGTTTCGAGAGTCGTTCAACTTAGATGTAATCGATGCTATTAATGTCTTGCTTTTCTCTTTCGATCGTTCGCTGCATACTTATATATTGCTTATGTATTGTCTCGTGAATTGGTACTAACGTTTCGTTTGGCTAGTGCATAGCGATGCCGACGTATGTCGTGGTACAAGGGTAAGGTTCGGAGTCTCGATGACTGGGAGGAGTGTCGGAGACAGGTTCACCGATTCAGCGGTAACAGTTACAAAGGTACACCACTAGGGCGAGGCCGAATCTAGATCGCCCGCTATCTAGCGGGAGAGGGAGGGCGTTGGAGGAACCGGATGAAGACGAGTTTCATCGTGATGACCGCAGCTCTCTTCTATGTGATGGTAGTTTAGATGATCGATATCGACTTGTAATGTGAAGACAAACTCGCTACTCGCGGTCTCGAGACTTGTAATATAATGTTCTATCTTTGTTCGGTCTTTTCAATTCGGAGACTAATATGATGAATTGTATTCGGAGACTAATATGATGAATTGTATTCAAAGACTAATCTTCTATTGTATTCGATGAATCTGTTGTTGATGTGTGCCTATATTTTGTCAAATTATACATTTTGTAACCTGTGCAAAAAACGGAAAATAAAAATAAAAAACCTAATATTCATACTAATGGCGCATCACATGATAGGCGCCATTAGTATGACAAAGCATACTAATGGCGCATCATCGTCGGTCGCCATTAGTATGTCATGATTACTAATGGCGCATCTCGTGGTCGTGCGCCATTAGTATGCCAAAGCACCTGGTATACATGGCCCCGGGAGGCATACTAATGGTGCATCAGCCTATACTAATGGCGCACTGTGGTGCGCCATTAGTATATCAGATACTAATGGCGCACCAGCAGTGCGCCATTAGTAAAATTACTAATGGCGTGCTAGTAATGGCGCACCAGTGATGCGCCATTAATGGCCAAATTAGGTGCGCCATTAGTAGCGGTTTTTCTAGTAGTGGACCCTTCTTGAATACAACTAGTGCTAGGATTGATTGTGAAAAGGATACTGTTACAATTGGCTTAGAGGGCATGTCTCATGAGTTTAATTTTGCTAAGTTTCATAGACAACCTCGTGATAGAGAATCACCTAGTAAGGATGAGATTATTGGTCTTGCTTCTATTGCCGTGCCTCCTACTGATTCGTTAGAACAATATTTGCTTAACCATGAAAATGATATGTTTATGAAGGAAAGAAGGGAAATAGATGAAGTGTTCCTTAAACAGGAACCTTTGTTGAAACACAACCTTCCCGTTGAAATTCTTGGGGATCCCCCTCCACCCAAGGGTGATCTCGTGTTTGAACTCAAACCATTACCTGATAATCTTAAGTATGCTTATCTTGATGAAAATAAAATATATCCTATTATTATTAGTGCTAACCTTTCAGAGCAAGAAGAAGAAAGATTATTGAAAACTTTGAAGAAGCACCGCGCTGCTATTGGATATACTCTGGATGATCTTAAGGGCATTACCCCCACGTTATGCCAACACAAAATTAATGTGGAAACCGATGCTAAGCTAGTTAGAGATCCTCAACGACGACTGAATCCCAAGATGAAAGAAGTGGTAAGGAAGGAGATACTAAAGCTCCTTGAGGCATGTATAATTTATCACGTTGCTGATAGTGAATCGGTAAGCCCTGTCCATTGCGTTCCTAAAAAGGGAGGTATTACTATCGTTCCTAATGATAAAGATGAATTGATCTCACAAAGAATTATTACAGGTTATAGGATGGTATTGATTTCCGTAAATTAAATAAAGCTACTAAGAAAGATCATTACCCTTTACCTTTTATTGATCAAATGCTAGAAAGACTATCCAAACACACACATTTATGCTTTCTAGATGGTTATTCTGGTTTCTCTCAAATACCTGTGTCAGCGGGGGATCAATCAAAAACTACTTTTAATTGCCCTTTCGGTACTTTTGCTTATAGACGTATGCCTTTTGGTTTATGTAATGCACCTGCTACCTTTCAAAGATGCATGATGGCTATATTCTCTAACTTTTGTGAAAAGATTTGTGAGGTATTCATGGATGACTTCTCCGTTTATGGATCCTCTTTTGATGATTGCTTGAGCAACCTTGATCGAGTTTTGCAGAGATGCGAAGACACTAGTATTGTCTTGAATTGGGAAAAGTGTCACTTTATGGTTAATGAAGGCATTGTTTTGGGGCATAAGATTTCCGAGAGAGGTATTGAAGTTGATAAAGCCAAAGTTGATGCTATTGAAAAGATGACATGTCCCAAGGACATAAAAGGTATAAGAAGTTTCCTTGGTCATGCCGGTTTTTATAGGAGGTTCATTAAGGACTTTTCTAAAATCTCTAGGCCTCTAACTAATTTATTGCAAAAAGATATTCCTTTTGTCTTTAATGATGGTTGTGTAGAAGCATTTGAAATACTTAAGAAAGCTTTGATCACTGCACTTATTGTTCAGCCACCTGATTGGAATTTACCTTTTGAAATTATGTGTGATGCTAGTGATTATGCTGTAGGTGCTGTTCTAGGGCAAAGAGTTGATAAGAAATTGAATGTTATCCAGTATGCTAGTAAGACTCTTGATACTGCCCAGAGAAATTATGCTACTACTAAAAAAGATTCTTAGCAGTTGTGTTTGGATTTGATAAGTTTAGACCTTATATTGTTGATTCCAAAGTTACTATTCACACTGATCATGCTGCTATTAAATATCTTATGGAAAAGAAAGATGCTAAGCCTAGACTCATTAGATGGGTTCTCCTGCTCCAAGAATTTTACTTGCATATTATTGATAGAAAGGGAGCCGAGAACCCCATTGCAGACAACTTGTCTAGGTTAGAGAATGTTCTTGATGACCCACTTCCTATTGATGATAGCTTTCCTGATGAACAATTAGCAGTCGTTAATGCTTCTCGTACTGCTCCTTGGTATGCTGACTATGCTAATTATATTGTTGCTAAATTTATACCTCCTAGTTTCACATACCAGCAAAAGAAAAAGTTCTTTTATGATTTAAGACATTACCCCTGGGATGACCCACACCTTTATAAAGAAGGAGTAGATGGTATTATTAGACGTTGTGTACCTGAGCATGAACAGGAACAGATCCTACGCAAGTGTCACTCTGAATCCTATGGAGGACACCACGCTGGAGATAGAACTGCACACAAGGTACTGCAATCTGGTTTTTGTTGGCCTACTCTCTTCAAAGATGCTCGTAAGTTTGTCTTATCTTGTGATGAATGTCAGAGAATTAGTAATATTAGTAGACGTCAAGAAATTCCTATAAACTATTCTCTTGTTATTGAACCGTTTGATGTTTGGGGCTTTGATTATATGTGACCTTTTCCTGCCTCTAATGGTTATACACATATTTTAGTTGCTGTTGATTACGTTACTAAGTGAGTAGAAGCTTTCCCAACTAGTAGTGCTGATCATAACACTTCTATTAAAATGCTTAAGGAAGTTATTTTCCCGAGGCTTGGAGTCCCTAGATATCTTATGACCGATGGTGGTTCACATTTTATTCATGGTGCTTTCCGTAAGATGCTTGCCAAGTATGATGTTAATCATAGAATAGCATCTCCTTATCATCCGCAGTCTAGTGGTCAAGTAGAGTTGAGCAATAGAGAGCTCAAATTAATTTTGCAAAAGACCGTCAATAGATCTAGAAAGAATTGGTCCAAAGAACTTGATGATACATTATGGGCCTATAGAACTACATACAAAAATCCTATGGGTATGTCTCCATATAAGATGGTTTATGGAAAAGCTTGTCATTTACCTCTAGAACTTGAACATAAAGCATATTGGGCTATCAAAGAGCTCAACTATGACTTCAAACTTGCTGGTGAGAAGAGGTTGTTTGACATTAGCATATTAGCTCACTTGATGAATGGAGAACCCCAGCCTATGAGAATGCCAAGCTATTCAAAGAAAAAGTCAAACGCTGGCATGACAAAAGGTTTCAAAAGCGTGAGTTTAACGTAGGTGATTATGTGTTGTTATTCAACTCTCGTTTAAGATTTTTTGCAGGAAAACTTCTCTCTAAATGGGAAGGTCCTTACGTTATCGAGGAGGTCTATCGTTCTGGTGCCATAAATATCAACAACTTCGAAGGCACAAGTCTGAGGGTGGTCAACGGTCAAAGAATTAAACATTATATTTCAGGTAATCCTATCAATGTTGAAACTAATATTATTGAAACCATAACCCCGGAGTAATACATAAGGGACACTTTCCAGAATGTTCCAGACTCCGAAAAGGAATAGGTATGTGGTACGGTAAGTAAACCGACTCCAAAACAACTCCAATGGCAATTTTTATCAGTTTTGGAATATTTAAGAATTTTAGGAAGAAAGAAGTAGTCCGAGAGGGACACGAGGCCTCCACGAGGGTGGAGGGCGCGCCCACCCTTAGTGGGCGCGCCCCTCTGTCTCGTGGACACCTCGTGTGCCTCCCGGACTCTGTTTTCTTGCACGTTACTAATTTGGTTGGTAAAAATTTATTATATAAACTCCCGAAGGTTTTGACCACCGTATCACGCAAATATCCTCTGTTTTCGTTTCGAGCTGTTTCTGTTTCAGATCTAGAGCATCATGACGTCTCCAAGCGCTCCCAAGGACAAGTTTTTCGAGAGGGTTATCAATCCTTACCTTGCGGAGGTGCTGCAACACCCTCAAACCATTGAGATGCGTGAGGGGGTGCTGCACATCCGCGATGTGGAGGGACCAAGGCGTACCGGAAGCGTGGAGACAAAGCTCGAAGCCGTGGAGCAGCAAGTTTTCAAGTGCCAAGGGATGGTGGAGCGTGGACTCAACGCCAACCAGATGATGATCATGGAGTTCACCAACAAACACAAGTTAGATGCCAAAGTCATTGGGGAGACCATCTTCAAGCATCAAGAGAAAATCGAGCACCTCCAAGCCCAGATCTATGACCTGCAAAACCAGAACTGTGAGTATGAATATAGATTCAAGAGGATGAGTTTGGCTGCAGATTGAAGGATCCCGGAAACTCGATCATCCTTCTATGATGGTGAGCCTATGCCTGGAAGATGGACGACAAGCCTACATCATCAACAACTCCTACTTCACCACCTCCGAGGACATAATCACATGGGTATGGGCACTCCCCTTGGCAACTGCCAAGCTTGGGGGAGGTGCCCCGGTATCGTATCACCATCACACTCCTATCTTAACCATTTTATTTAGTTCGATCCCTTTAGTAGTATCTTGATCTAGTAGGTTGAAGTTTTGATATCAAGTAGTTTTGAGTTTTGCTTTGTGATCTCTTTATGTAATCGAGTCCGTGAGCTATCTATAATAAAGATCAGTGTTGAGTCAAGGGCTTTGCTATCTTGCTATGATCTTGAGAAAGTAGAAAGAATAAAAGAGTTCATATTGATCTTATGGTTAGTGATGACTTCACACATAGAAAGTATGAGGCATAAAAGTTGTTGAGAGTTGATAAACGTAGTTTCGGTCATCGTTGCAATTAATAGGAAGTAGTAAGGAAAGAGAGGTTCACATACAAATATATTATCTTGGACATCTTTTATGCTTGGGAGCACTCATTAAGTATGCCATGCTAAAAGAGTTAAGCTTGCCTTTCCCCCTCATGCTAGCCAAATTCCTTTCACCAAGTAGAGATACTACTTGTGCTTCCAAATATCCTTAAACCCAGTTTTGCCATGAGAGTCCACCATACCTACCTATGGATTGAGTAAGATCCTTCAAGTAAGTTGTTATGTTGCAGGCAATAAAAATTGCTATCTAAATATGTATGATTTATTAGTGTAGAGAAAATAAGCTTTATACGATCTTGTTGTGGAAGCAATAAAAGCGACGGACTGCATAATAAAGGTCCACATACAAGGTGCAATATAAAGTGACGTTCTTTTGCATTAAGATTTTGTGCATCCAACCCTAAACGCACATGACAACCTTTGATTCCCTCTGCGAAGGGCCTATCTTTTACTTTATGTTTTTACTTTATGCTTGAGTCAAGGTGATCCTCACCTTTCCCTTTTTCATTTTATCCTTTGGCAAGCTCCTCGTGTTTGAAAGATCATGATACATATATCCAATTGGATGTAAGTTAGCATGTGCTATTATTGTTGACATCACCTAAAGGTGAATACGTTGGGAGGCAACACAATAAGCCCCTATCTTTCTCAGTGCCCGGCTGAAACTCCATAACCACAAGTATTGCGTGAGTGTTAGCAATTGTAGAAGCCTACATGATAGTTGAGTGTGTGGACTTGCTGAAAAGCTCTACTCTTGACTCTTTCTGATGTTATGATAAATTGCAATTGCTTCAATGACTGAGATTATAGTTTGTTAGTTCTCAATGAAGTTTCTGAACCATACTTGACATTGTGAATTGATTGTTACATGAGCACAAGAAAACATATGATGAAATCTATTTATGTTGCTGTTATAAGAATAATCATGATGCCCTCATGTCCGTATTTTATTTTTATCGACACCTCTATCTCTAAACATGCGGTCATATTTTTCGATTTCGGCTTCCGCTTGAGGACAACCGAGGTCTAAGCTTGGCGGAGTTGATACGTCCATTTTGCATCATGCTTTTCTATCAATATTTATTACATTATGGGCTGATATTACACATTATATATCAATACTTATGGCTATTCTCTCCTATTTTACAAGGTTTACCATGAAGAGGGGGAATGCCGGCAGATGGAATTCTGGCTGGAAAAGGAGCAAACATTGGAAACCTATTCTCCACTTCTCCAAAAATCCTGAAACTCCACGAAACTTATTTTTTTGGAATTAAAAAGAATTATTGAGCGGAAGAAACACCTCAGGGGGCCCACACCTTGGCCAGGAGGGTGGGGGGCGCGCCACCTGTCTCCTGGGCCCCCTGGTGGCCCCCCAGTGTCCATCTTCTGCTATATGAGGGCTTTTACCCTAGAAAAAATCGTGGGCAAGCTTACGGGACGAAACTCCGCCGCCACGAGGCGGAACCTTGGCGGAACCAATCTAGGGCTCCGGCGGAGCTGTTCTGTCGGAGACACTTCCCTCCGGGAGGGGGAAATCATCACCATCGTCATCACCAACGATCCTCTCATCGGGAGGGGGTCAATCTCCATCAACATCTTCACCAGCACCATCTCCTCTCCAAACCCTAGTTCATCTCTTGTATCCAACACTAAAAAAAAAAGACACATCCGTGACATTTTGGGCCGAACGAATTTTTTTTCTGTCATACATATGACACTTCTATAACGATAATTGTGATAGAAATCATCATAGATGTGGTGGGCTCCTACTTCTATGACAAAAAATCATGACAGAAAATGGGCTTTTCGTCCTGGGCGGGCCGGAGACGCAGCCGCATGACATTCTTTGGGCCGTCCATGACGGAAAAAACCGTGGTAGAAGCGAGGGGGAGGAAAATTTCGGGGAGTTGCCGGTTACGGTGGGAGGTCGGGGGCCGAGCGATGCACGTTTCTCTTGTACACGTACACGCGTGTGTGCGAGGCGTTGGCTCTAACTGAACCTGAGCGAGGCGTTGGGCTCGAACTGAACGCAAGCAATTGCACTGCAGGCTACGCATTACTGAACCCGAGCGATCGATCGATGGCTGTTAACTGAACCCGATCGAACGATTCCTTCGCTACTGCTGCTAACTAAAGCCGATCGATTGGATGAATAGTGAGTGTTGCGGGGGTGGATGAGCGATGGCGGTGGCGTTGCCTTTGGATGAACAGGACCCGTGGTGTGGAGGCTGGATGAGCAGTAGATGGTGGAGGGGTGACCGTGGAGGGGTGGTTGAACAGGACCCCGTGGTGTGGAGGGCTGGATGAACAATAGACAGTGGAGGGCTGCCCGTGGAGGGGTGGTTGAACAGTAGCTGGTGGAGTAGCGCGCGGTGGAGGCGGGATGAACAGGAGTCCGTGGAGGCTGGAGGAGGTCGACGGTGGAGATGAACAGTATCCCGTGGAGTCCCATTTTGCGGTACACCACACCCCTCCCGATGAACAGGACCCCCGTTTCGACCGTAGCGCTCCAATACAAGTCCGTTTTGCGGTACGCCACACCACTCCCGATCAACAGGACCCCCGTTTCGACCGTAGGAGGTCCGTTTCATTCGTTTTTCGGAACGCCACACCCCTCCCGATCAACAGGACCCCCGTTTTGACCGTAGGAGGTCCGTTTCCTCCGTTTTGCGGTACGCCACACCCCTCCCGATCAAGAGGACCCTGTTTCGAACGTAGGAGGTCCGTTTCCTCCGTTGTGCGGTACGCCAGGCCTCGTTTCCATCGTCTGTTCCGTCCAAGCCCTCCCGATGAACACGACCACGCATTCCGTTCTGACCCAGCCGATTGGCTCCCCATGAACACGATGACGATGCTGTTTCTCCGTTCCGACCCAGCCATGTACGTGTCTTGCGAGTAGGCGTTGAGACCCGCCGTATGTACACATATGTGGCGTATTTTCTTTCTTGCACCCGGCGGCTGTGCGTGCGTGTACATGCTACGTGCGGCGCCTCTACATCGACCAGTATATATTTCTACGTACGTTCGCGACCAGAATGACAATGCTACGTACGCTTCGACCAGGTGGGTCCCGACTGTCAGGCACTTCCTTGCCTGTGAAGATGTAGCTGGTGGGTCCCAGCAGTCAGGGGGACGAATCGTTTTTTTTGCCCGGACACACTTCCTTGCGTGCGAAGATGTAGCTGGTGGGTCCCAGCAATTAGGGGGAAATGTTTTTTTTGTGAAATACGATGGCCCGTCCGGTGGGTCCCCGCTGTCAGGTGGAGGAATAATTATTTTGCGTGTAATAAGGAGGCACTTCCTTGCTGCGGCCGTGGACCCAGCTGTCAGCCTCTCCACGTACAGGCCACGTCCGATGGAAGCCATTCCTTGACCACGTTGACCACGCTGCGCCGAGAGCACCAGGGCGGTGGACGACGGCGAGGGGCCTAGGAAGGGAACGATGCGGAGCCGGGGAGGACGCGGCAGTGGATGCCCACACGTAGAGGAGTACGAGGGTTCACTGGTTCGCTGTGGTGTGAGGCTGCCGTCACCGTAGAATAACAAGGGGTGTGGGTGAGTAGAGGGATGGCCTGGCTAGTGGTGGGAGTAGTAAGGGGCGGTGAGGCCTCCGCCGCATCGCAGCCGGCCACGGGAGGCAGGAGCACGAGGCACGACCGGCGCTGGTTTGGGCGGTTGGAGCAAGGAGACCAGAGGTTGAAGAAGCACTACGGCCGTTGGATGGACATCGTACGGTCACTTGAGCTAGAATCGTGCATATTGACTAAGTTGACAAAGCCCTCCGTCCCCGTCAACTTAGTAGGCCCATAAGTCAGCCTGCCACTATACCAGGTCCCAGCTAACAGGGGGAGTATTCATTTTTTTGTGCATAATAAGGAGGCACTTCCTTGCGTGCGAAGATATAGCTGGTGGGTCCGAGCTGTCAGTGGCGGTAACTTTTTTTCGCGAAATCTGAGGCCCTTCGGTGGGTCCACGATGTCGGTGGAGGAATCCAGCGTAATAAGGAGGCAATTCCTTGCGTGCAGCCGTGGACCCAGCTGTCGGCCTCTCCACGTCTGATCCACCAGATGCATGTCGGTCGTTGACCATGTTGACCAGGCCACGCCGAGAGCACCAGGCGGTGGGCGATGGCGAGGCCTAGGAAGGAACGACACGGAGGCAGGAAAGACTTCGGCGATTGTTTCCCACGCGGAGAATCTGTTGTCTGAGGTTTCTTGGTCCGTCTGCTGTCGCGGAGAATAACAGCAGTGTGTGTGAGTAGAGGATGGCTAGGCCAGCGATGGGAGTCTGGTGGGCGGTGAGGCCTGCTTGGCAGCACAGACCGATCATGGGAGGAGGGAGCTGGCAGTCCGTCGGCGCTTGTTTGATGGGCTGGAGTAGGAAGAGCAGAGATTGAAGAAGCATGGCGGCCGTTGGATGGACATCCAATAGTCCTTTGCTTGTCGTCAACCTTTTTAGGAAAGCCTCAAATCTGTGAAAACAACATACAACCCATCTGCCATTATTTCTAATAATTTACAGCCCATTTGCTAATTCTTAAGGTTTTTGGAGCCCATATTCTTTTTGTTAGCATTACAGCCCATATTGTGGCCATGGTTAAAAATTATCTGAAATTTTGCATATTTCAAAAGGTCGAACTGTTTTTAATCCCAAATTTGACTCACATTCAAACTGATTTTAAAATAAATGTATATCAATATAAAATCCAATAAATTCTCCATGCATAAAAATTGATGTAATTTAAAATCTCGAAATGAAAAAAGATATTTGAAACTAATTGCTGGTTTGATGTGTTTTAAAAATGTACAGCCCATTTCTCGTTACTGATAGGCCATTTTATCGGCTAGCCGAATGAAGCTCTCCTCGTCTTGAAATATTTGCAGCCCAACAGGCCTGACAGAGCGACTTACTTGGCAAATCACAAAAACACAGGTTGTGGCGTGGACCCAGTGTCGGCCTCTCCATCGTCAAATACTCTTCCGATGGAAGTCGGTAATTGACCACATTGACCACGCCACCGAGAGCACCAAGGCGGTGGGCGACGGCGAGCCTAGGAAGGGGACGGCGGGCCGGGAAGATCTGGGCAGTAGATGCCCACGCGGAGGAGTACGAGGGTTCACTGGTTCGGCTGCGGCGTGAGGCTGCCGTCGCCGCAGAATAACAGGGGGTGTGGGTGAGTAGAGAGATACCCTGGGCCAGCGGTGGGAGTAGTAGGGGGCGGTGAGGCCTCCACGGCATCACAGCCGACCACGAGAGGCAGGAGCACGCGACACGACCGGCGCTGCTTTGGGCGGCTAGAGAAAGAAGACCAGAGATTGAAGAAGCACTATGGCCGTTGGATGGACATCGTACGGTCACTGGAGCTAGAATCGTTCATATTGACTAAGTTGACAAAGCGCTCCGTCCTCGTCAACTTAGTAGGCCCACAAGTCAGCCACCCACTATGGTGGGTCCCAGCTAGCAGGGGGTATTCATTTTTTGGTGCATAATAAGGAGGCACTTCCTTGCGTGCGAAGATATAGCTGGTGGGTCCGACCTGTCAGCGGGGGGAGCATTTTTTTCGTGAAATATAGAAGCCCTTCCCGCGTACTGTGCACGTATAGTGCGTAATAAGGAGGAACTTTCCTTGCGTGCGACCATGGACCTCGTGGGTCCCAGCCGTCAGGCTCTCCACGTACAGTCCTCTTCCAATGACTCGTATATATTGACCACGCCACGGAGTGGCTACGAAGCGGTGGACAACGGCGAGGCCCCAGACTGGAACGACCCGGAGATGGGGTAGACGCGGCAGTGGAGTCGCAGATGGAGAGGAGTGGGAAACTTGACTGGTTCGGGTGCGGGGTGGGCCTACACTCGGCAAAGAATAACAGTAGGTGCGGAGTGGAGGGATGGCCTGGCCGTCGGCGGGGTAGCGTTTCGCTGAGGAGCGCTGACGGTGTCCTGGACTAGGGGGTACTCACCACGTCGTCTCCCGATCAGTTGGATTGGGCCGAGGATCCCCATGGCCATATACTCATGGGCCAGTCCGGACAGTTGCCGCATACAAGGAAGATTCCACAAGACTTGGCGATCAAGACAAGGACTCCTCCCCACCGGCTTATTCGACTAGGACTCTTGTTATCCTAGGCCTCTGGTGCATTATATAAACTGAGGCCAGGCTAGTCGATACAAAAAACAACAATCATACCATATGCTAGCTTCTAGGGTTTAGCCTCTCTGATCTCGTGGTAGATCTACTCTTGTACTACCCATATCATCAATATTAATCAAGCAGGACGTAGGGTTTTACCTCCATCGAGAGGGCCCGAACCTGGGTAAACATTGTGTCCCTTGCCTCCTATTACCATTGATCCTAAGACGCACTGCTTGGGACCCCCTACCCGAGATCCGCCGGTTTTGACACCGACATTGGTGCTTTCATTGAGAGTTCCGCTGTGTGATCGGCAAAAGGATCAATGGCTCGACTGCAGGTCAACTGCGACGTCGGCTTCTTCGTCACCAGCTTGACTGGTCGCCTTGGTCCGACCAAGGACTACGTCCTACCTCCGATCGTCATGTTCGGATGAAGGCCTTCATCAACATCAACTCCGATCTCTATCAAGATCATGGAGGAATCATCCAGGGAGCCCGGGGACTCAACGTCAACATTGCCCTCGGGCGACCGTACTGCTTTTCTGGACAGCGGACTAGTGTCCGCCGCCACCGCCTCCTCAAGCGTCGTTTTAACAATTGCTTCGGTGGAATTGTGCGGAATTGAGTCTACAACAACCCTGGAAAATTTCGTCGAGTTCCGATGGAGGAATCTCTGGCAATCTCCGATATACCGGAGCCGCATTGAATCTGGACGTGAATCCGGACGAGTTTAGGGCGTGGTGTCCAGATTCTAGCTCGGACTTCCTTTGGAAGATCCAACCGTTGATCGGCTGCTGAATTCCTATATCTACCACCCCTCCAAATTTCAGCTCGATCCGACCGTCCAAACTCCGGGAACCTTCCGATTAGTGCATCACTTTTCGGATCTATTTTCTGCGCGAAAACGAATCCGACCGAGTTCGTCTTTTTTATGAACGGGATTTCGGACATCCTTTTTGAAGGAAGTTTTGTATGGGGTGTTGTGTTTTGTTCCCGAACACATCCCACTAACTTTAAGATCTTTTGAACATGATCTTCAACGTCATGCTGGTCTCAAACCAGTCCGGCAATATTGCTCCACGGCTACCGACCTGCGTTAGACACGTCGTCACTTTGTTGAGCCGAGCTCAACTTCTTTGGATCATCATCTCGGCAAGCCGAACAAGAGTCCGGCATCGCGAATGATAAATCATCACTAACATCGCCGCCCCACGGATTACACAGGGCGGGCATACCGGCATCGCCGCACGGTCGCTTCATCAAGCCGGCATCGACCACGTCACGACCTGCATCAGCAGGGCCGCACTATTGCTTCTTCAAGCTGGTGTTCATCACGCCGACCTACTTCGATATCTCGGCTGGACCGGGGGCTTCGCCATCTCTTCATCAACCTACTCCGGACACTTCGGCGCCACTAGCCGACCAGGCAATGGGTGCGCGGATCGAGTCCCAATTTTGGGAATCACCTTCCTTCGGATTGCTACAACAAATAAACCAGGTGCTATTAATCCTAGTATTTCTTTTTGCTTGTTTGGGTTAATTTTTCCCAAGGAATTATTACTCTGGTTTGTCCATCATATGTACACAGGTCTATCAAATGGTGGCGCATTATCGACGGTCGCATGATGGTTCGGTCAGTTTCAGTACATAGTCCGTGACGCCGATCCGAACTTCGGACCGACACTGTGAATTCAGGCCTTGCCATGCCTTTACCGCATCACGCCGCCCCCTGCATTGACATTGACTTGGCGCCAGGCCATATTTCTTTTATTACTCACTTTGCATAAATTATTTATTATGCAGCGATGTTTTTATTACTATTATCTCTGTTTTGCACTATTTTTGTGCACAGAAAATGATCCAGCGGACTATATCCTTTAGCGTCACCTCGGCTGGACGGGGGGCTTCGTCAACACTTCATTACCCCATGCAGGGGACTTCGGCATCACTCTGCCGTCCTGCATTGACCGTGCTATGTCACCACTTCACAGTGCCGAGCTCTTTGCTCCGCCACCTCGGGACCGACTTAGGGGATGGAGCCTTGTCCCACATCAAGCTCGGACCGCATCGTCAATACCGAACACATTAACCAGCTAAGTTGACTTCATGCTCAAAGTTTTAAATTTCTAACTTGTGTCCGGTTCGACCAAGCATTATACTTTTTTGGAAAAAAATTGCTTGTAAAATTTTTTCCTTGTCGAAACTTTGTTCGCACACACTTGACGCGCTACCTGCGCTCATTATACCTGTGGGCTTCTTTAACAGAAGCTTATTAATTCGGGCTTCATGCCCAACACATGCGTCACACTTCCGCATGTACCTTTTATTCACCATTATATGCATCGATATGACTTAAGTTTTGGCCAAGCTGGGTTGCCTGGCTCCTGTGCTTACCCCTATGTTCCCGATTGTTCGGCTAGGTGGTAAAGGAGCACCTCTGCGATTATTCTTGTCGGGTCAGCTGGATGTGTACCTCGACTGGGTGAATCCGAAAGCTAGCGTTCTTAAGGGAATACTCGGTCGGTGAACTAAAAGATGATTTCTTACCTATTTATTTACCTGCCCCAGATGTTTTTCTGCTCTTTTAGCAGTCGGACATGCACTTTAGGGATGCCTCCCGGAAAGGAACCCCTAACGGAACTATTCTCCTGGAAGATGTTTCTTACTAATCATGTAATATAACATAACTAGTTGGGAACTTGTCGATAAAGCACTAATGACCCCTCGCCTGGTCTCCACGCATGCCCGGTTTTTATAACCGCGAGGGTATTCGGACACACTCGGACTATTGGGTCCAGAGGTTGAAGAAAAGGTCCACTACGACAAGCGATCTACAATCCGGCTAGAAGGCATTCTACATGTCACCTTACATTATATAGTCAACTTTTACCCAAGTCACTTGGGGGCTCTTATGTTTATTTGAGTCGTTTCATACTAAGCGTTTTTTTTCTTAGTCGTTGCAAAGTTAAAGCACGCGACGAAGCACTTTTTCTAAAGTCAATTTTTGGATTGGCACGAACACTTGATCTTGTTGGACGTCATGTCTTCTTGGCGTTTTTGGTTTTCAAGCTTTTGGCACTTTTAACTATTTGTGTGTTTTCAGCACAAGTCTCGCGATGCAACGCCGACACCTTTAGAGATTCGGCAAAACATTCTCGGATATTGCTATATATGCATCAGTTTGAATTGTGTCTTGGTCAATAGTTGGGTTGCGGCTCCCACGCTTGCCTCCGATGTTCCGCTTTGTTGACTAGGTGTGCAAAGGAGAACCACTGCGATTGTGCTTCCAACTCGCATGGTCAAGCACCTCAGTGGAGAAAGCTGAAAACTGACTTTCACAATAGGTGTAAACTGGTCAGCGATCCGATGACTATATTAAATGACGGGCCATTCATAACATTGGCCGAAGTGTTTCCGGCTTTACCTCGATCGTCAGCGAACACTACGGAGGCTAATGGCGCCTGCCAAACTAAATCCTCAATATTTTGCTCTTACATTGGAGCTAAGGTTTCATGATCATGCTTAGCATGACAACCAAAGAAAGGAACCGATAGCGGGACTATTTTCTTTGGAAGACATTTCTTCTATTAAACAGTAATACAACATGTCTCTCCGCGTACTTTTGTTTATAAAACCGTATGGCCAGACTGCCTTGTCTGTCATAAATCTTTGCCGTCATAAAGGCTTTATAAAGTAGGACAAGCACTCCTCGGCTACTGGCCGAGGAGGTTGAAGCCGATGGTCGGTCAACAAAGTTTGGTACAATGCGGATCCGAGCATTAATGACATAAAGTACTTGGATACATTGAGTCATTACACATAATTTGTGATTTACTATGGATATCAATCCTTAATTCGGCCACCCGTTCCCGCATTAAGGCTCGGGGCTCTTGGGCTTGGGCTTATTATTTACAAATATTAAAGGCACATCAATCCCGATCCGGTGTTGCCACCCGACCCGTGTCTCGGGGCTCTTGCATTGCTGTTCTATGCAGAAAATTTTAAGTGCAATCAGTTTTCGAGGAGATTTTGATCCTCGGGTTGGTCGGCCGCACCCAACCCGAGTCTCGAGGACTGAGCACGCCGCTTTTGTGTCCCAAGTATTCGCGAGCTAGGACTTGAACCTCGGCGATTTTGCAAATCAACTTTGAGTCTCAAATGCTCTTTGGGATCAGCGGTCTTATGTCATCCTTCATGTGCATCTCGGGTTTTAGACCGATACACACCTTGAGGGCTACTGAGAATAAATTGCATCAATAAAAAATATTGACCAAAAATCAGCCCACATTCGGGGTGGTGCACCACCTCGGAAGTAGTCCGGCATAAAGCTCGGGCGCTAGTGGCTAGCTCCATAGAGGGCATTTCCGGCATTAAGCTCGGCTAAACTCCTTGAAACTTCTTTGAACCAAGGTGATTTACGACACCTCGGATACAGTCCGGCGTTGGAGCTTGGATACATAGTCCGACGTTGGAGCTCGGATACAGTCCGGCGTTGGAGCTCGGATACATAGTCCGGCGTTAGAGCTGGGAAGCAGTCCGGCATTGGTGCTCGGCTGCAAAAGATACCTCGAATGCAGTCCGGCGTTAGAGCTCGGACGCAAGAGGACACTGCCTCCCGGGAATAACTTCAAACCCGAGGTGTGGCATAAAAATAACAAGGCATTGATAAAGGCCATAAACTTAAAGGGGCTCCTCGGATACCCGACGTATAAACTCGCCGAATGCATTTCGGCGATCCTCAAGATCGAAGGTGAGAAGATTTGTTGAACCAGTTTTCAAGACCGGCAACGAAGATGAAGAACAGTTCGGAAGAATCGAGGCGTCCCTAACGAAGACCGGTTCGGGGGCTCTTGGCGGTGTCTGGACTAGGGGTACTCACCACGTCGTCTCCCGATCGGTTGGATTGGGCGAGGATCCCCATGGCCATATACTCATGGGCCAGTCCGGACAGTTGCCGCATACAAGGAAGATTCCACAAGACTTGGCGATCAAGACAAGGACTCCTCCCCACCGGCGTATTCGGCTAGGACTCTTGTTATCCTAGGCCTTTGGTGCATTATATAAACCGAGGCCAGGCTAGTCGATACAAAAAACAACAATCATACCATAGGCTAGCTTCTAGGGTTTAGCCTCTCTGATCTCGTGGTAGATCTGCTCTTGTACTACCCATATCATCAATATTAATCAAGCAGGACGTAGGGTTTTACCTCCATCGAGAGGGCCCGAACCTGGGTAAACATTGTGTCCCTTGCCTCCTGTTACCATTGATCCTAAGACGCACTGCTTGGGACCCCCTACCCGAGATCCGCCGGTTTTGACACCGACAAGCGCAAAACTACGCCGCTGGACGCCGAAGGCTGGAGCAGGCGGTTCCGGCAGCGCTGGGGGAAGAAGACGAGAGATTGAAGAAGAATGCCGGCCGTTGGATGTAAATCCAACGCCTTCTTAGGCTTCGACCTACTGGCCCACATGTCAGCCAGTCCATTTGTTTTTTAGTCCATTTGGTGGGCTGGGTGAAACAATGATGTAGCATCTATGTAGCCCGTTTAAATCCCATTTGCATTTTTCTCAAAATCCGCGGACTTTGCTGGGCTGGGTGAAAATATCATGTTGGGCTAGACGGAGAAATTTTATAAAAACATAAACACATGATTGCACGTCAGTAAAATCTTTGAAAGCTTATGTACGCAATCACTAGGAGTTAACTTGGCAAGTTATATATAAACAATTATTATTATTATTTTGTATGAACTTTCAACTTACGAAATAAAATATCATTTTAATTTGATGAGTTAATAGTACGTGGGGTATTATTATTTTTAGGCTAGGCGTGGGATAGTTGAGTTGGTTCTAGGGAAATCTTGGGAGAAAGCTCAGTTTACATCGAAAAAGAAAGTGGGAGAAACTTCAGAGACCTGCTGGGTCCACCTGAGGAGAGGAATATGTTGGAAGGAAGGATATTCAAAGCACGGTAGCCGAGTGAACTAATTTTTTTTATGGACAAGTGAACTAGTTTACATACATAAGCAAATAGCCACTAAAAAAAGCAATCAGGTTAATGGGTTCTTAAAAGAAATATTTCTGACAAACAGATAATTACGACACATATGCTAATGCATGAAACACTCAGATGATAAAGGTGCTTATAAACAGATAAAGTACAACATCTAGACCTTCCAGCACGCTTGATCATGGCGCTGCGGCTGTCCGTGTACTCGTCGATTCACGGAAGCGGAACCGCCCTCATGTCCAAGATCTGCTGTACATGTCGTAGCATGCGTGTCGTCCTTGGCGCGTAGGTTATGTAGGTTAGATTCAGAGGTACCTCCCACGTGTTCAGGTCGTCTTCTTTCATGTTGGCGTGTCGGGGGTCGATGATGGTCTCAGCGAGGTCAACCACGAAGTCCTTCTCCTACCCGTTGCTGATGATCTTGTATTGCTTCTGGATGTCGACAAGCTTGTTGCACCAGATGGCCGAATCGTCGCGTTCTTCCTTCTCTCCACCGTAGCGAAGGTGCGATCGGCGCTGCCGATGAAGCGGCGAATGCTCGAACCTGGTGCAGCCATAGGATCGGCGAGGCGAGCTTCACCGAGTCCGTGTCGTTGGTGTACATCACATTCAACTTGGTGCAGCCATAGGCTGAACGACGAACTAACTCCTTGCTGAAGTCCATATCTAGCGGGCTCACCCTCGGATCGCCATTGGAGTCTCTTGGTGAGCGAGTGTGTGGCGGCGATAGCAGATTCGTTTTTCAGCTCTTGGGAACTGGATTCAACGATGGCTGAGTGTGTACACGCGAAAACAGTTACTACCCTCCCTCATCCGCTGCCGCCCGGCGGAAGATGCACCCTCGGCGCATTCAAGCGCCTCCATTAAGAAACCTACTCCGGCCACACGTCGGTTCACGGCGGTCTGTATTGATCTTGTAATAACAGGAGTTAGTGGTAACTTTACTTAAATTTAATTAGCTTTAATATAAATTTATACTTAAAACAAGCAATGCATTGGCTCGTTCTATCAGTGCCACGGGATCAACATGCACAACAATTAGAATTATTATTCTCAGGACGCACACGATCAACATATTTGTCGCACTTTCACAAAGATAATACTACCAAGTTTGAACTGTTTGTTATGGTTATTGTCCTCTACATCATCATGTCGTGTTTCCCAGCTTGCAATCAGAACCAACAAATAAGATCCAAATAATAAGTACAACAAAGATGCCTACACATCTCATTGATTCCCAGCTTGGAAGATTCAGAACCAACAAATAAGATCCAAATAATAAGTACAACAAAGATGCCTACACATCTCATTGATTCCCAGCTTGCAAGATTCAGAACCAACGAATAAGATTCAAATAATAAGTACAACAAAGATGCCTACACATCTCATTGATTCCCAGCTTGCAAGATTCAGAACCAACCCATTAGAGACTTTTGATAATGTTAATATCGGGATTAAATCCATCTTGGATAGCCATGTCATACAATCGAAGAACTTGGCGAATGCTCTTGACCGTCACAACATCTGTAGTTGAGTATTCCTGTTTGCACAACATGTTTGCACAACACAAACTAGGAGACAGGAGAGCATTATTTCACTTTAATAGCAGCCTCCTTGAACTCAACCTCCAGCTCCACTAGGATGAGGTCTGCCTGGAGTTCCATGATTCAATTCATGCGCCTTTTTCTGCAGTTCACCTGAAATGAAGCAAAGATTGCATCATTCAGCTAGCAAGAAGTACTTGCTCTTGTGAGCTGGCAGGTTCTTCTTTAGTAGTTGCACTAAAATTGAGGAACATTAAGGTTGGCTGTCCGGCTCATGTAAGGTGCAACTATAATTTTCTTATCCTTTTGTGCAGTTCCACTAAAATAGAGTGCCATTGTGGTGACAGTGACGGCTCCATCTTGCAAAGGCTAATAAAATGTTGCACGAGATTACCAGCAGAACTTGATGGAGACTTTGGAAACTCCAATCACAATTTTGTGCAGTTCCACCAAAATTGAGAGATGTTGCCCACGTGACATTTTAGTTGAACTGCGCAAGATACTCATTCCAAAAAAAGTGTTTTGTGCAGTTCACCAAAAGGTCACAATAGCAACAAGGTGAAATAGATATCCCTATCTGCACAAAATGATAGAAAGTAAACAGTTGCTGGTCAATAAGAATATACGAAACATATACAAAATGAAAAGAAGCATCTTAATTATGTTCATGGCAATCACGCAAGGACAGTAGAAATTTTAAAATGTCAGCAATGCTTCATGTTACCAGAAGCATTACGATCAACAATGAGATTCCTCAAATATGGGATTACTTTAATGGTGGCATTGCTTGTTTACCAGACACAGTAAATCAACAGCAGCTAAAGAGTTGGTTTAACGGCATGGGACCGTGGGACACTAGGACACTCAGCAGCTTAAAGGAGCAACTTACTTATCATACTGGGGAAAACAGCAGGAGTGCCATTTGTAACACAGTTTAATTGCATCTTATCACAGGAGGCATTAGATTAACAGTAACATTGGTTAGACATGTCCCTAAGGTAATAGTGTGATCGCTTCATTTTACATGCGCCCTTACATTAACAACAGCAAAAGGTTGGTACAAGGACATGCGACAGTGGATGCATAAGCACAATGTACCTACAAGGAGGCATAAAGTGGTGATGCCGAGCTTGTTCACGCTATCTGAGGGCAGCAAACCTAATCCTGGAGACCTTGTACTATGTGAGGGCAGAAAATCTAATCCTGGAAACCTTTTACTATGTGAGGGCAGCAAATCTAATCCTGGAGACCTTTTACTATGTGAGGGCAGAAAATCTAATCCTGGAGACCTTTTACTATGTGAGGGCAGCAAATCTAATCCTGAGACCTTTTACTATGTGAGGGCAGCAAATCTAATCCTGAGACTTTTTACTATGTGAGGGCAGTAAATCTAATCCTAGAGACCTTTTACTATGTGATGGCAGCAAATCTAATCCTGGACATACTCTGTTGACTTGTCCACCAGCCGCCACTTTCTATCCTTTTTTCAACCAATAATAGATCTATTCCTTATCCAGTTTGTACTACGTTTTCCCATTATTTCCCTTTTCAACCAAGAGACTGGTTGGGTATCCAGTCCCTACTACTTTCACCATATTATTTCCTATTTGAATCAAGTCCTAGATTCATGCTACAACTTTCCCCCTTTCTTCGTTGTTTGAACAAAGCCCTAGATTGAATGCATGAAGTAGCTTTACCTCTAATAATACTAAAATTTAGGTGGCTTGGAAGAGCTGATGGGAGTAGAAAAAGATGCACATGCAGACACGTGGGGAGCTGGGGTAGTAGAGCAAGGCCGCTTTTGAAGAACTTATACCGAGGGTCGCGGGATGTCGGCGGCGGCAGGTCGGATCTGCGGACAATCTGGCGGGGAGGAAGAAGGGTCGGAGGACCTCCAGAGCCAGTGTGTCGAGAGAACGACACGGGCATCTGATCGGGCTCCTCCGGCAGCTGTGGGTTTCCTCCTCGGCGCGATGACCGCTGAATGATGCACCTTTAGTCCTCTACACACACGGCCGAGGGATCCGGCGGATCTGTGACCAGCGGTGAGCAGAGAGAAAATGTCGCTACCGCTGTCTTGTTTATATCTGGAGAGGATGAGAGAATGAAGAGAGCAACCCTAGTAAAGCAAGCGCTCAGGCCCCTGCGTCCATATATAGTGGAGTGATTATCTTTTTTCTCTCCACAATAAGCGTTTCAATTTGTGTACATGGCACTAAAGAAAAGAAACACTCTATTTAAGGTGACTACTCTATGACTCCTACTTACTACTCCCTCCGTCCTAAAATACTTGTCCTAGAAATGGATAAAATGGATGTATCTATAACTAAAATAACTCTAGATACAACCATTTCTAGGACAAGTATTTCGAACGGAGGATCTACAAGATTGTTCACTTGTGCTCCCGCCCTCCATTCATTGAACAACCCCACGGGTGAATAAACATACAGTAAGTATCTGTATTTATATAGAACGAACAAGCTCGAACTATTTCGCGTAGTTAAAAGTTGAGGCGGGGCTTTTCCAGGCGTCTGTGCGTAGTTTTGGGTAGGCGGTTTGTGAGAGGCGAGGAGGGTGGCGAGTGGGGCTGTGCGATTTGGCGGCGTTCTTGCTGGAAAGACTTGTGATATGACCACTCACTATAGTCATGAATTCTGGCGGTCCGACCGGGGTGATGCCCCCCGTCCGTTCCGCGCTCTAATCTGGTGCATGACACGTCGACCCAGATGTTGGCTCTCCCACATGTCAGAGTAGTAAGAAGGAGCAAACAATGATGCGGTATATACTAGTACTATACTACTCCATCTGTTCCTAAATATAAGTCTTTGGAGAGATTTCACTATGGACCACATACGGAGAAAAATGAGTGAATCTACACATAAAATGCATCTATATACATCCGTATGTGGTCCACAGTGAAATATCTACGAAGACTTATATTTAGGAACGGAGGCAGTACTACTCAGGTCGGAGGAGTGCGGACCACGGCAGCCTAGTGAACCAGCAGTGCGAACCACGGTAGCCGAGTGAACCAGCGCAGTAGAAAACAATGTGGTGATATGGCCATAAAAACAATGTGCTACGGTCCACCTTGTAGCATGTACAATAACACTCCTCTTTGTTTGGATCCCTGAGTTAGAGCTAGTTTGGGTTGAAATAGCCTCAAATTACCGAAACAAGAGGGGTTAGTTTGAGCTAGTTTGCTCTAACCCAGCAAAAAAAACAAGCCCGGTGGAGAGGTTCTAATTGGGTTAGTTATTCTTGGGCCCACTAAAAGAGAACTAAAAAAATCTCATCTGCCCGCACCAGATCGCTCCCCCCTCTCGCACGACTCCGCTCTGTTCCCCATAGGGCCGCCCGCCCAAGCGCCGCTCGCCCTCTATCTCTCCTCCGGCCGCCCTCTCCTTCCGGCCTCCGCCGCCCTACTCCGACTGGCCATTCCCTCCGACCTTCGAAGGTCGCCCCGCTCCCCCTTCACTAGTCGTTTTTCTCCCTCTGTCGTGCGCGGCGGTGGCGCATCTACTAGGGAGGTCGTGAGAGGGGTGAGTTTTTTCGTTCCTTCTCTGTCTCACGGCCATATCATTGATCTTGCTTGCTCTAGCGCTAATTCTGATTTGGAAAAGTAGATCCTGATCAAACTTGCTATAAATTTATGGTGCAAACATGGAATTGTTTGATGCTGCTTGAGGAGGTAATAAATCTTTCTAGAGGCCTAAAGATTCAGTTCTCCTTTCTAGGTATTTCAGTTTTAGGCCTGCATTATTTCTAGAGGCCCAAAGATTCAGTTCATCTTCTATGGATTTCAGTTTCAGGCTTGCATTATTTCTAGAGGCCCAAAGATTCAGTTCACCTTTCTAGGTATTTCAGTTTCAGGCTTGCATTATTTCTAGAGGCCCAAAGATTCAGTTCACATTTCTAGGTATTTTAGTTTCAGGCTTGCATTATTTCTAGAGGCCCAAAGATTCAGTTCACCTTTCTAGGTATTTCCGTTTCAGGCTTGCATTATTTCTAGAGGCCCAAAGATTCAGTTCACCTTTCTAGGTATTTTAGTTACAGGCTTGCATTATTTCTAGAGACCCAAAGATTAAGTTCCCAGTCGGCGGCAAGCGGCCCTGCTACCCATGCCGGTGTCGATCTCAACTCGCAAGGGCCGGCGTCGGAGGGGTTCCCGGGGCTTGGGCGCTACAGATCCTTCCTCCAGAGCGACGATGGCGAGCTCCTCCCTCGGTTCGTGATGGGCTCAGGGATCCCTCCCTATCGTGAAAGACTTCCGTGATGAGTTAGCTCATTCTTTGTTTCATGAAGTGTTTTTTTATTTTGTGAAGCTTGATTGACGACTTGTATGTTTAAGTGGGATATCTCATTTGTATGGACAAAGTAAAAATTATCATGTATTGCATGCTTGATTTGTATAGATGGTTCGTTTATGTTAATTGTGAGCGGAGGAGGCCACAGAAGAGCCGACCACACCAAGAGGGTGCTTGGATCCAAGGGAATTATTTTAGTCTGACTAAAAATAGGGTCCAAAGTAGTCAAATGATTGAGATAGAGCATTTATTGTCAATCTAACCCTGCCATCCATACACCTCTTTGGTTTAGAGTTAGTTCAGGGTTAGAATCTAACTCTAACATCTAACTGAGTTAGAGTTCTCCTCGTCTCGGTTCATCGCCATCATACTTTCCCCATTCCTGTGTTTTCAGTATCCTGTGAATCAAAGAGGCCCTTTTTTTTGCGGGAAAAATCAAAGAGGCCCTTAGACTGGTTTTGGTCCGGTCATTTTTGATAAACGTGTTATGTCCAAAATTCAATGAAAGTGCTCCGGTTTCCACGAAAATAATCCGGTTTCATGTAGTAATTCATTCATTTATTTATTCTTCTGCGGGGGGTTTGCATGTAATTCGTGAGGTCTGAAATGTAAAGTACCCCGGCATATGCTCCGAGTCATGCATGTACTACGACCCAGATGCTCTATGTCCCATATGTCGGGGAATGGGAGCACGTGGAAATAGCCTAGGAGTACATATAGGAGGATAAATCGTGAAAAAATATGTCTTGTGAAGCGTAGCCGCGGTTCGAAAAGGAGACCTAAAGTGATGACAGCTATAGGTCGCACGCACCCAACTAGTGGTAGTACTAGACATACGACTAATGTTTCCCTAAAAAAAAGAGGCACGAGTGCTCAGTACTCCTATTCTATAAACACGAGTCCCATCTGACAACAGCGTCCGTGCTACAGCTAGCTCTCCTCCCTTGTTTCTCTCTTCTGGAGTAATTCTAAACTCGGCCGACGCCCGGTGGGCGGGGTGGGTTTGCTCAACTGCGGCCCCACCTCATAGTGAAAACGTTAAGACTGGAATAAAAATGCCATATACTACCTCCGTTCATAAATATAAGCCTTTTTAGATACTAGTTCAAATGGAATACAACATATAGATGTATGTAGACATAGTTTAGAGTGTAGATTCACTCATTTTGCTCCGTATGTAGTAGTCGCTTGCTGGAATCTTTAGAAAGACTTATATTTGGGAACGGAGGGAGTACTATACTAATAAAACATTAAGGCCACGAGGCGATGCAGTGCTAGTTACAGGAGGCGCGAAGAAGAGATGCATCCATCGACGACGTCCACCTCCTCGACTCAGGGCGCCGGCCCACCGAACGGCGCCTAAGTAGCAGAGGATTTCGTGGCTAGGTCGACCTGCTTCTGAACAATGGCGTCAAAAGATTCCAGCCGCTCGAAGAAGGCCAACGTCTTTCTGTCCTTGCTTGCCTTGTAGTGGCCTATGTAGACGATTTCCTCGTAGACGTGGATGTGCAGGTCGACGGTTTCTTGCATGGTGAGGCGCTGCGTGGCGAGCGCTTGACCTCGAGTGCACATTCTTCGTCGCGACCTCCGGCACTTGCAGGGCCACCAGGGCTTGAAAGAGTTCGTCACCATGTAGGCCGATGAGGGTGGCAAGCAATGAGGAGCCTGGGCGTGCGGGCTGGAGCAGTACGGCAAGGTCGTTCGCGCGCTTCTTGACGGCGGTGAACTTGCGGATGGAGTTGACCATCATGTCGTCCATGCGAGAGGCGAAGCCGGCGTCGGCGAGGGCTACGATGCCTGCGGTCGCCAGCACCGTCTGGAAACGCTGCGAAGTGCGGGGCCGCAGGCCAGCGCCTTGGATGATTTAGCACAACCGACTGCCGCCCGCGTCCATCGCCTCCATAGGTGCTTGTGGCTTCTGGTCACTTGGTCTTGTATTGGAGTGAGCAGTGTTGCGCAGAGACTTGGGAGTAGATGGATTGGAGTGGTGGTGCGTCTTTATTGTATGAGAGTCCAAACTCTGTTGCATTCACATCGTGCTGGCTCTATTATGCTTCTCCAATTAATTCCCTCTACATGTAATTGAGGATGCATCATTGACCGTTCAACGTCTCGGGAACCGCTACCCTCTTCCTCCTTGGCATTCAAGCACCTATGGACCCTTCGACGACGAGGTGCCTATGGTGACTTCGTAAATTTGAAGATGATAGTGCCGTGCGTGTGTGCGTTCATAGGGGTGAGTGTATGCGCGGGTATATGAGCGCTTGCGTCTGTACTGTGTAAAAAAAACGTAAATGCATGTCAAAAAGAGAGTAGTCAGTATACTCAATATTGTGCACCTCGGAGAGGAAAACGATAGAACTAGTACGCATTTATTTACGATGCAGATTCACTCATTTTGCTCCATATGTACTCCGTCTCGGTGTAGTCTAGTCACTTGTTGAAATCTCTAGAAGGGCAAATACTCCTTTCTGGTTTACAGGGCTATACTAGCAAGTAGTTGTACGTACTAGTACAATAGTGGGCTCACATAGCAATTTTGTCTCATGCAAGATCCTGGCTATATGCGTGCTCCAATGTTCGCAACTGCAACGTTCGGTTTGCGCTTGGATCTTCGCCTCTTCAAGAAGACGAACAATAATGTAACTACTACTGCTTCTACAGTGTCGAATCCACTGCTGCATGTCCGTCCATCGCGAGCTGGACGGATAGCTTGTTGTAGAAGTACTACTAAGCAAAAGCCTGTCCTCGTTTGCGAGCAACCGCGCGCATGGGCGAGGGAGAAGGCGTGTAGTAAAATCAAGCTTCCCCTCGATGTATGAGTTGACGCGACACATCATAGCACTGGCCCCACATGCTTGCCTCTAAACTTGGCTGAAAGACCCGAAGTGTACAATATATTTGCTGCAACCTCTAACATTTACCCACCACAAATTAAAATATATGTGGCCGTATGCATCGTTCTGATGCAGAGGCCGGGGAGTCCCCCTTTTCAAAAAAAAACAAATTAAAATATATACTCCTGTCTTGACCAGATGAGCGTGCAAACTACAATCACTAGGGTGACAGGTAGGGCTAGAAGACTATTTTAATTTTTTTTAAAAACTTCGAGACGACCACATAGCATGGAGCCGACCCCAACGAGTTTAAGCTTACAGGCACGGTACATGCTATCCTATACTACTCTACACATGAAACTGCCACACGAGCGTCCGGGTTGCGCTTGGCTCTTCGCCTCTTCGGGAAGTCGAACAATGATGGTGTACTACTGCACTGGAGGAGTATTACAGTACGCTTCTGGCCATCTGACACCGATTGAACTGCTGCATGTCCACCGCGTGTGGGAGGGAGAGCGTGTAGCAAAAGCTTCTCCTAGTCTTGCCAGCCACCACGCTCATGGGCGAGACAGGGACGCTCCTCCCTTTGCGTGTATGGCAAGTGGGCCCGACAGGTGTGTGGCCAACCTGTCATACAGCCAAAGGCAGGTGCAGTTAAGTCCGCGAGGGAGAGGATAATCAAACTTATCGTTGATGTACGAGTTGACGCGAGACATCAAAGCACTGCACTCGATATATTTCAATAATTTGCGTTTACCGATGCATTAATTACAACGCATGCATGCATGCCGTGACTCTTCTTTTGATACTTGCATGTGTTGATTTAATGCACCTTGAAGTAGTACTCCCTCCATTCCTAAATTATAAGTCTTTGTAGGGATTCCATTATGAATTACATACGGATGTATATAGATGCATTTTAAGTGTGGATTCATTCATTTTGCTCCATATGTAGTCCACCTAGTGAAATCTCTATAAAGACTTACATTTAGGAACGGAGGGAGTATAAAATATGTGACTGTAAAGCTTTGTAATACCCCGGCCCAAGTCGAGAGATGGTTGTGCATGAGGAGGGCGAGATCATGCAGACCGAACAGGAACATGACCCGACGATGGAGCTCTCTAAGGTCTCGATGGACCTCACCGTGGTCCACTGCCCCTTGTGCCTCCGCCCCTTGACGCCTCCAGTGTATGAGGTTCGAATACACCTCGTCCGTTCGGCTGATTGAGCAAGGTGCAGGTTTCTTGATTGATGTGTTGGTCGATTGATTTCTGCAGTTTAAGGGAGGGCACTTGGCCTGCGTGGACTGCCACGTCGAGCGCCCCGGGAACCAGCGGCAGTGCCAGAAGTGCGAGCGCGGCGGTGGCTGAACATGGCGGTGGACTCCGTCCTTTCGTCGGTGAGGGTGGAGTGCCCGCACGAAGGCTGTGGGCTCTACGTCACTTACCACAAGCTCGCCGATCACGAGCGTGTGTCGCTCGCGCCCGCAAATGCCCGTGCCGCTGCGGCTCGAAGGCCAGCCGCGGCGCTCTACCACCACATCAGCACCGCGCATCCCATGCCCGTGCACAGGATCCAGTACGGCAAGGTGCTCCAGCTGCAAGTGCCACTGTCGGAGCCACGACTCTTGCTGTTCGCGGAGGACCACCGCACATTTTTCTTGGTCGGCGGCGTGCTCGACATCAGCGCGCCTATCGCCGTGTCGGGCGTCTGCATCAGAGCGGGGGCATCCCCACTACCGCACTACTTGGCCAATATGTGGGCGAACAGCCCGCCGGGGGAGCCCAAAGGCACGACCGACGCCGTCAAGGTGGAAATGGAGGTGACAAGCAGCAAGGATCCTGGCGACGTCGACGTGCAGGAGCTGACCTTCTTGACAGTTCCGCCCAAGCTGCTGGCCGGGGCTAAGCTTGTGTCCCTCCACATTCAGATTGACAAGCTCATGTCCTAAATGTTTCGACAGTGCCTTCTGTTTATCTTAGTAATATGCAAATATAGGGATTACCTTGGTCTACTTTAGCTTAAGAAATGGTGGGTTTTGGTGGCGATGCAACAATTACTTCGACATCAGATCAGTAATTTCCAACAGTCGAACGGATATTTTGTGTCTGTTGGATATAAAGTTCCTTTGGGTAAGAAGTACTACTTGTCATCAAAATGGATAAAAGGAGATGTATGTAGACGTATTTTAGTTCTGGACCGTCCCTTTTATCCATTTTGATGACAAGCACTCCTCCGTTCCACAATACATACCTTCCATTTTGAAAATATAGATGTATCTAGACATGTTTTAGTATATAGGTACATCCATGATAGAATAATCGGATGGTTGAGAACACTACAATTCGTAGCTACAGATCGTGTGTGACTCCCGATCAGAGGCGGGGTCATCATCCTCCTTTTCGAGAAAAAAAAGACGCGTGTGTGAGAGGGCGAGTGTGTGCGTGCACCTCTTCTCTTCTGTATAACGTACTACTAAACTCAGAGTACAAGTTTTTGTGGGTGGCACGATGGTGCGTGCGAGAAGTCGAGAGATAGGTTTAATGCGTCTGAAAAAAGGACTAGCCTAGAGCTCGCCACACGGCTATTCCTGTCGAACGCCCCATTAACTGTAAGATATGTATATGACGGTGCCAGTTATTGCACGTACATAGCAGTACTCCCTCCTTTCCGGTTTATATGGCTTAATTCAAAAATCTCACCAACCAAGATGGTGAGTGGTGGAATATTTTTTGTAGTTTGCAAAAGCACCTAATTAATGCTCTTGTTTTTCTCAAAAAATTATGTTTATTAATGCATTAATTGCAATACATGCATGCACAAAGTACATGCATTGGTCAATTTTCTCTTAATACTTGCATGCAATGATTTAATGCACCTTAGAATCTGAACATGTGTTGGGGAACAACCAAATTGAGCCTTATAAAATGGAAAAACTAAAATTTTGAGATAAACCCTATAAAACCAGAAAGGAGGGAGTAGAAAAAGAAGTACTCCATTCGGGAATAGTGCCGCACTTCGAAACTAGAACCGTCAATAAATTTTGAGCTTGGGTCTCGTCACATTCCAAATTACTCCATGCTATATTGAATTGCAAACCTGTTCACACCGATCACAACCTGAACGGTTTCCCACTTAGGAGCGTATTAGTACCACGCTATATTGAATTGCAAACCTGTTCACACCGATCACAACCTAAACGGTTTCCCACTTAGGAGCGTATTAGTACTCGGTTATAAATACTAGTATGCCAAGATGACTGCACATTCCTCCTCAAATCCTCATCAACAAAAACAAACAAGTCATTCAGCATCCTTCCTTGTATTCGCCATGGCCAGCGTGAGTTACGGGTCGAGATTGCCACCGAGGAGAGGCGAGCATGGAAGCGGAAGCACGAGAGATGTCCCGCCTCGCTGCGAGAGCAGCCGACATGTCCCGCCGCACGGAAGTAGCAGCACAGACGTCCCGCCGCGCCGCTGAAGTAGTATGGAGGTCCCGTCGCGCCGCTGAAGTAGTACGGAGGTCCCACCACGCCGTCGATGCAGCAGACTGGTCGGCAGCGCCCTGAAGCAGCGAGATGTCCCGCGCCACGAATGCGATGAGATGTCCCGCGCGGCGCCCGCGCCTGAAAAAATTTCTCGCGGGCAGGCGACGATTGTTACAGGCGCATGCATGTGATCGTCCATAGACGGATGGATCAGATCTCCGGCTGGTCGAGGTTGCAGGACGACGTGAAAGCTTCATTTGAACAGGCTACCGGCGTCATCCGGCAACTAAGGGAGGGCAATGAGAGGCTCCGGGGCGAGCGCGACCTGCTGAGGGAGAAGATCGTCCGAAGTGCAGACCAGCAGGAGAGACCAGTTCCTTGTTGAAGAGGACCGGCGTCATCGTCAAAAACGATGGGCGAGAATGACATGCTCCATAGCGGCGTCAAAGGCTGGTGGAGGAATCCGTGGATGTTCTCAAGCAGCGTCTTGAGGACACGAAAGAGCTCATCGCCGCTCGCCGCGGAGACTAGTTCCCGCGGCCTGGAGCAACGCATCAAGAAAGTAGAGATCAGCGAGCCAGAACCTTATCTTCCTTCTTATTTTGCCCCTGTGTATTTCGGGCGTAGCCGCATGTGGCTTTTTTAATTATCTTTCCAATTATGTAAGACAATTAATCGTCCTTATCTTTCTATGGAAGATCAATGTTGCGAGGCTAGAATGAAGAAAACTCTTGACGTGGTGACCCTGGTGTTGCTGTTCTTCTAGTTGTTGCTGGGCTTCCTTCAGTTTCCTGGTTTCTTTTGATGTAATAATCGGTTTAGGATGTGGATTGTGTCGTCGGTTGTGAAATGTTGGGTTCTAGCGCGGATGTTTGGCCTTTGTTGGCCTCTTGGGATGTTGCGATTTCAATCTGGTAGCTTTTAGTCCTTCGTGTTAGGCCGGAGTTGTGCTGAACTTCTTGTGAATTGTGGTGGTTTTCGGTAATGAAAATCGGAAGGGGCAAGCCCTTCTTTGATCAAAAAATAATAATCGTCCTTATATATTCATCAGTCTTGCTATAAGTCGCAGTAGATGCTATATAGGTCCGTCGGATCTTACATCAAGATCCGTGCTTTTAGATTTTCTTTTTTCTCTATTAAATCTCAGTCGAGTGAGACATAGCCACGCCATTAAACAGAGGCTCGGTGTAGGACCTTGAAGTATGTCTAGAGGGGGGGGGGTGATTAGACTACTTGACCAATTAAAAGCTATGTCTTTTCCCAATTTTAGACTTTGGCAGATTTTAGCTATCTTTGAACAATTCAAGCAATCATCACGCAATTCAAGCAAGCATGCAAAGAGTATATAGGCAGCGGAAAATAAAGCATGCAACTTGCAAGAATGTAAAGGGAAGGGTTTGGAGGATTCAAACGCAATTGGAACACGGATGTTTTTGTCGTGGTTCCGATAGGTGGTGCTATCGTACATCCACGTTGATGGAGACTTCAACCCACATAGGAGTAGCAGTTCTTGAGTCCACGGAGGCTCCACCCACGAAGGGTCCACGAAGAAGGTCCTTGTCTATCCCACCATGGTAAATGCCCCACGAAGGACTTGCCTCACTAGCGGTAGATCTTCATGAAGTAGGCGATCTCCTTGCCCTTACAAACTCCTTGGTTCAACTCCACAATCTTGTCGGAGGCTCCCAAGTGACACCTAGCCAATCTAGGAGACACCACTCTCCAAGAAGTAACAAATGGTGTGTTGATGATGAACTCCTTGCTCTTGTGCTTCAAATGATAGTCTCCCTAACACTCAACTCTCTCTCATAGGATTTGGATCTGGTGGAAAGAAGATTTGAGTGGAAAGCAACTTGGGGAAGGCTAGAGATCAAGATTCATATGGTTGGAATGGAATATCTTGCCCTCAACACATGAGTAGGTGGTTCTCTCTCAGAACTGGTAAGTTGGAAGTGTAGGTTTGTTCTGATGGCTCTCTCCACGAATGAAGAGGAGCTGGAGGGGTATATATAGCCTCCACACAAAATCTAACCGTTACACAAAATTTACCAAACTCGGTGGGACCGAATCATCAAACTCGGTCAGACCGATTTAGTAAACCTAGTGACCGTTAGGGTTTTCCGTGGGACTGACATGCAACTCGGTAGGACCGATATGGTTAGGGTTAGGGCATAACATAATCTCGGTGAGACCGATTACACAAACTCGGTGAGACCGAATTTGGTAATTAGCTAACGAGAGAGTTGTTCAGGTAAACTCGGTGGGACCGATTTGCTCTTTCGGTGAGACCGAAAAGTTACAAAAGGGAAACAGAGAGTTTGCATTGTAATCTCGGTGGGACCGATCGCTCACTTCGGTTAGACCGAAACGTTACGAAGGGAAACAGAGAGATTACAATTCCATCTCGGTGAGACCGAGATCCCTATCGGTGAGACCGATTTGCCTACGGTTTGTGGCAGTGGCTAAGACATCTGAACTCAGTGGTGCCGGATAGAAAGAATCGGTAGGGCCGAGTTTGACTTTAGGTTTAGGTCATATGTGGATGTGAGAAAGTTGTGGAGGGTTTTGGAGCATATCACTAAGCACATGAAGCAAAAGGCTCATTAAGCAACACCTCATCCCTCCTTGATAGTATTGGCTTTTCCTATAGACTCAATGTGATCTTAGATCACTAAAATGTAAAATGTAGAGTCTTGAGCTTTTGAGCTTGAGCCAATCCTTTGTTCTTGATATTTTTAGGGATCCAGTTTCATCATCCATGCCATGCCATTCATTGAGCTTTCCTGAAATATTTGTCTTGGAATAGCATTAGCTCAATGAGCTATATGTTGTTATGAATTACCAAAACCACCTAGGGATAGTTGCACTTTCAATCTCCCCCTTTTTGGTAATTGATGACAACATATAGATCAAAGCTTCGACAAATGATAATAAAATTTGAAAAACATCGTCGCTTTGAGAAGTATGTGATAAGCAAGAGCTCCCCCTAAATTTGTGCATAGAAATATTTGCTCTGCACTGCAAATGCACAAGGAATTAGGCTCATGGGTTACTCTTCCATGTCACATACATCTTGGTGGAGCTTTCAAAATAACAAAGATTGGATACATGCACTCATCACCAAGCAAAGTGAATGATCATATAAGGATAGGTAAGATAATATCATAACGAGCATAAGTGTAGCTTATGATCAAACACATGATCATCAATGTCTCACAGGAAATTGCATATTATCTCAACCAATCAAAAGCAAATAAAGTTCAACCAAAAAGACAAGAGAGGACAAAAGCAAATCTCTCTCTCTCGAAGCCTATGATCTATACATTTTTCTCCCCCTTTGGCAACAAGTTACCAAAAAGTTCCTAGAAAATGCATAGGACTATATCGTCTCTCGGGCTTGGTCTTACGGTGGTGGTGGTGTCGGAGAACTCCAAGAACGAAGGCTTGATCGATGTAGTAGGAGCTGAAGGAGTTGGTGCTGGAGCTGGTGGTGCTGAAGCTGTAGCTGGAGCTAATGAAGTGACTCTGGTGTCTTGAACTGGCTCTGCAGCTGATCTCTGAGCTCGTGGCACCCTGGCAAATGCATCAGTCATTGTTCTGCCCTTCCTCTCCTGCATGTCATCCTGTAGCTGCTCCACAGCTGACTGAATCTCAGTTACCTTGACATCAAGATCATAGAATTTTTGTTATGATTCTTTTCAGGCTCTCCTGGTTTTGAGTTAGGGTGGCCAACCCCTTCTCAATCCGCAGAGTTGATGCTATCAAGTAACCAAGCTGTTCCTGCTTGTTCTTCAGAAAGTATTCAGATGCCTCTGCTTGAGTTGGCATCTTGGCAGCCTTCTCTTTCCTTGCTTTCTCCTTCTTCTCTTGCGCTTGCACTGATGTTGGTTCATTCTCAGTCATGACAACTTGATTGTCCTCAAAGTCAGGATAGAGAACCATGTGTTCCTTATCCAACATATACTTCCCTGTGCCCATCTTTGAGTTTATCAACTCCTGAATCTGTGGGGCATATCCACAGCCCCTCTTCTGGTCTGCTGCAGTCCTCTTGATAGTTTCTACTATGAGGCTCATGACTTTGAATTTATGAGGCACATCAAATATGTGAAGCAAATTGATTGCATGCCCTCTGATCATGTTGTGGTCACCTGATTTGGGCAAAAGAGTGTGCCTTAGGATCCAGTTGATTGTAGGCAGCCCTGACAGAAGATAATGAACTGATCCAAACTTGAAGGACTCAAGTGCATCATCTGGAATTTCCTTGTACATGTGTGACATTGAGTTGTGACCCATCTTCTTATTGGCATAAATGTCCAAGTCATCTTCATCTTCCTTTGGGGCATTGATCAGACTTGCCCATTCCTCTATGGTTGACTGATATCTCGTTCCTTCTGACATCCAAACTATCCTACCATCTGGATAGAAATGTGTTGTGGAGTAGAATTGCATTATGAGCTTGTCATTCCAATTTGTGAGCTTCTGCCCAACAAAATCTGCAACTCCACAAGCACTGAAGCTGTCATATACTCCAGGATAGTGTTCTTAATTCTCCTAAATGTAGGTCCAGTCGACCCACCTCATAACACAAACTATGGGCTTGTTATCCAACAAGATAGTCTCATAGAAGTCCTGTTGTTCCTTGGTGTGGAACATGTAATCCACAACAGTCCTTCTCCTGGTGGCATATGGATCTGACTCTCTCCATATCCTCAACCCTTCGTCTCTCCTGATCTTCATGTTCTCAGCCACAGGATGAGCGTCATTGTGGTCTGGGATCTTGGGTTTGAGCTTCCTTAGGACCTGCCCTTCTTCATCTTCCTCAGCATCAACCTCAGGCATTGGAGCCTTGTTCTTCTCAGTTGATGGTATACTCATGGTATTCCTCTTTGGTGCACTCTTGGGCTTGGGGGCAGCTTTGGGCTTTGAAGTTGCAGCCCCTGACTTTATGGCATCACCCATCAGCTTTTGTGCCTTGGGTGCAGGCTCAACAACCTCTTCTTCTTCCTCTTCCTCCATCATAGATGGTTTTCCAATCACTCTGGCCATGGTCTTCTTGACCCTTTCCTTCCATTTCTTTCCTTCAGCAGTAGCAGGTTCTTTGGGTTGGGATTCTAAAGAAGCTTGAGTGGAGACTCGGCTTTGGACATTGGTTGTCTACCTGCTGGCCTTTTGATCTTCATTCCAGGCTTAATCTTTGTTGAGCTGTACTCCTTCTTGAGCACTTTCTTCTTGGGCTGGCCTCATCCTCGGCTTCCACATAATCTTCATCCTCGGACTCTGAGATCTTCTTCTTCCTTGTCCTTGTGGCAGCCTTGGGCAAGTTCTTTGGGAGTGCTTCGCTCCCTCATCTCGAGCTGCTAGAGGGACTAGTGCCCTCACTCATTTGAATCTGCTCTTGACTGTTACGGCTGTCACTTTGGTCTGACATGCTGCATTGACTGACTGCTGACCCTGTGAATGGTTATAGATGAGGTAGAGTGGATGAGCATCACAAAATGCAGAGATTTTTGCAAAAGAATGATTCCAAAAACTTAGTTTTAGTTTCCACAGAAAGCATTTCGGATGTACCGATTTTCAAACTTGGTGATACCGAAGCAGTTTTGGAACCTAAACTAGTGAACTCGGTCAGACTGAGTCACAGTTCGGTGGCACCGAGACTGCTAGGGTTTCACAAAGTTCTAAAATAGGTCACACCGATTTGTAATTCTCGGTCAGACCGAGACTTACTAGTGCAATGGCGTTAGCCAAATCGGTGGGACCGAGTTTTTCAACTCGGTGGGTCCGAGATGGTTTTGGCGGAAGCCTAACCCTAAATTTTCGAATCATACCTATTCTAAGGATTGTTTTGACTGGATAGAAGTGTTTCAATTGTGGCAAGATGCATTACGAATACAGTGTGCTGAGAATCAGACGAGGATAGCACAATGATCGAGTTCATACCCTAGTTCGGCGGTGAAATCGCTATGACAGCAACGGCGGAGGAGAATTCCGTTGACGGCGGCGGAGACCAGCGACAGGAGGCGGCTGGCAACGAAGTAGACGATCCGTAGACCTGGTAGGCAGAGCGAGCTATGCACGGGCGAGATGTTTCGGAGAAAGTTTTCCAAAAATTTGCCCGTGTGTATATATAGCCCGACACTGTCGGTGTGACCTAGTTGAACAACTCGGTGGCACCGAGATGCATAACTGATATGATTCTGCAACTCGGTGTGACCGAAAAGTTAAAATTGGTTGCACCGAGATTGAAAACCTAGATCGACTTAGTAATCTCGGTATGACCGAAATGGAGGAATCGGTCAAACCGAAAATCACAAAGAAGTTTTGGAAGTTTAAGTCTATGATGAATCTGGGACTCCGAGTGCTCCTCACACAGAGTGGTTCGGATCTGACTTGATCAAACTTTGTGATGTAGCATGAATAGAGTTTGAGACGAGGAAAGCATAGATAGCTAGAGAAGGTTCTTAGGCATTCTTGTCCATCCACTTGGCAAATGAAAAAAAAACCAATCAATCAGACAACAAGTGGATGTCCTTGAATGAGTAAAATATGCAACCAACATGCTCACACAATAAAATGACAAATGAAATATGTGACAAAGCATGCACAACCAATTCCAGCATCTATCAAACAATTGGCGATGACTAGGTCATCTATATATGAGTATATTGACTTAGGAGTCAAATGAGAACATTTGTTCATAGGTCATACTCATCGTTTAAGCTCAAGTGGGGTTACCACTTTTACATAAAGCATTTATGTGTTCACATCATTAGAGTTGCTTTGACTCAATTCTTAGATTTAAGCTCCCCCTAGATGTGTGATCCCCCCATAGAGGGATAAACTAACCTTGGGTTGTCGTTGATGACTTCATGTAGGTGTTGAAGATGTGGATGCTCAATGTTGATGTAGATCTTTTGGAGCAATCCTTCAGAGTGAGTTGCACTTTCAATACCTACAAGGGTTAGACCCACAAGGAACAAACAAGAATATCCATAGACATAGAGTGATGCACACACAAAATAATGTCCATGAAAACATTAGGTTACCTTGTCCCTTGCCTTACCAACATGAGGGTTTGTGACTCCTTGAACTAGTGCAAGATTTGGAAGTTGATTGCACTTGTCCTTGCCATAATGATATGAGTGAAAAGTTGGTGGAGTCACCCTCAAGAACTCTCTAGTTCTTCTTCTTCGGGATCCACATCATCTTGATGGGAATCCTTGGTGTAGTAGAACTTGACGTAGTCTTGGGAACCCACTTGACCAAGGCCTTAGGTGCTTCTTCAAATGCATCAATCTCCTCTTGAAGCTTGTCCTTGCCTTTGTTCTTGTGGTCTTGTGGTGGAAGATCATCTTGTGCTTGTGTTCCCTTGAAGGAAGTAGGATCATACTTCTCTTGTTGAGGAACAAACTTCGTCTTGGGGTATTGATCTTCTTCCCACTCAACTCCATTGGCATTGAACTTTCGTTCAAAACCAACACCTTGATTCTTCCGGTGCCTTCCTTGCTTGCGTACAATTTCCTCAAATTGCTTACTCTCGGCAAGGCTCTTGTATACACCTTTCTCTATAATTCCCTTCAATAAGCTGTTTTCTTGCTCAAGTGTAACTTGGCTAAGAGAATCATTAGCGGAATCAAGAGAACTACTAGAAGCAACAATATTCGATTTAGCATTGTTATTGTTACTACTAGAAGAAGAATCTTTCTTGTTCTTGTTGCTAGACTTGACTTGAGGCATGTAAGTAGATAAGAGTAAACGCTTGGCAATATAAGAAGAACTTTTCTTACGGAGATCATCATTGATCGCTTTTAGGAACTCATGCTCTTGCTCAAGATTGAGCTTTTCAAAGCGTAACTTCTCATGAGCCCTTAAAAGTTCTCGATGATCTTCGAAGATAGTTTCATGAGCTAACTTAATAGTGTTTAGTTCTTTAGTTAGACGCTCAATCTTCTCCTTATCATTGTCATTCCTTTCATCTTGATTAGCATGATTAATTGACGTTTCATCATAGTATTCATCACTAGAGTTGTCAACAAGTAAATCATCATCACCTAGCAAGTCATCTTCATCACTATTAAAATCAACAAACTCGGGGTGTGTTACCTTAGGACCTTTGGCCATGAAGCATCTTCCGATTCCTTCATTTGGTGATTCAAATATGTCGTAGGAGTTGGTTGACACAGGTGCGAAACCGGCAACACCTTCATCTTGAGTGTATTCGGAGTCGGAGTGATAGCTTCTCTCTGAGTGATTGTCGGAGTCGGAGCCGGATACCCATTCACCAACATGAGCTTGATGTCTTCGTTTTGTGTAGCTCTTTGATGACTTGTCCTTCCTTTCCGAAACCTTGCATCTCCGTGAGGGTCTTCGTTCATAACGACCATCTCTACTCCTTCTCTCTCTTGGTGGTGATACTTCTCTTCTACTTCTTCTCTTGGGAGAATCTTCTCTTCTTTTATAGGGTGCAGTACACTCATTGGAATAGTGTCCGGGTCTCCCACAATTGTAGCAATTGCGCTCTCGACTAGAAGATCTTTTGTCATTGTAGGAACTTGACTTGGAGCTTCTTTCTTTGCTTCTACTCTTGTAGAATTTGTTGAAGTTCTTCACCATTAAGCTCAATTCTTCATTGAAGGTTTGTTTCTCACTTGATGATGTGGGGCTTCACATGAGGCTTTATAAGCACCACTTGACTTGTTGTGAAGTTCCCCTTATCCTTGAGTGACATCTCATGAGCAACAATTCTTCCAATGACTTCCGTTGGCTTGAGATCTTTGTAATTTGGCATCATTTGGATCAATGTGCACATGGTATCATATTTTCCATCCAATGCTCTTAGGATCTTCTTGATGATGAATCATCGGTCATCTCTTCACTTCCTAAGCCGGCAATCTCATTTGTGATAAGAGCAAGCCTAGAGTATATTTCAGCGACACCTTCACCATCCTTCATTTTGAACTTGTCAAGCTGACTTTGGAGCACATCCAACTTGGATTCCTTGACGGAGTCGGTACCTTCATGCATATCAATCAAAGTATCCCAAATTTCCTTTGCATTCTCAAAACGGATGATTTAGTTGAATTCTTCGGGGCACAATCCGTTGAATAGGATATCACAAGCTTGAGCGTTGTATTGCAACATCTTCAACTCTTCCGCACTAGCTTCACGGTTCGGTTCTCTCCCATCAAAGAATTCACCTTGCAAGCCAATACACACAATAGCCCAAGCAGCGGGTTATGTCCGAGAATATGCATTTTCATCTTATGCTTCCAACTAGCAAAATTAGTGCCATCAAAGTAAGGACCTCTACGGTGATAATTTCCCTCGCTAGACGCCATACTCTCCTAGGTTGTGAAATCAAGGCTATGACCACCAAAAGCTATGGAAATCAAATCAAATGGAGACCAAAGCTCTGATACCACTTGTAGGACCTTGAAGTATGTCTAGAGGGGGGTGATTAGACTACTTGACCAATTAAAAGCTATGCCTTTTCCCAATTTTAGACTTTGGCAGATTTTAGCTATCTTTGAACAATTCAAGCAATCATCACACAATTCAAGAAAGCATGCAAAGAGTATATAGGCAGCGGAAAATAAAGCATGCAACTTGCAAGAATGTAAAGGGAAGGGTTTGGAGGATTCAAACGCAATTGGAGACACAGATGTTTTTGTCGTGGTTCCGATAGGTGGTGCTATCGTACATCCACGTTGATGGAGACTTCAACCCACGTAGGGTAACGGTTGCACGAGTCCACGGAGGGCTCCACCCATGAAGGGTCCACGAAGAAGCAACCTTGTCTATCTCACCATGGCCGTCGCCCACGAAGGACTTGCCTCACTAGCGGTAGATCTTCACGAAGTAGGCGATCTCCTTGCCCTTACAAACTCCTTGGTTCAACTCCACAATCTTGTCGGAGGCTCCCAAGTGACACCTAGCCAATCTAGGAGACACCACTCTCCAAGAAGTAACAAATGGTGTGTTGATGATGAACTCCTTGCTCTTGTGCTTCAAATGATAGTCTCCCCAACACTCAACTCTCTCTGATAGGATTTGGATCTGGTGGAAAGAAGATTTGAGTGGAAAGCAACTTGGGGAAGGCTAGAGATCAAGATTCATATGGTTGGAATGGAATATCTTGGCCTCAACACATGAGTAGGTGGTTCTCTCTCAGAACTGGTAAGTTGGAAGTGTAGGTTTTTTCTGATGGCTCTCTCCATGAATGAAGAGGAGGTGGAGGGGTATATATAGCATCCACACAAAATCTAACCGTTACACACAATTTATCAAATTCGGTGGGACTGAATCATCAAACTCGGTCAGACCGATTTAGTAAACCTAGTAACCATTAGGGTTTTCGGTAGGACTGACATGCAACTCGGTAGGACCGATATGGTTAGGGTTAGGGCATAACGTAATCTCGGTGAGACCGATTACACAAACTCGGTGAGACCGAATTTGGTAATTTGCTAACCAAAGAGTTGGTCAGGTAAACTCGGTGGGACCGATTTGCTCTTTCGCTGAGACCGAAAAGTTACAAAAGGGAAACAGAGAGTTTACATTGTAATCTTGGTGGGACCGATCACTCACTTCGGTTAGACCGAAACATTAATTACGAAGGGAAACAGAGAGATTACAATCCCATCTCGGTGAGACCGAGATCCCTATCGGTGAGACCGATTTGCCTAGGGTTTGTGGCAGTGGCTAAGACATCTGAACTCAGTGGCGCCGGATTGAAAGAATCGGTAGGGCCGAGTTTGACTTTAGGTTTAGGTCATATGTGGATGTGAGAAAGTAGTGGAGGGTTTTGGAGCATATCACTAAGCACATGAAGAAAAAGGCTCATTAAGCAACACCTCATCCCTCTTTGATAGTATTAGCTTTTAGTATAGACTCAATGTGATCTTGGATCACTAAAATGTAAAATGTAGAGTCTTGAGCTTTTGAGCTTGAGCCAATCCTTTGTCCTTGATATTTTGAGGGATCCACTTTCATCATCCATGCCATGCCATTCATTGAGCTTTCCTGAAATATTTGTCTTGGAATAGCATTAGCTCAATGAGCTATATGTTGTTATGAATTACCAAAACCACCTAGGGATAGTTGCACTTTCACTCGGGCGCCATTAATGGAGACCTTTGGAGAGAGGTGGACGGCAGATGGAGGTCAAAGGGCTCTCCTCCCGATAAGCACGCACAGGGGTCTGATCACACGCCTCTCGCACTCAAATAGCTACCCTGCACGGCGCCTCCTAGCTAATAAAAAATGGGGACGCGTGGCGGCACGTAAATGGTACTAGTAAGTAGAACGCCCATGGTTTCAATAATACTTGTGTTTCCGATTGTAACGTGACATCACTTGTTCCAAAATGACTTTGTTTATTGTTAATGTGTGCGCCTTCGCAAATCGGACTGCAAATTTACCACGGCATGTTGGTGCCATGTCATGGCACCAAGCCAAGTTTCATTATTTTCATGCGTGTTTTGGATTTACAAGAATTAAAAAACTAAGTTTCCCAATGTTTCCAAACCAGCCACGACGCCCGGAATTTTGAATTTCATTCCCATTTCTTGCATGGAACCTAGAAATTTACCCGAGGACACACATGTGATTTTTCAACCAACTTAGGTGCACTGTAACATGTGCTTGTATTTCAAATTTGAATTATGCACACAAAGGTGACACCTTCCCTCCCAGAACCACGAGCCTTCTTGAGAGAAGCTCCGATTTGCAAGAAGCTTATACCAAAATTTGTTCCTATTCGGCCAATTTTTTTACCACGGCATGGTACTATCATGACATGACACCATGCCAAGTTTCATGATTTTAAAACCAAGTTCCTCAATGTTCTCGACCGAGCCACGATGCCCAGATGTTTGAATCTTATTCTCATTTTTTGCATGGGACCTACTCCCTCCTTCCATCTATATAGGGCCTAATGTGTTTTTCAAGACAACCTTTGACTATTGACAAGATTAATAGCACATGAGAAGTATACTATGAAAATTATATTATTGTAAGCTCCTTTGACATACAAATTTGAAGGTATGCTTTGTGTAAGTTGCATGTCATATATTATTTCTCTAATGTTTGGTCAAAGTTAGCCTCGAGAAACGCATTAGGACCTATATAGATGGAAGGAGGGAGTAGAAATTCACCCGAGGACACAAATGTGATTTTTCAACCAACTTTGGTGCACGGGAGCATGTGCTTGTAGTTCAAATTTGAATTATGCACATTAAATGACCAAAAACTCAATTAATGTGTAAATAAGGCCAAACGAAGCCGGAATAATTCCAAAATTAAACAGGGCACTCATGTAGTTCTATGTTGCCTTTGTAAATAAACTCAAGGGGGACAACGTATATCGTTTCACACTCAAAGGTGGCACGTTCCCTCTCTGAACCACGAGCCTTCTTGAGAGAAGCTTCGGTTTGCAAGAAGCTTATACCAAAATCTGTTCCTATTCAGCCATTTTTTTACCACAACATGGTAGTACCATGACATGACATCCATGCCAAGTTTCATGATTTTCAGACGTGCTTTGGATTTACAAGAATTTTAAAACCAAGTTTCTCAATGTTCTCGGCCGAGCCACGATACCCAGATGTTTTAATTTTATTCTCATTTCTTGCATGGTACCTAGAAATTCACCCGAGGACACAAATGTGATTTTTCAACCAACTTTGGTGCACGAGAGCAAGTGCTTGTAGTTCAAATTTGACTTATGCACATTAAATGACCAGAAACAAGTAATGTATAAAAAATGACAAACGAACCCGGAATAATTCCAAAATTTAACAGGGCACTAATGTAGTTCTATGTTGCCTTTGTTAAGAAACTCAAGGGGGGGGGCAGCGTATATCGTTTCACACTCAAAGGTGGCATGTTCCCTCTTAGAACCACGAGCTTCCATCTCGGCCCAATTTTTTACCACAACATGTTAGTGCCATGACATGACACCATGCCAAGTTTCATGATTTCCAGCTGAGTTTTGGATTTACATGAATTTAAAATCTAAGTTTCTCGATGTTCTCGGCAGAGTCATGATGCTCAGATGTTTGAATTTCATTCTCATTACTTCCATGGGACCTAGAAATTCAACCAAGGACACACATGTGATTTTTCAACCCACTTTGGTGCACCGGAGCATGTGCATGCAATTCATATTTAGATTATGCACATTAAAAGTCTAGAAACTCAATTAATATATAAAAAGGCCAAATGAACCCGAAATAATTCCAAAATTTAACAGGGCACTCATATAGTTCTATGTTGCCTCTGTAAATAAAATCAGGGGGGAGGCAGCGTATATCGTTTCGCACACAAAAAGGTGACACGTTCCCTCTCGGAACCACGAGGCTTGTTGAGAGAATCTCCAGTTTTGCAAGAGGCTTATACCAAAACTTGTCCCAATTCAGCCAAAAATTATACGTATGAAAACAGGGTTTAGATTATCCCGAACATCTCGCTACCTAGACCAATAATGTACTATGATTTGAATTCAACATAAAATGGATACAAATATTTGAATTGGAGAGCATATGGTACATGTAGTTCATAGTGAAATATAATTACTGCTATATGCATGTCTTTTTGTTATCAAGATAATATTTAAATTATTGTATAACTTGACAACAATCTTATTCAAATAAGGAAAATTGATTCAAATTTAGTCCATATGGTAGACGACAATATATATGTTCACATGGTGGAGTAAAATGTTCATATATGATGGAAGATCAAAATGTACGACTACATCAATTATAAACTGCAAGATCACCTAATAATATATTCGAATTGAACATAACGTGGATTCAAAAATTGAAATTCAAGATCAAGGCATCTGTAATCATATAAAAAGGGACATTACTCTTTCTTTTGTGGGAATTGATTTGTTTTTTGTTGTTGTTGAGGGAAGTGCGAATCGATTTGGTACTGTGCAGGGTAATCTTGTTCTCCCGATTTTTTTTACATTTTTCTTGTAGTTTTTTCAATGGCATCTATAGCAATATAGTAAAATGGGACATGACTCTCTTGTGTCTTGTATGAATTTTTTTTACACGTTAAGTTTGTTCTGCCGAACAAGGAATCCGCACCTTGTAATCCCGAAATTTTCAAGCTCGAGTATCTTTTGTCTCACTTGCTTTGAAACTCCCGCTTCTTCAACCCGCGTCGCGCCTTGTTATCCTGAAATTTGGGCGCCGAAACTCCCTCCTCATCCAAATCGCTCCCGCAGCCCACCACGAAATCCCCTTCTACCCCTCAGCCGGAAATGAAGCTCAATGTCGAGGTGTCAAAATCGGTGGGGGTACGCTGGTAACTTACCCTACATTTTGGACAAGCGCGTCCCTAAGCTTGGCTCCCCCCTCCCCCTTCACCCCCCATTCGTACACCGAGGCCGCCAAAACCCGTGAAACCCCACGCTCCTCCATCGGCCTCCCGACCGCCGCCCAGCCGGAGACTCTTCCCCGACTACGTCGTCCACCACAACAGCTCGCCATCCCTCATCCACCGCACCGGATGAAGATCCGTTGTCGATCTCGTCGTCCCGCCGGATCAGCCGCCCCGTCCTCCACCTCCAAGGAGTTGCCCTGATGTTCGCCTCGTCTATCGCACCACCTCATCCCCACAGCACCGTCTTGACCTGCCCCACCGGAACCGCAACAGCCTCACCAATTCCTCCGATGAAGCCGAGGCCAACTCGGTGCCACCAAGGAGGTTCTGCACTCACCGCTGCCTTTTATCTTTTATTCGATCTCACGGGGCTGCCGATGCTCGATACCGAGCAGACATGGCGTCTCCATCGACAGTGCCATCGCCGGCCACATCATCCACGACGTCTCTCCCCCATGTCGTTGCTTCCTCGGCGGCGACTTCCACAATGGCACTAGCTGCAGCTGCTCCGACTCTCGCTCGCGCTGCGGCTCTGTTCTTGCTGTTGGTCGCGCTGCTGCACTGCTCCTGCTTTCGTTCATGCTGCTGCTCTGCTCTTGCTCTTGCTTGCGCTGCTGCTGCTGCACGACCTCCGGCAGCTATAGGAGTTGCTACTTTAGCACTCGCTCGTGGTGCTACTACACGACTTGCTCTCTACTAGTGCGTTCGCTGCTCGAGCGTCTGCTGATTTAGATCACTGCTTCTCTGCTACTAGTGCTCGAACGCCCTAAACATCTATTGCAATACTTTGTTACTAGTTCAATCAGTTTCGACAGTAAAATTCAGTTTCGACTGTGAAGTTCATTTTCTTCAGTTAAGTTCAGAGTGAACAGTACTTACAGCATATGTCGGAGCGGCCGTGGCGCGGCTGATGCGTTTTACATCTAGCACTTTTTTGTGATGTATTTTACATCATCTATTGCAGATGATATTAGGGTCCCACTTCAGATTAACGTTGTCTGTCTTGTCATGCTTCAGCCTCGTCGCCGTACACCTTAGCGGAGCTGCTCCAACGACGGAACCGTCCATCACAGCGGAGCAGTAGCCTCGGCGCCGTTTCCAGAGGCCTTGGATCTTCTTCCCTGCCTCCGACAGTCACACCAGCATCATCACCATCCTCCACGTCCAACCCAATGATGCTGAGGTCCACAAGGCTATGCCAAAGAGGTTGTACACTCGTCGCATCACTTTGTTTCTCCATTCCTCTGTTCTTCCAATTCATGTGAGCCAAACACCCAGGTTGACTGAAATCCTATGTTTCCAAATGCTCTGTTTTGCACGTGCATTCCTATCCTATTCCTGTGTTTTTACTGTCCCTGCGTTTATAGAATCCTCCAATTCTAAGGAGCCCTTACAGATTTACTTCATTTTCAGATTGGCGTCAAACGAAACTCTGTGTGTTATGTCCTGCTCCTGCTGTGCCGTCATCCACCCCACCTGAGGTGCACCATCGACAGAAGCGTTCACTGCAGCAGAGAGCCCCCCTGCAGACTTTCTTTCGCCGCCTCAGATCATATTCCTTGTTGCCGGTAGCCACGCCAACTGCATTACCATCATCGATGGAGCGAGATGAACACGAGGACTACAGTTCTGAAGAGAGGTCATGATCTTTCGTGTTTGCTTAAGTTATACATCGGTTATTATTACCTGCTACTTTATTGTTCAATCTTGAGTTTTGAATTGCCCATGGGTCTCATATCGAGCCATCAACGAATAGTATCTATCTACTATCTGGTTCACCTGGGGTCTTCTATGTGGTTCATGTTGGGTGGGCAATAAACAGTTGATGATCCATTGTCTATCTTTTTAAACTGAAGCTATAATCTACCTGCTATCATTAGTTTTGGATCCATCCACTCGTTTGCTACCATCAGTCTTGATTTTTGCATGCACCCTTAGGCCTTACAAAATCTAACTATTTTTTATTATGCATGTCAGATATTGTACACAATCGTACTGAACATGTAGAGAAAAAGAGAAGACCGTTGCGTGTGAATATAATGTCATGCAGACGCTGCTCCATGGTGGGCAAAGTGGCCCCCCCTCTCCTGCATTTCCATATTGAATTCCAGAGGAAGATAACTATTCAGATGGAGATTCAGAAGGAGCCGACCACGCCTGTTTACCACCTGAGGTGTTTGCTCTAACCTGACATGCTGATGTTGGTCATATCATGCATATGGCGCCTTGCATTGCTTACATTATACATCTTATATGTCATCAGCTTAGTTTAGATTTTCTTTGTGTGAATGCCACCTGTTTGGTTTCTATATCATACTCCCACCATTCCTAAATATTTGTCTTTTTAGAGATTTCAACAAGTGACTACATACGGAACAAAATAAGTGAATCTACACTCTAAAATATGTCTATATACATCCGTATGTGGCAGTCCATTTGAAATCTCTAAAAAGACAAATATTTAGGAACGGAGGGAGTATATGGGAATTATGCAATGCCATCTTCTTTAGCCAGGCATCATATACGTGAATCATGCAATGCCATCCTGTTTAGCCAGTCATCGTATATGTGAATTGTATCATGCCATATTTTTTACATAATGTATTCCATTTGTCAACAATGTTTATACATTCATCTACTCTTCCTGTGCATCAGCCATTTGAGTCGGTCATGGGAAAAATCTGGAGTGAAAACAAGGTCTTCTGAGCAGTCAGTGCTACCTGTCGATGTAGATTTCTTGTTGGTTATAGATAGCTCCTCAGAGGAGGATTCAGAGAGAGATGACCAGTCGTATTCCCCCCTCCCCCCCGAGGTGCATGCTCTAACTTGGCTGGGTTATATTACTCATATCATGCATATGGTGTCTTGCATTGCCATGCCATCTGCTTAGATTAGACATGCTTTGTGTGAATGCCTCCTGTTTGCTTTCTATATCAGATATGTGAATTATGAAATGCCATGTTTTTCAGCCAGTTATCATATATGTGAATTATGCACCGCCATGGAGCCAGGCATCATATATTTGAATTATCTCATGCCATCTTTTTTTTCATTATGTATTCCATTTTTGGACAATCTGTGTATATTGAACTACTCTTCATGTGTATCAGCCATTTGAGCCGGTTATGGAAAAATTTGGAGTGAAAACAAGGTCTTCAGAGCAGGCAATGGTACCCGTTGAAGCATATATCTCGATGGTTACAAGGAGCTCCTAAGAGGAGGATTCAGAGACAGATGACCAGTCCTATGTCCCACCTGAGGTGTATGCTCTAAGTTGCAATGTTTATATTTCTCATATGATGCATATGGTGTCTTGCATTGCTTAGTTTAGACATCATATGCAAAATATTGAATTCTATCAGCTTAGTTTAGAGATCATACATGCGAGTGCCAGCTGCTTAGTATATGAATCAATTATGTCAATTATATCATGCCATCCTGTATACTTAGACAACATGTATGTGAGTTATTTCATCCCAACCTGTTTAGGTACTCATCATATGTTGAATTATGCCATTATATCCTGTTAAGTTATCCATCATATATCTGAAACTGTGTCATGCTATCATGTTTAGTTAGGCATCCTATATGTGAAATTGTGTCATGCTGTCCTGTTTGGTTAGACAACATATATGTGAATTACCACATCTGTCTATCATACAAAGTCTGTACTTTCAATTTCTTTTCTTGTTTATCAGCCATTTGAATTGGAGGGGTGATGGCGGTATCTAAGGAGCAAAACCAGTTCTTCACAAAAGGCAGTGCTACACGTCGATGCAGATAGAACCATGGTTGTCTTGGCCCACAAACTAGCCCCACCACACATAATCGAGACTCTTCCAGATTGCACACTTACAGCGTTGGGCGAGAGAACCAGCTACAACCCATCTAACGCAACCCGGTGGATAGTAACCCACTTATAGTTGACAAAGCACCATGTCCACCACAGAGTACCCCCACACGAGCAGTTTGTAAAGCTACTGCAGTGCCCAAAGCACGAAGACCACCACAGCTAACCCGAACTCCACGTTTAAAGTAGAAGAGCAACTGTTCTCAGGTCAGATTCCGTAGCTATGGTCCATACTCCTTTGCTGTTGCATCACTGTGTTTACTCATACCAACTACTTTCGAATTTGAAGGATCCAATTGAAACTCCAATGGTGCAACAGGTATGTTTTAAACCTATTTCTTTAACTGGATTGCTGTTCTAACTTCTTGCTCTATGTTGATTTCAGTTTAAGTTGTATAAACATTTATGTTCTCATGCGATGCACATTACAAGTGCTGCCAATCTTGTGTAGTTTCTCACACTTATATTCATCTATCTTTGCTGTGTCTTAAAAATATATGAGTTGAACTGTGTCTCTATCTTGATTAGGGAACACAAACTAGAATGATATGGACAATACAAAGTGACCATAGTACATAGATATATGTTTGTTTCATGCTGTTATCATGTCCACCTTACTCTTGAACGGTTTACCAAAATGAGTTTGGTATACTACAAGCTAACTTTGTGATGTATGCCTTGTTTCTCTTGTAGTATGCAAACAGAATATTGGAGAAGAGCACCCCACTATGCAATGGTAGAAAAGTAATGCAGATAAGGTTCAAGATAGTGAGACAACCTGTTTGTCTCCAAGAAAGGTGATATAAACAATCTTGTAGACAAGTGAGAAAACCCCACAGTCATGCGTTGATGTAGTGTTAGATTCTTGGCGATCACTGCTGGCACAAGCTCTTCGAACTTCGCTGCTGAATCACTTGACTTCTTCATCTCAGCTACAAGCTGAAAGGCATCGATCACCGTGTTTGCGGCAAGAAGCCGAAGGACCGAGGAAGTCCTGCAGAATTCAGATCGTACTTTCTTGTGCAACAACAAGTATTGGAGGATTTAAGCGCCAAACAAGAGAAAGTTAATAAGCTTGCTAAGCATCTTGCCAGACATTATGGGTACCAGGATATTGTTTCTTGAACTCTTACGTAGTGGTTTCAGTTCGGACTTGTTTTGCTGCGGCGTTTATATCTTCTTTGTGTTCCCTATATTTGCCTTCTTTGGCGAAATTTGATGCCCAAAGGATGTAATATGTAATAGCCGTGATAGCCTAGCATAAGTTGCTTGCTTATTTATTTCCTTGTTGTCTTGTTTATTTGTTTGCTTGTAGTCAGTGCAGTTCTTTTTCCACGGTTTGCTAGTGGCTGCAATAACCTATTTTCTAAAACTAGGCCACAATAACCATGGGCTAATATTTATTGTAGTGACACTGGGCCTCCTATGGGCCGTAGAAACAGTGGGCCTTCTATGGGCCATAGAAACAGCAGGCCTTCTACGGGCCGTAGAAACATTGGGCCTTCTATGGGTCGTATCATCAATGGGCCTTATACGGGTCGTATCATCAATGGGCCTTATACGGGTCGTATGATCGATTGGCCAAACATGGGCCAATAAGAGGCCGCATTATGGCCGTAAACGGGTTAGAGTTGGAATCGTCCGTTCATGGGACGACCATAACGGGCCATCGTTAATAGGCCGTGTTGATGGCGCTATGAAATTAGCGTATTAACGGACCACAAGCGGGCCGACTATAACCACGGGCTGAATTTGGCCCTGGCGAAAATAGCGATAATGGGCGTAAGTAAGCGAATCTTGAAATGAGCCCAAGAATAAATGGGCTCTGAGAAGGCCGAAAGATAACTTGGGCTGGAAACGGCCCAACTGAATAACGGGCCCTTAATGGGTATAAAGTGATACACTATTCATTACGGGCCAGTTTCACCACGGACCGTTAATGGGTGTAAAGTGATACACTGTTCATTGCGGGCACCACGGGCCGTTAATAGGCCAAGAGTTACATAGGGCCTCATATGGGCCAAAAGGCGTCATGGGCCATACATGGGCGGAAGTAAAAACAATTGGAATCATATTGGATGGCCCATGACGCTCTCGGGCCTAATTCGGATAGGGCGTAACGGGCCTTGGGTTAGCGAGCTGTAAATGGGCTATATGCGAACAGGCCGTTAACGAGCTTTCCATGGCGGCCCGCCACCTTTGACCAAGTCAAGCGGGCTGGCCTTTTCACGAGAATGGGCCTCTGTTGGGCGTGCCACTGTCGGCGTATCATAGGCGCCTTCTGTCCAATGAGTGGATGACATCTGTCCCAACGATGAGCCGACACGTGTTTTCTCCAGCCAATGATGATTTTACACGTGGAAAATCCCCATTGGTCGAGGCTGTTAACGGTTTATCGGATCCAAAACCCGACCCGATAGCTTAACGGCGTTCCCTTACGGTGGATGCCACGTGTCGGTCACCCTTGACGGAAGCACTTCTGTGACGCGTGATTTATCGTCATGGAAGTGGACACTTCCGTGATGATAATTTTGGTAATGTCATGGAACACTTGTACGACAGCACAGGTATGACTACCTTGATTCCGTCATAAAATCGTCATGGATGTACATGCATGACAAAAAATGCGACCTACTATGACAAACACGTACCATCACAGAAGTGTATTTTTTTTTAGTGCAATCTTGTATCAAAACCACAAATTGGTACCTGTGGGTTGCTAGTAGTGTTGGTTACTCTTTGTAGTTGATGCTAATTGGTTTACTTGGTGGAAGATCATATGTTCAGATCCTTAATGCATATTATTACTCCTCTGATTATGAACATGAATATGCTTTCTGAGTAGTTACGTTTGTTCCTGAGGACATGGGTGAAGTCGCTTGCTATTAGTAGTCATGTGAATTTGGTATTCGTTCGATATTTTGATGAGATGTATGTTGTCTTTCCTCTAGTGGTGTTATGTGAACGTCGACTACATGACACTTCACCATTATTTGGGCCTAGAGGAAGGCATTGGGAAGTAATAAGTAGATGATGGGTTTCTAGAGTGATGAAGCTTAAACCCTAGTTTATCGTTGCCGTTAGGGGCTGATTTGGATCCATATGTTTAATGTTGTAGTTAGGTTTACCTTAATACTTCTTTTGTAGTTGCGGACGCTTGCAATAGGGGTTAATCATAAGTGGGATGCTTGTCCAAGTAAGGGAAGTACCCAAGCACCGGTGCACCCACATATCAAATTATCAAAGTACCGAACGCGAATCATATGAGCGTGATGAAAACTAGCTTGACGATAATTCCCATGTGTCCTCGGGAGCTCTTTTCTCATTATAAGAAATTGTCCAGGATTATCCTTTGCTACATAAAGGATTGGGCCACCTTGCTGCACTTTATTTACTTTCATTGCTTGTTACTCGTTACAATTTATCTTATCATTAAACTATCTATTACTTACCATTTCAGTGCTTGCAGAGAAAACCTTACTGAAAACCACTTATCATTTCCTTCTGCTCCTCGTTGGGTTCAACACTCTTACTTATCGAAAGGACTACGATAGATCCACTACACTTGTGGGTCATCAGACCACTGCACGTGTAACCGGTGGCATGACCGAGATGGAATGCATGCATGACCGAGATGGAATTCACAAAGCATAGAAGGGGCATATGCCACCAGCCAATTGGATGGTGACACTAGTAGAAGAAGGGCCATTCGACCCGGTTCGTGAGGGCCATTTGTCCCGGTTCCCGAACCGGGACTAAAGGGTCGTAACTAAAGCCCTATACCTTTAGTCCCGGTTCAATCGAGAACCGGGACAGATGAAACTCCACGTGGCGGAGCAGCTTGCCCAGCGGGGACCTTTTGTCGGTTGGTGCCACCAACCGGGACCAAAAACTTCCACGCATCGGCAGATTCGGGGCTGGGTTTTTTTTCGAAGGAGGGGGTTGGGGAGTTTTGGGGGGTTTTGTAGGGTTAATTTAGGGGTTTCATATATTGTGTTAGCTCGCTAATAGAGATGAGTGTCCTCTCTTATCTCTGTGCTTGGTCGACGCTACGTATAGAGAAGACTCGACACGCTAGCTAGCTAGTAAGCAAATGAAGGAAACCATTAACTACAGAAGATCGTCATGAACATATACACAGAGAGAAGTGATCGACCTGATCTCCTTCTCTGATAGATTGGTCGAACAACAAGTTTTTGTATATCTATCCGACGCTACTGGCTACATATATATACAATATAAGATCTCTTACGTCCCCTAACATCTGAACTCAACTTCCACATGGTATTCTCCGTGTTTGTCGATGACGTGGTTGCTACGTCTTGAGCTTGCTTTGGTTTTCCTTGAAGAGGAAAGGGTGATGCAGCAATAGCAGCGTAAGTATTTCCCTCAGTTTTTGAGAACCAAGGTATCAATCCAGTAGGAGGCTCCTCAAAAGTCCCACACACCTACACAAACAAACAAAGAACTACCAACCAACGCAATTAAAGGGTTGTCAATCCCTTCACGGCCACTTGTGAAAGTGAGATCTGATAGAGATAGTATGATAAGATAAATATATTTTTGGTATTTTATAATATAGATTGGAAAAGTAAAGATGCAAATAAAAGTAGATTGAAAGCTTATATGATAAAAGATAGACCCGGGGGCCATAGGTTTCACTAGTGGCTTCTCTCAAGATAGCATAAGTATTATAGTGGGTGAACAAATTACTGTCGAGCAATTGATAGAAAAGCGAATAATTATGTGATGACCGGATAATTAGGCTATAGTAAAACTCTCCTAATGATGCCAAGTCATCTTCGATTACTGTTGCTAAACTTCCGTTAGTTCAAACCATTTCAAAATTCAAATTCAAATTAATGTCAACGACAAACATTTTCAAAATATTAAACAAAAATGTTCGGTGGGTGCCGAATAGTACAAGGGTAATTATATCAAAGAGAATTTTTTTATAAAATAACTAAATGATTTAAACTGAATTAAAACAGAAAAGAGAAATAATAAAAGAAAATGCAAAAAAGAGGAGAAAGACCCCCCGACCCCTTGGGCTTCGCCCCAGAGCCACCAGGCCTTGGCCCCAACCGCCACCACCCCGCCTCCTTATCCCCCACGGCCAAACTCTAACCACCCCATCACCCCACTCCCCCCCCCCACGCGCCACCTCTCCCCCTCTCGATCCAGATTGGATCAGATCGACCCCCCCGTCTCCTGGCGACGCCGCCCGCGCCGCGGACTCCACCCCATCGAACGCCGCCCCCTGCCTCCTCCCAGGCGCACCCCCCACTCGACCGGATCAGGGCATGGGGGCCCGACCTCTCCGCCTCGTCCCTACGCCCGTCTCTGCCGGCGCCTCCTCGTCTCCTCCCCACGCCGGCACCTCCTCGACCTCCTCCCCGACGGCCTCCCCAAACCACCCTGCGCCCCGTCGCCGCCCCACCGCCTCTTCCTCGCCCGACCGCATCGAGCCTCGCCGACCACTGCTTCCTCGTCTTCGTCGTCACCGTCGCCACCCTCGAGCTCACTGTCGCACACCTGCTGGGCCTAGTGAGCATCGCCCCTCTCCTCTCCCCTCTTCTTCCATCGCCGGATCCGAGCGCGCCCATCGTTCGCGCCGTGGCCTACTGCCGTCCCTGATGGCTACCGGCCTCGTGCCGCTTCGCCACCGCCGTGCCCCATGTCTGCTTTCGCTGCTCATGGCCTCGGCGTCCTGCCGCGCTCTCTCGCGCCCATGCCGTCGCGTCCCCCTGGCCGCACCCCTCCTTGCCCCAGCCCTGCTCGGGTCGTCGCCCGCGCGGCCCCTGGCCGCCGGCGCTCGCGCCCGCGAGCCCCGTGGCTCCGCTCCACCCCCCCATTAACCGAGCCCAGTGCACCGCGCCCGTTTGGCCTCTGGGCCAATGACATACGGGGCCCACGTCCCTGAGAACAAAAATGGATTAAAAGAAAATGGTTTAAAAAATAATAATAATAAATAAATAAATAATAAAAATGAATTAATAATACTAATTATTAATTAATCAGTGAATCAATTAAGTTAATTAATTAATTTTATTAACCTGTTAGTTTAACTAAACAGTAATTAGTTTAACTAAACTCTAATTAACCTAAACAGAGTATGACAGATGGGTCCCACTGGACCCACGCGTTAGTTTGACCAAGTCAACCATAGTTGACTGTTGACATCAGCATGATAAATTCCAGAAATTAATAAAATCTTTAGAAAATCATATCTTTTAGTCCGTAACTCGGATTAAATTATTTTCAACATGAAAGTTGCTCAGAACGACGAGACGAATCCGGATACGCAGCCCGTTCGACCGCCACACATTCCTAGCATAGCAAACCTGCAACATTTCACCTCCGGTTCATCTGTCCGAAAACGCGAAACACCGGGGATACTTTCCCGGATGTTTCCCCCCTTCACCGGTATCACCTCATACCACGTTAGGGCACGCCTAGCATCACGCTTTGCTTTGTCATGCATCGTCATGCATCGGTTTGCATTGTATTCATTGTTTCTTTCCCTCTTCTTCCGCTGACACCGAGATCGATGCATTGCTACCCAATCGACTAAGGAGTTGTGACCCTCTCTCTTGCCGTGAGCAACCAGGCCAGCCCCTTGATCACGGATATCGCCTATTCTTCTCTATCTGCTTGCATTAGAGTAGTGTAGCATGTTACTGCTTTCGATTAATCCTATCTTGCTGCATAGCTTGTCCTTGCTAATCTTGTTGTTACCTTTACCTTTATCCTCTTGCTTAGTATAGGATGCTAGTGTTCCATCGGTGGCCCTACATTCTTGTCAAATCGCCATGCTATACTCTTTGGGCTGTGATCACTTGGGAGGTGATCATGGGCATATACTATATACTTTACACTATTACATTACAGTGATCTTGTTCGGAGATGGAGGCTGAAAGGACGATGGCTCCATCCCGTGCAGGTGGGCTGGGTTCCCGACGGCCCCATTGTTACTTTGTGGCGGGCGACATGGCAACTGAGACTACAGGTGAGGCGGGCCTGGCCTGTTCGGCGTTCAGCGGATACTTAACACGCTTAACGAGATCTTGGTATTTGACCTGAGTTGGGTCGTTGACCTTATCGCACTAACCGCCACGTGGGACAAGATATGGGCAACCGGCGTCGTGGTATCACCGAAGCATTTCGTGACGTCGGCGATCGGCGGCGCGCGCGGATTGGATGGAATGCTCGCTAGGCTAGGTCTGCTTGGCCGCCCTGCATAGCGTCTTGAGGTGTGCTAAGGCGATGGGCCCGCACCCTGTGCGCTTAGGTTTAGACCGGCGTCTTGACCTCTCTGTTATGCCTAGGTGGGGCTGCGGCGTGTTGATCTTCAGCGGCGGGCATGACCGAGAAAGTGTGTCCGCCAAATGGGATCGGCGTGTCGGGTAATGTGGTGCACCCTGCAGGAAGTTAATCTATTGAATAGCCGTGATCTTGATAACAGGACGACTTGGAGTTGTACCTTGACCTTATGACAACTAGAACCGGATACTTAATAAAACACACCCTTCCAAGTGCGGATACAACCGGTGGTCGCTCTCTAACAGGGCTACGAGGAGAGGATCGCGGGTAGGATTATGCTATGCGATGCTATTTGGAGGACTTGATCTACTCTCTTCTACATGTTTGTAAGGCGGAGGCTGCGAGCGTAGTCTTGACATGATTAGCTATCCCCTCTTATTACGGCATTCGCATTTCAGTCCACCGATATGCCCTTTACACATATACCCATGCATATGTAGTGTAGCTCCTTGCTTGCGAGTACTTTGGATGAGTACTCACGGTTGCTTTTCTCCCACTTTTCCCCCTTTCCCTTCTACCTGATTGTCGCAACCACATGCTGGAGTCCAGGAGCCAGACGCCACCGTCAACGATGACTCCTACTACGCCGGAGGTGCCTTCTACTACGTGCAGCCCGGCGGCGGCGACCGAGGAGTAGTTAGGAGGATCCCGGCGGGAGGCATCGCCTCTTTAGATCTGTATCCCGGTTTGTGCTAGCCTTCTTAAGGCAAACTTGTTTAACTTATGTCGTACTCAGATATTGTTGCTTCGCTGACTTCGTCTATGATCGAGCACTTTTATTCGAGCCCTCGAGCCCCATGGCTTGTATTATGATGTTTGTATGACTTATTTATGTTTTAGAGTTGTGTTGTGATATCTTCCCGTGAGTCCCTGATCTTGATCATACACGTTTGCGTGCATGATTAGTGTACGATTGAATCGGGGGCGTCACAAGTTGGTATCAGAGTCGAGTCTAGACATTACAAAACTTTTACTAACATGGCTGTGCGTCATACGGGCCCATGTCGCCATTTGGGTGGTATTAGGATCTTTTACTCCTCGTCTATACTCTGGGACTCTGAGCTCTCTTCTATTCGGGTTAAATGATTTTGCTAAAAACAAAACTAACTCTAGGTTCTCGAAAATACCTTCTCCTGGAGAGCCCCTTCATTCCAGATGATGGTCTACTTCACCAGAAGATTCCGAAGATACTCTTCGATATTCTCTCGAGACTTTGTGCCCACCACTTTTGCTATTCCCGACCGCCGATAAATCCTTATGGATAACTACTTACACTTGCCATTCATACGATCATCCCCCGTTGATCTTGTTATTACCAGATAGCCAGAAGTTTTCTCTATTGTTCCGAGAATACTTTGTGCCTACTGCCTTGCAGTTCTTTGCCACCTGAATACCCCTAAGAAAACATTCTCGCACTTTCCGAGTATCCGCTCATCCCCAGTTGTTCAGATGTTTCACAAAAGTCTTTGAAATACTATTCAATCCTCCGAAAATCCATAGTAGCTTATTGCTCTGCAATGCTTGTCTGCTTACATTATGGATGCTCCCATGTCGCTAGCAATATTCACTAGTATCTTTTGACTTCGTCATTTTGATCCTATATATTGATTCAACATGTGTGCGAATGCACACAATCATCTATCAGCCCTTCTAAATTATCTTTACGGCTCAGACGTCATTTTGAACATGAGCTGGTTCTCGACCAAACTATTTGACGTCAATTGTGCCTCTGGTCTATACAACTTATCCATCGTTGATCAGAGCGTCTGCTTCTAATCCTTTGATTTGGAAATCATAATTCCTTTGTTATCTAAGCATCTAATTATTCCGATGTTCTATAATATGATGCTCGTGCATTCTTTCTTCCTCTGATGGAGTACCGATACTCACATCAGCTCCGTTGTGGATCACCCGATCCATTGTTGGATTGTTATCCGACAGTGTCCTTAATATTCAATCACCTTGTGAGTTCTTCCCCTGATACATAGTGCCTTTGGTAAATTATATCATCTGCTTGGCCAACCATGCTATGCTTTCGAGCTGGTGGTATTTACTATTGAAGCTTGTGGTATATGTTTCCACGATACCCTGGCAGGTTGAACCTATGCCTTCCTTTATATGTGTGAACTCTGGAGTTTTCACGAGTCATACTCATCTGGTATTTCACCATGTAAAACTTTCAACACTAATACCTTTATCAAAGCGAGAAGTGAATGGAAGGTTATACATTGAAGAAGTGGGAGTCGACCTTGAACCTTGCGTTCATGCCCACAGACACGATGTATAACTTATCATGGAAGCTGCTTTCGTAAAATAGTTACCCCTTGTTATAAGTTCATCTTGTATCCATGGTTCGATCATTTATGATCGTGGTTTCCGACCATGTTCTCCTTTAAATACCATTTCTCGTGCAAGTTTAAGCACTTGTCTTATGCAGAGTAATACCCCAGTCCAACCTCTACTTTGATTTGTCGTCGAGTATTACCCCCTGGTATCTCAAGATTATCATGGAACTGCATAACTTCTTATGAGTTCTTCATCAAGTGCTATATTCTCATTGATTCCAATTTTTCACGGGCTTTGAGTTATTAAACACTCAAAAACACCGATAACTGACTCTGTAACATCCCAAATTTTCAATTTGGCATGTTATACATAGGTCATCCATGCATATCATATTTATTTGCATTCTCGTTGCCATCCTCGAAAATCCTAAGCAACTCAAGGACCCTCGGAGAGAGTTGGGGATTTTCAATTTTCAAAATTTGATTTTATCAAATATGAAGAACGAGGATATTGGATTTTAATTATTTTCTCTCTCGGAAAATATTTCATTTTAAATAAATAAATGAGGGAGATAATATGACTTCTCCAAAATAATTGAAATAACGGAGGAAAAATGTTAAAATCATTATTTGGTTTTTATTTGATTTTATTTGGAATTTTAATTGCCCTAGAAAAATTTGCACGCTTTAAAAAGTTGCATTTTAGGGGCCAAGAAAAGTTCATCTCGTTCTAAATATTTTATTTAGACGGAGAAAACTTGTTTTGGAAATTTTAGATTTTTATTTATTTTTCTAGGATTTTTTTTTATTTTCGGCGGAATAAGTTTAAAAAAAATGGACCCGCGCCCGACTGGGCCAAAGGCCCAGCCGAGCCAGGCCGGCCCGCTCGCGCCGCCGCCTTCCTCACTTGACGCCGCCGTCTGGCTGGATCTTAGGGCGAGTCCAAGCGGACTCCACCCGGCGCCCCTTCCCAAGCCGAGCCGCCCGCCCCTATAAATGTCGCCGCCCCTCTCGCCGAGTCGCTGCCGCCCTCGCCGACCCCGCCCCACCCGGAACCCTCCGGGCCGCCCGCCCTCGGGACGCGCCTCGCCCGGTACCCGACCCGCCGCCGTTTTTTAAGAAAACCCTTGAAAAAACCCTAGATTGTTTTTATATAGATCGGTTTATTTTCGTCGGTTTATTTACTTAGCGAGCGTCCGTTCGTCCGTTCGTTCTAACGAGCGTGTTCACTGTTTAGTTACATTAGCGAGCGTTCGTTCGTTTAGCGATTCGTCGCTTTTCTTTTATCAGATTTATTTCCGCGGTTATTCTGATCGCGATTTCTGAACCGTTTTTCAAACCTGTTTATCTTTTCGCTCGTTTATCGGAATCAGGCGGTTCAAGCACCTGGAGTTTCATCTCGAAACCCTCTTTCCGAATAATCAACTTAAACCAGTTTTTATCTTTGTAAAATTTGACTCGAGTTCAGAATAGTAAACGGACCTTGTTTTCTCGTCGTTTGAGTTTCGTTGTTCCGGTTGGTTTGATTCTTTTTGCAAACCGGAGTTCTTAAGTTGAACTCTCTGGTCAACCCCTTTCAGTTGAAGTTTCGTTTGTGCATCTTTGTTTGTTTACTTATGTATGTATTGTTTGCTTGCGATAGAATTCCCGGAGTGCGAAGCATGTTACTACGAGTCTCTAGGATTCACGGATCGTCAGCAAGGCAAGTAACACTTGATCATACCTTTTCATACCCAGTTTCTATGCATTAGCTTCAACCCTCAAACATTGCATGATGAGGATGTCATTAATTTGTGGGTTGGGAAGTAGATGATGAGGTAGGAACCTATTGCCCTGTTACTATCAAACCCTTGGGAGTTACTTCTACGTTATGCTTATATTGCCATGCTATGCTCGTAGACGTGGTTTGGGTTTGAGAGATATTCACGACAGATGTGAGATTGTTAATTAATGGTTTACTTTAAGGTGGCAAGTTAAATACACATCTGGGTGGATTGAGGCACATGGGGAACCCAGTGTTGTCTGTTTTTTTTTGGAAATCCCGGGGTACCCGTGTGATCTTCCTATGGACCGCCACCCAAGCTCAAAGGGAACTGAGATTATTCATGATAGAAACTTCCGTGTGCAGCCACAAGCTATTATGGGCTCTAGCATAGTTGAGTAAGTTACGTGAAGCTCTCGAAGAGGTAGGTCAGCAGGTAGTGGGTTTTATAGGTTTGGTATGATCTATCCGGAGTAGAGAGTTAATGTTTCTGAAAGACTGTGTCTCGGTCATCCGTCTCTCAAACACCATGCAGCGCGAGAAATCAACGGAGGCGATCGAGTCTTGTGGGAAAAGTGCGCAAACGTCTGCAGAGTGTACAATCTAATCATGGTTAGCCGTGTCCCCGGTTATGGACAATTCTGAGTATCTAGTACTTGAGTATTCACATGTATCTCATCACTCTTAACTAATATTGCTGGGATGTTAATCACTTTAATTGGGATTGAGTTGGGGTTATACCTTCTCAATGATGTTTCAACCACCATGATAGTTAAAATAAAATTTATTCCTTTGAGGTAGGGAAAAATTGGCTTTTCGCAAAACTGTAAACCTAGAGCTTTCCACCAGCCATATATGCATGTAGTATAGCTTATTCTTTCATTACCCTATGTGTTACATTGCCAGCATATTCCATGTGCTGACCCGTTCTCGGGCTGCAACGTATTATGTTGCAGACTTTTCAGACGAGGAGTAAGGATTGTAGGTCGTTGCCGTGCAGCTCAGTTATGCCGTTGGAGTTGATGGACTCACTTTATCTTCCAAGCCTTCCGCTGTTATCGCATTAGATGGCCTTAAGCCATATTATTGTAGTAAGTTCTCTTTTGAGACATTCGATGTAATAAGTGTGTGATTGCTACTCTGTTATAAATCCTTCGAGTACTGTGTGTGTCAGCATTACCGATCCAGGGATGACACAGAAGCACAGAGACTTGACCATCTAAGGTCGGGTCGCTACAAGATGGTATCAGAGCACACGCTGAGTGTAGGACACGACCACTAAGATAAACCATAGGTCACTCTTCTCTACTAATTTCTGACCTCTCTCCATTTTTCCACTCTCTAGGATGACGGAGATGAAGTACAAGTTTGCCCAACCGGATGAAGACACACCTTTCGGACGCCACTTGAAGGAAGTCACTAGGTACCTGAATATTGGAATACCAAGCTTCACCGGACGTATAACGCCACCTTACCGTAAGAAGAATCTGGAAGATTCAAGCCTTAGTTCCGGAAGGACGTTTGCACCAAGCACGGAGCCCATAGTATGTGTTTTCAATGCACCAACATGGAGTTTAGGAAAGAGTATGGCAGCTCACATTACCATGGGGCGCATTGGAGAAGTCTACAACAAGGAGCTTAAAGACACCATATACCAAATATGTGGGCGCGAAGCGAGCAATGGGAAGTAATTAGCACCAAGAAGGATAGATCCATTGCAGCTTACATCCAGGAACTAAACCAGCACATTCGACGTCATGAGAACCAGATGTGCTTGTGAGACATGCTGGATTTGAAGAAGGAGAAAACTAAGATCATCGAATTGGAGGAAGAACTCAAGTCTACACGCGATGGATATGAGGAAGAAATCAAGATACTACTGGAGAAGAACGACGACCTAGTCAAGAAGATTGGAGTTTTCATGGGAGGACCAGCACCCAAGGAAGAGGAGCAAGAAGAGAAAGAAGACCCCGCTTGTCCAGACAACTACATCATCATCGACGACACCGACTCATATCCAAGTGATGATGACTATGAAGACGAAGCTAGAGAAGACATCATGGAGTCTTCCACCGATCAAAATTTCTAGACGACCACCAAATATTAGTAGTATTTTCCCCCATGTAACTAGTAATAGTTGAGCACGTATGCGATAGTCCTAGATCGTTTTGTATGCCCTTGCTTGCTTGATTGAATGAATATGTGTTTTGCCTCATGTGCATATGGGTAGTGTTTTCTCACTAGACCTCTTTCTATTTCTAATCTCTCCCCTCTAAACCCTCAGATGCCTCCGAGACGTGACCCCGGTTTTGCTTTCCCACCGGAGCTCACTCAGTTGATCCAACAGCAGAATGCCTTGATGCAATTACTAATTCAGAACCAGGGGAATGCCAACAACAACAACAACCCGCCGCCAGTGGACAATTTAGCCCGTTTTCTGAGGTTACAACCGCCGGTGTTTTCCAGTAGCACCGAGCCAATAGTTGCAGATGACTGGTTACGCCGTATTGGAAGGGAGTTAACCACCGCAGGATGCACGGATGCTGAAAGAGTGCGCTTTGCGCACATCAATTGGATGGACCAACAGCCGCTGGTGGGAGAATTACACGGCTACTTTTCCTATAGCCAATATCACTTGGGACCAGTTCAACAAGCTTTTCGCACGGCCCATGTTTCAACTGGAGCCATGCAGATAAAGAAACGTGAGTTCCGCAACTTACGCCAGGGGAACCGTACTGTGGCCCAGTATGTGGATGAGTTTAGCAAGTTATCACATATGCCCCTGATGATGTGGCCACGGATGCCACGAAGCAAGAGAAGTTCATGGAACGGCTGAATGATGAGATGAGTATGCAGTTGATGGTGGCAACTTTCAACAACTACCAGGAGTTGGTAGATAAGGCCCTAATGATTGAAGGAAAGCAGCAGCAAATTGAGAGTCGTAAGAGGAAGTATGGACAAGGAAAGTATAACTCAGGAGCTCACCAGAAACCTCGCTTAACCCCGAACTCGGGAGGACTAGTTCATAACCATGGAGGACATAACCTTACTGGAGGAGGATCGCATAATGGTGTGAAGAATGGGAATGGAAATGCAGCCAACAATAATCAGAATCGCTCTAACCCAGCTACACCCGCTAAGAGGGACTTGAGCCAAGTTATTTGCTTTAAGTGCGGGAAGGCAGGGCACTATGCCAATGACTGCCTCAAGGAAAGAATGGAAGCGGAAATGGGAGCTGGGGAAGAAGCCCAATCCATTCAACAAAGGACAAGTGAACCACGTTAACGTGGAGGAAGTTGAAGAGCATCCGGATGCGGTAATAGGTAAGTTTTTGGTTCAGTCATTTACCGCTATTGTTCTTTTTGATACTGGTGCATCGCATTCATATATATCAAGGGGATTTGTGGATAAGTTTAAGTTACCAACCCAGACCCTTAGAACCCCTCTTTTGGTAAGCTCGCCTGGAGCAGAGTATATGGCTAGCAGATGGTGCACCCAGATACCCCTAATTATTGGCACACATGTTTTTCCGTCTGACCTAATTATCTTGGAGTCGCAAGGATTGGATGTGATATTAGGTATGGATTGGATGTCAAAGTTTGGAGGAAGTATTGACTGTGCTAGCAAGTCAATTTATCTTACCACCCCAGAGGGAAAAAGGATTAAGTATGTATCTAGGCATGTGCCTAGGAGGAACCAAGTGAATACCCTCACGGGAGTTGTACAAGAGGAAGTACCGGTAGTGAAGGATTATCCAGATGTTTTTCCGGAAGAGTTACCAGGCATGCCACCGGATTGAGACATTGAGTTTGTGATAGAGCTAATGCCAGGTACAGGGCCAATCAAAGAGACCCTATCGGATGCCCGCAAATGATCTGGAGGAAATTAAGAAGCAGATCAAGGAGCTATTGGAGAAAGGTTACATTTGTAGAAGTTCATCACCTTGGGGAGCTCTAGTACTTTTCGTGGAGAAGAAGGATAAATCCCTAAGGATGGTTGTTGATTACCGAGCTCTGAATGAAGTAACGATAAAGAACAAGTACCCCTTACCGATGATTAATGATCTGTTTGATCAGTTGCAAGGAGCTAAGGTGTTTTCTAAGATTGATCTACGATCAGGGTACCATCAGTTGAAGATCCGAGAGAAGGATATACCAAAGACAACATTCACCACTCGATATGGATTATATGAGTATACAGTCATGTTGTTTGGACTGACTAACGCCCCTGCCTATTTTATGAGTATGATGAACAAAGTGTTCATGGAGTATTTGGACAAGTTTGTTGTGGTGTTTATCGATGATATTGTGGTTTACTCGAAGAACGAAGAGGAGCACGCAGAACACCTACGTTTGGTTCTTGAGAAACTCGGGGAACACCAGTTATATGCCAAATTCAGCAAGTGCGTGTTTTGGTTGAAGAAAGTTGGATTTCTTGGGCATGTTATATCAGGAGAGGGTATAGTAGTAGATCGGTAAAATTCAGTCGATCCTTTGAATGGTTGGCACCCACTTGATGGCGAGATTCGCGATTTCCTTGGACCGCAGGTATTATCGGAGATTCATTGAGAATTTTTCCAAGATTGCTAAACCAATGACAGAATTACTAAAGAAGGATACCAAGTTCAAATGGACGGTGGATTGTGAGACAAGCTTCCAAGAGTTGAAGAAGCGGTTGACTACAGCCCAGTCTTGACATTGCTAGATATACATAAGGAGTTTCAAGTGTATTGTGATGCCTCTCGCTTGGGACTTGGATGTGTTCTTATGCAGGAAGGAAAAGTTGTTTCGTATGCCTCACGACAAGCTGAAGCCTCATGAGTTGAACTATGCCACGCATGATTTGGAGTTAGCAGCTGTAGTGCATGCGTTGAAGACACGGAGACATTATCTCATGGGGAACCGTTGTGATGTGTACACGGATCATAAGAGTTTGAAGTACATTTTCACACGAAGGAGTTAAACCTCGATGCGGAGGAGATGGCTGGAACTTATAAAGGATTACGACATGAAGCTACACTATCATCCAGGAAAAGCCAGCGTTGTAGCAGGCGCTTTGAGCGGAAGAGTTATGCCAATATCCTTAAAGGTAGAGGACTGCCAAAGGAGTTAGCGAGAGGATGTTATGGAACTTCAGTTGGAGATTGTTCCAAGAGGTTTTCTTGCAACAATGGAGGTTCGATCGACCTTGTTAGACAAGATTCGAGGCGCTCAAAAGGAGGATAAAGAGATTGCTGAGATAAGAGAGAAGATGGGCAAAGGAAAAGCCAAAGGTTTTCGCGAGGATGAGCACGATACCTTGTGGTTTGAGGATCGGATCTATGTGCCCAACAATTTGGAGATCAGGAAGTTAATACTTGAAGAGGCTCATGACTCACCATACTCGATTCACCCCGGGAACACCAAGATGTATTTGGACTTGAAGGAACGTTTCTGGTGGACTGGTATGAAAAAGGATATTGCCGAGTATGTAGCCGTTTGTGATGTATGCCAGAGAGTGAAGGCAGAGCATCAAAAGCCAGCAGGACTGTTGCAGCCTATGCCTATACCCGAATGGAAGTGGGACAAACTTGGCATCGATTTTATCACCGGATTACCCAGAACCAAAGCAGGATATGATTCAATATGGGTAGTAGTGGATCGGTTGACCAAAGTAGCTCACTTTATTCGGTGAAAACAACTTATACAAGTGCCAAGTTGGCCAAGATATATATGACCAGGATCGTATGTTTGCATGGAGTTCCGAGGAGTATCATATCAGATAGAGGAACACAGTTTACTTCAAAGTTTTGGCATCAACTACACCAGACTTTGGGTACCAGATTGGAGTTTAGTACCGCGTTCCACCCACAGACGGATGGACAGACAGAGAGAGTCAATCAGATTTTGGAGGACATGTTGAGAGCTTGTGCGCTAGATTATGGATCTAGTTGGGATGACAATTTGTCGTACGCAGAATTCTCATACAACAACAGCTACCAGGCCAGTTTGAAGATGGCACCGTTCGAAGCTCTGTATGGACGCAGATGTAGAACACCATTGATGTGGGATGAGGTTGGAGACCGTCAGTTGTTTGGACCAGATTTGATCAAAGACTCAGAGGAGAAGGTTAAACTGATCAGAGACAGGCTAAAAATCGCTCAGTCTAGACAGAAGAGTTACGCAGATTCAAAACGCAAGGAAGTAACCTATGAAATCGGAGATGAGTATATCTGCAGTATCACCCCTGAGGGGAGTGAAACGTTTTGGAGTAAAGGGAAAGTTAGCCCCAAGATTTGTAGGACCGTATCGTGTTTTGGAACGAATGGGAGAAGTTGCCTACAAACTGGAGTTACCTGAAGGATTGTCAGGAGTGCATGATGTGTTTCACGTATCACAACTGAAGAAGTGCCACGCTGAGATGGCCGACATACCGCTAAAGGATACAGTACCCCTGGAGGCGATACAATTGGATAATAATTTGACTTATGAGGAGAAGCCAGTAAAGATTTTGGATTTCGATAGCCGAGTCACTCGCAACAAGGTGATCAAGTTTTGTAAAGTTCGATTGGAGCCACCATACCGAGGAGGAAGCCACCTGGGAGCGAGAAGAGGATATTCGCAAGGACCATCCGCACCTATTTTCTAGCCAACCCGAATCTCGAGGGCGAGATTCATCTTAAGGGGGGTAGGTTTGTAACATCCCAAATTTTCAATTTGGCATGTTATACATAGGTCATCCATGCATATCATATTTATTTGCATTCTCGTTGCCATCCTCGAAAATCCTAAGCAACTCAAGGACCCTCGGAGAGAGTTGGGGATTTTTCAATTTTCATATTTGATTTTATCAAATAGTGAAGACGAGGATATTGGATTTTAATTATTTTCTCTCGGAAAATATTTCATTTTAAATAAATAAATGAGGGAGATAATATGACTTCTCCAAAATAATTGAAATAACGGAGGAAAAATGTTAAAATCATTATTTGGTTTTATTTGATTTTATTTGGAATTTTAATTGCCCTAGAAAAATTTGCACGCTTTAAAAGTTGCATTTTAGGGGCCAAGAAAAGTTCATCTCGTTCTAAATATTTTATTTAGACGGAGAAAACTTGTTTTGGAAATTTTAGATTTTATTTATTTTCTAGGATTTTTTTTCTTTTCATGAATAAGTTAAAAAAATGGACCCATACCGGCCGGGCCAAAGGCCCAGCCGAGCCAGGCCGGCCTTCGCCCGCCGCCTTCCCAGCGCCGCCGCCCGCAGCGAGGCACGGACGCCGAGGGCGAGTCTGAGCCAGACTCCACCTCGGCGCCCCTTCCCAAGCCGAGCCGCCCGCCCCCTATAAATGTCGCCGCCCTCTCGCCGAGTCGCCGCCGCCCCTCGCCGACCCCGCCCCACCCGGAACCATGGAGCCGCCCGCCCACGGACGCCCTCGCCGGAGGTACTGACCCGCCGCCGTTTTTTTAAGAAAACCCTTCGGTTTATTTAAAAAAACCCTAGATCGTCTTTTTATATAGATCGGTTTATTTTCGTCGGTTTATTTACTTAGCGAACGTCCGTTCGTCCGTTCGTTCTAACGAACGCGTTCACTGTTTAGGTTCTGTTAACGAACGTTCGTTCGTTTAGCAGTTCATCGCTTTTCTTTTATCAGATTTATTTCCGCGGTTATTCTGATCACGATTTCTGAACCGTTTTTCAAACCTGTTTATCTTTTCGCTCGTTTATCGGAATCAGGCGGTTCAAGCGCCTGGAGTTTCGTCTCGAAACCCTCTTTCCGAATAATCAACTTAAACCAGTTTTTATCTTTGTAAAATTTGACTCTAGTTCAGATTAATAAACGGACCTTGTTTTCTCGCCGTTTGAGTTTCGTTGTTCCGTTTGGTTTGATTCTTTTTGCAAACCGGAGTTCTTAAGTTGAACATTTCCGGTCAACCCCTTTCAGTTGAAGTTTCGTTTGTGCATCTTTGTTTGTTTACTTATGTATGTATTGTTTGCTTGCGATAGAATTCCCGGAGTGCGAAGCGTGTTACTACGAGTCTCTAGGATTCACGGATCGTCAGCAAGGCAAGTAACACTTGATCATACCTTTTCATACCCAGTTTCTATGCATTAGCTTGAACCCTCAAACATTGCATGATTAGGATGTCATTAATTTGTGGGTTGGAAAGTAGATGATGAGGTAGGAACCTCTTGCCCTGTTACTATCAAACCCTTGGGAGTTACTTCTACGTTATGCTTATATTGCCATGCTATGCTCGTAGACGTGGTTTGGGTTTGAGAGATATTCACGACAGATGTGAGATTGTTAATTAATGGTTTACTTTAAGGTGGCAACTTAAATACACATCTGGGTGGATTGAGGCACCTGGGGAACCCAGTGTTGTCTGTTTTTTTGAAATCCGGGGTACCGTGTGATCTTCCTATGGACCGCCACCAGGGCTCAAAGGGACTGAGATTATTCATGATAGAAACTTCCGTGTGCAGCCACAAGCTATTATGGGCTCTAGCATAGTTGAGTAAGTTACGTGAAGCTCTCGAAGAGGTAGGTCAGCAGGTAGTGGGTTTTATAGGTTTGGTATGATCTATCCGGAGTAGAGAGTTAATGTTTACGAAGATCAGTGTCTCGGTCATCCGTCTCTCAAACACCATGCAGTCACGAGAAATCAGCGGAGGCAATCGAGTCTTGTGGGGAAAAGTCGCAAACCTCTGCAGAGTGTACAATCTAATCATGGTTAGCCGTGTCCCCGGTTATGGACAATTCTGAGTATCTAGTACTTGAGTATTCACATGTATCTCATCACTCTTAACTAATATTGCTGGGATGTTAATCACTTTAATTGGGATTGAGTTGGGGTTATACCTTCTCAATGATGTTTCAACCACCATGATAGTTAAAATAAAATTTATTCCTTTGAGGTAGGGAAAATTGGATTTTCGCAAAACTGTAAACCTAGAGCTTTCCACCAGCCATATATGCATGTAGTATAGCTTATTATTTCATTACCCTATGTGTTACATTGCCAGCATATTCCATGTGTTGACCCGTTCTCGGGCTGCAACGTATTATGTTGCAGACTTTTCAGACGAGGAGTAAGGATTGTAGGTCGTTGCCGTGCAGCTCGCTTATGTCGTTGGAGTTGATGGACTCACTTTATCTTCCAAGCCTTCATGTTATCGCATTAGATGGCCTTAAGCCATATTATTGTAATAAGTTCTCTTTTGAGACATTTGATGTAATAAGTGTGTGATTGCTACTCTATTATAAATCCTTCGAGTACTGTGTGTGTCAGCATTAACGATCCAGGGATGACACAGAAGCACAGAGACTTGACCATCTGAGGTCGGGTCGCTACAGACTCGAGTCCGCATCGCGATTAAGCACTCTTGGTAACCTTCATTACTTACGAGTTTGAACTCAATCACGTCATTCCTAGCCTGTTTGGCTATATCCTTGTCGTGCTGATATTAACTGTGCTACCTGGTCCTTCTTCCCAGAGCATAGTTTTTTGACGATGAGCTAAGCTTACGTTGATCTTTCCTCATCATATCATTTCTCTTTGGACAGCAAGCTTGCTTTGGAGTTTGTGTCGTACCCTCGGTTCCATTAACCTTTCACTTCATCATTCCTTTGACTTGATGTCATCGCCGATCTATTACATCTTCGTGGAGCCTCTCGACAAAATTTGTCGTGATCATCATCAACATCTTGACTCCTTCCTGGATATCAATTGAATTCATGATGAGAAATACCATCCTTGCCCTCGATGATTTGTGTTGTCATCGACCACTTTAATGCCTCCCCTCCAACACAAACTTGTTCGTTTTCTGTGTTATACCTTGAGTTCCTTGCTATCCAGCCTTTGTTCTTAATTACCTTGGAGTATTACCATCTCTTTTGTCAAGAATGTGGTGATAATTTCACCACCTCTTAAGAATTCTTGATATAATAATACTTCTCGCCATCTCCGTTCATTCCTTGGACCCCGTATTGTTTTCTTAACTGGAAAACCGATAATTGAGCTATGACGTGTGAATTCAAAACTTCTAGCAACCCTATTGCTTTGAAGTTAATGGTCGATAGTTCATTCTTAGACTATTGGTTATGGAATCACCATTCTAACATGATCATGCTACCTAACCCCATATTTTGGGTGCATCTTTCAACCAATGTTTAATTGTGTATGTTTTCCTCGAGCATACCTCATTATGTCATCTAATCTGACAAATGTTATCTCCTTATTCACATAGTTGTGGAAATCCATCCTTTTGGAAATCTTGAGGACTTGTCGCTGACTTCATCAGCCACCTCCTCGTCCTCTCCTTGGTTAAATGATGAACTCTTGTTTTGGAACTTGCTTCCATAGTTCATTTCCGGAGAGTCTTACAATGACATCTCGTCAATTTGTGTTGCACCTTTTCTTCTCAGGCATCCTGAGTCCGAGGCATCCTGGCACCCATCAGATCTGAATCTCGGTCAGATATGATGATTAGGACATATTTCCAAGAGTTATAACATTGGTCTTTATGTGACCCGGTAAGGTGATGTCGTGCCTAGCACACCTGGCCGGAGACCCTATTGTTATAGATTCCTTTTCAGCAAGGTTACCCATTCTTCCATGAGGAAATTGTAAGACTTATCCTATAAGTTGTTTCCGATGAATCCTTTGTGTATCCAAAGTTTGACCTTTGCTTGGATAACATGGCAGTGCTATCTCGAAGCATGTCTATGGTACTCCAATTTTCAAGAAGAACATTTGAAGCACCATGCTAAATGTTTCTTGTTAAAATTACCCAAACACCGTTGTCTGGGTAATGTCATGAAATTTCTCTCCTCTTATCTAAAGGGTTTTCTACCTTATATCCTGTATTGTATATTATCCTCTGCTTGACTTTGGGAAGGATATACCCCTGATATATGTGTTTAAACACATTTTCCTTTCCGTTGTTTTGTTCAAACTTTCTTGTAATCTACTGAACTGAGGAGTGGTAATTCCCTGCTTAGGTAAGCACCTCGTGGTACAACTCTACCAGTAAGACCCTATTACTATAATTGATGACATTTCGGTAGCCACCGATGGACGAGAACTTTGCCTAATGGTCCGCCTCGTTGAACGAGCAGGAAAATGGTTCTCTTCGTCCCTCGCCCTTGGTATCGACATTGTTGCCAACATAACTGATAGGCTACCCTCCGACATGTCTAGCTATCATGACCGTGCAAGATATCAACGCTTTTTCCTGCTTTTAACCCACATGGTGGGCCCATAACCCACAGTTCCATTGGATCGAAACCTGACCCTCCTGTAAACCCCTGGGTTCCAAAGTTATTCCTCGCGCTTGACTTCTCATATAACTCACAGGCCACCTGCCAAGTGATCCATTCGGGTATCATACACAATACTTATTCTCATTGCTCTGAACCCCTTTCACCTTTTGATAGGCATCGAACGCTTGCCTATCGGTTTGAAACTTCTCATGGTACCTTCTTACTTTGCTCTCGACAGTTTTAATTCGAGAGTTACTTTCCGCCTCCTTCCCCGTTGTTGTCTACCAGATAGTCTACCTTCCATAGGTCTGTCCTCTCGAAACAACCACCCTTTATTCTTTCGTAAGTACGATGGAGTTCCCGAAGACAGGATGCCGACTTCATCATGATGACCTAAAGCAGAGAAATGAAGACATCAACGTAATGGATCGACCTCTTCAAGAAGGACAGCGAATACCCGTTAGAATTTCGTAAACAAATCCCTTCCTCTTGCTTCCCGCCTAAATCTCGGGACGAGATTTCTTGTAGTGGAGGAGAATTGTGACACCCGGATAATTAGGCTATAGTAAAACTCTCCTAATGATGCCAAGTCATCTTCAATTACTGTTGCTAAACTTCCGTTAGTTCAAACCGTTTCAAAATTGAAATTCAAATTAATGTCAACGACAAAATTTTCAAAATATTAAACAAAAATGTTCGGTGGGTGCCGAATAGTACAAGGGTAATTATAGCAAAGAGAACACATTTTTATAAAATGGCTAAATGATTTAAACTGAATTAAAACAGAAAAGAGAAATTGTCGGTGTCAAAACTGGCGGATCTCGGGTAGGGGGTCCCGAACTGTGCGTCTTGGCGGATGGTAACAGGAGACAAGGGACACGATGTTTTTACCCAGGTTCGGGCCCTCTCGATGGAGGTAATACCCTACTCCTGCTTGATTAATATTGATGATATGGGTAGTACAAGAGTAGATCTACCACGAGATTAGAGAGGCTAAACCCTAGAAGCTAGCCTATGGTATGATTGTTGTTCGTCCTACGGACTAAAACCTTTCGGTTTATATTGACACCGAATAGGGTTAGGGTTACACAGAGTCGGTTACAATGGTAGAAAATCTACATATCTGTATCGCCAAGCTTGCCTTCCACGCCAAGGAAAGTCCTATCCAGACAAGGGACGAAGTCTTCAATCTTGTATCTTCATAGTCTAGGAGTCCGGCCAAAGATGATAGTTCGGCTATCCGGACACCCCCTAGTCCAGGACTTCCTCAGTAGCCCCTGAACCAGGCTTCAATGACGACGAGTCCGGCGCAAATATTGTCTTTGGCATTGCAAGGCGGGTTCCTCCTCCGAATACTTAGAAGGTTTTGAACACAAGGATAGTGTCCGGCTCTGCAAAACAAGTTCCACATACCACCGTAGAGAGAATAATTTCTGCACAGATCTGCTGACGTATTCCGCGGTGTGACATCACACCACGGCCAAGCCTTTATTCGAATCATTTTTTACTGTCCCACCTCAGCGCGTTTAGCGAGGCGGTTTCCTTGGCACGTCTTATCAAAGCGTAGATCGTGCCCCCTTATTCCGGGATTCTCATCAATACGGACGTGGGTAACCCAACCGTGCCCATTGGCACGCCCCCTCTATCGAAGGCGAGTCCCAATCGACCACGGGGAGGGCTCTTGGTATTCGACCTCTTTATAATGAGACCAAGGCCCTCTTCTTTTTTCCACCCTCCATCGTATTTGCCTCGCGCTTCGAGTTCTAACACCCAAAGCTTCAGATTTAGGCACTTCGGACCTTCGACGATGTCCGGCTCCGACCAGCTCGGCCGATGGATGTCTTCTTCCGTCACAGAAGAAGATGTGCTAAAGCTGCGAGATGCCAGGTATCTAACCGGCGAGATTTCGCATAGGCTGCCTGCTCGGGGCAGGTCATTCCCACTCGAGCCCGGCGAGGCGTGGTGTTCGTGTCTCACTTCCTTCGGGTTTAGGCTTCCCGCGGATCCCTTTGTGCGGGGGCTCATGTTTTATTCGGGGGTTTAGACTTGAACCCGGAGTCCATCCTCCATATGTCGTCATTCATTGTCGTATGTGAAGCCTTCCTCCATATTACCCCTCACTTTGGATTGTGGCTCAAGACCTTCAAGGTGGAGCCGAAGATGATCGAGGGGCAACAAGCAGAATGCGGAGGGGCGGTCATAAGCAAGTGTGCTGATGCTCCTTGGCCCGAGGGCTCTTTTCAAGAGGAGCTTGGTTTGTGGAAACGGGAGTGGTTTTATATCACCGCTCCCAGGGGCACCAAATGGGTGGTGCCACCCGCCTTCCACTCAGGTCCACCACAGCGGCTGGCATCATGGGTCAACAGGGGCTCGACTGGGGCCGTCCAGGGCGTTAAATGCATTGCGGGGCCGTATTCAAGACCTCCAAGAAAGAGATCAATCTGGTCGTGGCGGTGTAGGTTATGCTGATTCGGCGCCTTCTGCCCTGCAAACGTCGCCCCCTCCGTCTGTGGGAGTTTAATCCGGAGGGACCACGAGCTCTCCAACATTTTATGGGCGCGACGCCCAAGGAGATGTACAAACTGTTCTTCGGATCACAACAGAAGTGTCCGGACTTGACCGAGGACGCAGGTATAAGCTGCAATCACCCAGATACTCAAGTAAGTAGCCCTGTAACCGGACAGGCTGTTCATTCATTTATCATATATATGCCCTTTAAGGGAGCCGTTTCTTGAACAGGAGTGGATTGCCAAGGCAAAGTTGATAAGGTGTCCGGCTCCCCTCCCAGAGACCACGCCGGATCCCATGCTGACCAAGATGTTGAAGGCCGCGCCTTTTAAAGAAGGCGAAGGGGGGAGCAGGGAAGCAACTGCCTCCGCGAAGGAGGCTTTGAAGGAAGAGGGGATCAGGGATCCTCCCCTCCAAGGGGAGAAGAGGACCGCTTCCGAAGACCCGGAACCCAAGGCCTCAAAACGGGGAAAGAAGTCTTCGTCAGAAAGTCCGGCGCCGGGAAGTACCCCAGCCGCACTATTTCCACAAGGGGATCAGCCCTCCAACGAGCCATAAGTAAAAAAGAAGGGGTCTTGTAAATAAAGAACATCCCTGTATTTATATCTGAAGATAACCGAAATTGTACCTTGTAGTTCGGATCTTAGCCCTTCTCGTGAGCTTCGTCTTGAGGATCTTCGTCCGGAGATGATAGAGAGCGAAACGCCTCCACCTATCGCGCCTTCGTGCGAGGCGGGCGACCCTGAAGTGTTGTCACGGAGAGTTTCCCCGAGTCCGGCGGGGCCGGACGGTCCGGCGCCAACTGGCGTGCGGTCGGAGGAGCTAAAGGGCCTGCTCGGGCGAGCGTATATCTCAGAAGATCACCGTGCGCTAATGGCTACGGTAATTGAAAGAATTGCATCCGCTGAGAGTGGATTGCATGAGGCCGCCAGAAGTTTACTGACGGGGCTTGAGGTACGAAAAAAAAATGATGTACCTTCTGACAGTTATGCATATATAATGCGCCTGTATAGATAATAGCCCACGAGACTCGGTATGCTGTCTGGCCCGACAGCGTGCGAGATCATAATCTCGATACTAACATGTCGCCGTTACTATGTAGGTGGCAGGGCGTCCGTGGCTAGCGGACTGATGAATTTGCCGAACTAAAGCAGCAACTTGACGAGGCGGATCACGGACATCGCGCTGGTCAATAAGCGGTTTGACGAGTCACAAGGTATCGACTTCTCCGCGGACACCTGGTAAGGAGCTTAACGCCATGCCTTACTACTTGTATGCTTTGATGCGACGGTGCCGCTGCTGTGGAGAGGCTGCGGCGGAACTTGCCCGAGCTAAAAAGCAAGCCCGAAAGAGTAATGCGACCGCTTTAAAAGCGGCGAAGAGCTGAAAGCGAGCAGGTTGCTCACTTTGCCGAAGCAAAGGGAAATGGCCAATTTGGCCTGGCTGAAGAATACTACCGACCGCTGCGAGGTTCTTGAAAAAAACGTCAAAGCGGAACAAGAGACCTGAAAAAGGCCACCGCCGAATCCAAGGATGCGTTCGCTATGAGAACTGCCAAGGAGGAGCTGAGTCAGGCGGGGATATTGCGGCTGGAAAACTGTTTACGCTGCGGAGAAATATCTGGATCCGGTATGCTCGGTTGGACAAGCTGTGGAGTTCGGAGGATGCTTATCTGGACTTAGCGGCGAGCGCTGCGGACGCGATTGAGCACTTCCGAGGCCAGAAGGGGCACAGAAGGGAAGAGCTATTTTGGTCGCAATTCCATAGTCCGGAGCATCCTCTTCCGTTGACCGATCGGTTGGCCGAATGGGCCGAGCTGAATCGATTATCCGGACTTGCCATGAAGCATGTCATGACTCATTTGTGGCCAGGCGGACCCCAGCCGAAGAGTTATTTTGTCTTAGTGCAGCAGTTCCTTGGTGCGGTACCGTGTCGGCGCAATGAAGCGGTCGGCGTGTATTGAGGGCGCGGATGGCTCTTGCCGTGTCAAGGCATCTTGGGCTGAGATGAAGGCCACCGATATTGCGTCCCCAGATTGGGACGGCAGCGAGTACCATTCGGCGCTATTTTGAGGAAGTTCTTCCGGCGCTCGTTTAATAGAGACGCAGTGCTTGAAGGATGTTATGTTTGAATGACATGTATAATTTTATGAAACAACGTTTCAATTTAATGTAAGACTTTTTATACCTGTGCCTTCAAGTAGCAAACTACCTCCTGTGCGGACGTTGATGTATATATGTATATAACCTGAAAGATGGCAGTCTTCGGCTTCAGCCCCCACGCACATAGTGCGGGGTGTTTACAAAAAAGTCGCGCTTTCACACTTAATCAACGTCTTGGTCCTATAAAGGAGGTGGTAGCGTAGCAAACTAAACAACTGGACTATAATGCTTTATCACTTTCACTTAGCCATAGGAATTGATGGTGGGGCTACTATATAGCCCACAGGGCACCGCACTCTCCCGAATTGAGTGCGTATGTGCTGACGGAAAACGGTCCTTCGCTAATGCGGAGAATTCTAAACATTCGGTGAGTCATCAGTGGTTGACCAGTCTCGCTATATCATGACAGTCAGTTTTCGGCTTTCTCTCTTGAGGTGCTCGCCCGGCGAATCGGGCACAATCGTAGTAGTTCTCCGGTGTCGCGTTAGCGATAGAACGGGCGTAAGGCAGCAAAACACAGGAGCCGGGCAAACCCAACATTTGACCAAAGACATGATTCGGAGCTGATGCATATAAGGCCTAACTCGAGACACCGAACACTCCCTAAGGTATTCGGTCTTTTATAAAGCGGGTCGAACAATGCCCTTGGTAACAAGCCACTGGTGTCCAGGTACGTGCAAACTTATGACGCGGCCGATGCCAAAACACCAGCCTCCTCCTCGGTTATAATAAGTGGCCGGGGGATGAGTAACAACAAGAGACAGTGAAAAAAGGTTTACGCAGGGTCTTAATCTGAAAAGAATCCTTGCAACGGGTCCCTGCTGCACGTCTGCGCCTGTGTCTCCGTTGTGCCGTATCCTGGACGGGTATAGCACGGCGTTCATCTGTAAAAGAGAGGAACTTAGTTTGAAAAAGATCGCGATAAAATGTAATTTGAAATAAAATAGAGTATGATTCAAAAATGAATAAAATTGAGCTTTATTGTCTCTTGTTGTACATGCGTGGAGCCCCTTGTAAGGGGGTTACGCGGCTAGTAAGCATCATGTTTATTTATGCCGGACTCGCCTAACCGTGTCCGGGGTCTGAACAACCTGCTTTGGACGCTTTTGGCCAGCAAGGCCATATTAGTGTGAGGCTGTTAAGGCAGTCTATACATTCTTTCCTTGAGGGACACGCGCAGCTTCCCTTTAATGAAATGATGCCTCGTGGACCGGGCATTTTAAGTTTAAGAGATGCATAATGCGGTATTGCGTTAAAGCGGGCGAAAGCTTCACGTCCCAGTAGTGCTTGATGGCTACTTTTAAATGGGGCGATGTGGAAGACCAACTTTTCCTGACGGAAGTTGTCGGGTGAGACGAACATAACTTCCAATAGTAGGGAGCCCGTACAATGGGCATATGTGCCTGGCATTATTCCTTGGAAGGAAGTGTTGCTATGGCTAATCCTGTTTGGCTTTATCCCCATGTTGCGGATTGTGTCTGGAAATAGCGGGTTTAAATCACTGCCGCTGTCCATTAGGACTTGCGCAAATTGAAGACCATCGATTATAGGTTCTAGTATCAAGGCAGTCCATCCTGCGTTCCGGATACTTTCGGTGTAGTCCTGATGGTCGAAGGTAATTGGTTTTGACAACCAGTGTTGGGACTTCGCTGGGGTAGATTGTGCAGCGCGTAATTCAATGGGTGCCGCTCTGTTTTCCCCTTTTGTTTCTTGAAGTAAGTTTACTGTTTTGACCTCTTGTGGGTATGGTTTGCAGGCTTCCCGGGAGTACTGTGGATTTGGCATATCTTGTCCAAGATTTTGTTTAAGTTGGATAGCTCATCGCTATTGTCCTTAAGGGGCAGTTTTTTATTGTTCTGCCGTGAGCTTTTGAATCCGGCGTTGACAGCCGCGCTCTTTGGACCGTTCCCCTTAATCCGGCGCTGGTCCTTGCTGCGTCGTGGTTTCCCATTCCCATCCCTGACTTTGGATGTACTTGGGTCGCTGGTACTGCATCTTGCTAGCCAGCTATCCTCTCCAGCATAAGCGGGTCATGAGGCTTGTTAGTGCGGCCATTGTTCATGGCTTTTCCTGGCCAAGGTGTCAGCGAGCCATTTGTCTCGGACGTTGTGTTTAAAAGCTGCTAAGGCTTGGCGTCCGGCGATCGACTATTTGGTTCTTTTGGTGAGGAACCTGTTCGAATTTTCGAGCTGACTCTCCGGGCTGTTGGGTTATGTGACTTAGATCGTGCGTGTCCGGAGGTCGGACATAGGTTCCACGAAATTGGCCGAAAAGCATCCTCAAGCTCTTCCCAACTACCAATGGTGTTTTCGGGGAGGCTTTTAAGCCAATGCCGGGCTGGCCCTTTGAGCTTGAGGGGTAGGTATTTCATGGCGTGGAGATCATCTCCTTTGGCCATGTGTATGTGAAGGATATAATCCTCAATCCAGACTCGAGTGCATCGTTCCATCGTATGCCTCTATGTTTACGGGCTTGAATCCCGCTGGAAATTCATGATCCAGCACCTCATCGGTGAAACATAGAGGTACACGGCGCCCTGTATTTGGGTGTGCCGTGATGTTGGATATTTGGCGTGTTGTATTGCTCGCTGAACTTGTTTCCTTGGCCCGTAGATAGATCTAACTGGGCCATCCTTTTAGTGTGAATCCTTATGCGGATCGCGTGCGGCTTGTGTGCGGCGCGCTTGCCGCTCGTTTGCCATGTGGTCGTCTATCCGACCCGGCGGCCTCTTAGTTTTTTGATCGTGGGGCTCTCGGCCTCCTCATCGAATCGGGCGTAGTTTGCGCTTTGGGTAGCTCTTTGCTTGACGGTACTGTCGCCATATTTGTCTCTGATGTTGAGTAATTTACTCCATCTCATTGGTCGTCTTCCGCTGTTACGAGCCTCTGTTTTTGCTTTTTCAAGCTACGCGCAGTAGCGAGGAGCTCTTTTTGGAGGTTCTTCTGATCCAATGACGTGTCCGGCGTGAGATTGTCCGGACTGTTGTCCTTGCCGGGGACGGGTTGTTTGTCCTAGTTGGCCTATTCGGATGGTTGCTCAATGGCATGTTCGTCGTCGGCCAGATCACCCTGCTCTATGGTTGGGTCTGTGTGGGCGCTATCTTTGTCGAGGTGGGGTTTTGAGCGGCGCTTACGCCGCCGCTTTGACTGCTTCCCCAGGGAATTTTCTTTCGCAGCGTCTCGTCGTTCCTCGTTATCGCTTCCCTTAGGTGTGTCCACCATATATATATATATCGTAAGTTGAGGTGGCCATCCAGTGCCCTATGGGCGCAGGTTCTTGGTCGTCTCCGGCGTCGTCGTCCATATCGTCGATGTCCTCGTAGTCGAAGTCGAGCATGTCTGTTAAGTCATCGACAGTGGCTACAAAGTGGGTGGTGGGTGGGCGTTGAATTTCTTCGTCGTCTGAATCCCAACCTTCCTGACCGTAGTTCGGCCAGGGCTCCCCTGACAAAGAGAGAGACTTTAATGAGTTCAGGATATCGCCAAAGCGCGAGTGCTGAAAGATGTCCGCGGCGGTGAATTCCATAACCGGCGCCATCGGATTTGACCGGCGGGGGGGAGGTTGAGTCCGGAAAGGAGTCCGCACAGGAGTCACGAGCTTTGCAAAGGACAGGGATGGTGTTCAGCTCAATCGCCGTAGAGATTTCAGCCCTCGAGGCGGTGTCCAATCAACCGTCCTCGATCGGCGAAACCGGCTCCGGATTAAGGGTCGGCGTGGGCACCGGTGCGGCCTCCAGGGCACTGTTCGGCGGAAGAGCTAGATCGTACCCATCGAGACAGTGCGGCACGCTCGGCTGTGGCTCGAATCCGTCGAAGATCAAGTCTCCGCAGACATCGGCCGTATAGTTCAAGCTTCTAAATCTGACCTGATGGCTAGGGGCGTAGCTTTCGATCTGCTCCAGATGGCCTAGCGAATTGGCCCGCAGTGCAAAGTCGCTGAATACGAAGATTTGTCCGGGGAGAAAAGCCTCACCCTGGACTGCGTCGTTGCTGATGATTGAAGGAGCCATCGGGCCTATAGGTGACGACACAGAGGAACTCTCAATGAAAGCACCAATGTCGGTGTCAAACCGGCGGATCTCGGTAGGGGTCCCGAACTGCGCGTCTAGGCGGATGGTAACAGGAGACAAGGGACACGATGTTTTTACCCAGGTTCGGGCCCTCTCGATGGAGGTAATACCCTACTCCTTCTTAATTAATATTGATGATATGGGTAGTACAAGAGTAGATCTAACATGAGATTAGAGAGGCTAAACCCTATAAGCTAGCCTATGGTATGATTGTTGTTCGTCCTACGGACTAAAACCCTTCGGTTTATATTGACACCGAATAGGGTTAGGGTTACACAGAGTCGGTTACAATGGTAGGAAATCTACATATCCGTATCGCCAAGCTTGCCTTCCACACCAAGGAAAGTCCTATCCGGACAAGGGACGAAGTCTTCAATCTTGTATCTTCATAGTCTAGGAGTCCGGCCAAAGATGATAGTTCGGCTATCCGGACACCCCCTAGTCCAGGACTCCCTCAGAAATAATAAAAGAAAATGCAAAAAAAGGAGAAAGACCCCCCCCCCACCCCGACCCCTTGGGCTTCGGCTCCACAGGCCACCAGGCCGCCCGACTGGCCCAACCGACCACCACCCCCGCCTCCCTTATCCCCCCCACGACCCAAACCCTAACCACCCCGTCGCCCAACTCCCCCCCCCCCACGACGCCACCTCTCCCCCTCCCGATCCAGATTGGATCAGGATCGACCCATCCCGTCTCCCTGACGACGCCCGCCGCCGCCGGACTCCACCCCATCGAATGCTGTCCCCTGCCTCCTCCCAGGCGCACCCCCCACTCGACCGGATCGGGGCATGGGGGCCCGACCTCGCCGCCTCGTCCCTACGCTCGTCTCCGCCGGCGCCTCCTCGTCTCCTCCCCATGCCGGCACCTCCTCGAACTCCTCCCCGACGGCCTCCCCAAGCCACGCTGCGCCCCGTTGCCGCCCCACCGCCTCTTCCTTGCCCGACCGCACCGAGCCTCACCGACCACTACTTCCTCGTCTTCGTCGTCACAGTCGCCACCTCGAGCTCACTATCGCACACCTGCAGGGCCTAGTGAGCATCACCCCTCTCCTCTCCCCTCTGCTTCCGTCGCCGGATCCGAGCGCGCCCGCCGTGGCCTACTGCCGTCCCTGATGGCTACCGGCCTCGTGCCGGTTCGCCACCATGGCACCCCATGTACGCCTTCCGCCATGGCTCATGGCCACGGCGTCCTTGCCTCTCTCGCGCCCATGCCGTCGCGTCCCCAGCCGCACCCTCCTGCCCCAGCCCTGCTCGGGTCGCCGCCCTTGAGCCCGTGGCTCCGCTCCACCCCCCCCCCCCGGTTAACCGAGCCCGATCATCATGCCCGCTTGGCCCTTGGGCCAATGATGAGCAGGGCCACGTCCGTGAGAACTAAAATGGATTAAAAGAAAATGGTGAAAAATAATAATAGTAAATAAATAAATAATAAAATGAATTAATAAAACTAATTATTAATTAATCAGTGAATCAATTAAGTTAATTAATCCTAATTAATTAATCTAATTAACCTGTTAGTTTAATTAAACAGTAATTAGTTTAACTAAACTCGAATTAACCTAAACAGAGTATGACAGATGGGTCCCACTGGACCCACGCGTCAGTTTGACCCAGTCAACCACTGTTGACTGCTAACATCAGCATGACATCATGCTGATGTCATAAATCCAATTTCGAATTAAATTAAATAATTAATAAATTCCAGAAATTAATAAAATCTTTAGAAAATCATATCTTTTAATCTGTAACTCATATTAAATTATTTTCAACATGAAAGTTGCTCAGAACGACGAGACGAATCCGAATACGCAGCCCGTTCGACCGCCACACATTCCTAGCATAGAAAACCTGCAACATTTCACCTCTGGTTCATCTGTCCGAAAACGCGAAACACCGGGGATACTTTCCCGGATGTTTCCCCCCTTCACCGGTATCACATCATACCGCGTTAGGGCACGCCTAGCATAACGCTTTGCTTTGTCATGCATCGTCATGCATCTGTTTGCATTGTATTCATTGTTTCTTCCCCCTCTTCTTCCGCTAGACACCGAGACCGACGCCGCTGCTACCCAGTACGACTACGGAGTTGACGAGCCCTCTCTCTTGCCAGAGCAACCAGGCAAGCCCCCCCTTGATCACCAGATATCACCTATTCTTCTCTATACTGCTTGCATTAGAGTAGCATGTTACTGCTTTCAGTTAATCCTATAGTGCTGCATAGCCTGTCCTTGCTACTACTGTTGTTACCTTTACTTGCTATCCTACTGCTTAGTATAGGATGCTAGTGTTCCATCAGTGGCCCTACATTCTTGTCCGTCTTCCATGCTATACTACTGGGCTGTGATCACTTCGGGAGGTGATCACGGGCATATAATATATACTTTACACTATTACATTACCTATGATACTATTCGGAGATGTGGGCTGAAAGGACAGGTGGCTCCATCCCGGTAGAGGTGGGCCTGGGTTCCCGACGGCCCCCGACTGTTACTTTGTGGTGGAGCGACAGGGCAGGTTGAGACTACCTGGGTGAGAGGTGGGCCTGGTCCTGTTCGGCATTCGCGGATACTTAACACGCTTAACGAGATCTTGGTATTTGATTTGAGTTGGGTCGTTGACCTTATACGCACTAACCGCCATGTGGGACAAGATATGGGCAACCGGCGTCGTGGTATCAGCCGATTTCGTGACGTCGGATCGAAGCGGCGCTGCGTTGGATTGGACCGAACGCCTGCTAGGCTAGATCTGCTTTGGCCGCCCTACAACGCGTGCAGGTGTGCTAAGGGCGATGGGCCCCACTTCGTGTGCGCTTAGGTTTGGACCGGCGTGCGGACCTCTCTGTTATGCCTAGGTGGAGCTGCGGCGTGTTGATCTTCCGCGGCGGGCATGACCCAGAAAGTGTGTCCGCCAAATGGGATCGGCGTGCGGGTAATGTGGTGCACCCTGCAGGAAGATAATCTATTCAATAGCCGTGATCTTGATAACCGGACGACTTGGAGTTGTACCTTGACCTTATGACAACTAGAACCGGATACTTAATAAAACACACCCTTCCAAGTGCGGATACAACCCGTGGTCGCTCTAACAGGGCTACGAGGAGAGGATCGCCGTGTAGGATTATGCTATGCGATGCTATTTGGAGGACTTGATCTACTCTCTTCTACATCTTTGCAAGACGGAGGCTGCCGAGCGTAGTCTTGACGTGATTAGCTACCCCTCTTATTCGGCACTCTGTAGTTCAGGCCACCGATATGGCCCTTTACACATATACCCATGCATATGTAGTGTAGCTCCTTGCTTGCAGTACTTTGGATGAGTACTCACGGTTGCTTTTCTCCCCTTTTCCCCTTTTCCTTCTACCTGGTTGCCGCAACCAGATGTTGGAATCCGAGGCGAGACGCCACCGTCAACGATTTACTCCTACTACACGGAGGTGCCTTCTACTACGTGCATCCCGCGACGACGACCAGGAGTAGTTAGGAGGATCCTGCAGGAGGCCTGCGCCTCTTCGATCTGATCCCGCTTTGTGCTAGCCTTCTTAAGGTAAACTTGTTTAACTTATGTCTGTACTCAGATATTTTTGCTTCCGCTGACTCGTCTATGATCGAGCACTTGTATTCGAGCCCTCGAGGCCCCTGGCTTGTATTATGATGCTTGTATGACTTATTTATGTTTTAGAGTTGTGTTGTGATATCTTCCCGTGAGTCCCTGATCTTGATCATACACGTTTGCGTGCATGATTAGTGTACGATTGAATCTGGGGCGTCACAAATTATGAGATTATCTAGGCATGATCATGTATATAGACATCACGTCCGTGACAAGTAGACCGACTCGTTCCTGCATCTACTACTATTACTCCACACATCGACCGCTATCCAGCATGCATCTAGAGTATTAAGTTCATAAGAACAGAGTAACGCATTAAGAAAGATGACATGATGTAGAGGGATAAACTCATGCAATATGATATAAACCCCATCTTTGTATCCTCGATGGCAACAATACAATACGTGCCTTGCAACCCTTATTGTCACTGGGTAAGGACACCGCAAGATTGAACCCAAAGCTAAGCACTTCTCCCATTGCAAGAAAGATCAATCTAGTAGGCGAAACCAAACTGATAATTCGAAGAGACTTGCAAAGATAACTCAATCATACATAAAAGAATTCAGAGGAGATTCAAATATTTCTCATAGATAAACTTGATCATAAACCCACAATTCATCGGATCTCGACAAACACACCGCAAAAAGAGTTACATCAAATAGATCTCCACAAGAGAGGGGGAGAAGATGGTATTGAGATCCAAAAAGAGAGAAGAAGCCATCTAGCTAATAACTATGGACCCGAAGGTCTGTGGTAAACTACTCAAAACTCATCGAAGGGGCTATGGTGTTGATGTAGAAGCCCTCCGTGGTCGATTCCCCCTCGGGCGGAGCGCCGGCGAAGGCTCCAAGATGGGATCTCGCGGATACAGAAGATTACGGCGGTGGAAATTGTTTTTCGTTGTCTCCCTGTTTTTGGGGTACGTGGGTATATATAGGAGGAAGAAGTAGGTCGGTGGCCACCCGAGGGGCCCACAAGTTAGGGGGCGCGCCCTCCACCCTCGTGGCCGCCTCGATCGCTTCTTAACTTGCACTCCAAGTCCTCTGGATCACGTTCGTTCCAAAAATCACGCTCCCGAAGGTTTCATTCCGTTTGGACTCCGTTTGATATTCCTTTTCTTCAAAATACTGAAATAGGCAAAAAAAATAGCAATACGGGTTGGGCCTCCGGTTAGTAGGTTAGTCCCAAAAATGATATAAATGTGTAAAATAAAGCCCATAAACATCCAAAAGGGGTAATATAATAGCATGGAACAATTAAAAATTGTAGATACATTGGAGACGTATCAGTGGTCAAGAAAGAATCCTGCCAATTCCTCTTGAATTGCTCGAATGAGATCTTGTGGTAGGAGTTCATCCCGCATCGGCCACATCTAATTTCAAGACGGGGGTCAATACATATATATGAATGAAACTGAACACAAATGATGGTAATAAAATAAAATTGTGAATATTATTGCTTACGCACTTCATATTGTTGTTTAGAGTAGCCCCGCTCACAGGTGGTGTGGTGGACGAACTCGCAAATGTAGTATCCACACAAATCATTCCCGGGTTCCTGCCACAACCACTTTACAAGAAACAGAGGTCAATCAAACTGATAAGAAAGGATGCTAAATGGTATTGATGAAACTAGTTAGAATCAATGGGAGATTGACGGAACTGTCTAGTAGCTAGTACATACTTTCGGGTGGTCAAATCGCAGTTCCGTCGGCAGTGCCGAAGCTTGTGTGGTGATCTTTTTCCAAACCCTGCCAGACAAAGAAAACAATTACTTGATATCAGGAAATGAACAAAGTTGCCGATATCGTGCGATAATGATCGATTGCACTTACTTCTTGAGCATTTTAGTCATGGTCGCATATTCCTCCAGATTTTTTCGTTTGGAGTCTATGACGGTTACTAGTCCCTGCTCAAGCTTAGTCTCTAGCAGAATAAAGTGGAAGCTGCGCATGCATGCATAACTCATAAATTACATTACTATAACCTCGAGTAATAAGGGAAATTGAATATGCACATGACAGTAACACTCACTTGTATTCGTAAGGAAAGAGTATTGTAGCTTTGTTTTGATTTCGAAGTTCGACGCGAGCAACTTGGCCTCGGTTTGTCTGGCATCATGTTTAACACTCCATTCATCCATGAGATTATGTTAATGAACCCAATATGACGTACTTGTCTTTTCTTCAATTCGGAGATCTTTAATCTGCATAATATAGTGAGGAGAATTATATATACATGCAATGAAAGAGCTGAGCTATATATAGAGACTTAAATAATTTCAGAGAAGTAGTACTTACAGACAGTAGCAAGTGATGATTGTTTTATCGAGGGCCTTTTGATTGAAAAACTGGAAGAACTCCTCATATGGAACTAACAACAGATCAATTCCAACGAGGTCGTGCTCCTCTTTAACCGATAGCGACAAAGTATTTTTCCCAGACTTCCTGCAGATGTACATGTACCAATCATGGAACCTTCGCATCATCGTTGTTAGGGAAGTACCAGGTCTGACGAGAGGCTTCCCGTGCTCGAATATTAATGTGTCCACCTCCATTGTTCCAAAAATTATTGCATTGTCGTCGTACATGTAATCTCCAGGATTGGTACCGGGCAGTATCCCTGGAAGATTAGCAACGATATCGCTAGACACATTGAGTGGGGAGGGGCACGATTGCTTCGCTTATTCGCCAAGATGGGGAATTTGTTTCCCTTTTCTTCGTTCTGCTAGCCTTTGATCAGTGCAAGTACTTCCCGACCGCTCCGCTTACTTATAAGTCCTTTCAATGATGCGGTAATAGTTGGATTGCGGTGGAGGCGGTGATGGTCGCTGCAAGGCATCCAAAGTGCGCTTCACTTTCACCGGATCTATCTTCTCTGCCGGAGGTGGATGTTTCTTAGCTTTTACCGATTCAAAGAAGTCATTCACTTGGCCTTCACAGATCTTTTGGTTTTCCTCCTCGCTCCTCTCGTACGGTAACTTCTCTAGAGGCTTGAGAGACGATGGACCGTCTGCCTCCCACCTCTGGCTGTACTGACAGACGCCAGAGCAGCCGGAGCGGCTACGTCTATCTTCTTTCGTTGGTTAAGAGGTGGAGCAGCCAGAGGCAGACTGCTACGACGCGCCGGAGCAGCCGGAGCGGCGGCGTCTGTGTTCCGTCGTCGCTTACGAGGCGGCGAAGGAGGAGGCGGGTTTCTCAGACGCGCCGAAGCAGGCGGAGAAGGAGGCGGAGTACTGCCGCCCTCACGCACCAGAGCAGGAGGCGGAGTGCCCTGATCACTCGCCGGAGGAGGAGAAGGAGGAGGAGGCGGAGGAGGCGGAGTGCCCAGCTGACTAGCAGGAGCCATGAAGTTTAGAAGCTTGATGTGCTCCTTCCGCCATAGACACAGAGTATGCATAGAAAGACCCAGCTGAGTCTCCCCATCACCTGTAGGGTGGTCAAGCTGGAGCTCCTCAAATCCCTCCGTTATTTCGTCCAGCGGAATCGGACGACAGTGAAAAGTTGCTCTGGGTGAAGGAGGGAACATAAAGCCGACAGCCGCCTTGACTTTGAGCTAATCCCATTGCGTCATAAGGTGGCACTGGTGTGAATTCATGATAAAATCCACGGGGTAGCTAGGACCCGTCAAGTCATGCTGAACGATTGTAGGCTTACGGGCCTAATTGTCACTGCTATGCCTGATGGGCCTACTGGGCCTTCTACGGGCTTGAATCCAGGCCCATGGTAGGGTTTCTAGTCGTATTCAGGCCGTACTGGCCCAGTAGGTGGCATTTTTTTTATTTTTCCCAATTTTTTTCTGTGTTTTGCATTATTTATTTTCTTTTGTTTTTTGCTTTATTTTTTAGTTCCTTTTGCTTTTCAGTAATAAAAAATATAAACTTTCTGTTAGTGTCATTTGTTTTCCAATTTGAATAGTTTAAATTTGAATTTTTTGAAATTTGTGTGAATCACTAGTTTTTGAATAACTTTACTACAAACATAGATTTTTGAGTGATTCTTTTCCTGCTATTTAATATTATTGTGTTTTATCATTATATTCGAAAACAAAATTTGTTATTTTAGTTTCTAACACAAAAATTCTTTATGATAATTCTTTTTGCTATTAAAGTTTCTAACAATAAAATACTTTATGAAAATTATTTTTCTTTTAATGTTTTGAACAGAAAATACTTTGATAATTTGGTTGCATAAATTTTATATAATTTTAGTTTCAATAATACTAGATGTTTATAAAAGTTTTTGTGTTGATTCCTTTTGCTATTGGAGTTTTATAGAAGCTTTTTAGTTGATTCTTTTTGCTATTGAAGGATATTATAGTTTTGTTTTAGTTGATCATAACAGCATATTTTAATTGATGATTTTTAGTTCATTCTTTTTGCTATTAGTTCATTATTTGAGATAAATGACCCTTAAATTGAAAAGCACTACAAATGAACTCTGAAAAGATTAATAGTTGGCATGGTATCATCATTTCACCCACATAGCATGTGCTAAAAATTTGAGAGGGTTACGACAAAAACTGGATGCAATTTGTGTGCAAAATGGACAATCTCTTTCGAAGTATCAGGGTTTCAGACGGAAACTCAAATGTTACAAAGGGATTCCATTTTTTTGAACTTATTTGAACTCTAGACTTTTTGTGTGTTCAAAATGCACCATTCAACGCCACATCATCAATTTTCAACCCTCTCTGACTTCATTTGGTATTTTTTATGCCTGTACTGATTTTTTTGAGCTAAATGACCCATAAATTGAAAAGCACTACAAATGAACTATGAAAAGGTTGAAAGTTGGCATGGTATCATCATTTCACCCACACAGCATGTGTTGAAAAGTTGAGAGGGTTATGACAAAAACTGGATGCACTTCGTGTACAAAACAGACAATCTCTTTGGAAGTATCAGGGTTTCGGACAAAAACTCATCGGTTACAAAGGGATTTCATTTGTTCAAATGTAGCTACAGTGATATTCTACATCAAAGGCATCATCATAATAGTTGTTGATAAAAGTCATCACTTTTTCTTCGCTTGTGTTCTTTTCTTATTGCGCCGTAACCATGGATAATCTTCATCGTCTAACAAGATGCTTGGGTCAGCCTTGACTTTGAAGGGAGGAATTTCATGAAACTTTTCATAATCTTCAGACACGTCTATCTTGCCCTCCAATCCTACGATGTCTCTTTTTCCTGAAAGAACTATGTGGCGCTTTGGCTCATTGTATGATGTATCTGCTTCCTTATCTTTTCTTTTTCTCGGTTTGGTAGACATGTCCTTCACATAGAAAACCTGTGCCACAACATTGGCTAGGACGAATGGCTCGTCTTACCCCAGATTGTTCAGATCCACTGATGTCATTCCGTACTGTGGGTTTACCTGTACCCCGCCTCCTGACAGATTGACCCATTTGCACTTAAACAAAGGGACCTTAATATCATTTCCATAGTCAAGTTCCCATAATATGTGTCCTTTCCCCTCTTGGTTGCTGCATCAAAGTGGACACCACTGTTTTGGTTGGTGCTCTTTTGATCTTGGGCGATCGTGTAAAATGTATTCCCATTTATCTCGTACCCTTTGTAGGTCATTATAGTCGAAGATGGTTCCCTCGCCAACGAGTATAGGTCATCAGAAACAGTGTTGTCACGCGTGAGACATGTTTGGAACCAATTGCCGAAACTCCTGATGTGTTCACATGTAATCCTGTCCTCACACTGGTCCGGGTGTTTGGAGCGTAGAATGTTCTTGTGTTCATCGACATACGGGGCCTTTTCCACCCAGTCTACCCTCATACCGCGATTGAGGGAGACCTCTCTTCTTAAGGTCAAGAATGAAGTCAACACAAAACCCAATGACATCCTTTGTTTGATGGCCCATGGAGATGCTTCCTTCTGGCCTAGCACGGTTACGGACATATTTCTTTAGGACTCCCATGAACCTCTCAAAGGGGAACATATTGTGTAGAAATACAGGGCCCAGAATGACAATCTCATCGACTAGATGAACTAGGACGTGCGTCATGATATTGAAGAAGGATGGTGGGAACACCAGCTCGAAACTGACAAGACATTGCGCCACATCACTCCTTAACCTTGGTAGGATATCTGGATCGATCACCTTCTGAGAGATTGCTTTGAGGAATGAACATAGCTTCACAATGGCTAATCGAATGTTTTCCGGTAGAAGCCCCCTTAATGCTACCGGAAGCAGTTGCGTCATAATCACGTGGCAGTCATGAGACTTTAGGTTCTGGATCTTTTTCTCTGTCATATGTATTATTCCCTTTATATTCGACGAGTAGCCAGAAGGGACCTTCATACTGAGCAGACATTCAAAGAAGATTTCCTTCTCTTCTTTGGCAAGAGCATAGCTGGCAGGACCTTCATACTGCTTTGGAGGCATGCCGTCTTTTTCGTGCCAACGCTGCAGGTCCTCCCGTGCCTCCGCTGTATCTTTTGTCTTCCCATACATGCCCAAGAAGCCCAGCAGGTTCACGCAAAGGTTCTTCGGCACGTGCATCACGTCGATTGAAGAGCGGACCTCTAGGTCTTTCCAGTAGGGTAGGTCCCAAAATATAGATTTCTTCTTCCACATCGGTGTGTGTCCCTCAGCATCATTCAGACCAGATAGTCCGCCGGGACCCTTTCTGAAGATTACTTTTAAATCATTGACCATAGCAAGTACGTGAACACCGGTATGCATGGCGGGCTTCTTCCGGTGATCTGCCTCGCCTTTGAAGTGGTTGCCTTTCTTTCGACATTGATGGTTGGTCCGAAGGAATTGACGATGCCCCATGTAAACATTCTTCCTGCATTTGTCCAGGTATATACTTTGGGTGTCATCTAAATAGTGCGTGCATGCGTGATATCTCTTGTTTGTCTGTCCTGAAAGGTTACTAAGACCAGGCAAATCATTGATGGTGACAAACAGCAACGCATGCAGGTCAAATTCCTCCTATTTGTGCTCATCCCACACACGTACACCTTTTCCAATCCACAGCTATAAAATTTCTTCAACTAATGGCCTTAGGTACACATCAATGCCGTTGCCAGGTTGCTTAGGGCCTTGGATGAGAAATGGCATCATAATGAACTTCCGCTTCATGCACAGCCAAGGAGGAAGGTTATATATACATAGAGTCACGGGCCAAGTGCTGTGATTGCTACTCTGCTCCCCGAAAGGATTAATGCCATCCGCACTTAAACCAAACCATACGTTCCTTGCGTCACCTGCAAACTCCTCCCAGTACTTTCTCTCGATTTTTCTCCACTCCAACCCGTCAGCGGGTGCTCTCAACTTCCCGTCTTTCTTACGGTCATCTCTGTGCCATCGCATCAACTTGGCATGCTCTTTGTTTCTGAACAGGCATTTCAACCGTGGTATTATAGGATCATACCACATCACCTTGGCAGGAACCCTCTTCCGGGGGCGCTCACCGTCAACATCACCAGGGTCATCTTGTCTGATCTTATACCGTAATGCACCGCATACCAGGCATGCGTTCAAATCCTCGTACTCACCACGGTACAGGATGCAGTCATTAGGGCATGCATGTATCTTCTGCACCTCCAATCCTAGATTGCAAACAACCTTATTTGTTGCATACCTACTGTCGGGCAATTCGTTATCCTTTGGAAGCTTCTTCTTCAATATTTTCAGTAGCTTCTCAAATCCTTTGTCAGGCACAACATTCTCTGCCTTCCACTGCAGCAATTCCAGTATGGTACCGAGCTTTGTGTTACCATCTTCGCAATTGGGGTACAGACCTTTTTTGTGATCCTCTAGCATGCGTTCGAACTTCACCTTCTCCTTTTGACTTTCGCACTGACTCCTTGCATCAACAATGACCCGGTGGAGATCATCATCGGGCACATCGTCTGGTTCCTCTTGATCTTCAACAGCTTCCCCCGTTGCAGCATCACCGTATTCGGGGGGCACATAGTTCTCATCGTCCTCTTCTTCTTTGCTGTCTTCCATCATGACCCCTATTTATCCGTGCTTGGTCCAAACATTATAGTGTGGCATGAAACCCTTATAAAGTAGGTGGGTGTGAATGATTTTCGAGACAGAGTAAGACTTCGTATTCCCACATATAGGGCATGAAACCATTCTGCTTGTTTGCCTCAGCCACTTCGAGAAAATCATGCACGCCCTTAATGTACTCGGAGGTGTGTTTGTCACCATACGGCCATTGTCGGTTCATCTGCGTGCATTATATATAATTAAGTGTGTCAAAAACCATTACAGAACATCATGAATAGATAATTAAGTGATCAAATTAATATAAGTTCATCATCACATTAAAACCAAAGTACATACATAGTTCTCATCTAACAACATATAGCTCCCGAGAGCATCTAATTAATTAAACCATACATTGAAACTATGTAAAACATTTCAATGCAAAAACAAATGCGATCATAATTGCAACCAAGGTAACAATACCAAGCCTCGGTATGAATGGCATATTTTCTAATCTTTCTAATCTTCAAGCGCATTGCATCCATCTTGATCTTGTGATCAGCGACGACATCCGCAACATGCAACTCCAATATCATCTTCTCGTCCTCAATTTTTTTATTTTTTTCTTCAAGAAATTGTTTTCTTCTTCAACTAAAATTTAACCTCTCGACAATAGGGTTGGTTGGAATTTCTAGTTCACATACCTCCTAGATAAATAAAATCTATGTCATGTTGGTCGGATAATTGTCATAAACAATAAATGAACCAAATAGTTATAAAGGTAATATATACCACATCTGAATCATAGATATGACAAGGGCCAACGTGGGAGGATACCAAAACCATCGCACTAAATAATAAGAAGCAATAATAAAAGTAAGAAAATTATACAAGTATCTATATAAACATACAAGTAAGAATTTTTTTCCTTTCAGAAAGAAGATAAGAACAAGAGGCTCACCAGTGGTGCCGGCGACGAGATCGGCGCGGGTGATCAACGGCGGTGAAGACGGGGACGGGACGTGACAGACCGCTAAACCTAGACAAATATTGAGGAAAATGTAGCTTGGAGGTAGAGCTTGGAGAGGAGAAAGCTTAAGTAGTGTGGCTCGGGCATACCATGGAACACCTCGTGTGCATAGAAGGTGAGCTAGAGCACCACAAAGCTCTCCAACGGCCGTCCAGAAAAACTGAGGAGTGGAGTGCTCTGCTCGCGGGCGAGGGGTATATATAGGCAACTCCTTGGTCCCGGTTCGTGGCATGAACCGGGACTAAAGGGCAGCCTTTGGTACTGGTTCAAGCTACCAACCGGGACCAATGGTGGTGGGCCAGGAGCGAGTCCCATTGGTCCCTGTTCGTCCCATCAACCGGGACCAAAGGGGCAAGACGAACCGGGACCAATGCCCCCACGAGGCCTAGCAGCCTCCTTGGCCTCACGAACCGGGACCAGTGGTCCCATGGGGCCCGGTTCGTGACTGAACCGGGACTAATGGGCTTATCTGGCCCGAACGTATGCCCTGTTTTCTACTAGTGTGAGAACATGTAGTACATGCATCAGTCCTCCAGTACTATCGCTAATATATCAGCGGCAAATCTTGCTCTTCGCTCTAACCACCAAAATGGTCCATGGGTCCCTAACCAGGAACAAGTGATGGAACTCACATGTGTAGTAAGATGGAGTGCATAAAGTCATTGACCTGGATTTATTAGAACATCGTGAATACCCTATTAAAGACACTCCCCAAATTCTAGTAAGACAATACTTATGTGCCGCAAAATTAAGAACGACGATGCTAATATAGTTATAGTTCCTTTCGTACACTCAAGTTGATTAGGTGAAGTATGTCCACGAGCTGACATTTGTAGGTAGGCTTTGTTGGCGCCAAAGAAGAAATAAATAAGATCACCATCCCGCTAATGATGGTGGACATGCATTGACGGTTAACTGTTCTACCCAGCTCCTCATCATTCAGTTATGCAAAATGGCAATTGAGCTCATCAGCAAGCAATCGAAACCGAAGTACTCCCTCTGTCCCGAAATACTTGTCATTAAAATGAATTAAAGGAGATGTATCTAGATGTATATTAGTTCTAGATACATCCCTTTTTATTCATTTTGATGACAAGTATTTTCGGACGGAGGGAGTAATAAAATTAGTTTTTTAGTCAAGAAAGCTGATCAATTTGACATAGGTCCAGTCCTCAATGATCCCCGGACCAGAACCAAGCCTGCAGCCATCCGGTTTTCAGTTCTCGAGAAATTCACCATGTAATGACTAAAAGGGGTTTTTGCTATATCATATTCCCTCCGTCCCAAAATTCTTGTCTTAGATTTGTCTAAATATGGATGTATCTATGTCACGACCACTGCTACCACCCAGGTTGGACGTCAAGGCCCACCAACCGATGGTGAGACAGGAAGGCCCAAAAGAGTGAAGAAGCCCAACAAGCTGTTCGATCCGGCAACTTGGGAATTGGGAGGGTGAGGCCATAAGTGTATCTGGGTCGAGTGAGAAAGGCACGGAATTGTAATAGGCTAAACTCTCCTCCCGTCACCTTCCTCTCTCTCAGCCTCTTGTATCCCCTTTCCTCTGCCAATCCCCATTGCTTCCGAACCCTAGCCCCCAAATTCTCCTTGTACCGCCATGAACTAGTGAATTGAATATGAGGGACGTAACATATGGCATCAGAGCTTCCTCATTACCTGCAAAAACCGACCTACACCATGCGACAGCAGCGGCAAGCCGGCGAGATGGAGCAGTGATAACCCACAAGTATAGGGGATCGCAACAGTTTTCGAGGGTAGAGTATTCAACCCAAATTTATTGATTCGACACAAGGGGAGCCAAAGAATATTCTCAAGTATTAGCAGCTGAGTTGTCAATTCAACCACACCTAGAAACTTAGTATCTGCAGCAAAGTGTTCAGTAGCAAAGTAATATGATAGTGGCGATAACGGTAACAAAAGTAAAGATAGCTAAAGTAATGTTTTTGGTATTTTGTAGTGATTGTAACAGTAGCAACAGGAAAGTAAATACGCGAGAACCAGTATATGGAAAGCTCGTAGGCACCGGATCAGTGATGGATAATTATGCCGGATGTGGTTCGTCATGTAACAGTCATAACATAGGGTGACACAGAACTAGCTCCAATTCATCAATGTAATGTAGGCATGTATTCCGAATATAGTCATACGTGCTTATGGAAAATAACTTGCATGACATCTTTTGTCCTACCCTCCCGTGGCAGCGGGGTCCTATTGGAAACTAAGGGATATTAAGGCCTCATTTTAATAGAGAACCGGAACAAATCATTAGCACATGGTGAATACATGAACTCCTCAAACTATGGTCATCACCGGGAGTGGTCCCGATTATTGTCACTTCGGGGTTGCCGGATCATAACACATAGTAGGTGACTATAGACTTGCAAGATAGGACCAAGAACTCAGATATATTCATGAAAACATAATAGGTTCAGATCTGAAATCATGGCACTCGGGCCCTAGTGACAAGCATTAAGCATGGCAAAGTCATAGCAACATCAATCTCAGAACATAATGGATACCAGGGATCAAACCCTAACAAAACTAACTCGATTACATGATAAATCTCATCCAACCCATCACCGTCCAGCAAGCCTACGATGGAATTACTCATGCACGGCGGTGAGCATCATGAAATTGGTGATTGAGGATGCTTGATGATGACGGCGGCGACGAATCCCCCTCTCGGGAGCCCCGAACGGACGCCCGATCAGCCCTCCCGAGAGAGATTAGGGTGCTGTTAGATGTACTGCAAAAAGGTCAAGTTAAAGAGATATTAGGAAAATTGTTTCCGCTTGGCGGCGGCTCCGTATCGTAAAACGCGATGAAACTTTCTCTCTGATTTTTTTTCTCCCCGAAAGCCAATATATGGAGTTGGAGTTGGCGTCGGAGGGTCTCCAGGGGGGCCACGAGGTAGGGGGCACGCCCAAGAGGGGGGCGCCCCCCACCCTCGTGGACAGGGTGTGGGCCCCCTGGTCTTCATCTTTGGCGAGGATTTTTTTTATTTTTTATATGACATCCCATGGAGTTTCAGGTCATTCCGAGAACTTTTGTTTTCTGCATATAAAACAACATCATGGCTATTCTGCTGAAAACAGCGTCAGTCCGGGTTAGTACCATTCAAATCATACAAGTTAGAGTCCAAAACAAGGGCAAAAGTATTTGGAAAAGTAGATACGACGGAGACGTATCAACTCCCCCAAGCTTAAACCCTTGCTTGTCCTCAAGCAATTCAGTTGACAAACTGAAAGAGAAAAAGAAAAAAGTTTACAAACTCTGTTTGCTCTAGTTGTTGTACCTATATCAAGCCAACATTCAGGTTTTCAGCAAAGATTATAACTAACCACATTTCCAATAATTCTCAGATCTCATGTTTACTCATATCAATAACATAATCAGCTAGCAAGCCATAATAATAAATCTCGGATGACAACACTTTCTCAAAACAATCATAATATGATATAACAAGATGGTATCTCACTAGCCCTTTACGAGACCAAGAAACATAAATGCAGAGCACCTTCAAAGATCAAGGACTGACTAGACATTGTAATTCATGGTAAAAGAGATCCAATAATAGTCATACCCGATATAAATTAACAGTAGTGAATGCAAATGACAGTTGTGCTCTCCAGCTAGTGCTTTTTAATAAGAGGGTGATGACTCAACATAAAAATAAATAGATAGGCCCTTCGTAGAGGGAAGCAGGGATTTGTAGAGGTGCCAGAGCTTGATTTCAAAATAGAGAAAATTTATATTTTGAGTGGCATACTTTCATTGTCAACATAACAACTAAGAGATGACGATATCTTCCATGCTAAAAAAATTATAGGCGGTTCCCAAAAAGAATGGTAAAGTTTATACTCCCCCTCCTCCAAAAGCATCAATCCATGGCTTGCTCGAAACAACGAGTGCCTCCAACATTCAACGGGTCTCAGGGGAGTTTTTTTTGCAATTATTTTGATTTAGTTTGCATAAAGCATGGGACTGGGCATCCCGGTGACCAGCCATTTTCTCGTGAATGAGGAGCGGAGTCCACTCCTCTTGAGAATAACCCGCCTAACATGGAAGATAAGGGCAGCCCTAGTTGATATATGAGCTATTCGAGCATGCAAAACAGAATGTTTATTTGAAGGTTTAGAGTTTGGCACATACAAATTTACTTGGAATGGCAGGTAGATACCGCATATAGGAAGGTATAGTGGACTCATATGGAATAACTTTGGGGTTTAAGGGATTGGATGCACAAGCAGTATTCCCGCTTAGTACAAGTGAAGGCTAGCAAAAGACTGGGAAGCGACCAACTAGAGAGCGATGTCGGTGTACTAGAGTAGGGGTACCCTTGTATCCCGAACTCGTGCACGGGCAGTTGCAGCACCTCGTGGCAGGGCTGGCCTGGTGACTGCCAAGGTCCTCAGCGGCTCCTTTGGAGCCATTCAAGAACAAAGTACTCAAGGCCCCGACAAGAGGAGCTTGCCGGGAAGGCCACTCAAGGCACGAAGGAAACAAGACCCCGGCAAGAGGAGCTTGCCGGGAAGGCTTGGTGAGCGACAAGCTCCCAAGCGCGACAAGGATTCAGCCGCGGCAAGATACTTGCCGCGGCAGGCAACCTCTCTTCATCTCCGCTCCAGCTCATCCGCCAACGTGTCGCAGTGGGGCTATTCCGGGCACGCGTGTCAAAGGGCTGTGCAGCCAGTGAGGGAGCAGCGATAAGCGGCGCCGACAAGCTACCATCGTGGCAAGCGGAGGCGCACTTGCGGTCCCTATTGCACTGTTCAGGCGACAAGGACGGGCATTTATTACTTTTGTCCCTTGCCGTCAGAGTTAGGTATAGATCACTGTACACTGTACAAAGCGGTGTACCAACCACTGTTTTTCCTATTTTACCCTTGTCTACCTGCCACCTGTGGTGACCCCTTGAACCTATAAAAGGAGGCCCAAGTGCAACGTAGAAAGGGTTCGGCTCCGGTTGAGTTCATTCGACTCATTCGAGACCACACTCACTCAGGCTAGGTTTTGTAGCTCTCATTGCTCCCTAGCAAGAACACAATACAATCAAACAAGCAGCAGTAGGAGTGTTATCTCTCCGGAGAGCTCCGAAGTTGGGTAAATCTGCTCGTGTGCATCGCCTCGATCTGCTCTTTGTGCATTCTCCGCCCCCCTCCGAACCACAAGGGACTAGGTCCCATAGGTGTTCGTGGGACACGATCAGCTTCCCCGACAAGCGACAACAGTCATGAACATGCATTAAAATTAATAAACATTGAATACAGGCATGAGTAGGATATAATCCACCATGAACATAAATATCGTGAAGGCTATGTTGATTTGTTTCAACTACATGCGTGAACATGTGCCAAGTCAAGTCACTTAAATCATTCAAAGGAGGATACCACCCTATCATACCACATCATAATCATCTCAATAGCATGTTGGCACGCAAGGTAAACCATTATAAATCATAGTTAATCAAGCATGGCACAAGCAACTATGATCTCTAATTGTCATTGCAAACATGTTTATTCATAATCAGCTGAATCAAGAACGATGAACTCATCATATTTACAAAAACAAAAGAGGTCGAGTTCATACCAGCTTTTCCCATCTCAGTCAGTCCATCATTGCGGTGCAGGCTGCAGGGGGACGAGACGACAAGATCCTCGCCAACTACTTCCCTCTGGTGCTCAAGCCAAACGTCAGATCTTGGCTCATGCACTTGCCGGACAGCTCTATATCTTCTTGGGCAAATTTGTGCCATCAGTTTGTCGGCGCCTTCACAGGCGGCCACAAGCCTCATGGCCAAGAGAGTGACCTTCACCTGCTTGCCCAGAAGGAGGGAGAGTCCCTGCGCAAGTTTATCCAGAGATTCAGTCGTGTGCACTACAACATCCCAGATGTCCACCCTGCCGCGGTGATCAGCGCGTTTCATCAGAACGTGCGGAACCGCAGGATGAGGGAGGAGATTGCGATGTGCAAAGTCAAGGACGTCAGTGAGTTGTATGCCTTGGCCGACAAGTGTGCACGCGCTGAGGAGGGAAGAAGACTCCTAGGAGAGAATGTGGGAGCAGAATCTGACAGTGAGGAGACCGCCCCGGCAAGGAAGAGCCGGCGGCGGAACAACAGAAAGAAGAAGAGCAAAGAGGTACTAGTTGTCGAGCAGTCCGGCAACGGAGGTGGCGCCAAGAAGGCTAAGGTTGGCGGCTCCGGCAAGGAGGTTGCCGCTGGCACCGACCGCCAAGCTGTGGCGGCCGCCGACAAGCCGGACAGCTCCAACAAGCAGTACTGTAAGATTCACCGCACCAAGGGCCACGATCTCCAGAGTTGCAAGAAAGTCGAGCAACTTGTTGAACAGCAGAAGGCTGAATACAAGCGGCGAGGCAAGGAGAAGGCCCAGGAGGGTGCTGTGGCAGCTAGTAAGAAGAGACCCGGCCGGGGAGGACGCCGCGGCAAGGCCAAGCAGCGGCATGGAGATAGACCTCCCCGCGGCCGCGACAAGGATGAAGACGATGATGACGACGAAGACATGGAAGACGATGAAGCTGATGAGCAAGAGTTTCAGAAGGCAACAGAGGTTCTCTGCGTTGACGGTGGTGCTTCTCTGCATACCTCGCACCGCCAACTCAGGCAATGGATGCGTGAGGTTAATGCAGCAGAACCATCCGTAGAGTCACGCAGACCTCTGAAGTGGTCCAGCACACCCATCATCTTCGATATTGAGGACCACCCTGATCGGATAACTGCGGTCGGGTGCTTGCCGATGTTGGTCCCACCAACCATCCGCAACCTCAAGGTCACTAAGCTGTTGGTTGACGGCGGGGCCGGCCTAAACCTGATCTCCTCTGTAGTGCTCCAGAAGCTTCAAATCCCTGACAGCGAGCTCGAAGAGACTGGCACTTTCCAAGGAATCAACCCAGGAAGGAGCAAGCCGAAAGGGAAGATCACATTGCCGGTAACATTTGGCAGTGAGTTAAATTTCAAGACTGAGAGGGTCACATTCGACGTTGCTGATTTCCCATTGCCCTACAATGGGATACTTGGTCGTCCAGCACTCGCCAAGTTCATGGCAGCCTCTCATTACGCCTACAACTTATTCAAAATGCCCGGCCCGATAAGCGTCATTTCTGTCCATGGCGACAAGAAGGATGCGCTTATTTGCGCCGACAAGATTTACCGGGATGCAGCAGCTGCGACAGATAGCAAACCACTTGCCGCTGAAGCTCCCGGGGGGAAGAAGAAGACCACCTTGTCCGGCAAGAGCTCTGGTGCCCACTCCGGCAAGCGCACCTCTTCGGAGTGCTACGCTACCGTCAAGGACGCGCCATCGAGCTCCACCAGCAAGTGCAAGAAGATGATGGCGGCTCCGCCGAAGACCAAGAAGGTGCCCGCCAAGGAGGACGACACTGGTGGTACCTTCACCATCAGTGCCACACTTGACCCTAAATAGGAAGGCGAGCTCGTTGCTTTCCTGCGGGCGAATGTTGACGTGTTTGCATGGCAACCGTCTGACATCCCCGGTGTTCCCAGGAAGGTAATTGAGCACCACCTAGCTGTCTGTCCTCACGCGCGGCCCGTCAAGCAAAAAGTTAGGAAACAGGCAGTGGAGCGCCAAGAGTTCATAGCAGAAGATATCAAGAAACTGGAAGCAGCAGGCCTTGTTAGAGGAGTGCTCCATCCCACGTGGTTGGCTAATCCGGTAGTTGTACGCAAGGCAAATGGGAAATGGAGACTTTGTATTGACTTCACGGATGTTAATAAAGCTTGTCCCAAAGACCCATTTCCCTTGCCACGTATCGACCAGATTGTTGACTCCACAGCTGGATGTGATTTGCTTTCATTTCTTGATGCATACTCCGGATATCATCAGATATTCATGGCAGAAGAGGATGAAGAGAAAACCGCATTCATTACACCATGTGGCACGTACTGCTTCATACGGATGCCTTTTGGTTTGAAGAATGCTGGTTCAACATTTGCAAGAGTAGTCCATAATGCCTTTGAGCCACAAATGCACAGAAATGTAGAAGCTTACATGGATGACATAGTGGTCAAGAGCAAGGACAAAGCAACTCTGGTTCAAGACTTAGATGAGACCTTTGCAAATCTGCGCAAGATCAACCTCAAGCTCATCCCCGAGAAGTGTGTGTTTGGAGTCCCTTCCGGCAAGCTTCTCGGGTTCTTCGTGTCTCAGAGGGGAATTGAAGCCAACCCCGACAAGATCAAGGCCATTGAGCAGATTGAAGCACCAAAGCGCGTCAAGGATGTAAGAAGGCTTGCCGGTTGCGTGGCTGCTCTCAGCAGGTTTATCTCTAAGTCAGCTGAGCGCGCCCTGCCATTTTTCAAGATTTTGAAAAAGGCAAGTCCAATGAAATGGACTCCCGAAGCGGAGGCTGCGCTGCAGGACTTAAAGAGGTACATGTCCTCCACTCCAATACTTGTCACACCTAGGCCACAAGAGAAGTTGCTGCTGTACATCGCGGTGACCAATCAAGTGGTTAGTGCTGCGTTAGTAGCGGAAAGGGAGGCAGATGAGGAGCCGGCAACCGAGGCAGATGCATCCAGCGACAAGCAGGGGGCTTCGCCGACAAGCTCTGGTCCCGACAAGGACGGATTTGCGCAGGATTGTGAGAAGATGCAGAAAAGGATGGTGCAGCGCCCAGTCTACTTTGTCAGTTCCCTTCTGCAGGGGGCTAGGTCAAGGTACTCTGGTGTGCAGAAGTTGCTTTTCGGCCTCCTCATGGCCTCGAGAAAGCTGCGCCATTACTTCCAAGCACATGAGATAATAGTTGTCACTCGTTTTCCGCTGAAGAGGATATTGCAAAATCCAGAAGCAACAGGCAGGATTGTCGAGTGGGCACTGGAACTGTCAAGCTTTGGCCTCAAGTTTGAAAGCACTTCAACTATCCAAAGCAGAGCATTGGCAGAGTTTATAGCAGAATGGACGCCAATGCACGATGAAGAAATTCCAGAGACAAGCATCCCCGTCAAGGAAGCAAGTAAAGAGTGGCTGATGTACTTTGATGGTGCCTTCTTGCTGCAAGGCGCCGGTGCCGGCGTGCTGCTTATCGCACCCACCGGAGAACACCTCAAGTACATAGTCCAAATGCACTTTCCCAAGGAGCAAGCAACAAATAATACAGCAGAGTATGAAGGATTGCTTGCCGGTCTAAGGATTGCAGTGGACCTTGGGATCAAGAAGCTTATCGTTAGGGGTGACTCGCAGCTTGTCGTCCGCCAAGTAAACAAAGATTATCAGAGTCCGTTGATGGAAGCCTACGTTGATGAAGTGAGAAAGCTAGAAGAACACTTTGAAGGCCTACAAATGGAACATGTTCCAAGAGCTCAGAATGATATCGCTGATGGCCTATCAATGTGTGCTGCACTCAAGTTACCTGTGGAACCAGGAATTTTTGTGCTCAAGCTGACTCAACCAACTGTAACACCATCGACCGGACAAAGCAAGAAGAGGAAGTTGGTTTCTGGTGACTACTTTCCGGAGAGCTCCCTGAAGCCGCCGCCAAGAAGGTCCCCAAAATCAACGCAGATATCGCTGAGGAGCGGTCTGCTCCGACAAGCCCTAGGGTTTGTTTCGTTGAAGCAGACGCTCCCGACAAGCTTTGCTCTGGGAAGCTTGCCGGGGATCATCAAGCTCCGGCCGAACCGCAGGTTCTTGCCGTGGAAGCTGATGTTCCCGCAGCGGCAGATGTGCCTTTAGTCCTTGTTGTCGAGCCGCAAGCTCCAACATGGGCGCAACAAATCGTCCATTTCCTTCAGACAGGAGAACTTCCCGAAGAGCAAGAAGAAGCGGAAAGAGTAGCCCGGCAGTCAAGTATGTACCAGTTGGTTGACAACATTCTGTACAGAAGAAGACTCAACGGAGTGAAATTGAAGTGTATTTGCCGGGAATATGGACAGAAGCTGTTGGCAGAGATACACGGAGGCATATGTGGTCACCACATTGGCGCAAGAGCACTTGCCGGCAAAGCTTTCCGGCAAGGTTTCTTCGCCGAAGCCCTCCGAGATGCAACTGCACAAGTAACCAAGTGTGAAGCGTGCGGCCCATTCAAAACAGATACACTAGCCAGCTCAAGCTCTCCGCACGATCCCTTTATCCTGGCCATTTTCGGTGCTGGGGCTCGACATCCTCGGCCCCTTTCCCGAGCTGTCGGGGCTTTGAGTACTTGTGCGTTGCAATCGACAAGTTCACAAAGTGGCGGAAGTGGAAGCATGAGGAAGGTGACAGCACGATCGGCGATCAAGTTCTTCAGTCAATTGTTTGTCGTTTTGGGATTCCTAATCGGATCATCACCGACAACGGCACACAATTCACGAGTCGCACCTTCATGCGGTCGTCCAAGATCTTGGCGCCAAGGTCTGCTTTATTCGCTTGCTCATCCGAGAAGCAGCGGTCAGCGAAGAGGGCAAGCGCTGAAGTGCTGCGAGGACTCAAGACCAGAACTCTCGACAGGCTGTGCAAGTGCGGAAGAAACTGGATTGAGGAGCTGCGAGTGGTTCTTTGGTCGATCAGGACGACACCAAATCGAGCCACCGCCGGACACCTTTCGCTCTAGTCTATGGAGCGAGGCAGTTCTCCCCACGGAACTCAGATACGGGTCACCTCGAGTACTCGCTTATGATGAGCTTGAGCAAGAGCAGCTGCGACAAGATGACGCGCTGCTCCTCGAGGAGGATCGTTTTCATGCTGCTGTACGAGCTGCTCGTTACCAGCAAGCTTTGCGCCGCTACCATAGCCGTAAAGTTAGTGCCAGAAGCTTCGAGGAAGGCGACCTTGTTCTTCGGCGCGTTCAATCCGCCAAGAATTCCAACAAGTTGACGCCAAAGTGGGAAGGCCCTTATCGGGTGAAATGAGTCACTAGGCCTGGCGTTGTCCGCCTTGAGACCGAAGATGGCGTTCCAGTGAGCAACTCCTGGGATATAGAGCATCTCCGTAAGTTTTACCCATAGGGCGCGGTTGCCGGAACCCGTTCCGGCAACCACCCTTTTGTACAAGTCTTGCCGCTGTTGCATGTAATCCTTTGTAAAAAGTCGGGCGCAGACCCCGTGCATCAGTAAAGCTTATGTGTTGCGCACAACTTGTCAATTTCATGCTTTCATCATTATTTTGCATGTATCATCGACATTTTGTGCAGCATCCGCACCGATGGCGATAACGAGCCACTAGGCTCCATAACTTTATTTTCTCTCCTTTCTTCTCAAGTGAAAGGAAGGTTCATCCGCCCACAAGTTAGCCGGGGAAGGAGAAGATAATGGTGTGGGCCACCAAGTGTCGCTCGAGGAAGTATCGCCTTGCCGGGAAGCAAACGACAGAAAAGCTAAGTTGCTAAGTTTAAGCAATCAGTTTTTAAATTTTTTTAAGTTATCTTCCTCGAACGATAGTACTTTGTATGGAAAACCTGTGCACGGAGGAACCAACTCGTAGCTAGTCGCACCCTTACTTTGTTTCGAATCCGCTCAACAACTTAAGTGCGCTGCAATTAGTTGCGACAAGGTTGCTTGTCGGAGGCGGCATCGCCAGCAGGCTGCTGACGTCCCGCACTCAGCGCTCGCGGCAAAGGTGCTCGCACCGACAAGTTCCCTAAAAGCGCAGGGCACAAACATACAAAGGAAGAAATCAAGTAAAGGGAATAACATTGCAATCGTTGCCTAAGATAGAGTATATTACAAAATAACTTGTCGCAGATCTAATAGATTGTTCTCCTAAACATGATCTGCAGCGACAAGGGAAAGATAAACTTGGCGGCCTAGTCCACGCGGTCGCCGTCAAGCCTCTTGACTCCGCTCACCCTGTCCACGATGGGTGCGAGAAGGTCCTTGAGTGCTTCGACGTCAGCAGTCGGAGGCAGGGACTTGAGGACGTTGGTGAAGTTGACGCCTGGATTGCGGAAGGCCACCTTCATCAGCACCTTCTGGAGGGCTCCGGCACAGACTTGGCGCGACTCGTCGGCCAGCTGCTTTGGGATCTCCTCCCGGAGCCGCTGGAGACCCGTCAACACGCCTTTGAAGAACAGGCTGAGCTTGGCGCTGGGTTGAAGGCTCTCGTCGGTGGAGTACCCGAGGTCCACCATCCCCAGCTCCATCAGCTCATTGTGGATGGCGGCGGCGGTATCCACAAGACCCTCCGTCCAGTGCATCACGCTGTCTCTGAGAGTATTCTGGGCGGTCACAGCGTTCGACAGCAGCTCCTCGTTGGCTTTGATCTTCTCCAACAGGCCCGCTTCTCGCCCCTTGGCGCCGTCCAGCGCCTCCGTCAAGGTGGTCAGCTTCAGTTCCAGATCTTCCTTGGAGTCCTTGGCGGCGTCGAGCTCTTTGATCTTCTCAGCGAAATGACCCTGCAACTCACCAAGAGTATAGGCGTCCTTCTCGCGCTCGCGCTTCAGCCCAGTGACCTCCTCGCCACTCTTCTGGAGGGTGGCCTCCAGCTGCACCACCCTCGTCTCCAATTCCTTCTTGGCGGCCTCGGCAGCTGCGGCGGCGTCCTTTGCCTCCTTGAGTGCTCCGCCAATTGACTGCTCGTGCGCGGCAAGATCTTCCTCGTAGCTGTCGAGGTTGATCTTCCGCTGCGCCACTCACCTTCTTCTTGTGGAGAGCTTCTCGCCGGCGAGCCTTTGCTGCTCCTCGACCTCGGCCTTCTCCAAGATGAAGGCCGTGCGCTCTTCGGAGAGTTGCTCCCACGCTTCTGCTATGTCCCGGAGAGTTTCCTTGTTGGTGCGCCGAAGCTCTTCTGTGCGCTTCTCCATGTCAGCTCCCGCCCTCGCGACAAGTGCCTCCCTGGACTCCAGCTTGGCTTGTCGGGCGCGGTAGAGCGACAACAACCTCTTCAGCAGCTGCTCCTCCTCAGGCTCGCCGCTGCTGCTGCTTGGAGCGTCAACCAGCGACAGCCCGGCGGAGGCGAGCAGTTCCGCGTCGAAGGTCTCCCCTTCGGCTGGTGCCCTGGAGCTTGACGCCCATGGGAGCTTGATGAAGACACCGTAGCCGGCCTTCAGATAGGCGCCGGGCTGGGGCTCTTCGGAGCCTGGTGCTGCGTCGGTGGCGGAGGGATCGGCGGTTGGCGTAGCGCCTGGTGCTCCTGCGGCCTCAGGGCCGTCAGTACGACCACCAGACCCCTCCCCAGCCTCCGCGCCAGCAGCTGTGACGCCCTCGATTCAATCGTACACTAATCATGCACGCAAATGTGTACGATCAAGATCAAGGACTCACGGGAAGATATCACAACACAACTCTACAAATAAAATAAGTCATACAAGCATCATAATACAAGCCGGGGCCTCGAGGGCTCGAATACAAGTGCTCGATCATAGGCGAGTCGTGGAAGCAACAATATCTGAGTACGTACATAAGTTAAACAAGGTGCCATAAGATGGCTAGCACAAAGCTGGGATCTGAGATCGAAGAGGAGCAGGCCTCCTGCATGGGATCCTCCTAGGTCACTCCTGGTCGTCGTCAGCGGGCTGCACGTAGTAGTAGGCGCCTCCGGAGTAGTAGTCGTCGTAGGCGGTGGCGTCTGGATCCTGGGCTCCATCGTCTGATAGCAGCAATCGAGTAGAGATAGGGGAAAAAGGGGGAACAAGGCAACCGTGAGTACTCATCCAAAGTACTCGCAAGCAAGGAGCTACACTACATATGCATGGATATATGTGTAAAGGCCATATCAGTGGACTGAACTGCAGAAATGCCAGAATAGAGAGAAGGCCTAGTCCTATCGAAGACTAGCATCTTCCGGAATCCACCATCTTGCAGCAAACAAGAGGGAGTAGAGTAACATAACTTAAAGTAGCAGTAGTGTTATCAACCTCGGCCAGAGATCCTTTCTCGACTCCCTGCGAGAAAGAAATCCCAGAGCCATACTATCCAGTTATCATCACAATCCAAATCTCATCGCAATCCATTGCTCATATCCATGTCTCATCTCAAGTAACCAGTTCTAGTTGTATCGATCGGGATACAACTCCAAGCGTCCGTTACCGTAGGACAGGCTATCGATAGATGTTTTCTTCCCTGCAGGGGTGCACCAACTTACCCACCACTTCGCTTAACTCCGGCGGACACACTTTCCGGGTCATGCCCGCCTCGGTCAAACAATACGCCAAACCCGACCTAGGCTTAATAGAGAGGCCAACCGCGGACTAAACCTATGCCCCGGGGTCATGGGCCATCTCCCGGGACTCTCAAGACTGCGTTGCGGGCGGCGGAAGCAGACCTAGCCTAACAGCGTTCCAGCCCAATCCGGTAGCGCCCCCTCGCCGACGCCTAATAAGCTTCGCTGATGTATCTGACGAGAACGCCCATACTTAGCCCACGTGATGGTTAGTGCTATCGGGCGAGAGGCCCTCGGATCAAATATCCAAATCGTAGTGGATTAGGAACGCAGCGGTAACAAGCAGAACTCACGAAGATGTGACCCGTTGCCCGTCTCGAGGACTTGTGGCAAGGGCTAGGAATGCCGCCCACGCCTCGTAAAGTATCTCGCGGGCACCCTCCAGGTCAACCCGTCTCCACATCACTGCAAATTAAGCGCGCTGGTACCCTCGTGGTCGACCCGTCTTTCCAAATAACATGGTAAAGTCCAAGTAACCGTGAGTCCAAACATCAAGGGGAAAACACGAGGAATCACCCCCGGTGTATTCCACTCAATGTAGTCATCAAGGTGAACATAAGAGGATTCACCCTCGAGGTCCACACTTGAGGGGTTGCACGACAGAGTCGTATTGGAAGTGGTTAAAGAGGAAATCACCCTCGATGACCACAACCGAATAACTATACTACAGGGTTAATATCAGAAGTGCTGCAGAGGTTTCACCCTCGGTACTCGATAGTAACCTAGTAGTGTCGAGCAACTAAGGGGAAGTGATGTGCGGTGTCGGGCCTGGTCTCGATCCGTTGATCGGGTCTTCAATGATGAAGCGAGGGCAACAAGGACAAGGTGGGGGTCAGCGATGGGTCTCTAACCAACCTATACTAAGCGGTTTAGGATAAGCGGTAGGTAACAATAGCAGGTTACAATAAGCAGGCTATGCAATGTAATAGGAGCAACAACAACAGTAGCAAAATCTAGTGCAAGCAATAAGAGAATGGAATGGGCGATATCGGGATGATCAAAAGGGGGCTTGCCTGGTTGCTCTGGCAAGAGAGAGTGATCGTCAGCACTGTAGTCGAACTGGCCAGCTGCAGCGTCGGTCTCGTAGTCTACCGAAGAGAAGAGGGGGAAGAAACAATGAATACACGATAACAGATGCATAACGATGCATGACATGCCAAGAAGCGATGCTAGGCGTGCCCTAACGTGGTAAGAGGGGTACTGGTTTAGGGGGGAAGGCATCCGGGAAGTTATCCCGGTTCCGGACGTCTGTCATACAGATGAACCGGAGGAGAAAGTTTGCAGGTTCGATAGGTTAGAGACGTGCGGTGGACGAACGGACTGCGTATCCGGAATCGTCTCGTCGTTCTGAGCAACTTTCATGTTGAAAATATTTTAATCCGGGCTACGGATTAAAAGTTATGAATTATAAAAGGTTTTATTAATTTCTGGAATTTTAATTAATTAATTAATTAATTTGAAAAACATTTATGACATCGGCATGAGGTCATGCCGACGTCATCGCCAACAGGGTTGACTAAGTCAACCACCGCCAGTGGGTCCCACATGTCATACACTAATAGCTTAATTAACCTAATCAGATTAATTAAACTTAGTTAATTAAGTTAACTAATGATTAGTATTAATTAATCCAGATTAATTAGTTTAATTAATTACCCAATTAATTAGCTAATGATTAGGTTTAACTAATCCAGAATTAATTAGTTTAATTAATTACCCTATTAATTAATTAATTAATTATTTAGTTAATTAGTTTAATTACTTTTAATTCATTTTAAATCATTTTTGATTCATTTAATTAAAACATTTCTTTTAAACGTTTATGGGGGTGGGGCCCCTAGTCGACACGTGGCCCAAGCAGTGCGGGCGTCGCGAAGTGCGGGCGTTGCCGATCGTGCGACCAGCCCGGTCGGGCAGGGCGGCAAGTGGCCGAAGTGGCCTGCCACAGCGCCCAGCCCAGCAGCAGCCGGTGAGGCGGCGGCGAGGAGGCAGTGTGAGGCTCGGGAGAAAAGGGGGGATCGGGGCGGTCAGTCTGGCGGAGGCGCCGAGCAGGGGAGGGAGGGGCGGGGCTCGGGGCTCAGGCGGCCTTGAGTCGCCGACGAGGGGGGGAAGGAAGGAGTCGGCGCCACGGTGGCCGGGCGAGCCGAGCCGACGAGGCCCCGGGCCGGATCCGGCCGGGAGAGGTCGAGGGGGTCGGGGAGGGCGCGCGGTCTGTGGCGGCCGGAGCCCCGGGAAGCCGGAGGGGACCGGAGGGGGGGGGCGTCGCCCAGGCACGGCCGAGCAGGACGCCGACGAGGGAGAGGAGGAGGCGGTCGAGCTCACGGGGGGTATCAGGGGTCTCGGGCAGCTGCGAGGGAGCTCAGGGCAGGCCGGCGGGGAGGGCGGGGAGGCCGCCGAGGGAGGCGGGGCGTCAGGCGCCGAGGTCCGGCTCGGCCTCGGTGGGGGCGGAGGAGGGGAGGGCGTCCCAGGCGTGTGGAGGAGGAGGGAGGAGCGGGCGGGGGGGGCAGGGGGAACGGCGGCGAGGGGGTCGCCGTCGGGGAGAGGCGGTCGGTGGCGGGGGTGGCCCAGCCCGATCGGATCGGGAGAGGTGGGGAGGCGAGTGGGGAGAGAGTGGGAGCGGGCTAGGGTTTCGGTGCCCCCGATGGGGGGTTCTAGTGGGGGGGTGTGGCCCGGCTGGGCCGGCCTGGTGGCCCAGTGGGGCTGGCCCAGGAGGGGGGAGAGATGGGCCAAGGGGAGTGGGAGGGGGCGGCTGGTTGGGCGGTGGGGTTTATCCCCTCCCATGTATTTTTCTTTTTAAATTTTTTTTTTTGACAGCAACGAAACCACGATTAGAAACTTAACAGAACCGGGGGTTCTTGTTGCAAACCATCCGGCGTTACAAATCTCCTCCACTACAAGAAATCTCGTCCGAGATTTAGGAGGTAGAAGGAAAGAGTCGGGATATTCATCTCGTGAGGCGATCCTCGCGTTCCCGGTGGCTTCATCTTGAGTGATTCGACCATTTGGACTTTGAGAATTTGATCGCCTTCGGCGGTGCGGCGTTCAGCTTGGCGAGAATGCGGACGGATGCTCTTTATAGGAGAGGTCTGTTGCAATTCGAGCACTTCATGGTCCTTTGCTCGGATTGGGTCCTTGAAGCAGCGTCGGAGTTGGGACACGTGGAACACATCGTGAACACGAGAAAGGTTCAAGGAAGCTCCAGTTGATAAGCCACTTTTCCACGCCTTTCGAGAATAGTGAAAGGGCCAATATAGCGAGGAGCTAGCTTGCCCTTGATTCCGGCGGTGAGCACCCTTCATTGGTGTAGCGAAGATAGGCCTTTTCGCCAAAGTTGATAGACCATGTCCTTGTGATGACGGTCATAATTACTCTTTTGACGCCTTGAGCAGTCTTGAGATTCTCGCGAATAATGCGGACTTGTTCTTGGCATGTTGGATAATATCCGGACGAAGAGTGGGCGTTCCCAGTTTCGACCAGTTCGGAGGGTTCGCACTTTCGTCCATATAACACTTGAAGGGGCCATCTTGAGACTAGCTTGAAAGCTATTATTATAAGAGAACTCAGCATCTGGGAGAGATTCCTCCCATTTCTTGCGAATGAGGCGACACAAGCTCGAAGCATGTCTTGAGAATTTGGTTGACACGCTCAACTTGCCCTTGAGACTGCGGATGAAAGCGATCTTGAAAGATAAATGAGTCCCCATAGCTTCTTGAAAACTTGCCCGAATCTTGAAGTGAATAAGCTGCCACGGTCCAAACGATAACCAGTGGAATACCGTGAAGTGAAACAATTCGGACATATAGGCGTTGCAAGCTGGCTAGCGATGATCGTTTCTTTGACCGCCAGAAAATGTGCAACTTTAGAAAGCGGTCAATGGCGACAAGAATAGCATCATTACCTTTCTGCGATTTGGGAAACCCAGTGACAAAGTCCATTTCAACATGGTCCCATTTCCATTCGGGAATAGAGATAGGCTGCAGAGTTCCAGAGGGCCTTTGATGTTCTGCTTTGATCTGACGGCAAGCGTCACACTCGAAACATAGCGAGCAATGTCACTGCTTCATATTAGACCACGGAATCTCGGCGAATGTCTTGATACATCTTTGTACTGCCGGGGTGGATACATAGAGGCGTATCATGAGCTTCTTGCATAACCTTCCGGTCATATCCAGGTTGTCCTTCTTGCAAGGCACCACTAAGCGGCCTTTGAAGTACAAAGGCGCCATCATCAGCAATAGTGAAGGATGAGGATTTCCTTTCACGCGCCTTGTTTAAGCTTGTAGACCTCGAGTCGATCCTGCATTGTCTTTATGGTGCCCAAGAGATCGGGTTCAACAGCCAGGGTAAAGAGGATCCTGAGGAACAACACGGAGATTCATCTTGCGGAACTCCGGAGGAGGGGGGCGAAGTGCACCGGAGGAACAATATGGAGGTTCAGCTGCTGAATTCTTCAACAAGTGAGGCTGAACTTTGTGAACTGAAGGTGGTTGCATAAGACTTGCGGCTCAAAGCATCAGCCATCACATTAGCCTTGCTGGCGTATAGGAGATTCCCAAATCAAAGTCTGCAGTCTCCATCCATCTCTGGCAGCGGAGGTTCAGGTCTGGCTGAGTAAGCAGATACTTCAGACTTTGGTGGTCGGTGTAGATCTACATAGCGATTACCGAGAAGGTAATGTCGCCATTTGCTTTAAGCGCATGAATGACAGCAGCAAGTTCGAGGTCGTGAACTGGGTAGTTCTCCTCGTGAGGCGCGAATGTCGAGAGGCATAAGCAACCACTTTGCGCTCTTGCATTAGGACACCGCCTAATCCTTGGCGAAGCGTCGCGATAAATGACGAAGTCCTTCTTAGTATCGGGAGGAGCTAGCATTTGGGCGGTTGTCGACTTGTCCTTGAGTTCTGAAACTTTCACGACACTTATCATCCATTGGAACTTGGCGCCTTTATGCAATAGATTAGTCGAGGCACGGCAATCTTGGAGAAGTTCTCGGCGAATCGGCGGCAATAGCTGGCGAGACCGAAAACTTCGACTTATGCGTTCTTGGAGGAGTCAATCGAGAATAGCTGAACTCGTTCGGGGTTGGCAACAATACCATCCTTAGAAATGACATGCCCAAGATAGGTTACTTGGGAAGCGAATTCACATTTGGAGAACTTGGCATAGAGTTGATGCTCTCGTAGCTTTTCGGCCGCAAGGCGAAGATGTTCACATGTTCTTCTTCATTCTTGGAATAGATCAGGATATCATCCGGATAAACCACGACGAACTTGTCGAGGTAATCCATGAATATATAGTTCATCGAGTAGAGAGAAGGTGGCTGGAGCATTGGTTAAGCGAAAGACATGGCGGTGTACTCGTATGAACCATAACGAGTCACAAATGCGGTCTTGGGGATATCCTCCTCACGAACACGGATCTGGTGGTAACCCAACCTCAAGTCGAGTTTGAGAACAGCGGCGAACCAGCCAGTTGATCATAAAGATCATTGATCCGAGGAAGAGGATACTTATTCGAATGGTAGCTTGATTTATGGGACGGTAGTCTTGAACCAATCGGTTTGTCCCATCCTTCTTCTTGACAAAGAGAGAAGGTGCTCCCCAAGGAGAGCAACTTGGCGGATGAAACCACTTTGAAGAGATTTGTCGATTTCCTCCTTTAGCTCAAGGAGTTCATGCGGCGGCATCTTGTAGGGGCGCTTGGCTATAGGAGTGGTGCACGGTTTCAAGTCGATGGCGAATTCGACAGCCCTAGCGAGGGAATCCTGGAAGTTCTTGAGAAAGAGCGTCTTGGAAATGCATAAGCAGCAGAATGTTTTCAATTCCCTCGAGGGTGCGGCGTTCAATGCATTCAATGCATAGAGCCTTGCCTCGGCATTTTGAACGAGACGAGCATTGTAGCTACGATTTCATCGAAGGGTGCAGCGGATGGGCGGTCTTAGTGGCGCAAGCGATTGTCGCCGTATCGCTTTCAACCAATCCATCCCCAAAATGAGGTCAATGCTACAAGACTTTAGCACGATAGGAGAGACAAGAATTCCATTCCTTGATTTCAACGGGACGTCGTTGCAAATCATGGAAGTCCGACATTGGCCCGGGGTGTGTACTAATAGTGAAGCATTCATGTCTTAGCTTTTAAGGCCATGCATGAATGCAAAATCTTGGACATGAATGAATGTGATGCTCTGAATCGAATAAAACAGATCACGGTACTGAATTTACGAGAGTGTACCCATCACGATGGCAGGCTGGTCTTGAGCTTCGTTCAGTTCAACGTGGTTGGCTGAGCTTGCCCATAAGACTTGCCGGTGTTGTTGCGGTTCGATTGTTTCCACGGCCAGCTCTTTGGAAGGGCCACTGTGATTACAGTTCTGGTTGCATTCTCTAGCACGGTGCCACGGCTGTCCGCTTTGAAGCATAAGCCATTATTGGGAGTGGGAGCAGGAGCTTGGGGTGGTGGAGCTGGAAGCTTGGCTGCTTAGTTGTAGGCGAGGCGAGGTGTAGCATAGTTACGCTTTGAAGCGGATGCATTGGGCTGGTACATGCTATTGGGAATCCATATCTTGCGCCTGCGAGGCGGGCCCGAAGATGAGCGGTGTCACGGTTGCGCCTGTTAGAGCTCTGGTATTCCTGCAGACCAGTTTCGACATTGATAGCTTTGTTCACCAAGGTGGCGAAATCAGCAAAGTCGTGCACTAGAAGTGCGAGCTTGATGTCAGCTTGAAGTCCGTCACGGAACTTCTCTTGTCTGCGTGCATCAGTTGCAATATCCTCTTCAGCATAGCGAGACAAGTCCAAGAACTCTCGCTGATAGGCTTCAACAGTCTTGTTGCCTTGGGTGAGGTTGCGGAACTCACGCTTCTTCCGGTCCATGACCCCTTGAGGAATGAAGCGGGCGCGGAAGGCAGCCTGGAAGTCTGGCCAGGTGATGAGTGTCCCAAGCTGGCGAACGACGGTGGCTGTCCCACCATTGAGCTGCGGGTCCCTTGAGAAGAAGGAAGCAAAGGTGACATAGCTGGCAGGGGGTACATTAGCAGACTCCATCTCATAGGTGATGTCACGGAGCCAGTCATCAGCATCCAGTGGCTGAGTTGAGCTGCGGTACACGCTGGGGTTCAGGCGTATGAATTCCTGCAGAGTTGTTCCGTTTGGGTGCTGGTTCATATTGGGGCGAGGCTGAGCCATCATGTTCTCCATGGTGGCGATTCATCTCGAGCTGTTGGATCATACCAGCCATGTACTCGGCGGTGGTGGAAGGTTGTCACCACGACCACGACCTGCTGGCCTAACCATCCTGCTATTAAATAACAGGGGTAGTTCAGCATTTGAGAAGATAAGCAAGAGACAAGAATCATTCATGATGAAACACGCATAATGAAAGCAGCATGATGGAAACTACATAGTAGTTGGCATATCTTACAAAAGGAATCATGCATAGAGTTCGATACATAGAGTCCAGTACATAGACTACTACATCATAAGCGGCACGCAGGCTCGCGGCGAATACATCAAATGCTAACAAGCAAGCCTACATCAGTCCCACGCGGTACTGCGGAGGTAGCTGTAGCCTGAAAGCTGGTAGTGCGGCAGTGGATAGTCCTCCACGTCGGTGACACGAGGGCATGGATACTCACAGTGCTGAATCCGGCGTCCGTGGCGGGAAAGGGCCAAGTCGGGAGAGTAGCCTCCCACGTCGGCCAACCAACTCCACAGGGCATCACGGTCTGGCGGGGTAGATCGCGAGCAGCAGCTCTCCGGAGCGGACAAAGGGTGCATCAGCGTCGAGCACAGTAGAGTCTTGACGGGTGATGTACAACTTCGTGGCGAAAAGCTCGGTTAGCTCGATCCAGCCCATCGACATGCGTAACAAAGTTACGATGGTGGAAAGGCTCTCTGGTGGCGATGGTGTAGGCAGCGGTGTAGTAACCCTCCTCACCAACATCGACGCGATAGCAATGTGCACGAAGGGGAGGTGTCCAACTCTCGATACTCTGCGAAGGCGTGTCGGTGCAGCATAAGCAGCATCGTGGACTGCCATATCGATGGTCACTCCAACACCATGTGCGGTGTGCAGCCACAGAGTGGACTCGTACTCCCGAGAGTAGAGGTGGGCGATGGCGCGTCTGCTCCTGGTTGTAGTCTGGTACTCCTCATAGGCGGTGTACTCGGGGTGCCAGCGATAACCGGATAGGTCATCATCTCGGCTAGCACCGCAGTGATCCCGAGCACCAATGGCCGTCGTGTGGCGCACGACCTGCCTCGTGGGTTCCATCTGAAAACAAAGGCGTTTCAAAGGAGTCAAATGACGGGTGGAAATTGTTCAAATACAATTCCCAAAACAACTAAGGCTATATCCATCTTGGGGTGAATGCGGTCACGGGATCCTAGTGATAGTTAGTAAAATTGTTTAACCCGAGTAGAAGAGTTGAGCCCCGAGTAAAGGTCGAGGAGTAAAAGATCCTAATACCACCCGATGGCGGCGTGGGCCCGTAAGGCACACAGCCAAGTTAGTAAAAGTTTTGCAATGTCTAGACTCGACTTGACCAAGGAGTGTGGAAGGGGATTCCTACAGAGCGATCGGCTCGATACCAACTTGTGGCGCCCTCGATTCAATCGTACACTAATCATGCACGCAAATGTATGCGATCAAGATCAGAGACTCACGGAAGATATCACAACACAACTCTACAAATAAAATAAGTCATACAAGCATCATAATACAAGCCAGGGGCCTCGAGGGCTCGAATACAAGTGCTCGATCATAGGCGAGTCGTGGAAGCAACAATATCTGAGTCTGGACATAAGTTAAACAAGGTGCCATAAGATGGCTAGCACAAACTGGGATCTGATCGAAGAGGACAGGCCTCCTGCAGGATCCTCCTAGGTCACTCCAGGTCGTCGTCGTCGGGCTGCTGCGTAGTAGTAGGCGCCTCGAGTAGTAGTAAATGCGTGGCGGTGGCGTGCGGATCCAGGCTCCATCGTCGATAGCAGCAATCGAGTAGAGATAGGGAAAAAGGGGAACAAGGCAACCGTGAGTACTCATCCAAAGTACTGCAAACAAGGAACTACACTACATATGCATGGATATATGTGTAAAGGCCATATCGATGGACTGAATGCAGAAATGCGAGAATAGAGAAGGCCTAGTCCTATCGAAGACTAGCATCTTCGGAAACCACCATCTTGCAGCAAACAAGAGGAGTAGAGTAACATAACTTAAAGTAGCAGTAGTGTTATCAACCTCGGCGAGAGATCCTTTCTCGACTCCTGCGAGAAAGAAATCCCGAGCCATACTATCCGATTATCATCACAATCCAAATCTCATAATCCATTGCTCATATCCATGTCTCATCTCAAGTAACCAGTTCTAGTTGTATCGATCGGGATACAACTCCAAGCGTCCGTTACCATAGGACAGGCTATCGATAGATGTTTTCTTCCTGCGAGGGTGCACCAACTTACCCTACGCTTCGCTTAACTCCGGCCGGACACACTTTCGAGGTCATGCGGCCTCGGTCAAACAATACGCGCAACCCGACCTAGGCTTAATAGAGAGCCAGCCGCGGACTAAACCTATGCCCCGGGGGTCATGGGCCATCTCCCGAACTCACCCTGCGTTGCGGGCGGCCGAAGCAGACCTAGCCTAACAGGCGTTCCAGCCCAATCCGTAGCGCCGCTCAAGACGTGACGTCTAATAAGCTTCGCTGATGTATCTGACGCAGAACGCCCATACTTAGCCCACGTGATGGTTAGTGCTATCGGGCGAGGCCCTCGGATCAAATATCCAAATCGTAGTGGATTAGGAACGCAGCGGTAACAAGCGAACTCACGAAGATGTGACCCGTTGCCCGTCTCGAGGACTTGTGGCAAGGGCTAGGAATGCCGGCCACGCCTCGTAAGTATCTCGCGGGCACCCTCGAGTCAACCCGTCTCCACATCACTCGCAATTAAGCACGCTGGTACCCTCGTGGTCGACCCGTCTTTCCAAATAACAATGGTAAAAGTCCAAGTAACCGTGAGTCCAAACATCAAGGGAAAACACGAGGAATCACCCCGGTGTATTCCACTCAATGTAGTCATCAAGGTGAACATAAGAGGATTCACCCTCGAGGTCCACACTTGAGGGTTGCACTGACAGTCGTATCGGAAGTGGTTAAAGAGGAAATCACCCTCGATGACCACAACCGAATAACTATACTCTGAGGTTAATATCGGAAGTCTGCGGAGGTTTCACCCTCGGTACTCGATAGTAACCTAGTAGTGTCGAGCAACTAAGGGAAGTGATGTGCGGTGTCGGGGCTGGTCTCCAATCCGTTGATCGGGTCTTCAATGATGAAGCGAGGGCAACAAGGACAAGGTGGGGGTCAGCGATGGGTCTCTAACCAACCTATACTAAGCGGTTTAGGATAAGCGGTGAGGTAACAATAGCGAGGTTACAATAAGCAGGCTATACAGCAGAATAGGAGCAACAATAACAATAGCAAAAAATCTAGTGCAAGCAATAAGAGAATGGAATGGGCGATATCGGGATGATCAAAAGGGGCTTGCTGGTTGCTCGGGCAAGAGAGAGTGATCGTCGACCTTGTAGTCGAGGCGGCCACCGCAGGCGTCGGTCTCGTAGTCTACCAAGAGAAGAGGGGAAGAAACAATGAATACACGATAACGGATGCATAACGATGCATGACATGCCAAGAAGCGATGCTAGGCGTGCCCTAACGTGGTAAGAGGGTACTTGGTTTAGGGGAAGCATCCGGAAGTTATCCGGTTCGGACGTCTGTCATCTGAGATGAACCGGAGGAGAAAGTTTGCAGGTTCGATAGGTTAGAGGCGTGCGGTGGACGAGCGGAATTGCGTATCCGGAATCGTCTCGCCGTTCGAGCAACTTTCATGTTGAAAATATTTTAATCCGACTCTGATTAAAAGTTATGAATTATAAAAGGTTTTATTAATTTCTGGAATTTTAATTAATTAATTAATTAATTTGAAAAACATTTATGACATCGGCATGAGGTCATCTTGGCGTCATCGATAACAGGGTTGACTAAGTCAACCCCGCCAGTGGGTCCCACATGTCATACACTAATAACTTAATTAACCTAATCAGATTAATTAAACTTAGTTAATTAAGTTAACTAATGATTAGTATTAATTAATCCAGGATTAATTAGTTTAATTAATTACCCAATTAATTACCTAATGATTAGGTTTAACTAATCCAGAATTAATTAGTTTAATTAATTACCCTATTAATTAATTAATTAATTATTTAGTTAATTAGTTTAATTACTTTTAATTCATTTTAAATCATTTTTTGATTCTGTTTAATTAAAACATTTCTTTTAAACGTTTATGGGGGGGGTGGGGCCCCCTAGTCAGAGGCACGTGGCCCAAACGGTGCAGGCGTCATGAAGTGCAGGCGTTGCCGATCGGGCGCGACCGGCCGGGTCGTGTGAGGCGGTAGTGGCCGGGTTGAGCGCCCAGGCCGTGGCAGCGACGCCGTGAGCGGGGCGACGGAGGCCGTGACGGCTCGGGAGAAAAGGGGGGGATCGGGGGTCAGTCGGGGAGGCGGGAACGGGGGGAGGAGGGGAGGAGGCTCGGGGCTGGCGCGCCAGAGTCGCCGATCGCGAGGGAAGAGGAAGGGGAGTCAGGCGCGACAGGTGGCCGGGCGAGCCGAGCCACGAGGCCACGGGCCGGATCCGCCGGGGGAGGGTCGAGGGGGTCGGGAGAGGCGCGGCTGGGCGGCTGAGCCCTGGGAAGCCGGAGGGACCCGGAGGGGGGGAAGGCCACAGGCGTGGCACGCCGAGCCGGACGCCGACGAGGGAGAGGGAGGAGGCGGCGAGCTCACGGGGGGTATCAGGGGTCTCGGGCAGCTCTGCGAGGGAGCTCTGGGCAGGCCAGGGGGGGGGGGGAGGCAGGCCGCGCGGGGGGCGAGGGCGCCGGGCGCGAGGTCCGGCTCGGCCTCGGGGGGGGCGAGGAGAGGAGGGCGCCCCAGGCGTGTGGAGGAGGGGAGGAGCGAGGCGGGGGGGCAGGGGGAACGGCAGCGAGGGGGGGTCGCCGTCGGGGAGAGGCGGTCGGTGGCGAGGGGCGCCCGAGCCCGATCGGATCGGGAGAGGTGGGGCGCGAGTGGGGAGAGAGTGGGAGCGGCTAGGGTTTGGTGCCCCAAGGGGGGGTTCTAGTGGGGGTGTGGCCGGTGGGCAGCGGGTGGCCAGTGGGGCTGGCCCAGGAGGGGGAGAGATGGGCCAAGGGGGAGTGGGGAGGGGCCGGCTGGTTGGGCGGTGGGGGTTTATCCCCTCCCGGATGTATTTTTCTTTTATTAAATTTTTTTTTGACAGCTTGAAACCACGATTAGAAACTTAATGTAACCGGGGTTTCTTGTTGCAAACCATCCAGGCGTTACAGCAGCCTTGCGGCCTCCTCGCCGGCAGACCTGTCGGCGCCCGGCCTCCTCTTCCATGTTGGCGGCATCGTCATTGTTGCATGGCGTCCTCCTCGCCCGGCAACCTCTGCTCTCCATCGGCTCTCCGGCGGATGGATCTGATGATCGAGAAAAGAAAAGAACAAGTCAAGCAAATGTTCAAAAGAAGAACAAGAAAAGAACCCAGGGAAATTTTCAGTCAAGAAGATTACCTGCAATGGGATCTGTAGCCGCGGTCTCCACCACCGAGGGTCGTCGGCGCTGCCCCTTGTCGGAGAAGCTCCTTGTCGGAGAGCCTCCCTTGGGAGGCGCTCCCTTGGCGGAGATTTCTCCTTGGCGGCGTGGTTGAAGCAGGCGGGACTTGAGGTGACTTCCGAACCTCTGGTGAGGCTGTTCGCTCCTACACAAATCAACAAGCCAGAAATCAGAAGAAGGAGCACCCAAGCACACCTAACCGTAAGAAATGAATCAAATACTTACTGCTGGGGGCTGTCTTTGGGGCTGCTCGATGAAGGGTCGCCCGGATCCGGCAAGGGAGTCTCATCTGGCGCCTCCACAGCCATTAGGGAATCGTCTTCGACGACAACCACGGAGTCTTGGCCCTCTTGGCGCCCTCTGAGCCAGCGTCCCAAGAAGGAAAGAGCTCGAGCAAGCAAGTCAAATACAAGACAAAGCAGTAAATTGAAGAATTACAAGTAGCAGCGACGAGATCTTACTCTTCCTCTTCTTCCTCGGGCTGAGGCGGAGAAGTCAAATTCCTCTTCGGTGCGACGAGCTGGAGGAGTAGGCTCCCTCGGGCGCTTGGCGGTCTGCGGGGCCGTGGCTCCTGTAGGCCCGCTCCCGTTCTTGTGGCGGCATGAGGCGCTCCAGCGCAAGCAGTGCTTGCCGCATGTGGAGCGCGTCGGCGGCGAGGCGGCTGTTGGCCCGTCTGCCGCCCCGCCACTTCTTCGGTCTTGCGGAGGCATCTTCTTGGCGGGGCTGCGGGCTCCTCCCGCGGCAAGCTACTTGATGGCGGAGGGGAGGCGCCCCCGGCAGGCTCGTTCGGCTCAGCGTCGGGCTCGGCCTGCTCCTCCTCACCGGCAAACTCTTCTCGATCGGCAAGGCTTGCCGCCTCGGCTGCCTCTGCCTCCTCAACACTAAACCCAAACACGCCGGTGGCAGCAGCCTGCCGCCTCCTCCAACCTTGTGGCGTCGCGCCATCTCTTGCTTTCGGTGGTGTCGCGGTGAGCCACTTACCTTTCGTCGGCACGGATCGGCACTTCTTCCAAGTTGTCGAAGAACTGCTGCCTGCACGTCGTCGGCGGGCTCCTGCCAAGTTGGAACAATTCCATGGGAATCGCTGGCAACGCATCATCATCGCTGGATCACGGTCAAGCGACAGTTGTTGCACAAGGCACGACTCCCTCGGCAACATGAACCACTCGGAGTGATCTGCATCGAGCTTGAACAGCTCCCGCAGCATGGCATCCAGCCCCAAGACAGTGAAGTTCCAGTTGAGGCCCGGACGCAGCCTCATGATGTCCGCCGTCTTTTGGAATTCCCAAGCAGGCCTCCCCCTCTCCGGCAAGGGCGCAATGCGGCGGTGAAGGAAATCCGCGCCAACAGCTCCTACGGTAAGCCCGGCATGCCTGAGGCGCAGGATCCTGGTCACGGCAATCTTCAACTTGGCATCCTCCGGCGCCAAGTTGCTCCAATCGTTGCCGCGCACTATGGGAGTTTGGCGCAGGGCAGTGAAAGGCCGTGGCTCCTCCTCTATAATCCAACACCAATCGGCTCTCCACTCCTCCCACTTGTTGCGCAGCTCTCTGTCAAGATATGCTTCCTTCTTGCTGATCCTGGAGATCCATGCAATTCCTCCGGCAAGCGGCTCTCCTCTCTCTATGCGGGGCATGAAGTAATGGCGGAAAATTGCTACATTTGGGTGGACCCCGACAAAGTTCTCGCAGAGGTGTGCGAAAACGGCCATGGTGAGGGCGGCGTTGGGGGTGAAATCAAGGAGGCGGAGGCCATATGTGTTCATGGCGTCGCAAAGAATTGGAAAAGGCGGGCGAGCCCGCATGGAAGAAAAGCGCCAAGAAAGGGTACCCGACGGAAACCTTCTCGGATGTGGCGGCGGAGATCACCCTCGTCGCGCAGATCGCCAGCGTCTCCGTCGACCACTGAAGAGGTAATACAGCTCCGCATCTCCTTCGCGTCGAGCGGGGGATCGAAGAGGCCCGCTCCTTCCATGGCGCCCATGAGCCGCTGCGCCTCGGCTGACTTCACCCTTTGCCCTTGTCGGCTTTGGGCCATGGCGGAGGTGGTGGAGAAATCCGGCAGCGTTGGTGGCGCCCGGTGGCAATGGGGAGGGGGGGCGTCGCTCTCTTTGGACTCGAGAAGAAGGGGAGGAGCGGCGGTGGTTTTTGAAGTGACAGCAATGGCAAGTGGGCGTCCGGCCCCTATTTCCCCTGCTTATAAGGGGGGAGAGGGGGCGGGCGTTCCGATTTTCCCATTAAAGAAAGCCCCCACGATCTCTCCCACGCGCCACGTCCGCACGCGTGCCGTTAAGTGGGGGCGTGGTGGTCAGCGAATAATGCGCGATCCGGGCGCGGCGTGCCGATCGCTTTTTTGGGCCTGGCCCAACAGAGCTCGGCGCCGTGTGTGCCCAGCCGGGGCTCTGTCGGTGTACTAGAGTAGGGGTACCCTTGTATCCCGAACTCGTGCACGGGCAGTTGCAACACCCGTGGCGAGGGCTGGCTTGGTGACCGCCAAGGTCTCGGCTGCTCCTTTGGAGCCATTCAAGAACAAAGTACTCAAGGCCCGGCAAGAGGAGCTTGCGGGAAGGCCACTCAAGGCACGAAGAAACAAGACCACGGCAAGAGGAGCTTGCGGGCAGGCTTGGTGGCGACAAGCTCCCGGCGCGACAAAGGATTCAGCAGCGGCAAGATACTTGCAGCGGCGAGCAACTCTCTTCATCTCCGCTCCAGCTCATCCGCCAGCGTGTCGCGGTGGGGCTATTCGAGCAGCGTGTCAAAGGGCTGTGCAGCCAGCGAGGAGCAGCGATAAGCGGCGCCGACAAGCTACCATCGTGGCAAACGGAGGCGCACTTGACGGTCCCTATTGCACTGTTCAGGCGACAGGGACGGGCATTTATTACTTTTGTCCCTTGCCATCAGAGTTAGGTATAGATCACTCTACATTGTACAAAGCGGTGTACCAACCACTGTTTTTCCTGTTTTACCCTTGTCTACCTACCACCTGTGGTGACCCCTTGAACCTATAAAAGGAGGCCCAAGGGCAACGTAGAAAGGGTTCGGCTCCGGTTGAGTTCATTCGACTCATTCGAGACCACACTCACTCAGGCTAGGTTTTGTAGCTCTCATTGCTCCCTAGCAAGAACACAATACAATCAAACAAGCAGCAGTAGGAGTGTTATCTCTCCGGAGAGCTCCGAAGCTGGGTAAATCTGCTCGTGTGCATCGCCTCGATCCGCTCTTTGTGCATTCTCCGCCCCCCTCCGAACCACAAGGGACTAGGTCCCATAGGTGTTCGTGGGACACGATCAGCTTCCCCGACAAGCGACAACAGTCATGAACATGCATTAAAATTAATAAACATTGAATACAGGCATGAGTAGGATATAATCCACCATGAACATAAATATCGTGAAGGCTATGTTGATTTGTTTCAACTACATGCGTGAACATGTGCCAAGTCAAGTCACTTAAATCATTCAAAGGAGGATACCACCCTATCATACCACATCATAATCATCTCAATAGCATGTTGTACGCAAGGTAAACCATTATAACTCATAGTTAATCAAGCATGGCACAAGCAACTATGATCTCTAATTGTCATTGCAAACATGTTTATTCATAATCAGTTGAATCAAGAACGATGAACTCATCATATTTACAAAAACAAAAGAGGTCGAGTTCATACCAGCTTTTCCCATCTCAGTCAGTCCATCATATATCATCATAATTGCCTTTCACTTGCACGACCGAACGGTGTGAATAATAATAAGAGTGCACGTGCATTGGACTAAGCTGGAACCTGCGAGCATTCAATAAACCAGAGAAGACAAGGCAATATGGGCTCTTGGTTAAATCAACAATAATGCATATAAGAGCCACTTCAACAATTTAATTATGGTCTTCCCCTACTGACCCCCAAAGAAAATAAAAGAAATAAAAACTATTTACATGGAAAAGCTCCCAAAAGCAAAAGAAGAACGGGAAATATTTTTGGGTTTTCTTTTTAATTATTACTACTACAGCAGGAAAAATAAACTACTACTAATTTTTTTGGTTTTTTCTTCAGGTTTATTAAACACACAAGAAGAAAGCAGGAAAAAGGAAATAAACTAGCATGGATATTACAGTGAAAGAGTATGAGCACTGACATCTAGCAATGAGTGTGTGCGAACATGAATGTAATGTCGGTGAGAAATACGTACTCCCCCAAGCTTAGGCTTTTGGCCTAAGTTGGTCTATTGCCAGGGATAGCCTAGCTGATACCCGTAGGTGTAGCTGGGGTCGTACTACGATGCAGCTGCTATCGCCTCCTGAGCTGCAGCGTGGCGTCGAGCCGCCTCCGCTCTCCTGTCGTACTCATCTGCCTCCTCTCTGGTAATAATATATCTTCCTCTCGTCTGAAAATCAAAGAAGGCAGGAGCAGGAAGAGTAACATGGACAACATGTCGTTTGTTAAAGATTAGTCGATACTGGAGAGGTGGTTCAGTCCTCTCAACAAACTGGTGGGAAACCATAGAATCAAAATCTAAATAAGTAGGGGGTAACTCCATATCACCCTCACGAATGTCTATCTCCAGAAAATTAGCTAAGCGGGTTGCATAAATTCCTCCAAAGAAATCTACATTATGTCTATTATGATGCAACCTCGAGCTACAATGGCTCCCATATGATAAGATTGGTCCCTAACATAGCACTCCTGAGAATGTTGAGATCAGGGGCACACATGTGACATGCTTCATCCTTAGCATTTATGCATCTACCTATGACGAGAGCAAAATAATGTATAGCAGGAAAGTGAATGCTCCCTATAGTGGCTTGTGTTATATCTCTAGATTCCCCCACAGTTATTCTAGCAAGAAAGTCTCTATATTCAGATTTAGGGGGATCCCTGATACTACCCCAAGATGGAAGTTTGCATGCAAAACTGAAATCCTCTAAGTCCATGGTATAAGATTTGTCATAAAGGTCAAACATGACTGAAGGAGAATTACCGAAGATGAAAACTCAAACCTTCCCACAAATGAACTTGTGAGATCACGATACTGGGGGCATTTGTCAGCTTCAAAATCCTGAAGACCGGCATTACGCAAATATGCGTTAAACTCTTCTTTGATTCCCGCTTGATCCATAAAATTTTCCGAAGGCCATTCACAGGGCCTCACAAGATCGTCTCTTGGTGGTTCCTCGTCAGCATCATGCATTGCAAGCCTGTGACCTTGCTTCCTTGAAGAACCACCTTGGAACATCTTCCTAAACATATTGTTTTCTCTAAAAAATAATTCTGAAATTTTTAGTAACTTCAAACAAAAGTGAACCAACTTCAATAAAACTGGTAGCAACTACTCATACAAGTGCCTAGAGCATATATCAAGCATTAGAACTACTTGGAACCATATAAATTTGACATGCAAGCTCAAGAACATGGTCACCTATGCAACACAAATTTGCAAAGAATAAAGCACTAGAACAAAAACTAATTGGACCAATGGAGGAGTCACATACCAAGGAACAATCTCCCCAAGCAGTTTTGGGAGAGGTGCTTTGAGCAAGGAGATCGAAAATCACAGCAAAAGTGGCTGGAACACGAGCTTGAGTTGGTTTTTCGGGTTTGTGTGAGGCAGGAGAAGAAGATGGGTGCAGGGATAAGTGGAGGAGGGCCACCGTGGGCACACGAGGCAGGGGCGCGCCCAGGGGGTAGGGCGCGCCCTCCACCCTCGTGGCCGGGTGGCAGCTCCCCCCCGCGGTAATTTTTGCACTAAAAATCCTCAAATATTCCTGAAAAATCATATTATATTGGCATGGCATTCCGAGGACTTTTATTTTCGGGATATTTTTGTATTGCACGGATAAATCAGGAAACAGACAGAAAAATACTATTTTACTTTATTTCTACTAAGTAACAGAAAATATAGAGGGTACAGAAGGTTGTGCTTCTAGTTTCATCCATCTCATGCTCATCAAAAATAATCCACTTACAAGGTTGATCAAGTCTTGTTAACAAACTCATTCCGATAATCATGGAACCGGAGAAATTTCGATAACACTATGTTACCTCAACGGGGATATGCACATCCCCTATAATAATAATATCATATTTCTTCTTGACAGTAAGAAGAGGAAATTCAAAACCTCCAAATATAATCGATGGAATTTTTCCAATAGAGTTGATACTATGAACTTGAGGTTGTTTCCTCGGAAAGTGTACCGTATGCTCATTACCATTAACATGAAAAGTGACATTGCCTTTGTTGCAATCAATAACAGCCCCTGCAGTATTAAGGAAAGGTCTTCCAAGAATAATAGACATACTATCATCCTCGGGAATATCAAGAATAACAAAGTCCGTTAAAATAGTAACGTTTGCAACTACAACAGGCACATCCTCACAAATACCAACAGGTATAGCAGTTGATTCATCAGCCATTTGCAAAGATATTTCAGTAGGTGTAAACTTATTCAATCCAAGTCTACGATATAAAGAGAGAGGCATAACACTAACACCGGCTCCAAGATCACATAAAGCAGTTTTAACATAATTTCTCTTAATGGAGCATGGTATAGTAGGTACTCCTGGATCTCCAAGTTTCTTTGGTATTCCACCCTTAAAAGTATAATTAGCAAGCATGGTGGAAATTTCATCTTCCGGTATCTTTATTTTATTTGTAACAATATCTTTCATATATTTAGCATAAGGATTCATTTTGAGCATATCACTCAATCGCATACGCAAAAAGATGGGTCTAATCATTTCAGCAAAGCGCTCAAAATCCTCATCATCCTTTTTCTTGGATGGTTTGGAAGGAAAAGGCATGGGTTTCTGAATCCATGGTTTTGTTTCTTTACCATGTTTCCTAGAAACAAAGTCTATTTTATCATAACGTTGATTCTTTGATTGTGGGTTATCAAGATCAACAGCATGTTCAACTTCTACATCATTATCATTACTAGGTTGAGCATCATCATGAACATCATCATTAAGATTTTCACTAGGTTCATGTTCATTACTAGATTGTGTTTCAGCATCAGACATAGAGATATCATTTGGATTATCAGGTGGTTTAGCAAAAGTTTGCAAAGTCCTATCATTTTTCTTTTTCTTCCTTTTAGAAGAACTAGGCATATCAATATTATTTCTCTGATAATGTTGCTCGATTCTCTTAGGGTGGCCTTTAGGATAAAAGGTTCCTGAGTCATTCTACCAGTTCTAGTAGCCACTCTAACAGCATAATCATTTTCCTTACTATTCATTTCATCAAGCACATCTTTCTGAGCTTTAAGTACTTGTTCTACTAGAGTAGTAACCATAGAAGCATGTTTGCTAACAAGTTTAAGTTCACCTCTAATATTAGCCATATAATCACCCAAGTGTTTAATCATATTGGAATCATATTTCAATTGTCTACCAAAATAAGCATTAAAATTTTCTTGTTTGACAATAAAATTATCAAACTCATCGAAGCATTGCCTAGCGATTTTAATGAGGATATCACCTTCATCAAATCTATAGAAAGAATTTACCTTTACTACGTGTCGGGATATCGGGATCGGGAGGTACTTGATGAATAAAGAATTGAGATCATACACTTCTTCAACAGTGGTAAATTAAGACCATGTATTTCTTCAATAGGAGGTAAATTCTTAACATCTTCAGCTTTAATACCTTTTTCTTTCATAGATTTCTTTGCCTCTTGCATATCTTGGAATGAGAAATAGAACACCTCTCTTCTTAGGAGTTGGTTTAGGAATAGGGTCGATGGTGGCTCGGGAGCTGGCTCGGGAGTTGGCTCAGGAGGTTCCCAATTATTTTCATTTGTCAACATATTATTCAATAGAATTTCAGCTTCATCCGGTGTTCTTTCCCTGAATAGAGAACCAGCACAACTATCCAGGTAATCTCTGGAAGCATCGGTTAGTCCATTATAAAAGATATCAAGTATTTCAGGTTTCTTAAGAGGATGATTAGGCAAAGCATTAAGTAACTTGAGAAGCCTCCCCCAAGCTTGTGGGAGACTCTCTTCTTCAATTTGCACAAAATTATATACATCCCTCAAAGCAGCTTGTTTCCTATGAGCAGGGAAATATTTAGCAGAGAAGTAATAAATCATATCATGGGGACTACGCACACAACCAGGATCAAGGGAATTAAACCATATCTTAGCATCACCCTTTAATGAGAACGGAAATATTTTGAGTATATAAAAGTAGCGCGATTTCTCATCATTAGTAAACAGGGCAACTATATCGTTTAACTTAGTAAGATGTGCCACAACAGTTTCATATTCATAGCCATAAAAAGGATCGGATTCAACCAAAGCAGGCATATTTTCATCATCACTTTCATCATTGTATTCAGTTTCAATAATTTCTCTTTCTCTAGACCTAGAAATTTGTTCATCTAGAAATTAACCAAGGGGCACAGTAGCATCAAGCATAGAAGTAGTTTCATCATAAGTATCATGCATAGCAGAAGTGGCATCATCAATAACATGCTACATATAGAAACGAATAGCAGAAGTAGGTTTAGGTGCGCTAGCTTACTCATAACAGAAGGTCTAGTGCAGAGCTAGATGGCAGTTCCTTACCTCCCCTCGTAGTTGAGGGATAAATTGTTGTCTTAGCGTCTTTCAAGTTCTTCATAGTGTCCAGCAGATATAAAACCCAAGTGACTCAAAGAATAGAGCTATGCTCCCCGGCAACGGCGCCATTAAAAGGTCTTGATAACCCACAAGTATAGGGGATCACAACAGTTTTCGAGGGTAGAGTATTCAACCCAAATTTATTGATTCGATACAAGGGGAGCCAAAGAATATTCTCAAGTATTAGCAGCTGAGTTGTCAATTCAACCACACCTGGAAACTTAGTATCTGCAGCAAAGTGTTCAGTAGCAAAGTAATATGATAGTGGCGATAACGGTAACAAAAGTAAAGACAGCTAAAGTAATGTTTTTGGTATTTTGTAGTGATTGTAGCAGTGAGCAACGGAAAGTAAATAAGCGAGAACCAGTATATGGAAAGCTCGTGAGGCACCGGATCGATGATGGATAATTATGCGGATGCGGTTCGTCATGTAACAGTCATAACATAGGGTGACACAGAACTAGCTCCAATTCATCAATGTAATGTAGGCATGTATTCGAATATAGTCATATGTGCTTATGGAAAAGAACTTGCATGACATCTTTTGTCCTACCCTCCCGTGGCAGCGGGTCCTAATGGAAACTAAGGGATATTAAGGCCTCCTTTTAATAGAGAACGGAACAAAGCATTAGCACATAGTGAATACATGAACTCCTCAAACTATGGTCATCACCGGGAGTGGTCCCGATTATTGTCACTTCGGGGTTGCCAGATCATAACACATAGTAGGTGACTATAGACTTGCAAAATAGGATCAAGAACTCACATATATTAATGAAAACATAATAGGTTCAGATCTGAAATCATGGCACTCGGGCCCTAGTGACAAGCATTAAGCAGGGCAAAGTCATAGCAACATCAATCTCAGAACATAATGGATACTAGGGATCAAACCCTAACAAAACTAACTCGATTACATGATAAATCTCATCCAACCCATCACCGTCCAGCAAGCCTACGATGGAATTACTCACGCACGGCGGTGAGCATCATGAAATTGGTGGTGGAGGATGGTTGATGATGACGACGGTGATGAATCCCCCTCTCCGGAGCCCCGAACGGACTCCAGATCAGCCCTCCCGAGAGAAATTAGGGCTTGGCGGCGGCTCCATATCGTAAAACGCGATGAAACTTTCTCTCTGATTTTTTCTCCCCGAAAGCCAATATATGGAGTTGGAGTTGGCGTCGGAGGGTCTCCAGGGCCACGAGGTAGGGCGCGCCCGGGAGGCGCGCCCCACCTCGTGGACAGGGTGTGGGCCCCCTGGTCTTCATCTTTGGCGAGGATTATTATTATTATTTTCTATAAGACATCCCGTGGAGTTTAAGGTCATTCCGAGAACTTTTGTTTTCTGCACATAAAAGAACATCATGGCAATTCTGCTGAAAACAGCGTCAGTCCGGGTAGTTCCATTCAAATCATACAAGTTAGAGTCCAAAACAAGGGGAAAAGTGTTTGGAAAAGTAGATACGACGGAGACGTATCAAGCAGCGGGTGGAGGTGTTGGCGGCGGCGCTCAAGGCCATCCAGGAGCAGAACGTGTCCATCCAGAAGGCAGAGGAGGCATCCACATCGATTTTCGCTAAGATCCATCCCGTTGTGACCGATCTGGCTGCGTGGAGGCCGACGCTGGAGAAGTCCATCTCCGATCTACAGCAAGGGTTGCGCGGGGTGCGCAGGGAGCTGGACGTCGTCGCGTGCAACCCCGTCCTCGGCCTCAAGCCGGGGATCTCCCACCTATCCTCTCAAGACCGGGCGCGCCGCCACCCCAAGTTGGTTGCAGCCTCAATGGGCCCGATGGCCACCGCGTCGACCAAGCTCACCGGGGGGTAGGTTCTGGAGTGGTCACCACTCTAGTCCCGCCTCCGGTCACGGGTATGATCCAGACCCCCAAATTCCTTTTTAGCCACTGGTCCATCTTCTGCTGATTGCCGTTCTAGGCCTCCCGGGCGGCAGCCGCAGCATGGTCAGTCTCGATCTGGTAGCCCACGGCCGCCACGGTCCTGTAGTCCTCTCCGTCATCACACTCCAGTCATCCCTAGGCCTAAGATGGATTTCCCTCAGTTTTGGGGTGAGCGTTCGCTCAGCTGGAAGCGCAATTGCGAGTCCTACTTTCGCGTCTTTCATATGGATCCGAGTCTCTGGGTCGACACTGCCGCTATGCATTTCACGGGGGCAGCGATGGTATGGCTCGAAAATAACGATTTCGACCTTCGCCATATGGATTGGGAAATTTTTTGCACAGTAGTGTGTGAGCAGTTTGAGAGAAATGAGTTCACGGTGTTGTTGCATCAGTTGTTCCACCTGGGTCAAACTGATTCTGTGTCTGACTATACCACCAAGTTCACTGAAATCATGCATTCACTATTAGGTCATAGTACAACTTGGGATCCTGTTCTTTTTCCCTCACGTTTTGTCGATGAGTTACGTGATGATATTCGAGTAGTTGTTTTGGTGCATAATCCCAAGGATCTTGATACTGCTGTTTCTCTGGCTTATTTACAGGAGGAGGCATTGGATATATCCAAACGCCGTGAGTAGCGTCGCTCGGACAGTGGAGTGGGAAATGGAACGGGCAGCTGGTCTCATCTCAAAGGAGCCATGTCGTTGCCGGCACCACCAGGACGTCCCCCTCCCACAAGTGCTGCGCCGGTCGACGAACGTTGCGGGGCAGCCACTGATGGGTCAAGAAGAGGCAACTCAGTGGAAGATAGGTTGTCGACCCTTCGAGCCTACCGCAGAGCTGGAGGTCTTTGCTATATGTGTGGGGAGAAGTGGAGTCGTGAGCACAAATGCGCAGGGGCAGTTCAGCTTCATGTTGTGCAAGAAATGTTCGATGTGCTAGGAATGACCAGCAATTCCATAGGGGAGGAGCATTCAGATACTACAAGTGAGTGTCATATCATATCCAGGGCAGCCGTGCAAGGGTCTGTCGCTCCGCAAACTTTACGGTTGCAGGGCAAGATTCAACAACAGCAGGTGTTGATGCTTGTTGATTCAGGCACCTTGCATAGTTTCATCAGCTCTAACTTGGCTGCTAAACTTCGAGGAGTGCACAACATTTCTAGTGCGCTGAAGGTTAAAATAGCAGATGGAGGCCGGCTGCTATGCAATCAAGCTCGTACAAATTGCAGTTGGTCTGTGCAAGGACACAAATTCAACACAGACCTCAAGGTCCTAACTCTCGGCTATTACGATATGATCATCAGAATGGATTAGCTGGAGCTGCACAGCCCAATGGATGTACATTGGGGAAACAAACAGATGTCCTTTATGTACCACGGGAAGAAAATCACCCTGCAAGGGATTCAACCACATACTAAAGAGTGCCATCCAGTCACTGTGGACCAGGTTCATTTTATGTTGAGTCGTAATGATGTGCACCAACTGGTGCATCTGCATGCAGTGGATCCCGAACAGAAACAGCAGCCGGAAGGGGAGATACCACCACCAGTAACTAGGCTCATCAGCAAATTTCAGTCCTTGTTTGAAGCTCCAAAGGGACTACCACCTGCTAGGCCATTCGACCACAAAATACCATTGATCCCAGGTGCTCAACCCGTGAACATTAAACCTTATCGGTACAACCCTTTTCAATAGGATGAGATCGAGAAACGGGTCCAAGAAATGCTCAGCCAAGGCATTATTCAGCCAAGTTACAGCCCATTTGCATCCCCAGTGATGTTGGTACAGAAAAAGGACCTGACATGGAGGTTTTGTGTTGATTATCGGCAGCTAAATGCAATCACGGTAAAAGATCATTTCCCAATGCCAGTTGTCGGTGCCAAAACCGGCGGATCTCGGGTAGGGGGTCTCGATCTATGCGTCAAGGCTGATGGTAACAGGAAGCAAGGGACACAGATGTTTACCCAGGTTCGGGCCCTCTCGATGGAGGTAAAACCCTACTTCCTGCTTGATTAATATTGATGATATGGGTAGTACAAGGGTAGATCTACCACGAGATCGTAGAGGCTAAACCCTAAGAGCTAGCCTATGATCGTATGATTGTAATTGTGATCGGCCTTCTAAGGACCAACCTCTCCGGTTTATATAGACACCGGAGAGGGCTAGGGTTTACATGGAGTCGGTTACAAGGAAGGAAATATAATATCCGGATCGCCAAGCTTGCCTTCCACGCCAAGGAAAGTCCTACCCGGACACGGGCCGAAGTCTTGAGTCTTGTATCTCCACGCTTCAATAGTTCGGTCGTTGTACACGGTCTGGCTGTTCGGATACCCCCTAATCCAGGACTCCCTCAGTAGCCCCTGAACCAGGCTTCAATGACGATGAGTCCGGCGCGCAGTCTTGTCTTCGGCACTGCAGGGCGGGTTCCTCCTCCGAATACTCCAAGGTATTTATCGAACACTCAAACCGTATCCGGATCCACAATATGATCTTCGCATGCCACCGTAGAGAGAACGACGTTTCACAAATGCAATCTGCTGACAACTTTTAGGCAACACAACGTGTCATTATGGTCAGGTCATTATTCGAACCATCTTTCCACAACCAGCCACAGCGCATATTGGGAGACAGTTTCCTCGACACGTCTTGTCAAAGCAGAGATCATGCCCCCTTATCACGGGATTCTCATCACTACAGGTACGGGTAATCCCACCACATCATTAATCGTGGCGCTTGGGAAGTAAACAATTCCCAACGGGCAAGTGGGAAGGCGCACCGCTTTCGTCGCCTCTATAAAGGGATAAGATTTCCTCATTTTTACCCACGCCTTCTTCCTTCTCTGCCCATTCTTGCCCCCTCGAGCTCCAGCGCCCAAACCTAAGTCTCCTCCGCACAGCTAGACATGTCCAGAGAAGGAGGCAAGTGGGTGGCTTCCACCGTCGAGGAGAAGCACATCACAAATCCTCGAGCGGCCGGATACTTGGCCGCAGACATAGCGCACCGGCTACCGGACGCTGGGCTGGTCATTCCGACCCCGGGACCCCACGAGAGAGTCGTGTTCGTCGCCCACTTCGTCCGTGGATTGGGATTTCCACTCCATCCCTTTGTCCGTGGCCTCATGTTCTACTATGGGCTAGATTTCCATGATCTAGCACCGAATTTCGTCCTCAACATCTCGGCATTCATCGTCATTTGCGAGGCCTTCCTCCGCATCCGGCCTCATTTCGGCCTATGGCTGCAAACCTTCTGCGTGAAGCCGAAGGTTGTAAGCGGCCAGCAAGCGGAGTGCGAAGGAGCCATGGTGGGCAAGATGGCTAACGTCACCTGGCTGGACGGTTCCTTCGCAGAAACCGTAAAAGGATGGCAATTGGGGTGGTTCTACATCACCGAGCCGCGCGGTGCCAGCTGGGCAGCGGCCCCCGTATTCCGATCTGGAACCCCTATGCGGCTCACCTCCTGGGAAAATAAGGGCCTGTCCTGGGGGGATTCCATGGAGCTGGACGGACTCCAGACATGCATCAAAAGCATGAAGGACAAGAACATCAAGCTTGTCAACGTGATCCAGGTCATGCTCGTTCGCCGGATCCTGCCCTGCCAAAGGCGGGCAGTTAATCTATGGGAGTTCATCCCGGCCGAACACTAGATGCTCCGGAAGCTCTACGGCATGACGCACGAAGGTGCATGGAAAGTGTTGTTCAAGGCCTCCGAAGTACCTCCTCCCACATCCGAGGACCGCAGGCTTCACGCCGTGCGGGCTCCTAGTCAGGTGAATGCTCAGACCGCCACCGGACCTAGTTTTTCCCAATATAATCATGGGGGAGTCTTAAGTATTTGTGTATATTCGCCTCAGGATTATGTGGAGACAGTGGAGCAGATTTACTGTCCGGCTCCGCAGCCAGAAGGCCCAGCGTATGCTCTCCTGACGGAGATGCTGGTCCCGACACCGTACAAGGTGCCGGAGAAGAAGGCTGGGAAGAAGGCCCCGGGGACCCGAAAGGGTCTCCGGCGTAAGGTCATGCCAGAAACCTCGTCCGAAGATGACGAGGCGCACTCCTCCCCCGAGGAGGAGGAGGAAGAAGAAGGCGCCCCATCCGGAAAGGATGAGAGGCCCGAGGGGACGGGTCGTGGGGCCGAGAGAGGCCCTCGACGCAAGGCCGTCATACCTACGTCGTCCAATGACGACGAAACAGATTCTTCCCGCGGAGGCGGGGGGAAGCAAGAAGAAATTCCACCTCCCCAGAGGAGAAAAAGAGGAAGGTCGCCCCAGAAGGGGAGGCTGGGACGCCCAAGAAGGGAAAGACGTCCCTTCCAGACTACTCCACCACGGCCGCTCATAGTGAGGAAGGGTGGCTGCCCAGGAGGAAGCCCCTGGCGCGATCGTTAGTGTCCGCACTCTACCGTGATTTTCACTTCACAATTGTTAATAACGCCGAACATTGATGCAGTCTGGTCCGGGATCATCCGGAGGTGTTGTCTTCGGATGGGTCTCTGAGCGCTGCAGAGATGAACTCACTCACGACGGCCACCACTCCTCAGCCTGCGGATGACACGGAGGTCTTGTCCCGAAAGTTCCCCGAGCAGGGGGTGGTGGCACTGGAGACGCCCCAAGGCGGTCTTCCGAATGTCGGACATGCGGGGTTCAAGATCCCCGCGAATCGCGTCGATGAGAGCAGCAACAAGGCGGGCTCCCGACTGAACACTGCTCCGGAACCTCCGAAGGTTCCGGACTTAGGCGGGCAGCCCCTCGTTAGGGAGGGCGAGCCGCCCGTGCCGAGGACTTCTGTTGCATCAACGGGGATAGTCTGGTGGAAGCACTTCGAGGCGCTTCCATGGAAAAAGAGCACCGTACTCTTATGAGTGCGGTGATTCAAAAGGTTCTGTCCGCCAAAGGCGGACTAACCGAAGCCTGCACAAGCCTCCTGATGGGCTTTGAGGTAAGTAATAAAAATGTATGAAATTATCACCCGATAGGTAGTAGCCCCTGATACTCTGTTTGGTGTTCGGAAAGCAAAGCCAAACGGAGGGTCAATTATAATCCGCAGGAGTTTAATAATAAGCATTGTTGTGAATAAGCAGGCTGTGCTGCTTGCTGCTGCTGCCCGTACTGCCGAGGTTGCCGAACTGAAGCGGGACCTAGAGCAGGCACAGGAAGAGCTCGCCCTCACGAAGAGGCAGCTCAAAGAGAACAAGGGTAAGCGATTCCCCGTTCATATGTATTTAAAGATAGGTAAAAAATTTCAATCTAACGCCAAAGCGCTGTGACTGTGTAACAGGGGCCGCCGCCGAAGTGGCGTCCCTGAAGAAAGCGTTGTCCGAGGCCGAAGACAAAGCGGCCTTGGAATGCAAGGAGTGCGAAAAGCAAAGTGCTAGAGTGGGCGAGGTACAGCAAGAGCTCCAGGATCTCAACAAGAAGTGCGAGTCCGTGGAGTATGATCTGAAGATGAAGGAGGCCGAGCTTGCGAAGGCCCTTGTAAGTTTGAAAGATGCCAAGGCCGAAGCCGAGAAAGCACAACAGGAGATACAGGAGGCCAAAAAGATAGCAGCGGGTAAGAAATTCTTTAGGCAAAGCAAATATGTGGAGGAGGCGTTTCTTTTACTTACTCGAATACGGAGCTCTCCAGGGGCATTTGCAAACCTGCCACGCAGCGCCTCGACGCAATGGAGTTCTACCGTGCCTGTGAGGGGAGCTCAACGAGAAGTTGTTCTCGCCCCAAGATGTCTTGGGCCGATCATCCGACAGCCGAGGCGACCAACTGAAGCAGTTGGTCGAACTCCACAGGGCGGCCGAACTGGCTATGAAGGACTTCATAGTCAGGATGTGGCCTGGTGAGCTCCTGCCCAGTAGCTACTTTGGCCTGATCAAGCGGATGGTGGATGCCTGCCCGCGGCTTGAAGTTTATCAAGCGGTCCGTTTGCATCGAAGGTGCCCGCCGAGCTTTTGCCCGCGTCAAGGTGCATTGGGGCAAGCTGGATGCGGAGAAGCTGGTCAAGGACGGGCCACCGGAGGGCAAGGCGCATCGCCATCCCGAAATGTACTACGAGGGCGTGATGAAGGGTGCTCGTCTCGTCGCTAATGAGTGTACCAAGGACGCCATTTTGGAATGAATTCACTTCTGTCATGTTTGTAATTAAAGACGAAGTTACTTGCGCTATGTAGCGCTTTTGTTATTTAAAATGTTACCTTCTGTGCGGCTGTTTATAAAATCCTGAAAGTAGGCCAGTCGTCGGCTTCCACCCCCACGTGACTAGCACTGGGGTGTTCGTGGAAAACCTGGACACTCTTTATCCAAATGTTTGGTCCCTTAAGGAGGTGTCCAGCGCAGCGAACAAGGCAATCGGACTATGCGGCTTTATAACTTTCACTTAGCCATAGAAGTCTACAATTTTAAATTTCGGCGAAGCCCCTAGAATCCGGAAGACCGAATCGGGGCTCTATACACGCCTAGATCGGACGAAGCCGATTTATCGCCTAAAGCGGAAAATCTTTAAGGATTTTAAAACCTCTCGAACAGCGACCAGCTCTCGCCACATCATGCCGGTCAGTTTTCGGCTTTGTCTACTGAGGTGCTCGTCCGGAAGAACCGGGACACAATCGCAGTAGTTCTCACTGCGCTACCTTAGCCGATATAACGGAACGTAAGGCACCAAAACAAGGGAGCCGGGCTATCCCAACTGTAGACCCAAGACATGATTCGAGCTGATGCATATAGTGCTATAAGTTCGGGTGCTGCCTTTGTTGAAAGTGTTCGACTTTAGTTGCCATATAGCAGGGCGCCATAAGAAGCCCCTGGCAAACCGGCCACACCAAGGTGTACGGATGCAATATCAAATAAACATTTATAAGAGAGAAATGCTCAAATAAGAATAATAATCTGACGCTATATATAATCTCCCATTGACGAAAAATACGTTTAAGCGTACATTTACAATGGATGCGTTAAGCAGAGATAAAATAGGACTATTTGACATGTCCTATCCAGTGGCTGGCTGTGTTCAGATAGATAAAGCAGGTATAATGATCATAAATAGATTCCACCTGGGTATTTCCTTCTGTGCACAACGTCTATTGCCTCCTTGGATGTCTCTTCCCTATAAGTCCGGCAATTCGGCTCTTTTGACGATGCTGCGCCAACGCGGTGTCCTGAAAGGTAAGAGGAAAAGAGTATTTGGCGGTTACCCGCACTATTGACTGAGTCGTTGATGCGCCTCCGCCTATGCCCATGGTATTTTAAGTGCGTAATTGTGTGCGCGTCGCACGAATGCTGCTTTGATGGGGCTTGAGCGGAGGCCGGACTGCTAGGCGTGCTCTTGGCGTGACTGATGATCCTGTTGCGGGGTGCTCCAGACTCGCTTGGCTGTGCACGAAGTTGTTGTCGCCGGATTGGTTTGTCGGAGAAGGCCGCATTGTACTTCCGCCGCGAGGGTTGCGGTATGTTCTTCTGTTCGCAAAGAGCAGTCCATATTTCCGTTCACCGTTATGACCCCGCGTGGTCCTGGCATCTTGAGCTCGAGGTATGCGTAGTGTGGTACCGCATTGAATCTGGCGAATGCGGTTCGTCCGAGCAATGCATGGTAACCACTGCGGAAAGGGACGACATCGAAGATTAACTCTTCGCTTCGGAAGTTATCCGGAGATCCGAAGACCACTTCCAATGTTATAGAGCCCGTACAACGGGCCTCTACTCCAGGAATTACACATTTAAAGGTGGTTTTGGTGGGCTTGATCCTTGAAGGGTCAATGCCCATTTTGCGCACTGTGTCCTGGTAAAGCAGGTTCAGGCTGCTGCCACCGTCCATAAGGACGCGCGTGAGGTGGAATCCGTCAATAATTGGGTGTAGGACCAATGCGGCCGAGCCGCCGTGACGGATGCTAGTAGGGTGATCCCTACGATCAAAGGTGATTGGGCAAGTTGACCAAGGGTTGAATTTGGGGGCGACTGGCTCCATCGCATAGACGTCCCTTAGTGCCCGCTTCCGTTCCCGCTTGGGGATGTGCGTGGCGTAGATCATGTTGACCGTTTTCACCTGGGAGGGAAATTTCTTCTGTCCCCCCGTGTTCGAACATCGGGGCTCCTCGTCATCGTCGCTGTGCAGCCCCTTGTCCTTGTCTTCGGCGTTTATCTTGCCGGCCTGTTTGAATACCCAGCAATCTCTATTGGTGTGGTTGGCTGGCTTGTCCGAGGTGCCATGAATTTGGCATGAGCGCTCCAGTATGCGGTCCAGACTGGACGGTCCTTGATTATTTCTTTTGAACGGCTTCTTCCGCTGACCGGGCTTGGATCCACTGAATCCGGCGTTGGTATCGTGTCTTGATCTTTGTCGCCGTTGTTCCGCCGCTTATGTCTCATTACAAGTGGGTTTGCCGTTATTGTTGCGGCCATCCGAATTGCCAGACTGTGGCGTAGTGCTGCTGCGGGCTAACCAACTGTCCTCACCTGCGCAAAAGTGGGTCATTAGTGTTGGGAGAGCTTCCATGGACTTGGGTTTTTCCTGGCCGAGGTGTCAAGCAAGCCACTTATCACGGATGTTGTGCTTGAAAGCCGCCAGGGCTTCAGCGTCCGGACAGTCAACTATTTGGTTCTTCTCAGTTAGGAACCTAGTCCAGAATTTCCTGGATGACTCTTCGGGCTGTTGAGTAATGTGGCTTAAGTCGTCAGCGTCAGGTGGTCGCACATATGTGCCCTGGAAGTTGTCGAGGAATGCGTCTTCCAGGTTTTCCCAGCTGCAATGGAGTTTGCTGGCAGGTTGTTTAGCCAGTGTCGGGCTGGTCCTTTGAGCTTAAGGGGAAGATACTTGATGGCGTGTAGATCGTCTCCGCGGGCCATGTGAATGTGGAGAAGAAAATATTTGATCCATACTGCGGGGTCTATTGTGCCATCGTATGATTCTATGTTTACGGGTTTGAACCCTTCTGGGAATTCATGATCCATTACTTCGCCGCTGAAGCGAGAGGGTGCGCGCGCCTGCGTGCGGGCTATGTGGCTACGCAGGTCGAATTGCTCTGGGTGGCTATATTCGGCCCGGCCGAACTTGTTGAAGGTGTGTCCGGCGTGTCGGTCCTCGTCGCGTACCGAGGCGCGCCCCCGCGATCCGTAGATCGATCTTGGCTGTCCTGATTTGTTGCCCCGGGCCGTAGTATGTTGGCGTGGGGGTGTTGGCTGGTATGCGGACTGGTATGCCGTTTTATCCCGGCCACGAGGTGGCTGGTCAGCCGTGTGGTGCTCGAGTCCGTATTCCTCGGCAGCCAGGACTTCAGTCCATCTGTCTGTGAGCAGGTCTTGATCAGCTTGGAGTTGTTGCTGCTTCTTTTTCAGGCTCATCGCAGTGGCTATAAGCCGACGCTTGAAGCGCTCCTCCTCTACGGGATCCTCAGGCACGCCAAACTCGTCGTTGCCGAGGCTAATCTCGTCTTCGGAGGGGGGCATGTAGTTGTCCTCCTCTAGGTATTCGTCTGTCGTCTGTTCTTCTGGGCTGACCTGCTCATCCTCCTGTTTGGCCTGCTCGAAGGCGGGTTGTTCAGGGTTGTATTCTTCTTCGGCACCATTTGGATTGTTTTCGTCTCCTAGGCCGGTATTGGTGTGGCGGGGCTTGGAGTGGCGCCGACGATGCCCATTCTTTGCTTTTTTTCCCGAGGTTTTATCCTCCGTTGCCTCATCGCCATTTGTTTCTTCTTGAGTGTCCACCATATATATATCATAAGAAGAGGTGGCTGTCCACCGCCCGAAGGAGCGGTGGTTCATGTTCTTCTCCTGCATCGTCGTCCATACCGTCGATGTCTTGAGTCGGGTTCAGTACCTCGGTTAAGTTATCGACCGTGGCAATGAAGTGGGTGGTGGGGGCAACGAATTTTTCGTCGCCGCCTCCCACTCGAGCGGACATAGTTCGCCAAGAGCCTCGACAAAGAGAGAGACTTTAATGAGTCAAAGATGTCGCCAAAGGGCGAAAGTGCCGGAAGATATCCGCATGGTGGACTCCATTACGAGCCCATCCCGGCCTCGACGGGCTCGGAGTGTCGGATCGAACCGACGTCCGGATATGAATCTGGGGTTCAGAGTCACAGCCACCGCAGAGGTAAGGCCGTGTTCGGCTCCACCGCCCGATGAGTGTGCGACTGGGGCGGGTCCATCCCTCCATCCTTAGGCAGCGCAGCCTGCTCCGAATCTAGGTCCGGAATAGTATGGGGTGATGCTCGAGCTTCGTCCGACGACGTGTCTAAGCCATGCTCGCCGTGGATCGCCTGTGCTCCCGCATAGGCCCAAATCCACCAAGATCAAGTCTCCGCGGATGTCCGCCGTGTAGTTCAGTTTCGAACCGACACGGTGGCTGTGGATGTAGCCGCCGATCTGCTCCAGATGGCTGCGAAGTTGGCCCGCAGCTTGGCGGCCGCCGAACACGAAGATCTGTCCGAGGAGGAAAGTCTCGCCTACAGACAGCGTCGTTGATGATGATTGAGGAGCCATCGAGCCCGACAGCGACGACGAGAGGAACTCTCAATGAAAGCACCAATGTCGGTGTCAAACCGCGGATCTCGGGTAGGGGTCCCGATCGTGCGTCAAGGCCGATGGTAACAGGAAGCAAGGGACACAGATGTTTACCCAGGTTCGGACCCTCTCGATGGAGGTAAAACCCTACTTCCTGCTTGATTAATATTGATGATATGGGTAGTACAAGGGTAGATCTACCACGAGATCGTAGTGTCTAAACCCTAAGAGCTAGCCTATGATCATATGATTGTTATTGTGATCGTCCTTCTAAGGACCAACCTGTCCGGTTTATATAGACACCGGAGAGGGCTAGGGTTTACATGGAGTCGGTTACAAGGAAGGAAATATAGTATGCGGGTTGCCAAGCTTGCCTTCCACGCCAAGGGAAGTCCTATCCGGACACGGGCCGAAGTCTTGAGTCTTGTATCTCCATGCTTCAATAGTCCGGTCGTTGTACACAGTCCGGCTGTCCGGATACCCCCTAATCCAGGACTCCCTCGCCAGTTATTGAAGAGTTGTTGGACGAGTTGGCTGGATCAAAATGGTTTACTAGTTTGGATCTGAAGGCAGGGTATCATCAGATTCGGATGGCACCAGAAGATGCGTTCAAAACTGCTTTTAAGACCCACTTGGGGCATTATGAGTTCAAGGTCATGGCCTATGGGCTGTGTTGTGCTCCAGGTACCTTCCAGGGGGGCATGCACTTCGTGCTGGCACCATTTTTTGCCACGGGGTGCTGGTTTTCGTCGATGACATCTTAGTGCATAACAAAACCTTGGAGGAACACGTGAAACTCCTTCAGCGGGTCTTTGAGCGTTTGGAGGAACACCAACTCAAAGTCAAGCTGTCCAAATGCAAGTTTGCACAACAGCAACTCACCTATCTAGGGCACGTCATCAGTGAGAATGTGGCTGCTGTCAGGGATTGGCCGACGCCAACTGGAGTGAAGAAAGTCCGTGGATTCCTTGGCTTAGTGGGGTATTACAGACGGTTTGTCCGTAATTTTGGCCTAATTAGCCGCCTGCTCACAAATCTGTTGAAGAAGCATCCCATTTTTGTCTGGTCCCAAGAAGCAGATGAAGCCTTTAACCACCTCAAGCAGGCTCTGATCACTGCCCCCGTTCTGGCTCTACCTCGTTTCGACAGGCCTTTCGAGATCGAGACGAATGCTTCCGATTTCGGGGTTGGAGCAGTTCTGATCCAAGATGGACATCCTCTGGCTTTCCTCAGCAAGGTGTTGGGCCCCAAGAACCGTGGCCTGTCAACCTACGAGAAGGAGTTTATGGCGATCTTATTGGCAGTCGACCACTGGCATGCATACCTGCAAGGGGGCGAGTTCGTCATCAGAACTGACCAGAGCGCCTTGTCCCACTTGAGTGACCAGCGGCTGGTGACACCATGGCAGAGGCGAGCTTATACCAAGTTGATGGGGCTCCAATACAAGGTGGTGTATAAAAAAGGGGCCGAGAACAAGGCAGAAGACGCCCTGTCACGGCGCGAGGGTGAAGTTTCAGCTATCTCTGTCGCAACACCGGTATGGCTGGAAGAAGTGGTGCAAGGATACCAAACCGATGATAGTGCAAAGGAAATTCTGCTTCTTTGTAGTGGCTGGAGGATCCTAACTCCGACTACACAGTGAGGGATGGAGTGATTCTTTACAAAGGCAGGGTCTGGGTTGGCTCAAACACAACTATGCAACAAAAGATTCTGCATGCAATTCATGCCAGTTCGTCGGGGGGTCACTCCGGCATCCATGCCACCTATGACCGCCTTTGGCGTCTGTTTGCTTGGCCTGGAATGAAACAAGCCGTGGTGCAGTTCGTATCCGAATGCAGCACCTGAAAGCAAGCAAAAACTGAAAGAGTACGCACTCCTGGGCTTTTAGAACCATTGCCAATCCCTGCTCACGCCTGGCACACTATCACTCTTGACTTTGTGGAGGGGCTACCTGTATCAAGGGGATACTCTTGCATTATGGTGGTAGTGGATAAACTGACAAGGTATGCCCACTTCATTCCGTTGGCACACCCGTTCACGGCCTTGCAAGTGGCAACTGCCTTCATGACGCACGTTTACAAACTCCATGGACTGCCATATGCACTGGTCTCGGATCGAGACAAAGTTTTCACCAGTGCCTTGTGGAAAGAATTGTTCAAGCAAGCTGGGACTGAGCTCCGTATGTCTTCTTCTTACCACCCTCAGACGGATGGAACCACGAAATGGGTTAACCAATGCATGGAGACTTATCTTCGTTGCTTCGTCCACTCTTGTCCTCATCGTTGGTTCCAATGGTTGCACCCTGCTGAATTCTGGTACAACACAGCGTCTCATTCTGCACTGCAATCCTCTCCATTCGAGGTACTCTATGGTCACTCTCCTCGTCATTTTGGCATTTTTGATGTGTCAATGTCTGCTCCGGTGGATCTGGTCACTTGGCATCAGGAAAGGGAAGTGGTGACAGCCCTATTGAAACAACACATTGAGCGTTCCAAGCAGAGAATGAAGGACCAAGCGGACAAACACCGTTCTGAGAGGTCGTTTGTTGTGGGAGACTGGGTCTATGTGAAGATGCAACCGTATGTGCAAGTCTCAGTCGCGGCTCGAGCTAACCATAAACTGTCTTTCAGATATTTTGGGCCTTTCCAGGTTTCTGCTCGGATCGGAGCTGTGGCATATCGTCTGCAGCTTCCTGAAGGCAGTCGGGTGCACCTAGTGTTTCACGTGTCCTTGTTGCGTGGGGCCCTACCACCTGACACGGCGTTGATCCCAGTACTTCCGGAGCTCCCAATGCCTCATGCGGCGCCAGACTTCCCCGAGCCCGTGCTGGCACGGCGTATTGTCACCAGAGGTCAAGCCAAGATACCCCAAGTCCGGGTCAAGTGGTCGTCGTAGCCAGAGGCTTTGGCATCATGGGAGGACTTCTTCGAGCTTCGGAGTCGGTTTCCAGGCGCTGCGGCTTGGGGACAAGCCGTTTTTGAAGACCGGGGGGATGTCACGACTACTGCTACCACCCAGGTTGGACATCAACGCCCACCAACCGATGGCAAGGCAGGCAGGCCCAAAAGAGCGAAGAAGCCCAACAAGCTGTTCGATCCGGCAACCTGGGAATTGGGAGGGTGAGGCCATAAGTGTATCTAGGTCGAGTGAGAAAGGCACGGAATTGTAATAGGCTAAACTCTCCTTCCGTCACCTTCCTCTCTCTCAGCCTCTTGTATCCCCTTTCCTCTGCCAATCCCCATTGCTTCCGAACCCTAGCCCCCAAATTCTCATTGTACCGCCATGAACTAGTGAATTGAGTATGAGGGACGTAATAATCTAGTTACGTTTTAGTGTTAGATACATTTGTATCTAGACAAATCTATGACAAGAATGTTGGGACGGAGGGAGTATATGAGTAATACGATATACTCTACAACCTTCCAGGTGAGTTTTCATTTCCTGCACTAGGTAAAAATAGCGGGAACAATTTATGTCGGCGCCGCAAGTGTGAGTTAATGCCTCGATACAGTCGGCTTCAACAAGAATGGTCAGGTGCTCCATTTGAGTGTGGTGCGGCATTTGGCAACAAAGTAGAAGTTGAGCTTGTTGTACATATAGTGGACAGCCATAGTGCTTTTCGCCAACGGAACCTACAAAAAGCGTAGAAATTGTACATGGTGAAAAGTGTCGTTCAGAAGGCCGCCATGAGAACTAATTTTGGAAAACAATATGTGTATGAAGAGAAATATACTCCTTCCGTCCGGAAATACTTGTCATCAAAATAAATAAAAGGGGATGTATCTAGATGTATTTTAGTTCTAGATACATCCCTTTTTGTCCATTTTTATGACAAGTATTTTCGGATGAAGGAAGTGTGTACAATTTCTGTTACGTTTAAAAAAAGAGATTTTTTTTAAGATACTAAATTCGAATTGAAGAGAGAGACTACTCAACATATGCATAAGGGGCAGATGCCACCGCCAGGTTGGGTGGTAAGAAGATGGAGTGCATGCATAAGTCATTGAATACCGCAGCTAACTGATCTTAGCAGCAAGTATCTCTTGCTCTAATAACCACCAAAATGATCCATGGGCCACTACTCACTAACCAGGACCAACCGATGGAACTCACACACATAGAAGATGGAGTACATAAGTCATTGACTTGCATTTATTAGAGCGTCGTTGATGTGTTATTATAGAAACTTCGAAAATTCTAGTAAGACAATATGTGGGTGCCGCAAACTGAAGAACGACGATATAGTTCCATTCGATCTGAATGCCGGCCAACGTTTGTAGGTAGGTTCAATTAGTGACGCCAAATTTGACTCGTTGATGATAGGCCCCTTGTCGACTCATTTGCTCGCACCACGACAAGTTGAATTGCTAGGCTTCATTTCGCAACACTCTCGAACTGAATGCCGGCCAACGTTTGTAGGTAGGTTCGATTAGTGGCGCCAAATTTGAATGTTAGGTTCTTGCGTGCCAGCTAAGTAATTCCTGAAAAAGGGAAATGAAGTGCAACAAGTAATTCACCAACGGCATGATTTTCAACCAATCGACAAAAGAAGAAGAATCAAAATTAAACGAAAGATCAAAGTTGGGCGAAAATGGCAATTGAGCTCATCAACAATTCAACCTCCACGTACACTGCCATTGCAATTATAGAGACACCGAAGAAACCCACAGCTGTATCAACCGTACAGTGCCATGCCATTGCCACTCCACTTTATAAACCCCATACATACGGATCCACGGGCAGCAGCACCTTCATCGATCGGCAATGGCGATCTCACTCCTCCTCCTGGCCGGCCTCCTCCTCCCCGTCTTCTCCTACCTGCTGCTGATGACGAGGCGCGGCCCTGAGGAAAGAGGGTTGAGGCTACCGCCGGGTCCGCCGGGGGTGCCGGTGCTCGGCAACCTGCACCAGCTAGGCCCGCTGCCACACCGCAGCTTGCGCGACCTGGCCGGGCGGCACGGTCCCGTCATGCTCGTCCGCCTCGGCGCGGCGCGAGCGGTGGTGGTTTCCTCCGCGTCGGCGGCGCGCGACGTGATGAGGGCCCACGACGCCGACTGCTGCAGCCGACCCGCGTCGCCAGGCCCCGCGCGCCTCTCGTACGGCCGCAAGGACGTCGCCTTCTCGCCCTACGGGGCCTACTGGCGCGACATGCGCAGGCTCCTCGCCGCCGAGCTCGTCGGGGCGCGCGGAGTAGGCGCCGCCTGGGCCGGGCGGCGGCAGCAGGTGGACAGGCTCATGTCCGCCCTGGGCAACGCCGCGGGACCGGTGGCGTTGGACGAGCACGTGTTCCGCGTCGCCGACGGCATCATCGGCACGGTGGCGTACGGGAGCGTGTACGGATCTGAGGCGTTCGCGCGCAAGTACGAGCAGTTCCAGCACGTGCTCGAGGAGGCCATGGCCATGTCGGCTAGCTTCTCGGCCGAGGACTTCTTCCCCAACGCCGCCGGCCGCCTCGTCGACCGGCTCGTCGGCATGGTCGCGCGGCGGGAGAGGATCTTCAGAGACCTCGACGGCTTCTTCGAGGAGGTACTGGAGCATCACCTGGACCCCGCGCGCCCCAAGCCGGAGAGCGGCAGCGGCGACCTCGTAGACGCCCTCGTCGGCCTCTGCGCGGAGCATGGCTTCACGACGGACCACGTCAAGGCCGTGCTCGTGGACACGTTCCTCGGCGGCATCGACACGAGCTCCGTGACGATCCTGTGGGCGATGTCGGAGCTCATGAGGAAGCCGCGCGCGCTGAAGACGGCGCAGGAGGAGATCAGGGCCGCGGTCGGCGGCAACAGGGTGCGGCCGGACGACCTGCCGAAGCTGGCGTACCTGAAGATGGTGGTGAAGGAGACGCTGCGGCTGCACCCGCCGGCGACGCTGCTGCTGCCACGGGAGACGCTGCGGCGGGTGGAGATCGGCGGCTACGAGGTGCCGGCGGGGACGCGGGTGCTGGTGAACGCGTGGGCGATCGGAAGGGAGCCGGCGAGCTGGGGGCCGGACGCGGAGGAGTTCGAGCCGGAGAGGTTCGAGGCGGGCGGGAGGCACGGCAAGGTGGACTTCCGCGGGGCGCACATGGAGCTGGTTCCGTTCGGCGCCGGGCGGCGGATGTGCCCGGGGCTGGCCATGGGCGTGGCGAACGTGGAGTACACTCTGGCCAACATGTTGTGCGGCTTCGAGTGGGCGGTGCCGGAGGGGGAGGAGGTGAGCATGGAGGAGGCCGGCGCGCTGAACTTCCACCGCAAGACACCGCTGGTGCTCGTGCCCACCCCATATATACGCACCGCCGGCGTGTGAGTGCTAGCTGGTAGTGGCATGTCAAGTTTATACCTCGAGGGCTGATGCATGCCTGCCCGCCTGGGTTCGAGCCTCCGTGCTCGCGATACCAGCGCGTACTCACCTAATTCTTCTATCTCTCCCTAATAATAAAGCACGGATTGACTTCGTGGATTCACCGTCACAATACGCTTTCTTCTCATGTCATAATACGCTTTTACAATTTTTATGAACAAATTCGTAATATAAATAAGGTAGTACTAATTCGATCCGAGTTACACGCCCAGCACGTACGTCCACCGCATCTGATTAAAACGTTGGTTTGGTCCGTCCGTCACCCCTATGGGCCGAACTGGGCCTGGTCCTACTTTTTTATTGAAAACAAAAAGAAGGTTGTTCGGCCTGGTCCTACTTTTTTATTGAAAACAAAAAGAAGGTCTATAATGTTGTAGCGATATGGAGATTCGAACCCACGACGAGCCCTTCTGTCAAAAGGACTACGGCCAACTAAGCTATCTCTACTGATTGTTAAATAAAGAAGATTGATCTTTACTAATAGTCCCACCCCGCTTCCTTCCACTCAATCCTCCTAATTTATATATGTCTTCCAGGATCCTGGGTCTCAAGGAGGTGTCTCAGGAATCAACAATCAAGAGGATTTCAAATTATCTAGAGAGATACAACAGGGAAAAGGATCATGTGGAGGAAGAGAGACCGGCAAGAGGAATCACGCGGGGTAATTGACGAGGGAGAAGGAAGGCTACGTGATAAGAGGAATCACACGTGCTAATTAACAAGGGAAAAAGAAGGCGTATTAACGAGGGAGGGAGTAGGAAGGGCTGAGGAGGAAATCACGCGTGCCAATATTTAACAAGGGAAAAATGGGCATCCCTTCGTGACGCTGATTCTATGATGATGTTGCCACTGATTGCTACTCCTCCGGCTGGCTCGCTGCTGCTTAGTACTTCCCAATACAGTTGCTAGATTGAATATGATCCATATTTTAAAGTTCTTACAAATTGAACTGGCTGTTTGTTATTTCTTCTGTACAATAGGAGAGAGATATCGATATTTTTTTCTAGAAAAAGGAGAGTATGAATTCAAGGGCCGTGCTTCATCTATTCTGTGATACGCCGTCGTGTTGTACGATTACTTTTTTTCGAAACGGTGGCAAAAGATTTACCTCATCGATTAATTACAACATGAGTAATATATTCTATGCGATCAGATTATGAATAACTTTGATGTAGCATGCTCTGTTGTAACTCTCAACATGGACTTTTGCCATTGTACTTTTGTGTTGTTAGTTTGATCCAACCGGAATTTATAGTGTATGAGAATGATGCCCATTGTGTTCAAGTGCACTGTGCTAGCAGCATCACTGTTATGATTTTTATGTGACTTGTGCATCCATGGCCACTTCTTTCAATGTTCTTCAGTTCTTTCATGGTTTTCTTTTGGAAGTCTGGGATTTAGGACAACTTATTTCAGGAGCACTAAACCGTTGTTTGGACATCATTCATGGCCCTTGATACTTTTGAGTGCTTTTAATATTCTTTTGCTTCTTGCGAAATTGTTTGAATGATAAATTATTTTCAGATTACTCAGCATATATTTATTTATTTTCTTTCATTGTAATGCACGGATATATTTGCTTTTTTTTAATAATAAATAGAGCCGACTTTCTCCTTTTTTTTCATCTGTCATGGTATTTACCCGACATAAATGAATTAATGTCCAGTGAAGTGAGAGAGGGGCTCAAACGCATTATTTAACCCAACCCTTTTAGCTAGATTTTTTCAGAGTCGGTGCAACATCCGAAAAAAAAATTCTGCTCGGTGCGAATTTCGAAAAAAAAAATCACGGCGAAGTGCAAACACTAAAGAGTACTCCAACTTTCCAAAATAGTACCTTGTATGGAAGATTTGAATCCTTTAATATTAAAACCGTCATACAAAATTCATACCAAAAGAAGTGTATGTGTAGCATGGTTTTTTATGTATGACTTATATGCATTTTTGCTAGCTTTCGGCATGCGCCTCCCTGCAGCCACCAGATGACACTGTTTAGTTATTGTCGCGTTGTGCTTATTCTATGGACACGTCAAGTATCTCTTCCGTTGCAACGCACGGGCATTTGTGCCAGTTCTTCTATAAAAGTAAACCGAGGGATTCTTCCCCTCCGGTCTCGAAAAAAAAGTGTATACCTCGAACAAATATATCTTGAGTAAATTAGTTGAACAAATGGAAAAAGGTTGACACAACGTGATTGGTACTGGTACATGCATTAATCCTTTTTTTATGTGTGTTGAGTTCAAGTACAAATTTGCTCCGAGTTTATATCTTGGGCAAATACATCTTGTTAAGAAATTGAACTAGTGTGTATATATTGACATATGTACAATGAGGGTGATGTTCAATCTTACTTTTTCTGAAAATCTTTGACCCCGGATACAATAAAAGGCATTCCCTGTTTAATCTCTTTATACGAGTGCAATACTTGGTCGTGTTGGATTTCATAAAAAGTTCCAGGATTTTTTTAATTTTTTTGAATTACTAAATTATTTTTGAATATAGAGGGGCGTAGCACCCGAGAGCTCCTATGCATTTTCGTGAAATATATGCACGTCAGTAGTTGGATCCATCAGCGGAGGCAAGTGCATATATTGCCCTTGGGGAGCTCCATCTCGCACATCTCGCACTTTGTGATACGTCGTCTCGCCTCTAGCGTGAGCCCTAGCGGACCGATTTACGTGCTTGAGAGCTGCTTTGGGTAAGCTCTATGGATAAGTTAGGACTTGTCTTAGAAGCTTCCATGCGTTTTGCCCTCTCTTTTTTGTGTGTTTTCTGTATAGGTTTTTTCATTTCTTTCTTTTTTTCCTTTTCTGTTAGTTTTCCTTGTCATTTTTTCCTTGTTTTTTTCTTCATCTTTCAAATACATGTAGACTTTTTGAAATACACATTTCCTTACACAGATTGAACATTTTCCTTAATAGATTGAACATTTTCCTAATGCAGATTTAACATTTCATGTATATGTTGAACATTTTCAAATACAAGTTGATTAATGAACTTGTGAAATGCACATTGTGATTTATCTGAATAGACGGTGAACATTTTCAAACACACATTGAAGAATTTACATAAATGACCTGAACAATTTTTAAACTTAGAAAACATCTGTTAAGCGTTAGGTTTTTCCCAAAAATATCATAAACATTGGTTTAATAGTTCAAAATTTTCATTTAAAATTATATGAAATTTTGGTTTACATTTTACAAACATTTTTTAAATGTCAGGACCATTTTTCTGAATGGAAAATAACCTTTTTCTAAATAATGCAAAAATAATAATATGTTATAAGTCAAGTTTATTTTACAAAATAGGTCACGAATATTTTTTAAACATGTGCACTTTTAAAATTGTCAAGTATATTTTTAATTGTAGGAAAAAAAATCAAAACTACTTGAACTTTTTACATTCTACTGTACTAAATTTTTCTTAAAACGTCCTACGGATATTTTTGAGACATGTGAATATGTTTTTAATCTCTGAATTATTTTCAAACAAGTGTGAGAACAAAGTTTTTACACTGCATGAACATATTTTTAATGCATGATAAACACTTTTAAAAATCAGGTAAATTATTTTTTATAATATATGAATTGAGAGTATTTCAGAAATACTGGGAAATGAACGAATGAAAGAAAGGCAATAAGAAACGATATTTAAGAAATTATTTAATGCATGAGTCTTAATGCATTTAAAAAATATTTGCGAATTTGAAAAAACGCACGCCTCTCCTCCCTTCGTCTCTCCTCCCAAGGAAAGGCGGCTAGAGTTTCCGCCTTCCATTGGTGGCGCCGCTGATCTGCCACGTCTCCTGTGACCTCAAGGCCATGTACATCGTGACCCCTGGCGGCGGGAGGGCTCCGTTTTTAGATGCTTCTTCAAGTTTTGTTAGGGTTTGTGTCCTGCTAAGGAAGACGAGACGACAGCGGCTCGCTGAAGATGAAATAAGCTTCTCCCCGCCTAGCCCCCGCCACCGTGGTGCGTCTAGCATCGTCAGAGAGCATGTCGAGGTGTTTCTCCCGCGGATCTCACTGGGTTCGGTAGGTGGTTGTCTTTGGTGGATCTGCTCGGATGTGGTCTTTGTTCATGTGTCTTCAGGTTGGATCCTTTTGATTCACTTTTCTTCATCGGCATATGTTGTTTTTTCTGGTGCGTTGGTCCTATGGGGCCTTGGCACGAGAAGTTCCCGACTGTCTACTACGACAAGTTGTGCCCGACTATAGCGAGGGAGAGGCGATGACAACGGCGTACTTTCGGCTCGCTTCAGTGCTTGTAGACGTCCCTAGGTAGTCTACGAATCTCGATGTAACTTTTATTGTTTCTAGTGTTCGTTGTACTGTCATGATGAAAGATGAAAAGATCGAAAGTTTCCCGCAAAAAAACTTTCATGAATTTGGGAAAATTGTTCACAAAAGTTTATTTTTAAAATATATTTTATAAATGTTTCTCAATGTGATGGTGGGGTTGTGATTTAGAAGCTAGCCCAGATCCGGTTCTCCCCGGCTTGGTTGTGGTGGCGGTGGGGGGGTCCACAGGAGGGTGCTCGAGCCAGGTAGGAACCCTGCGCCACCCAATCCTGTAAATGGTCGAAGGTGGTCATAGAGATCGGCCAAATAATCCCCGCGCCTCTGGGCGAGGCTACCGTCCTAGCGGGGGGAGGGGGGGTGGGATCTTGCGCCACTCTTCGCAGCGGTATCCTTACGGCCCCTATGGCCGACAACCGCGTTGTTCCTGGTCGCCATCAGCACCGCCTACGACTCTAGATTTGAGCTTCCCCAACATTGGTAATGGAGAAACCACGGGAGAAGAAGGCGCATAGCCTACAATTTAATTCTCCTTGGTTTATAAAGACACACGTGGAACGTGAAGCTACGACATACTTCCCCGAGGATTGCCCAGAAATAGGACGACACATGGAGCTCTAGCGTAAGAGACGAGGGATAGACTCTCGTTGTGTCTTGGACTAGGCCACGGCCTGGTGAGACGGGGTCCTTTGGAAATCTCGGATGAGCGTGACCTTTTCATCTTGGCTCTTTGACAAACATCCGTCCCAAATTAAGGAGTGGTCGGAAACCAGGACATCACACATCTATGGGTCCCCCACGGCGTCGGACGGTGGACCTCAGAGTGAGCTTATCACGGGAGAAGCCACAAGAGCTCCATGGCACACACCTAAAGACTCTTGAAGCCGGAACCAGGAAGCCACACGCTTGCCAAGCCCGGAAACCCCTGCAGTCGGGATAATGAAGGAAGGCCACAAACAGGAGGATCCCATCTGGGTTCTCACTTTTACAGGTAAGAAGAATCCAACTCCAAACACGCTTGGGGGCTACTGACGGTTTAATACACCAGGAGTGGCCTCTTGGAGGGAAGCCCAACAGCATGCCTTCCTTAGGGCCCGGGTGGCCCAGTAAAGGTCTGGCGTGTGGGGAAGCACGGAGACCCAGACAAAAGACCAAGATATTATCTTGGCATGCAAACCAAGATGGTGGCAATGTGATATCAACTGAGACCCCATGTAAACCCTAGCCCCCTCACTTATATAAGGTGGGGCTAGGGGTAGTCATAGGCATCTACAAGGTAGACCATACTCTCGGTAGCTATATGCATTGTCTCCACTGTAACTCCCTCGCACTAGGTGATCGACCATTAATCAAAATCCAAAGAAGGATGCAGGGTGTTACCTCACCATGAGCGCCTGAGTCTGGGTAACCCCCTTCTGCGAACTTCCTTCTAGTACTTCTGTCCACATTTTCCACCCTACTGAGGTTATTTGCGGTTTTTCGAACGGTCGTCCGGTGAGAAGGGAAGTGCCACCTACACTTGGAGGTGGCAAGGAGCACGGGCCGCCGAATGGGGGCTCACAACAACATGGCGGAAACTAAAAAAATGGATCAGACGGATTTGAAGCTAAGTGACGTGAGCAGGCTAGCACACGTAAGACGACACACCCTCGCCACAAGGTTGGAGGGCGCGCCCACACCCTGGACATCCACCGACCTCAACTCCAACTCCATATATTCACGTTCGGGGAGAAAAAAATCAGGGAGAAGGATTCATCACGTTTTACGATACGAAGCTGCCGCCACCTCCTGTTCTTCCTCGGGAGGGCAGAATTGGAGTTAGTTCGGGGCTCTGGAGAGGGGAAATCGTCGCTATCGTCATCATCAACCATCCTCCATCACGAATTTCATGATGCTCACTGCCATGCGTGAGTAATTTCATCGTAGGCTTGCTGGACGGTGATGGGTTGAATGAGATTTACCATGTAATCAAGTTAGTTTTGTTAGGGTTTGGTCCCTAGTATCCACTATGTTCTAAGATTAATGTTGCTATGACTTTGCTATGCTTAATGCTTGTCACTAGGGCCCGAATGCCATGATTTCAGATCTGAACCTATTATGTTTTCATGAATATATTTGTGTTCTTGATCCTATTTTGCAAGTTATAGTCACCTACTACGTGTTATGATCCGGTAACCCCGGAGTGACAATAGTTGGGACACTTCCCGGTGATGACCGTAGTTTGAAGAGTTCATGTATTCACTAAGTGCTAATGCTTTGGTCCGGTAATCTATTAAAAAGAGGCCTTAATATCCCTTAGTTTCCAATAGGACCCCGCTGCCACGGGAGGGTAGGACAAAAGATGTCATGCAAGTTCTTTTCCATAAGCACATATGACTATATTCGAAATACATGCCTACATCATATTGATGAATTGGAGCTACTTCTGTGTCACCTTATGTTATAACTAATGCATGATGAATGCCATCCGACATAATTATCCATCATTGATGCATTGCCTACGAGCTCATTTCATATTGATCTTTGCTCCGTTACTTTTCCGTTGCCACTGTTACGATTGCTACAAAACTACTACTGTTACTTTTGCCACTGTTACCGTTACTTTCATACTATTTTGCTACTAAATACTTTGCTGCAGATGTTAAGTCTTTTAGGTGTGGTTTAATTGACAACTCAGCTGCTAATACTTGAGTATTCTTTGGCTCCCCTTGTGTCGAATCAATAAATTTGGGTTGAATACTCTACCCTCAAAAACTGTTGCAATTCCCTATACTTGTGGGTTATCAGGCCTTGGTGAAGCATATCCCCAGTTATATACGCGGCACCACGTCCTTGGGACTCACACTGACAGCCTCCGCCTCCACCGACCTCGTCGCCTACTCTGATGCGGGATGGGCAGGCTACCCCGGCACACGTTGCTCCACCTCAAGCTACTGTGTCTACCTTGGGCCCTCGCTGATCTCTTGGTCATCCAAGCGCCAGCCCACGGTTTCCCGCTCGAGTGTCGAGGCAGAGTATCGGGCAGTGGCTAACACCGTTGCCAAATGCTCTTGGCTTCGTCAGCTGCTCCAGGAGTTGCTTTGTGATGCTCACAAGGCCATGCTCGTGTACTGTGACAACGTCTCCGCCGTCTACCTCTCCGCCAATCCGGTCCATCATCGCCACACGAAGCATATTGAGCTCGACATTCACTTTGTTCACGAGCAGGTGGTTCTTGGGCGCTTTCGAGTTCTCCACGTCCTGACAGCGCAACAGTTCGCTGATGTGATGACTGAGGAATTGCCTACTCCCGTCTTTGAGGAGTTCAGGTCCAGTCTCTGCGTCTCCGGCGATGCTTTGACTGCAGGGGGGTGGGGGTGGGGTGTTGAATATATGGTTTGTATGTATATTGTATATCCTGGTCCATCTCCTAGTCTTTGTATAGCAGAGGTCGAGGCCCACATTGTACATCATATATACGTGCTTATGCACCCGATCAATACATCAAGAATTGCATTGCCAAACTTATTCCTCAACAGTCCGAGTTGTGCTCGTCCTCCCGTGGTATCCTCAGGACGACAGCTCGCAGTGCCGCCCGCCTTCTAGCAGTGCCACACCTTCCTACCGCCGCCACTGCGCACGAGCTCAGTTCCGGAGGCGCGGCGGCGAGCAGAGGTGTCGGGCCCGAGATGAGGGGGAGGGGCGAGGCGGGGAGGCGGCGGAGAATAGGAGGGAGTGGCAACTCTAATATGCAGAGTACTAATTTAAACACTTGACTAGACGTGCAGTTAGTACAGAACCTACAAATAAAATGAGCACACACTATGTTGAACCTGCGTTCAATTTAACTTCAGTTGAATTTTGTCCACTGTAAAAATTTGCATGGTGTCCTGAACGTCGGCTTCACTTCCTTCGCCGGTATGATCTAAACTTCGTCGGTCGCACAAGTGTCATCTTTAGTAATTGCATGTATACTTTTCGCCCGACGCGGCTTCACTCCCTTCGCCGGTATGATCTGAACTTCATCGGTCGCATGAGTGTCGTCTTCAATAATTGCATGTATACTTTTCGCCCGACGCCTAGCTGGTATCACATATATCTCCTTCTGTGCATGGCCACCTTCAAAATGTGCGTTGCCAACTTACCAGATATGTCACATCATGAGATCTACCAAGTGGTTATCGGGTCTGGTGCTAAACGTTGAGGTTCACAGTTTGAGTCTCCTAAACGCTCTTTTTTTCAATTGGGCGGGTTGGGAATAGGAGCTCGCCTTTTAGAGGTTCATGTCCGATTTTTTTCTCTAGTTTTGGCGACCTTCTCGAAAGTTTCAGTCCGATTTTAAATTTTTCCTGTTTTTCTTTTTGTATTCTTCACTATACACGGGTTTTTAAGATTTATATTTATTGCAATCCTTATCTTTTCCTAAAAAATGTTCACGAATTTTTTGAAAAAAATAACATTTTAGAAAGTTGTTCCCATAATTTATAAAATGTTCATAATTTTGAGAAAGAATCTGAAAGTTCCAAACAGTGTTTGTATTTTTAGGAACTGTTTTGTCGTAAAAATATTCATGTTTTTAGGAAATAATATTTTTTAAATGAGTTTTAAAAAATTCCTTATTTAAAAAATGGTTTCAGAATTGTCAATAAATGTTTGTGGTTTTTCAAATAACTAGTAAGAATGTGCGTGCAATGCACGTTTATATTAGGTAGAATATTAGTTGCACGTTATATTAGGTAAGATATATCTGTTGCACATTGGTATTTGGTAAAATATCAATTACTTTTTCGCGGGAATGGTAGGATATTAATTACATGGCAGGTTTCAAGGGATAGCGTTGAGTCAAAACGTGTTTATAACCAATGCCAGTGGTGGGTAATTAGAGCGTTGAACGTGTTTGGTGCTCAACATTGGAGCGATTTGAACCGCTAGATAACGTGATTTGATGGTCGAGATGGTTTTGATCTGCCCATTTGGTTTTTTTTTTTTATATTGGTATAGATGTTTGCGTTTGTTCAAAAGATGTTTCATCGCCAATGGGCGGTCCCAGGGGCGTGCATGTGGGAAGCACGGACTCTCTGAGGCAACACGCATCGTATCGGAGGTCCCGTTGACCGGCTCTTATACTTCTAGTATGTGTATCTCTAATTCTCTACACAATAAATTATAAAGTGATTTCAATCCATGCATAACCGAGATGGAATTCACAAAGCGTAGAAGGGGCATATGCCGCCAGCCAATTGGATGGTGAGAGCATGGAGTACATGCATCAGTCATTCAATAATACCGCTAATATATCAGTGGCTACTCTTGCTCTTCGCTCTAACCACCAAAATGATCCATGGGTCCCTAACCAGGACCAACTGATGGAACTCACATGTGTAGTAAGATGGAGCGCATAAAGTCATTGACCTGGATTTATTAGAACATCGTGAATTCCCTATTAAAGACACTTCCAAAATTCTAGTAAGACAATACTTATGTGCCGCAAAATTAAGAACGACAATGCTAATATAGTTATAGTTCCTTTCGTACGCTCAAGTTGATTAGGTGAAGTGTGTCCACGAGCTGACATTTGTAGGTATAGGCTTAGTTGGCGCCAAAGAAGAAATAAATTAGACAAAAGATCATCATCCCGCTAATGATGGTGGACATGCATTGACGGTTAACTGTTCTACCCAGCTCCTCATCATCCAGTTATGCAAAAGGAAATGGCAATTGAGCTCATCAGAAAGCAATCGAAGCCGAAGTAATAAAGTTAGTTTTTTAGTCAAGAAAGCTCATTAGTTTGACATAGCTCCAGTCCTCAATTATCCCCGGACCAGAACCAAGCCTGACAGCCATCCAGTTCTCGATAAATTCTCAATGTAGTGACTAAAAAGGGTTTTTGCTACATCGTATATGAGTAATACGAAATACTCTGCTACTCCCTCCGTAAAGAAATATAAGAGTGTTTATGCCGGCGCTGCAAGTGAGAGTTAATGCCTCGCAGTCGGCTTCAACAAGAATGGTCAGGGTGCTCCATTTGAGTGTGGTGCAGCATTTGGCAACAAAGTAGAAGTTGAGCTTGTTGTACATATAGTGGAGAAGCAGTGATGTCCGCCTCATGATAAGAGTCGTCAACATTTAACTTAACCGTACGTGCCCGTGCTCGGTGCCACCCTCAACAGTCTGGGCAATGAAACAAGGGGCTCGCCATGGCTTCAGATGATGCATCTCTCAAGTTGTATGAGACCAAGCCCTTGCCCTTGATGCCATAAAGGGGAAGGGGGGTGTTGATCCAAGCTAATAGGCGACTCGAAGTAGCTACAGAGAAAGTGTCGCGAAGCTTTGATCGGCGAACGTGGTTTTTCATGGACGATCTCATTGTGAACGTGCTAGATGCGCCAATAAGCAAAACCACCCGGTCCATGTCCAGTAAGTCAAATGTGATATTCAGGAGCAACCGGGTCCCAATTTCTGAAGCCGGGAGAGGTCAAGTGACCACCACACGTCCGCCATGGACAGCCATAGTGCTTTCGCCAATGGACACCTACAAAAAGCGTAGAAATTGTACAAGGTGAAAAGTGTCGTTCAGACGCCCCCCATGAAAACTAATTTTGGAAAGCAATATGTGTATGAAGAGAAATACAATTTCTGTTATGTTTAAAAAAAGTGTTTTTCTTTTCTTTTAAGATACTAAATTCGAATTGAAGAGAGAGACTACTCAACATATGCTATGCATTAGGGGCAGATGCCACCGCCAGGTTGGGTGGTGAGAAGATGTAGTGCACGCATAAGTCACTGAATACCGCAGCTAATTGATCTTAGCAGCTAGTATCTCTTGCTCTAATAACCACCAAAATGATCCATGGGCCACTACTCACTAACCAGGACTAACCGATGGAACTCACACACATAGAAGATGGATTACATAAGCCATTGACTTGGATTTATTAGAGCGTCGTTGATGCCTTATTAAAGAAATTTCAAACTGAAGAAGGACAATATATATAGTTCCATTCGATCTGAATGCCGGCCAACGTTTGTAGGTAGGTTCGATTAGTTGGCGCCAAATTTGAATGTTAGGTTCTTGCGTGCCAGCTAAGTAATTCACCAACGGCATGATTTTCAACCAATCGACAAAAGAAGAAGAATCAAAATTAAACGAAAGATCAAAGTTGGGCGAAAATGGCAATTGAGCTCATCAGCAAGCAATCGAGACACCGAAGAAACCCACAGCTGTATCAACCGTACAGTGCATGCATCAACCGTACAGTGCCATGCCATTGCCACTCCACTTTATAAACCCCCCACGGCTACGGATCCACGAGCAGCACCATCTTCATCGATCGGCAATGGCGATCTCACTCCTCGTCCAGCTGCCCCAGCCGTGTCACTTCCTCCTCCTCCTAGCCGGCCTCCTCCTTGCCGTTGTCTCCTACCTGCTGCTGATGACGAGGCGCGGCCCTGAGGAAAGAGGGTTGAGGCTGCCGCCGGGTCCGTCGGGGGTGCCGGTGCTCGGCAACCTGCACCAGCTAGGCCCGCTGCCACACCGCAGCTTGCGCGACCTGGCCGGGCGGCACGGCCCCGTCATGCTCCTCCGCCTCGGCGCGGCGCGAGCGGTGGTGGTTTCCTCCGCGTCGGCGGCGCGCGACGTGATGAGGGCCCACGACGCCGACTGCTGCAGCCGGCCCGCGTCGCCGGGCCCCGCGCACCTCTCCTACGGCCGCAAGAGCGTCGCCTTCTCACCCTACGGCACCTACTGGCGCGACATGCGCAGGCTCCTCGCCGCCGAGCTCGTCGGGGCGCGCGGCGTCGGCGCCGCCTGGGCCGCGCGGCGGCAGCAGGTGGACAGGCTCATGTCCACCCTGGGCAACGCGGCGGGACCGGTTGCGTTGGACGAGCACGTGTTCCGCGTCGCCGACGGCATCATCGGCACGGTGGCGTACGGGAGCGTGTACGGCGCGGAGGCGTTCGCGAGCAAGTACGAGCGGTTCCAGCACGTGCTGTTCGAGGGCATGGACATGTCGGCAAGCTTCTCGGCCGAGGACTTCTTCCCCAACGCCGCCGGCCGCCTCGTCGACCGGCTCGTCGGCGTCGTCGCGCGGCGGGAGAGGATCTTCAGAGACCTCGACGGCTTCTTTGACGAGGTGCTGGAGCATCACCAGGACCCCGCGCGACCCAAGCCGGAGAGCGGCGGCGGCGACCTCGTGGACGCCCTCCTCGGCCTCTGCGAGGAGCATGGGTTCACGACGGACCACGTCAAGGCCGTCCTCGTGGACGCGTTTCTCGGCGGCATCGACACGAGCTCCGTGACGATCCTGTGGGCGATGTCGGAGCTCATGAGGAAGCCGCGCGCGCTGAAGACGGCGCAGGAGGAGATCAGGGCCGCGGTCGGCGGCAACGGCAACGGCAACAGGGTGCAGCCGGACGACCTGCCCAAGCTGACGTACCTGAAGATGGTGGTGAAGGAGACGCTGCGGCTGCACCCGGCGGCGACGCTGCTGCTGCCGCGGGAGACGCTGCGGCGGGTGGAGATCGGCGGGTACGAGGTGCCGGCGGGGACGCGGGTGCTCGTGAACGCGTGGGCGATCGGGAGGGACCCGGCGAGCTGGGGGCACGATGCGGAAGAGTTTGAGCCGGAGAGGTTCGAGGCGGGCGGGAGGCACGGCAAGGTTGACTTCCGCGGCGCGCACATGGAGCTGGTGCCGTTCGGCGCCGGGCGGCGGATCTGCCCGGGGCTGGCCATGGGCGTGGCGAACGTGGAGTACACTCTGGCCAACATGCTGTGCGGCTTCGAGTGGGCGGTGCCGGAGGGGGAGGAGGTGAGCATGGAGGAAGCCGGCGCGCTGACCTTCCACCGCAAGACGCCGCTGGTGCTCCTGCCCACCCCATACGTGCCTTCAGCTTGATTGGTTTATGCGTCTTGCGCTGCTAAATACAGTAGGCATCAATCCTTTTACATGAGTGTTGAGTTCCATCACAAATTTGCTCCGAGTTTATACTACCTTGGCAAATATTTCATCTTAAGAAATTGAACTAGTGTGTGACATGAACAATAATGAGGGTGATGTTCAATCTTATTTAAAGCAAACTAGTGTGTGTCTGAAGTGTATGAGAAGTAAATATTTATGCAATATAAGTAGAAATAACATTAGTTATACAGCCACCACCCAATCGAAAATCCTTGAAATATATGCACTACAATAGTTGGATCCATCAACGGAGGCATTCTGGTACATATACTGCCCTTGGGGAGCTCCTGTTCACTAGAACTACATCTCGCGCTTTGTGATACGTCGTCTCGCCTCTATCATGAGCGCTGGCGTCGATCCCCCCGTGTCGCCTCCTCTGAGGCGACTCGGGGGCCAACCCTAGCACCGCCGCCGCATTCCCTCCTCTCCTCCCCTCCCTCCGCCGCCGCCTGAGGACCTCCGAGGCTCGGGTGCTCGGCCCCAGTGATGGTGGCGGTGGGATCTGGCGCCTCCTCTCCGATGGAGGGCCTTGGCTCCCCGGGGCGGCGGCCCCGGCCGGTGGGCGCGGTGCAGCTGGTGGCGGTCTGCACCGGCGGGCTCTGGTGGGCAGCCTCTCATGGCCGCGCGGGCGGCGTGGGGGCTGCGGACGCTGGCGCAGTGGTGGTTCCTCGCATTCCGTCATGGCTCCATGTAGAAGCTCCGCCCCTGCTCCGATCTGTCCCGATCCATGCTGGTGCCGGTCCTTGGCGGCTGCTTTCGGCGTCCCCTATTGCCGTCCTGGCGGATCTGGCGTGCGGGTGAGGATCCGGGGGAAACCCCTGTCTGGCGCGACGGCCTCCCCAAAGTCGATGCCTTTGATGCCGATCCCCTTCCTGGAGGCTTTGGGGTGGATCCTCTCCCTACTCACTCCTCCTCGAGCTATGGCGAAAGCATTGGTTCCCCTTCTGGGTGTCGACGACACCCTGGTGGCGGTGGCTGGGAACAGCTCTTGGTGGCGGGGCTCTAGTGGCGTGGTGGCGGTCTTTGGCCTTCTACTTGGTGTTGCGCCTTGCTTCGTGGGACCAGCGGACGGTTTCTTTGGTGGAGCGGTGCTTCATCTATACATTGATGGCGACGGATCTTGACGGCATGGCGCAGTGCAGATTCGGAGTTCGATGTGGGAGGATGGACTCGCGCAGGAGGACGACGCTGTTTGGCGTCGTGGTGGCGTTGATGGCAGAGAGACCTGGCACGGTAGATGCAGCAGCACAGCTCTGAAGACGGACTCGTGGCAGGTGGCTGCGGCGGCCTCATACCCGGCAGGCGTCCTGGTTGAGGAGTGCGCCGGACTGGTAGGTGCCACATACCAGGCAGGCGTCCTAGTTGGGACCTCAGGTCTTAGATGTTTAGGTTTGGCTGCGATGTTTGTTTGGTATTAGGCCCAGGCTATCAGCGCCCCTTCATCAATTGGATAGGTGTAGCGACAGTTGTTGCTTAGACGGTGGCTTTAGTCTTGCTGTTGTATGACTTTATAAGGTCTTGTGAGAATAATTAATAAAGTGACCGTATGCATCGCTCAGATGCAGAGGCAGGAGGTCATCCTCCTTTTCTAAAAAAAAATCATGAGTGCTGGCGGACCGATTTACGTGCCTCGGAGCGGTTTTGGGTAGGCTCTATAGAAGCTTCCATGCAGTTTTTTTTTCTCTTTTTGTGTGTTTTCTGTATAAGTCTTTCCATTTGTTTTTTCTTTTTCCTGTTCATTTTTTTTATCTTTTTTTTGTTTTTTCTTGATCTTCCAAATACATGTGGACTTTTTAAACATACACTTTGGACACTTTCCTTGTAGAGATTGAACATTTTCTTCCCGCAAAAAAAAAAGAGATTGAACATTTTCAGGTATATGTTGAACATTTTCAAAAACAAGTTGAACATTTCTGTAAATACACGTTGAACTTGTTAAATGCACATTGCAATTTATTTGAATAGATGGTGAACACTTTCAAACGCACATTGAAGATTTTTCATAGAAATGACCTGAACATTTTTAAAAACTTACAAAACATTTGTTAAGTATTACTCAAAAAATATAAAAATATTTGTTGAATGGTTCTAAAATTTTCATTTAAAATTGCATGAAATTTTGGTTTACATTGTACAAACATTTTCAAAAATGTCATGAACATTTTTCTGAATGGTAAATAACATTATTTCTAAATTATACAAAAATGTTAATATTTATAGATTTTTAAAAAAGGTCATCATTATCTTTGAAAACATGTGAAATTTTTAAGACTGTATTGAATTTTTTTAATTGTAGGAAAAATATTCAAAACTACAGGAACTTTTTACATTGTATAAACAATTTCTAAAAATGTCCCGCATGTATTTTTAAGACATGTGAACATGTTTTTCAATCTCCCAGTTATTTTCAAAAAATTTGCGCGAACAAAGTTTCTACACCGCATGAACATTTTTTAAATGCATGATGAGCACTTTTAAAAATTCAGGTATTTTTTTTAGAATATATGAATATAGAGTATTTCGAAAATATAAGAAAATAAACAAAAAGTGGTAAACGAACGTAAGAAAGAAAGGCAATAACTAACGAATGAACGAAGAAGAAATAAAATGAACGGAACAACGAACGAAACTAACAAAGGAGCCAAATCCGACTAGGCCAGCACGCTACTGGCTTCTCCCTTAAGGCGAGGTGAGGTTCGCTCGCTCGCCTCGTCGTCCTTTTGGTGTTGTGGCTCTACGGTCACAGGAAAAAGACTGCTTTCCCTCAAAAAGAAAGAAGGGGAAAAGAGTGCATCGCGTTTTTGAAAAATAAAATGTAAATGCTTACAGATTTATATTGTTTTAATGAATTTAAAAACTATTTTCCAATTTGACAAAAGCGTTCATGAATTTGGGGAAATTTTTCACCGAAGTTTTTTTAATTATTTATAAATGTTTCTCACTGTGAAGGTTTGGTTGTGGTTTAGAAGCTAGCCCAGATCCAGTTCTTTCCGGCCTGGTTGTGTGTGTGTGTGTGGGGGGCTCAAAATCACTAGTTAAGGGCTACCCCTTGCAAAGGTCACTCCCACCTTCTGCGTGGTATGACAAGTGACAATGGATCTTCCATCAGCTTGGAATAGAGCCACAGGAGGGGGGGGGCTCAATCACTAGTTAAGGGCTACCTTGCAAAGGTCACTCCCACCTTCTGCGTGGCTGACAAGTGACAAAGGATCTTCCATCAGCTTGGAATAGAGCCACAGGAGGGGGGGGGGGGGCTCCGAAATCACTAGTTAAGGGCTACCCCTTGCAAAGGTCACTCCCACCTTCTGTGTGGCTGACAAGTGACAAAGGATCTTCCATCAGCTTGGAATAGAGCCACAGGAGGGTGCGCCGGCCAGGTAGGAACCCTAAGCCACCAAATCCTGCTGATGGTCAAAGATGGTCGTAGAAATCGATCGAAAAATCCCCGTGCCTCTGGTCGAGGCGACCGTCCTAGTAGAGGCGAAGAATGGAAGCTTGTGCCGCTCTTCACCGTGGTATCCATATGACCGTGAGAAGGGATCCTACCTGGTGAGAAGGGATCCTTTGGCAATCTCAGATTAGTGCAACTTAACCCATCTAGAGAGGTTTCATCTTAGCTCTTTGATGAATATCGAGCACAAAGGAGTGGTCGAAAACCACGGCAACATAGGTCTTTGGGTCTCCAAGCCCGGAAACGGCGCCGGACCATGGACCTTAGCACAGCTCATCACGGGAGAGGCCACAAGAGCTCCATGGAGCACACCTGAAGAGTCTTAAAGCCGGGCCCAAGAAGCTGCACGATTGGCAAGCCTGGGAACCCCTGAAGTCGGACTCACGAAGGAAGGCCACAAACAGGAAGAGCTCACCTGGGCTCTTACTCTTAAAGATAAAGAAGAATGCAACTCCAAACTTGCTTGGGAGCTATTGACCGTGTAATACACCGTGAGTGGCCTCTCAGTGAGAAGCCTAGCAGGCAGGCCTGCCTTAAGGCCTAAGTAGCCTAGTAAAGGTCCGGCGTGAGTGGAAGCCTGGAGACCCAGATAAAGATGAAGAGATTATCTTGGCATGCAAACCTAGATGGCAGCGACGATGATATCAGTTGAGACCCCATGTAAACCCTAGCCCCGTCACCTATATAAGGCGGGGCTAGGGGTAGTCATAGGCATTTACAATGTAGACCATACTCTCTGTAGCTATATACATTTTGTCCACTATAACCCCCTCGCACGAGGTGCTCCACCATTAATCCAGCTCCAAAGAAGGACGTAGGGTGTTACCTCACCATGAGAGCCCGAATCTGGGTAACCCCCCTATGCAAACTTCCTTCTGGCACTTCTGTCCACATTTGCCACCCTACTAAGGCTATTGGCGTTTCTTCGAACTGTCATCTAGTGAGAAGGGAAGTCCCAACTACACTTGGAGGTGGCAAAGACCACGGGCCGCCTAATGGGAGCTTAGAACAAAATGGCGGAAGCTCAAAATTGGATATGAGGGATTTGAAGCTAAGTGACGTGAGCAAGCTATCACATGTCGACCGACACACATAGTCAAGAAGTCCGTTACCGCACTCACCCCCGACATGCACATGCTTGGACCGATGAGATCCGGCACCCATGCATCTGCCCACACGACGGTTGTTCGTTGGCACCTTGTTGTGTGCAAAAAGCCCCGTTGTATGTTGTGCAGACAGGAAACCACATCATCCCTTCCTCGAAAAGCAAGTCGCGCGCTCATCGATGTCGACCGCCACGGCGTTCGTGTTAACCTCGAGCTCCCCCTACCACTCTCTAGGGTAGGAGCGGCCGCCACCGCGTTCTCCAATGGCAGCGGTTCGTCGAGGAAGGTGGGACTGCGCTAGGGTTCCTTCGAGTTGCTTTCTCGAGTGAGGATGAGGCTAGTTTAGCTCGGTTTCAGATAATCTAGTGAAATGGCTGTAGTTGGAAGTATGCTCGGAAACTCACAGGGGCACGCAGGTGAAGGAGCACGCGCTAGTCTAGCCATGCGCTATCCGATTGCCTCATGATTCGCAAAGTCGATGGATACCGCACTAGGGCACAGCAAATTTTAAGTTTTGGTTTCTGAAACTTTGATTTTGCTCGTACCAAGTTTTCGCAGTTGAAACTTAACGAAGTTTTACAAACTCGTTAAAACATATTCAAAATGGATCTCATTCAAAAGCCCTCATCACAAGAATCAGGAATATGGAAAGGAAACTTAATTTGGACTTTTGGTTCAAAACAATTACTTAAAGGACTGAAAATAGAAAGCCAAAAAAAAAAAAAAAAGGGTTGCGTGACCCCGCCCCTGCTTGCTGCAAATCCGCTCCCGCTATATATGCCGTCTTCATTTCGTACAATTTTTCTTTTACAATTCTTAGTTGCGCATTGTGTGCTTGCCTGGTTTCTGAAGCTTCAGGTTATTATGTGTAGGTTCAAGAAAGAGTGCCTCTAAAACATGCATGCATGAACGAATGTGCGGCTGCCAAACACAACTAATTATAGCGAATCGCAACAGAGGGCGCCCCTTATGAATTTTAATACTTATATACTAATAATAGATTAAGCAGCAGTGCTGTGGATGATCCCGCTAGTAGAAGTTGATCCAGGAAGTGTAGGTGGCCCCGAACCACCAGTTGGAGGGGGCGACGTCGGTGGCGGTGGCCTCGCGGCCGTCGTCGAGCCTGACCCTGAAGGAGAGCCTCTGGCCGTTGAGGTAGGCGTTGCTCTGCCAGTTGGCGCCCCAGTTGCGGTTCATGGCGAGCCAGTTGGTGTTGGAGCCCTTGATCCACATCTGGGACACGACCCCGCTGCCGCCGACGTTGGTCACCAACACCAGCTCGAAGTAGTCCCTCCCGGAGATGCCGAACCGGATGCCGTCGCGCTTCTGGCAGGAGACCCTCCTGTAGACGACGGGGACGATGCCGGCCTCGTAGATGGCGATGCTGGTCCAGGCGGGCTGCGACATGTCGAAGTGCACCCGCGGCGGGTTGCACCAGCCGCCGTTGTCGCTGGGGAGCGCCCAGTTGGGCGGGCAGAAGTTGGTGGCGGAGACGGTGACCTGGGTGCCCGGCTTGCACATCCTGCTCCGGCCGGTGTCGCAGTAGATGGTGTAGCACGCCCCGCACATGGCGCCGTCGTTGAACAACGCCGTGCTCAGGGCCGCGTTGTTGATCCCGTACCCCGAGTTGTACAGGTTGCCGTACCCACACGCGCCTCCTGCATACATATGATACAAACATCATCGGATCAACATCACCTCTCCTTTGGATGAGTAGAGTATATCACACCAAACGTAGTACTAGAAATCTACTCTACCCTTTAAACACCCTCCACAACTAGAGATTTAGACGTACGGTATGCACTCTTCACCGGAGAATGATACAGGAAAGTAAAGAAGCGGAAGGAAAACTGACTGACCCATGGTGCCGGAGCCGTCGCCGCCGCCGTAGAACGTCGCCGTGGCGGTCGTCCAGTAATACTGGGCGTCGACCCCATGAGAAGCTATTCCACAGAGCACACCGAGAAGCACTAGAGCTACTGCTGTCTGCTTCCCCATTGGATTGTTGAAGATGACAGACACAGCGCTGTAGTACTTGGGCCGAGCAAGTCTTCTAGGAATATGCTGTGCTCTGTGTACTGTGTATCTACTGCACCCTGGGCTTTATAGTATGATGATGAGCATGCATATCCGCTAACTGTTACAGTTGTAGATGGGTACTTGGGTTAACTTAGCCGCCCTCCATCGTTCCTTATTTGACTTTTGGCACATCAAGTTTTTCGAACTAGTAAGATATACATTCCTGACGTGTTCACCATGTTCTTGATGCTCCAAGAAGTTTAACTAGGCGTCGACAAATTCCTGCACTGTCAGTGCGCATGTGCCCTAACTGAGATCCACACCGCCGTGCATGTGAGAGAATCATTTGCGCTGAAAAATTCAACCAGAACAAGATGGAGGAAACAAAGAGTCTGACCAAATTTTAGAGAAGTACAATACGTGCAATTCTATTGCAGCTATAGGAGGATATAATGAGATGCTTGAATGTCCTAATTTAATGAAAATCAGCTCCAGCTGTAAGTCTCCTTCCGAATGGATCTCCACCTGGATTTGTCCACCGACTTTTGTCGAAATTGGCACCGCCACCACTGGCGTATCACCGTCAAGGGTTAGACAATTGTGCTGAAGCTTTAATTATGCCACTAGAATATTTTCTTATGCACATATCAAAATTAACATGTTTTTGCACATCTCACCGATGTATCACTTATACCTCACCGATGCGAAATTTGCACATCTCAAAATTAATATGCTTTTGCACCACCGCTTGACATCCCAAGATGCTATTCACATTAACATCACACAAGGCAAGAGCTCCCCACATGAGCCTATGTGCATTCTACTGTTGTCAGGGTAGTGCCATGTTCTGATCTGTGATTTAAGTTGGCTAAACTAACAGTAGGCTAGCTTAGCCTACCATGGGTACATTCCCACTAGGTATGCTACGCACTAGTGTACCTTCCGGACGGAACAATTATTTCAGCGCCACTGCTATACACACGACAGGGTGCAGCCGAACTTTGGACGATCCTATTGATCCAACCGTGCATGCATGGGACAAGGTGGAGCGCACCCGCTGGATCCAAAAGCATCGTTCACTGATCGTGCAATGAGCATCGGCTGCATAGTAGTTCCGTTATTTCAGTTAGATTGGGACTTGTATGTACACTAAGTCTAACCCTCCTGCAGGTCAATCATGTATTAGTAGTAGACTAGTAGTACTGGATCCATCCACCAATTGATTACTGAGGACTTTGCATTTGTGCTGCGTCGTTGCGGTTAGTTTATCTAGCAACAACATGTAGGGCCCGTGAAGCAAGGGGATCTAGATGGTGATAACATGGCCAATTGGCGCCCATATTAAGTGCGACTCTGAAGCTGACAGAATGACCAGGGTTTAAAATTGGTGATCTTTCGACCGACAGAGAGTGATAAGCTAGCGGTGAGATCCAGAGTGGTAAGTACGGTAGTTAAGATTCCGTATGAACACAGCATTGGGATGGCTTCTCGATCTGTATCAGCAAGGCACATGGTTTCTGTTTTCCATTTCTTTTCTTTCTATGACTAAGGGGTTTACCGTCTCTCTTTTTTTTGAACAGGAGAAGAGGCCAGAAGGACTAGGCATTGCATTTTGTAAAAACGGTGGGCCGTACATCTTATAAACAGGACCCCAAAGGAACTGAAAATTACAAAGACATCCCTGGATCTTATGAAATGGACCCCGAACAGAAAAGAAAAACGTAATCAGGTCCAAGATGCTCCACGGTGGACCCAATCATCACCGGTGCCGGTGCCGCCAACGGACCACTTGGTTCGACGACCTTTGCAGTTGCACCGCATGCTCCGTCTAGCAGCAACATTGCCACCCTTTTGGCATCAAGGTAAGCAGGAAATAACTTTGCCGCTATTCGGCCTAAAGATTTGATAGATCAACGGAAAAGTTCGGTGATGTGGACCCCAACCTCTAGCTCCAGCTTGTCGCTGGAAGCCCTTCTCCAGACCAGGGGACAACATTGTGGTCGTCGAAAGCTCAGAGCTGACAAGGCGAAGCACCAACTGAACAAGTTGAGATGGGATCCCTCACAGTAAGTACAATCCAAACAGACTTACGCATCGAGCGAGTATGAAGGAAATATGTTCTAGAGGCAATAATAAAGTTGTTATTTATATTTCTTTATATCATGATAAATGTTTATTATTCATGCTAGAATTGTATTAACCGGAAACTTAGTACATGTGTGAATATATAGACAAACAGAGTGTCACTAGTATGCCTCTACTTGACTAGCTCGTTGAATCAAAGATGGTTAAGTTTCCTAGCCATAGATATGAGTTGTCATTTGATTAACGGGATCACATCATTAGAGAATGATGTGATTGACTTGACCCATCCGTTAGCTTAGCATTATGATTGTTGAGTTTTATTGCTATTGTTTTCTTCATGACTTATACATGTTCCTCTGACTATGAGATTATGCAACTCCCAAATACCGGAGGAACACCTTGTGTGCTATCAAACATCACAACGTAACTGGGTGATTATAAAGATGCTCTACAGGTGTCTCCGAAGGTGTTTGTTGGGTTGGCGTAGATCGAGATTAGGATTTGTCACTTCGTGTATCGAAGAGGTATCTCTGGGCCCTCTCGGTAATGCACATCACTATAAGCCTTGCAAGCAATGTGACTAACGAGTTAGTTGCGGGATGATGCATTACGGAACGAGTAAAGAGATTTGCCGGTAACGAGATTGAACTAGGTATGGTGATACCGACGATCGAATCTCGGGTGAGTAACATACCGATGACAAAGGGAACAACGTATGTTGTTATGCGGTTTGACCGATAAAGATCTTCGTAGAATATGTAGGAGCCAATATGAGCATCTAGGTTCTGCTATTGGTTATTGACCGGAGATGTGTCTCGGTCATGTCTACATAGTTTTTGACCCCGTAGGATCCGCACGCTTAACGTTCGATGACGATTTGTATTATGAGTTATGTGATTTGATGTACCGAAGGTTTTCTGGAGTCCTGGATGAGATCACGGACATGACGAGGAGTCTCGAAATGGTCGAAACGTAAAGATTGACATATTTGAAGGCTATATTCGGACATCGGAAAGGTTCCGAGTGATTCAAGTATTTTTCGGAGTACTGGAGAGTTACGGGAATTCGTCGGGGAAGCAGTGGGCCTTAATGGGCCATACGGGAAAGGAGAGAAGGGCCTCAAGGGGTGTCCGCGCGCCCCCCCATGGCAAGTCCGAATTAGACTAGGGAGGGGGCGGCGCCCCCCTCTCTTTCCTTCTCCCTCTCCTACTCCTTCCATCTCTCCCCTCTTGGAAAAGGAAGGGGACTCCAACTAGGATTGGGAATCCTATTTGGACTCCCCCTATAGGCGCACCCCTCCTAGGCCGGCCTCCTCCTCCTCCCTCCTTTATATACGTGGTCAAGGGGGCACCCCAAGACACACAAGTTAGCCGTGTGCGGTGCCCCCGTTCGCAGTTACACACCTCGGTCATATCGTCGTAGTGCTTAGGCGAAGCCCTGCGCCGGTAACTTCATCATCACGGTCACCACGCCGGCGTGCTGACAAAACTCTCCCTCAGCCTTAGCTGGATCAAGAATACGAGGGATGTTAGCGAGCTGAACGTGTGCAGATCGCGGAGGTGCCGTGCGTTCGGTACTTGATCAGTTGGATCGCGAAGACGTTCGACTATATCAACCGCGTTATTAAACGCTTCCGCTTTCGGTCTATGAGGGTAAGTAGACACACTCTCCCCACTCGTTGCTATGCTTTTCCTAGATAGATCTTGCGTGATCGTAGGCAATTTTTTTGAAATACTACGTTCCCAACAGTGGCATCCAAGCCAGGTCTATGCGTAGATGTTATATGCACGAGTAGAACACAAAGAATTGTGGGCGATAATAGTCATACTGCTTACCAGCATGTCATACTTTGATTCGGTGGTATTGTTGGATGGAGCGGCCCAAACCGACATTACATGACTGCGTTCATGACACTGGTTCTATCGCCGTGCTTTGCACACAGGTGGCTAGTGGGTGTTTGTTTCTCCAACTTTAGTTGAATCGAGTGTGACTACGCCCGGTCCTTGTTGAAGGTTAAAATAGCACACTTGACGAAAAATCGTTGTGGTTTTGATACGTAGGTAAGAATGGTTCTTGCTAAGCCCGTAGCAGCCACGTAAAATTTGCAACAACAAAGTAGAGGACGTCTAACTTGTTTTTGCAGGGCTTGCTGTGATGTGATATGGTCAATACGTGATGATATAATATTTGTTGTATGAGCTGATCATATTTTGTAATAGTTATCGACAACTGGCAGGAGCCATATGGTTGTCGCTTTATTGTATGAAATGCAATCACCATGTAATTGCTTTACTTTATCACTAAGCGGTAGCGATAGTCGTAGAAGCAATAGTTGGCGAGGCGGCAACGATTCTTCGATGGAGATCAAGGTGTCAAGCCGGTGACGATGGTGATCATGACGGTGCTTTGGAGATGGAGATCAAAGGCACAAGATGATGATGGGCATATCATATCGCTTATATTGATTGCATGTGATGTTTATCCTTTATGCATCTTATTTTGCTTAGTTCAGCGGTAGCATTATAAGATGATCTCTCACTAAATTTCAAGGTATAAGTGTTCTCCCTGAGTATGCACCATTGCGACAGTTCATCATGCCGAGACACCACGTGATGATCGGGTGTGATAAGCTCTACGTTCACATACAACGGGTGCAAGCCAGTTTTGCATATGCAGAATACTCGGGTTAAACTTGACGAGCCTAGCATATGCAGATATGGCCTCAGAACACTGAGACCGAAAGGTCCTTGAGTATGCACCATTGCGACAGTTCGTCATGCCGAGACACCACGTGATGATCGGGTGTGATAAGCTCTACGTTCACATACAACGGGTGCAAGCCAGTTTTGCATATGCAGAATACTCGGGTTAAACTTGACGAGCCTAGCATATGCAGATATGGCCTCAGAACACTGAGACCGAAAGGTCGAGCGTGAATCATATAGTAGATATGATCAACATAGTGATGTGCACCATTGAAAACTACTCCATCTCACGTGATGATCGGACATGGTTTAGTTGACTTGGATCACGTGATCACTTAGATGATTAGAGGGATGTCTATCTAAGTGGGAGTTCTTAAGTAATATGATTAATTGAACTTTAATTTAACATAAACTTGGTACCTGATAGTATTTTGCATAACTATGTTCTAGATCAATAGTTCATGATGTAGCTCCCCGTTTATTTTGATACGTTCCTAGAGAAAAACTATGTTGAAAGATGATGGTAGCAATGATGCGGACTAGGTCCGTGATCTGAGGATTATCCTCATTGCTGCACAGAAGAATTATGTCCTTGATGCACCGCTAGGTGACAGACCTATTGCAGGAGCAGACACATACATTATGAACATTTGGCAAGCTCGGTATGATAACTACTTGATAGTTTAGTGCGCCATGCTTTATAGCTTAGAACCGAGACTACAAAAACATTTTGAACGCCACAGAGCATGTAAGATGTTCGAAGAGCTGAAATTGGTATTTCAGACTCATGCCCGAGTCGAGAGGTATGAGACCTCTCACAAGTACTTTGCCTACAAGATGGAGGAGAATAGCTCAACCTGTGAGCATGTGCTCAGATTGTCTGAGTACTACAATCGCTTGAATCAAGTGGGAGTTAATCTTCTAGATATAATAGTGATTGACAAAGTTCTCTAGTCACTATCACCAAGTTGCTGGAACTTCGTGATGAACTATAATATGCAAGGGATGACGAAAATGATTCCCGAGCTCTTCGTGATGCTAAAATCGACAAAGGTAGAAATCAAGAAAAGCATCATATCTTGATGGTTGACAAAACCACTAGTTTCAAGTAAAAGGGCAAGGGAAAGAAAGGGAACTTCAAAAAGAATGGCAAGCAAGTTGCCACTCCCATGAAGAAGCCCAAAGCTAGACCCAAGCCTGAAACTGAGTGCTTCTACTGCGAAGGAAATGATCATTGGAAGCGGAACTGCCCCAAGTATTTGGCGGATAAGAAGGATGGCAAAGTGAACAAAAGTATATATGATATACATGTTATTGATGTGTACTTTACTAGTGTTCATAATAGCCCCTGGGTATTTGATACTGGTTTAGTTGCCATGATTAGTAACTCGAAACAGGAGTTACAAAATGAACAAAGACTAGTTGAGGGAAAGGTGACGATATGTGTTGGAAGTAATTCCAAGTTTGATAAGATCACCATCGCACACTCCCTTTACCTTCGGGATTAGTGTCGAACCTAAAATAAATGTTATTTGGTGTTTGCGTTGAGCATGAATATGATTGGATCATGTTTATTGCAATATGGTTATTCATTTAAGTCAAAGAATAATTGTTGTTCTATTTACATGAATAAAACCTTCTATGGTCATACACTCAATATAAATGGTTTATTGAATCTCGATCGTAGTGACACACATATTCATAATATTGATACCAAAAGATGCAAAGTTGATAATGATAGTGCAACATATTTGTGGCACTGCCGTTTAGGTCATATTAGTGTAAAGCGCATGAAGAAACTCCATGCTGATGGGCTTTTGGAATCACTTGATTACAAATCACTTGATGCTTGCGAACCATGCCTCATGGGCAAGATGACTAAGACTCCGTTCTTCAAAACAATGGAGCGAGCAACTGACTTATTGGAAATAATACATACTGATGTATGTGATCCGATGAGTCTTGATGCTCGTGGCGGGTATCGTTATTTTCTGACCTTCACAGATGATTTGAGCAGATATGGGTATATCTACTTGATGAACATAAGTCTGAAACATTTGAAAAGTTCAAAGAATTTCAGAGTGAAGTGGAAAATCATCGTAACAAGAAAATAAAGTTTCTATGATCTGATCGCAGAGACGAATATTTGAGTTACAAGTTTGGTCTTCATTTGAAACGATGTGGAATAGCTTCGCAACTCACGCCACCTGAAACACCACAGTGTAATGGTATGTCCGAACGTCATAACCGTAATTTATTACATATGGTGCGATCTATGATGTCTCTTACCGATTTACCACTATCGTTTTGGGGTTATGCATTAGAGATAGCAGCATTCACGTTAAATAGGGCACCGTCTAAAAATCCGTTGAGACAACACGGTATGAACGTTTAGCAAGAAACCTAAGTTGTCGTTTCTTAAAGTTTGGGGTTGCGATGCTTATGTGAAAAAGTTTCAGCCTGATAAGCTCAAACCCAAATCGGAGAAGTGCGTCTTCATAGGATACCCAAAAGAAACTGTTGGGTACACCTTCTATCATAGATCCGAAGGCAAGATCTTTGTTGCTAAGAGTGGATCCTTTCTAGAGAAGGATTTCTCTCAAAAGAAGTGAGTGGGAGGAAAGTAGAACTTGACTCGAATAGGAAAGTAGCTCATCACTGAGATCAGTTCTAGTGATGCCTACACCAATTAGTGAGGAAGTTAATGATGATGATCATGAAACTTCAGATCAAGTTACTACCGAACCTCGTAGGTCAAGCAGAGTATGATCCGCACCAGAGTCGTACGGTAATCCTATTCTAGAAGTCATGTTACTAGACCATGATGAACCTACGAACTATGAGGAAGCGATGATGACCCCAGATTCCGACAGATGGCTTGAGGCCATGAAATCTGAGATAGAATCCATGTATGAAAACAAAGTGTGGACTTTGGTGGACTTGCCCGATGATCGGGAAGCCATTGAGAATAAATGGATCTTCAAGAGGAAGACGAACGTTGATAGTAGTGTTACTATCTACAAAGCTCGGCTTGTCGAAAAGGGTTTTTGAAAAGTTCAAAATGTTGACTACGATGAGATTTTCTCACTCGTATCGATGCTTAAAGTCTGTCCGAATCATGTTAGCAATTGCCACATTTTATGAAACCTGACAAATGGATACCAAAACTGCATTCCTTAATGGATTTATTAAAGAAGAGTTGTATATGATACAACTAGAAGGTTTTGTCAATCCTAAAGGTGCTAACAAAATGTGCAAGCTCCAGCGATCCATCTATGGACTAGTGCAAGCATCTCGGAGTTGGAATATACGCTTTGATAAGTTGATCAAAGCATATAGTTTTATACAGACTTGCGGTGAAGCCTGTATTTACAAGAAAGTGAGTGGGAGCACTACAACCTTTCTGATAAGTATATGCGAATGACATATTTTAATTTGATCGGAAATGATGTAGAATTTTCTGGAAAGCATAAAGGAGTGTTTGAAAGGAGTTTTTCAAAGAAAGACCTCGGTGAACCTGCTTACATATTGGGCATCAAGATCTATAGAGATAGATCAAGACGCTTGATAAGTTTTTTCAATGAGTACAGACCTTGACAAGATTTTGAAGTAGTTCAAAATGGAACAGTCAAAGAAGGAGTTCTTGCCTGTGTTACAAGGTGTGAAGTTGAGTAAAGACTCAAAACCCGACCACGGCAGAAATTAGAAAGAGAATGAAAAGTCATTCCCTATGCCTCAGTCATAGGTTTTATAAAGTATGCCATGTCAGTGTACTGCACCTATTGTATACCCTGCCCGAGTTTGGCAAGGAGTACAATAGTGATCTAGGAGTAGATCATCGGACATTGGTCAAAGTTATCCTTAGAGGACTAAGGAAATATTTCTCTGTTATGGAGGTGATAAAGAGTTCATTGTAAAGAGTTAGATCGATGCAAGCTTTGACACCGATCTGGATGACTCCGAGTCTCGATCTGGATACGTATTGAAAGTGGGAGCATTTATCTAGATTAGCTCCGTGCAGAGGATTGTAGACATAGAAATTTGTAAAATACATACGGATCTGAATGTGGAAGACCCATTGACTAAACCTCTCTCACAAGAAAAACATGATCACACCTTAGTACTCTTTAGGTGTTAATCACATGGCGATGTGAACTAGATTACTGACTCTAGTAAAACCCTTTGGGTATTAGTCACATGGCGATGTGAACTATCACACGGTGATGTGAACTATTGGTGTTAAATCACATGACGATGTGAACTAGATTATTGACTCTAGTGCAAGTGGGAGACTGAAGAAAATATGCCCTAGAGGCAATAATAAAGTTGTTATTTATATTTCCTTATATCATGATAAATGTTTATTATTCATGCTAGAATTGTATTAACCGGAAACTTAGTACATGTGTGAATACATAGACAAACAGAGTGTCCCTAGTATGCCTCTACTTGACTAGCTCGTTAATCAAAGATGGTTAAGTTTCCTAGCCATAGACATGTGTTGTCATTTGATAAACGGGATCACATCATTAGAGAATGATGTGATGGACAAGACCCATCTGTTAGCTTAGCATTATGATCGTTGAGTTTTATTGCTATTGCTTTCTTCATGACTTATACATGTCCTCTGACTATGAGATTATGCAACTCCCGAATACCGGAGGAACACCTTGTGTGCTATCAAACGTCACAACGTAACTGGGTGATTATAAAGATGCTCTACAGGTGTCTCCGAAGTTGTTTGTTGGGTTGGCATAGATTGAGATTAGGAGTTGTCACTTCGTGTTTCTGAGAGGTATCTCTGGGCCCTCTCGGTAATGCACATCACTATAAGCCTTGCAAGCAATGTGACTAATGAGTTAGTTGTGGGATGATGCATTACGGAACGAGTAAAGAGACTTGCCGGTAACGAGATTGAACTAGGTATGGTGATACCGACGATCGAATCTCGGGCAAGTAACATACCAATGACAAAGGGAACAACGTATGTAGAATATGTAGGAGCCAATATGAGCATCCAGGTTCCGCTATTGGTTATTGACCGGAGATGTGTATCGGTCATGTCTATATAGTTCTCGAACCCGTAGGGTCCACACGCTTAACGTTCGATGACGATTTGTATTATGTGTTATGTGATTTGATGTACCGAAGGTCGTTCGGAGTCCTGAATGAGATCATGGACATGACGAGGAGCCTCGTAATGGTCGAGACGTAAAGATTGATATATTGAAGCCTATATTCGGACATCGGAAAGGTTCCGAGTTATTCGGGTATTTTTCGGAGTACCGGAGAGTTACGGGAATTCGCCGGGGAAGCAGTGGGCCTTAATGGGCCATACGGGAAAGGAGAGAAGGGCCTCAAGGGGTGTCCGCGTGCCCCCCCATGGCAAGTCCGAATTGGACTAGGGAGGGGGTGGCGCCCCCCTCTCTTTCCTTCTCCCTCTCCTACTCCTTCCATCTCCCCCCTCTTGGAAAAGGAAGGGGACTCCAAGTAGGATTGGGAATCCTAGTTGGACTCCCCCTATAGGCGCACCCCTCCTAGGCCGGCCTCCTCCTCCTCCCTCCTTTATATACGTGGCCAAGGGGGCACCCCAAGACACACAAGTTGATCTTTTAGCTGTGTGCGGTGCCCCCCTCCACAGTTACACACCTCGGTAACTTCATCATCACCGTCACCACGCCGTCGTGCTGACGAAACTCTCCCTCAGCCTCAGCTGGATCAAGGTACGGGGGACGTCACCGAGCTGAACGTGTGCAGATCACAGAGGTGTCGTGCGTTTGGTACTTGATCGGTTGGATCACGAAGACGTTCGACTACATCAGCCGCACTACTAAACGCTTCCACTTTCGGTCTACGAGTGTACGTAGACACACTCTCGCCACTCGTTGCTACGCTTCTCCTAGATAGATCTTGCGTGATCATAGGAATATTGTTTGAAATACTACGTTCCCAACAGAGTACATCTTGCCGTAGTCAACTCCTTGAATTTGTCAAAAACCTTCTCCGACAGGTTGAGATTTGTAGATGTAAACATTTTCATCGACGCCTGTCTTTTTCTTATAGATCCAGTTACATTCAATAGGTCTAGTGCCATCCAGATTGACTACCAAGTTCCAAACTTGATTCTCGTACATGGATGTTATCTGAGGTTTCATGGCATCAAGACATTTTCCATAGGTTCATCTTGATCTACCATGAAAATTCCGTCCATATACCCGCGGTAAATCATGAATTTTTCCTGTCCTGCATGGTTCAGCTACACACTTGACCAAAGGGCGAAGTTGTGACGCCCGTATAATTACCTATAGTAATCTTGCATTGAGGATGCCACGTCACCACGGTTACTATTGTTGATCTCGCGTTAGTTCAAAACCGATTCAAATTCAAATTTGAAATTAAGGAAGACAACAAAAGTTTTCCAACAATAAAACTAAAATGTTCAAACTATGTCGGATAAATCATAGGTAATTGTGGTGGAGAAACCAAACTGTGATAAAGAGTATAAAGGCTCTAAAGTAATTAAACAGTAGTTAAAACAATTAAATAAATGCCTATTGAGTTTTATAAAATATTAGGTTATTTTATTTTGGCATAAGGATTAATGTGGCAGGAGTATAATTACAAATACTAATTTAGGTGCTAGTGGTAAAATTTACAAAACTAAAATAAAAGTAAACTAGAAATGAAACACAAAAGAATAACTAAAAAAACAGAGACAAGTAGCTTCCCTACCCCCACTGGGCTTCGGCCTAACTGGCCTCTGGGCCACCAGGCCGCCCGACCGGTCCACCCGGCCCAACCAACCGGCCGGCCCACCCCGCGCCTTAACCCCCACTCCTCTCAAACCCTAGCGGCTCCTCCCCACTTTCCCCCGTCGCCCCACTCGCCTCCCCCGCACTCCCCCCCACTCCTCTCGTTCCCCCTGATCTGGATCGGGGGCTACGGCCCCGTCATCGCTCGCTATCGCCGGCGCTGCCCCTCTTGGACTCCTCCGTGCCCTCCTCTCCCTCGCGCGGCACCTGCCTGAAGCCTCGGTCTCGACTCGTCGCCAGCCTGACGCTATTGCCTGTCGTCGCTGTCACATCCCTAGTTCTGGTATGACCTAGACTAGCTAGTCATGTGTGCATCATGTTTAAATTCCTTTTAAATTTGAAATGAGGATTGTGAAACCCTCAGAATCATTTCTGGAAATGACCCAGATAAAAATTGCTTCAAAAAGGTCCAAGAAAATGTTCATGTTGCTCTCTGAAAATATTGGACAGAGATAAAAATCAAACCAATATTTTCAGGAGCTCACAAATATTTATTTTGGCCATTTGGAATTAATCCAGTATTTATTTGCATTGGATAAATATTTTTATATATACAAAATATTGTCCAATATTTCTGAATTTTGGTGAGGGGCTTTGGAGTGGTCCAACTAGTCCCTACTAAAATTTACAGAATAAAATAAGTTGATTTAGTATTTTACTAAATCAGAACAAATGTTAGAAAATTAGAAAACAGAAAACAAAAACAGAAAAGCTTACCTGGCGCTTACCTACAGCCGCCTGGCGCCTCTGGCCGGCCCGTTTCTGTTCTGGCCCAGCCCACCAGGGGCATAGCCGTCTTCCTCCTCTTGCCAGTATGCAGAGGGGAAGCGGTGCCCGACGCCGTGCACGCCGGCACGCAGCTGCCTGCCTGGCTCCCTCTCCTCACGCCAGACGTCGCCACGCGCCCCCCAAGCCTCTCTCATTCTCTCCCGTGCCATTCTCTCCTCCCCCTCGCTCCCTCTCTCGCGGCCGAAATTGCCGTCGCCGCCGTTCACAGCCACCGTGGCCACGACCACTGCCGCACCTCCCCGACACGCTCCCCAGCTCCGCCGCGATCCCCTCTACCTCCTCGTCGAGCCACGCACCTCCGGACGGCCTCCATCGTCGCCATCGTCGTCTCCTTCACCGCCGGCCGCCGTGGATCCCCATCGCCGCCCCGTCGACCACAGCGCGTCCCCGAGCTCGCCGTCAAGCCCATCGAGATCGCGGTGAGCTGCTGCTCCTCCTCCCCCTCTCCGTTCTCGCCCTACACCGCAGCAGCGCATCCGCCAAGCGCCGAACACCGCCGCCGCGCTCCGCCGCCCCCGCAGCCTTCCGTCTGCACCCCAGGATGCGCGCGAGCACCAGCACCTCGGGGATGGTCTCCGCAGCCCATTTGGTCGCCGGAGCGACGATCCTGTGCCCCTCCGCCGCGTTCGGCCTCGCCGGCGGCTAGACGCCGGCGGGATTGACCGGGTTTGACCCTCAGTTGACCTAGATTTGACCCGTATGGGTCAATGAGAGGTGGGGCCCGACCCTGACTAATTTTTAGTTAGGGTGACTAATTAACCTCTGTTAGTTAACTGTGATCTGACGTGTGGACCCCGCGAGTCAGATTTGACCCAGTCAGCGCTATTGACTTACTGACGCAAGCATGACGCAGTGCTGACGCAATTATTTATGTTCTGGATTTAAATTAAATCAGGAAAATCCAGAAAATGATATAAACTTAAAATTCTTATAAATTCAACCGTAGCTCAGATTGAAATAATTTATATATGAAAATTGTTAGAAAAATGCAATCTATCCATCTGTACCAGTTTCATGCATGATAAACCAACTTATACCTGCTGTATAAGTGAAACACTATAATGGCATTTATAAAGAGCTTACTTTGGAAATGCATTTGAATCTTTGGTTCAAATGGACTTCAACCAAATGAACTCTGGCTGCATTAGCTCAAGCAGCATCACATCTACATGCCATGTTCATGCATCATATTGTTGCATATGCTTGTGTATTGATTGCCGACACCGTTCCTTCTCGATAGGTCCTGCTCCGGAAACCGAACCGGAGTACCTATCAGAGGAGCAGTGCCCCCCTGTTGATCTACCAGGCAAGCAAACCCCCTTGTTCATTCCGATATAATCCTACTCTCTCGCTCCTGCTCTCAGTTATTGCATTAGGACAACAACGATTCATCTGCTACTTTGTGCTGCGGTAGTTGAACCCATTCCTCTGCATGACCTGTCATTGCCACAGTAAATAGTTGAAACCCACTAGCATGTGTAGGAGTTGATTGAGCCATGTTGTGTTCCTACCATGCCATGCCTGCTATTGCTTAGAGTTGTGTCGGGTCTGATTCATTGGGAATGAGTTGGAGTGCAATGCTATGTTCTGATGCTGAGAGTGAAGTGTGCGAACACGATTTGGTAAAGGTAGCGGTGAGAGGCCATGTAGGAGTACATGGTGGTTGTCTCACTGTAACCGTCCTTAGGCACTGAGTTCTATGTATGTTGTCCAATGACTCGATACTACCACACATTGGGTTCCGGTAACTCGACCCCTCTCGACTTATTAACCAACTTGATCTCTGTCCAGGAGTCGCAACTAGTTTCTGGTGTTTGTAGGTAGTGTTAGTAGTCTACCAAATGGCACTCGACTAGGTGGGCTTGGGACAGACTAGGCACAAGTGGCACGGTGTACCAAGCGTAGATCCATCCGGCGAGGTGGGCTTGGGAACCCTGCACACATCGTTTGGGGCCGTGAGTGACACCCCGGCCGGATCTCCTTGCGGATGGAACCCGAATAGGCGATAAACCTGGACTAGAGTCTCGTGTGGTTAGTCAGGTCGTGGCCGACACCCTCGCCAGGCTTCCGCTTGAAGGTTGCCGAGATACATGACGTGTACATGGCGGTAAGTGGCGAGAGCGTGTGTGAAGAAGTACACCCCTGCAGGGTTAACATGATCTATTCGAATAGCCGGGTCCGCGGTTATGGACTTCTTGGATGCTTACGTGGTACATAGACAACTTGAAGTGGATACTCGAAAATGCTCAAGACAAGTGTGAGTGCTATGCATGGCCTTCTCGTAGGGAGACGGGGATGAATCCATAATAGTGTATTGATGTGGTGATTAGTGGACTCGTGTGCACCATATCACCTCAAAGAAGTTCTGGTAGTCGTAGAACAGGATAGCCACAGAGTCAAAGCTGGCTTGCTGCAACTAAACCCCACATTACCTTCTTGATACAAATGCATGTATGATAGGATCTGATGTAAGTCTTGCTGAGTACATTTGTACTCACGTTGCTTTATTTATGTTTTTGCAGCGGAGATTTCGGTCTTACTAGTAGTTCCGCTTGGACTTCGACGAATAGCTTGTTGCCTTAGCTACGATCTTGTACCCTTGGGAGGGTCTTGTAGATAGTCAGGCTTCTCAGCTTTTTCCTTTTGTAGTTGTCTGTACTCAGACATGTAATGCTTTCGTTGCTTGTATGCTCTGAATGACGGGTCATGTGACCCCTGTTTGTATTTAATGCTATGTGGCTCTTCTGGGCCTTTATCTATATGAGTTTGTGTTATGTTGTGATGCCATGTTGTACAACACATACTTGCATGTTATGCGTACATGTAACGTGTATTGCTATGTGTGGGATTTGACAACCTAGTTGTCTATCCTTGGTAGCCTCTCTTATGGGGAAATGTAGTCTAATGCTTCCACCGAGCCATGGTAGTCCGCTACAGCCGGTTTTACGGAGTCCTGCTAGCCCAAAGACTACTGCTCCTAACACTTAGACTGGCGGCATGTGATTCACTTCGTTCGTGTTCCATCCCTTCGGGAAATGTCACGCGGTGACATCCGAGTCCTGTTAGCCAGTGCTATAGCCCGGATTCGCACGCTGCGAATCGACATGCTCGATGTTGATTCATGTATGCCTGTCCCCATAAGTTAGTGCCACTTTGGGTTCACGACTAGTCATGTCGGCCCGGTTCTCTGTCATATGGATGCTAGCGACACTATCATATACGTGAGCCAAAAGGCTAAACGGTCCCGGCCATGGTGAGGCGACACCTGTGGAATACCGTGCGTGGGAGGCCGCAAAGTGATATGAGGTGTTACAGCTAGATCGGTGTGACTTAGAATCGGGTCCCGACAGCTTTGGTATCGAGCCTGACTGCTCAGAGGATTACCAAGCCAAACTGGTCAAGTTGAGTCTAGAAATTCTTTAGTTATGTAAGGGAATTGATTGTGGGAAGGATCATAAGGCTCTTTTTACTCCTTATACCTCATGGCCTTCTAATCTGATTCATCCTATCTTTCCGACGGGGTTAAGGAACTAGGCTTTCTCTTCCGTCTATCAGGATCACGTGTTACTACTCCGTAGTCCCATAGGATTGGTTGATCGGAGTCATATTCCAGTTTTCGAGTACTTCCGGTGTAGTCTGTTTAGTATGATCTCAGAACCTTGAGTGATGATGTTGAGTATGTTACTACCCCATTTTAGCAGGATGTCTCATTCTGGGCATTTTACTGCCGTTATGCTGCCGGAATTGCCCTAGGAGTTTGAGAGTTACTATTTTCCTTGTCCTACATTCTATAGTCTATAGTTGATGCTGATCCGTCCTTGGTTTCATTTCTCGTGATGTCATCGCTAAACGAAGTTCTGTTGCTCGTAGCCAGAACCACGGAGATGGTAGGGATGAGGATCCTCCCGACCAACCTTCGTTGGCAGAGTTCATGTTAGAGATGGAGAGAAACAAGCGTGAGTCTAACCGCTTGTTGGAACGTATCGAGGAGAACACCGCACATCAGTTCAAAGGGGCTGTAACCATTCATGACTTCATTCGCTTGCACCCACCTACCTTTCATCATTCCATCGAGCCACTCGATGCAGATGACTGGCTCCGTAGTATCACACACAAGCTCCATTCTGCGAACGTAGCTGAAAGTGACAAGGTCAACTATGCTGCATACCATCTGGAAGGTCCTGCTAGTCTTTGGTGGCAGAGCTATGAGGCTATGCTTCCAGCTGGTCAGATTCCTACCTAGAGAGATTTTACTGAGGCTTTTCGCGAGCATCACATTACTGAAGCCCTCATCGATCGCAAGAGAGAAGAGTTCTGTAGTTTCACCCAGGGTAAGATGGCTGTTGATGCTTACAGTAGAGAGTTTGAGAACCTCGTCCGCTATGCTACAGAAGAAGTGTCCACGGACGCCAAGAAGCAGGCTAGGTTCCGGAAGGGTCTCAACCCCAAGTTGCCTCGTGATCTCCACTTGCACCATTGCAATACATTCCAGGCTCTTGTGAATAAGGCCTTTAATGCGGAGACAGCTCAGCTCACTTACGAGGAGTCTCGTAAGCACACCCGTGATTTGGGATCTTCTTCCGGTTCTGGTCCTCAGAAGCGCCGGATTTGGGTTCCGAACTCTGCTCTTTCACCTGGCTACACACCGACGCCATCTTATGTGGCGCCTCATCCAGTTCAGCAGTATGCTCCACCCAGGCCTATTGGTGGACCACCTGCCAATGCGGGTCCACGTCCTACCTCCAAGATTTGTTACAAGTGTGGAGAGCCTGGCCACATTGCCCGTATTTGCACTCAGACCAGTGTTGCTCCACCCTAGCCCGAGAAGTCTGTTGGCCGTGGTAGTAAGCCATCACGCAAGATGATCAGTGCCAAGTCCGCTCCCACTGAACATGGACGTGTGCATCACGTCTCAGCTAAAGACACTCATGATGATCCAGATGTCGTTCTGGGTACACTCCTTGTCAACTGTCATCCAGCTTCGGTTCTATTCGATACTGGAGCATCTCATTCCTTCATTTCTGAAAGCTATGCCCGCTTGCACGACATGTCATTTTGTGATATGCCCTCCCCGCTACTTATTGAAACTCCTGGATCCAAATGGCAAACCTCTAGGATAAGTTATGGCAATGAAATCCATGTTGACAGACTTGTATTCCTTGCTTCCTTGATATCTCTCAAGTCTTCAGATATTAACATCATCTTGGGTATGGACTGGATGAAAGCTCATTATGCCAAGATTGATTGTTACACCAGGTCCATTTAGCTTACACACCCATCTGGCAAGATAGTCACTGTCTCCACCAGAGTTGCAAAGCGTCAACTCTATTCTCTTAATGCCAGCCCTCTTCCAGACCTTGAAGATATCCCGGTAGTCCGTGACTTTTCGGATGTCTTTCCAGCGGAACTGCCAGGTGTTCCACCTGACAGAGATGTAGAGTTTGTCATAGATCTTATCCCAGGAACCGCTCCAATTTCTAGGAGACCTTACAAGATGGCACCCTTAGAACTAGCCGAGCTTAAGAAACAACTTGATGAGTCCTTGCAAAGGGTTTCATCCGTCCTAGTTCTTCTCCACTGGCTTGCCCGTCCTCTTCGTCAAGAAGAAGGATGGTACGGACCGGATGGTTGTAGATTATCGTCCCGTTAATTTGGTCATGATAAAGAACAAATATCCGCTTCCCAGGATCAACGACCTGTATGATCAGCTTGCTGGATCCTCAGTTTTTTCCAAGATGGATTTGAGGTTAGGTTACCACCAAATCAAGATCAGAAACGGGGACATTCCTAAGACAGCCTTTGTCACTCGTTATGGACAGTACGAGTACACCGTCATGTCCTTTGGTCTAACCAATGCTCCAGCTACTTTCTCCCGCTTGATGAACTCGATCTTCATGGAGTACTTAGATAAGTTCGTCGTGGTTTACCTTGATGATATCCTTATCTACTCGAAGAAAGAGGAAGAGCATGCCGAACATCTTAGACTTGTGTTAGAAAAACTCAGAGAGCACCGCCTTTATGCCAAGTTTTCCAAGTGTGAATTTTGGTTGCCAGAAGTGACCTACCTAGGCCACGTAATCTCTGGTAAGGGCATTGCTGTCAATCCCGAGAGAGTTAAGGCCGTTCTTGATTGGACTCCACCTGAATCAGTTAAACAAGTTAGGAGTTTCCTTGGTCTAGCCAGCTATTGTCACCGCTTTGTTGAAAACTTCTCCAAAGTAGCTAAACCGCTCACGGAACTCCTCAAGAAAGATAAAAAGTTTGAGTGGTCCCCACAGTGTGAGTATAGTTTTCAGGAACTGAAAAGACGCCTGACTTCTGCTCCCATACTTGTGCCACCGGAATTCACGAAGGACTTTGTTATCTACTGTGACGCCTCACGACAGGGACTAGGTTGCATTCTTATGCAGGATAGTCATGTGATTGCCTATGCATCTCGAAAGTTGCATCCACATGAGGAGAATTATCCTACACATGATCTAGAGCTTGCAGCCGTAGTCTATGTACTCAAGACCTGGCGACATTACCTTCTTGGTAAACATTGCGAGATCTACGCCGATCACCAGAGTCTCAAGTAAATCTCCACCCAACCAGATTTGAACCTTAGGCAAAGACGTTGGTTGGAGTTCATCTCGGATTATGATCTAGGGATTACTTACACCCCAGGCAAAGCCAATGTCATGGCTGATGTGTTAAGTCGTAAATCCTATTGCAACAACCTCATGTTGCAGCAGGGCCAACCACTTCTCCATGAGGAATTTTGTAAGCTTAACCTTCACATTGCTCCTCACGGATTCCTTTCTACCTTGGTGGCGAAACCTACTCTTGTGGATCATATCTTAGAAGCCCAGAAGCATGATACGGGAATTACTCGGATCAAGAGAAACATTGCCAAGGGTATTGCTGGTAGTTTCTCTATAGATGATCGAGGTGTCGTTTTCTTTGGGAACAACCTGGTGGTCCCCAAGAAGCAGCATCTTCGACAATTGATTCTTAAGGAGGCGCATGAATCTCCTCTCACGATTCATCCCGTAGTACTAAGATGTATCAGACCTCGCGCCGAGGTTCCGGTGGACTAGGATGAAGAGAGAAATCGCACAGTTTATTGCTAACTGCGACGTTTGTCGTCGCGTTAAAGCCGAGCGTCAGAGACCTGCTGGCACCTTTCAGCCTCTAGCCATTCCTGAATGGAAATGGGATAAAGTTGGTATGGACTTCATCACCGGCTTTCCCAGGACCAGGTCAACAGTCAACGTTGACTGCTGATGTCATGCTGACATCATGCTGATGCATTAATTAATTTTCGAATTAAATTAATTTATTAAATCCAAAATTTGATTAAATATTTTAAAATTAATATAGAATAAACCGTAGCTCGGATGAAAATACTTTCTACATGAAAGTTGCTCAGAACGACGAGAAGATTCTGGATACGCAGCACATTCGTCCGCCACACACCCCTAACCTATCGAACTCGCAACTTTCCCCCTCCGGTTCCTCTGTCCGAAAACACGGAACCCCGGGGATACTTTCCCGGATGTTTCCCCCCTTCGCCGGTATCACCTTCTACCGCGTTTGGGCACGCCTAGCAACACGCCTTGTCATGTCATGCATCGTCATGCATTTGTTTGCATTGTATTTATTGTTTCTTCCCCTCTTCTCTCGCTAAACACCGAGATGACGCCATTGCCGCCGCCGCTCGACTACGGAGTTGACGACCCCTCCTTCTTGCCAGAGCAACCAGGCAAGCCCCCCTTGATCACCAGATATCGCCTACTCTCCTCTATACTGCTTGCATTAGAGTAGTGTAGCATGTTACTGCTTTTCGTTATTCCTATCCTGATGCATAGCCTGTCCTTGCTACTACTGTTGATACTTTACATGCAATCCTACTTGCTTAGTATAGGATGCTAGTATTTCCATCTGTGGCCCTACATTCTTGTCCGTCTGCTGTGCTATACTATTGGGCCGTGATCACTCGGGAGGTGATCATGGATATATACCTATATACTATACATGATACATGTGGTGACTAAAGACGGGTCGGCTCGTAGGAGCACACGTGAGTGGATCTTTGTGGCGGAGTGACAGGGTAGGTTGAGACCACCTAGGGAGAGGTGGGCCTGGCCCTGTTCGGCGTTCGCGGATACTTAACATGCTTAACGAGCTCTTGGTATTTGATCTGAGTCTGGCCATTTGTTCTATACGCACTAACCAACTACGTGGGAACAGTTATGGGCATCAGCCGAAGCCTTCGTGACATCAAGAATCGAGCGGCGCCTTGGCGATTGACTGGACGCCTGCTAGGCTAGGTCTGCTTCCGGCCGCGTTCGCAACATGCAGGTGTGCTAAGGGCGATGGGCCCAGACCCCTGGGCGCTTAGGTTTAGACCGGCGTGTTGACCTCTCTGTTGGCCTAGGTGGGGCTGCGACGTGTTGATCTTCCGCGGCCGGGCATGACCCAGAAAAGTGTGTCCGGCCAAATGGGATCGAGCGTGTTGGGTTATGTGGTGCACCCCTGCAGGGAAGTTAATCTATTCGAATAGCTGTGATCTTCGGTAACAGGAGGACTTGGAGTTGTAACTTGACCTTATGACAACTAGAACCGGATACTTAATAAAACACACCCTTCCAAGTGCCAGATACAACCCGGTGATCGCTCTCTAACAGGGTGACGAGGAGGGGATCGTTGGGTAGGATTATGCTATGCGATGCTACTTGGAGGACTTCAGTCTACTCTCTTCTACATGTTGCAAGACGGAGGCTGCCATAAGCGTAGTCTTCGACAGGATTAGCTATCCCCCTCTTATTCTGGCATTCTGCAGTCCAGTCCACCGATATGGCCCTTTACACATATACCCATGCATATGTAGTGTAGCTCCTTGCTTGCGAGTACTTTGGATGAGTACTCACGGTTGCCTTGTTCCCCTTTTCTCCTTTCTTTACCCGATCGCTGTGACGGACGATGGAGCCCAGGCAGCGACGCCACCGTCGATTTACGACTCCTACTACTACATCGGAGGTGCCTACTACTACGTGCAGCCCGGCGACGACCACCAGAGTAGTTTAGGAGGATCCTGTGCAGGCGGCTTGCACCTCTTTCGATCTGATCCCAGTTTGTGCTATCCTTCTTAAGGCAAACTTGTTTGACTTATGTCTCAGACTTTCGGATATTGTTGCTCCGCTGACTTCGCCTATGATCGAGCACTTGTATTCGAGCCACAAAGCCCCTGGCTTGTATTATGATGCTTGTTTGACTTATTTATGTTTTAGAGTTGTGTTGTGATATCTTCCCGTGAGTCCCTGATCTTGATCGTACACGTTTGCGTGCATGATTAGTGTACGATTGAATCGGGGGCGTCACAAGTTGGTATCAGAGCCGACTGCCTGTAGGAATCCCCCTTCCACACACCTTGGCCGAATTCGAGTCTAGACATTACAAAACTTTTACTAACATGGCTGTGTGTCTTCCGGGCCCACGTCGCCATTTGGGCGGTATTAGGATCTTTTACTCCTCGACCTTTACTCCGGGACTCTGATCTCTCTTCTATTCAGGTGAAATGATTTTACTAAATCTGACTCTAGGTTCTCATAACTACTTTCTCCCGGAGAGCCCCTTATAACAGATGATCGCCTATTGCTCCAAAATTTTTTGAAATTATTCTACGATGTTCTCCCGAGACACTTGTGCCCACCGCCTTTGCAAATTCCCTACCACTATTATATCCGTATGGATAACTGCATACACTTGCCTACATTCAATCCCATTGATCTTGTTATTACAAGATACCCCGAAATTCTCTCTATTGTTCCAAGAACACCTTGAGCTTACTTCCCTACAGTTCTTGCCTCATGAATACCCCCTACAGATAATTCCTCGCACTTTCGAGTATCCGTTCTTCCCCCGTTGTTTATATGATGCACAAGATACATTAAGATGCTATCTGATCTTCCGGTATTCCTCTGCCCGCTATTGCTCTGCAGTTGTGTGCTTGCATTTTGGTTGCTTTTCTTAAGACCAGCAATATTCATTTAGTATCCTTTATCATTATCATTTCGAGTCTCTGGATTCAATATGTTGCGAATGCTCGCAATCCTCAACTAGATCCTAGAATTCATCCGTCCGGCTCAGACGTCATTTTAAACATGAGCTAGATCTCGACCAATCAAAGTGCCATCGATTGTACCCCTAAGGCTATTCAACTTATCCATCCCTAATCAGAGCATTGCTTCTGATCCCTTGTCTTGGAATTAATAATTCATTTGCAATTGAGCTTTGAATTAGTCAGTTGTTCGTATCATATGATCTCCTTGCATTCTTTCTTCTTCTGGTTGAGTACCGATGCTCACATCAGATCCCTTATGGACCACCATATCCTTTGTTGGATTTTATCTGACAACGCCCTTCATATTCAATAACCTTGTGAGCCTTTCCTCGGATACATAATGCCTTTGGTAAATTGTATCCTCTACTTTCTCAACCATGCTCTGCCTTCGAGCTTGAGTTAGTTACTGCTAAAGATTGTGGTATATGAATCTAAGATGCCCCGATGGGTTGAACCTATACCTTTTCTAATCTGTGTAAACCCGGAAACTTCTACGAGTCATACTCTACTGGTGTTATGCCAGATAAAATTTCAACGCTGCAACTTCGTCGAAAACGAGAAGTGAATGAAAGTTTATGCATTGGAAAAGTGGGAGTCGACCTTGAACTTTGTGTTCATGCCCATGGACACGATGTAGATCGTATCATGAAAGCTTCTCTTAATTTAATTTTTCCCTGGGTATAAGTTCATCTTATATCTGGGATCTGGCCTTTGCAAGCATGATTCCGACCATGTCCTCCTTTAAATACCTTTTCTCGTGCAAGTTTAAGTACTTGTCTTCTGCAGATCATTTCATGTGTCCACCATCTACTATGCTCTACCGTCGAGTATTACCCCCTGGTATCTCGAGATTATCTTGGAACTGCATAACTTCTTATGAGTTCTTCATCAAGTACGACATTCTCACTGATTACAATTTTTCACGGGCTTCGAGTTATTAAACACTCAAGGACATCGATAACTGAATCGAGTATGCATCATGATTAAACAACTCTTAGTAATCTTCTTTGCTTACAAGTTTGTACCCGATCATGTCTTCCCTAGCATGATCGGCTATATCATTGTCGTGCTAAATTTTAACTGTGCTACCTGGTCCTTCTTCCCGGAGCACAATTCTGGATGATGAACTAACCTTACGTCGATCCTCATCGTCATATCATTTCCCTTGAACAACAGGCTTGGTTTCGAGTTTGTATCGTACCCTTGGTTCCAATAACCTTTCACTTCATCATTACTTTGACTTGATGTCGTTGCCGATCGATTACATCTTCATGAACTCTCGCGACAAATGTGTCGTGAATATCATCAACATTCTGAGCTCTTCCAAGAGATCTATTGAATTCATGATGAGAAATACTGTCCTTGCCCCTCGATGGTTTGTGTTATCATCGACCACTTTATTGCCTTCCGTTCAACACAAACTTATTCGTGTTTTGTGTTATACCTTGAGATCCTTACTATCCAGCATCTGTTCTTCTTTACCTTGGAGTATTACCATCTTTTATGTCAAGGATGTCGTGAGAAATTCACCACCATTAAGAATTCTTGATACCAGTGATACTTATTAACATCACCATTCTTTTCTTGGTCCCCGTGTTGTTTCTAACCGGAATACCGACAAATGGTCTGTGATGTGTAAATTCTAAACTTTGAGCAACCCTCTTGCTTTGAAGTTATTGGCCTATAGTTTCATTCTACGTCTATGGCTTATTGAATCATCATTCGAACATTGATCGTGCTACCTAGCCCATATTTCGGGTGCACATTTCAACAAATGTTTAAGTGTGTATGTTTTCCTCGAACATACATCATTATATCAATGGATCTGACAAATGTTATCTCCTTGTTCACATAAGTGTGGAAATCCATCTTTTGAAAATCTCAATGAATTGTAGCTGAGTCAATCAGCCACCTACTCACCTCCCCTTGATTTAATGATGAACTCGTGTGTCAGAACTCGCTCCATAGTTCATTTCCCGAGAATCTTACATTGTCATCTCGTCAAATGTGTTGCACCTTTCCTTCCTAGGTATCCTGCGACCAATCAGAAATGAATCTCGATCAGATATGATGGTTGGGACATATTTCCAAGACTTATAACACTGGTCTTTATATGACCCGGTAAGGTGATGTCATGCCTAGCACACCTGGCCGAAGGACCTATTGTTATAGTTTCCTTTTTGGCAAGGTTAATCATTCTTCCGTGAGGAAATTGTAAGACTTATTCTATAAGTTGATCCTGTTGGATCCTTTGTGTATCCAAGATCTGACCTTTGCTTGAAGACAACGTAAGTGCTATCTCGAAGCATGTCTATGGTACTCCGATTTTCAATAAGAACATTTGAAGCAACATGCTAAATGTTTCTTGTTGAAATTACCCAAACACCGTTGCATGGGTAATGTCATGAAATTTCTCTCGCCTTACCTAACGGGTTTTCTACATTATATCATGTCACGGATACCATGCTTTGCTTGTCCTTGGGAAGAATATACCCCTGCAGTATGTGTTTAAACACATTTCCCTTCTATTGATTTGTTTAATCTGATAAACACATTTTCCTTTTCATTGGTTTGTTTGACCTTTCTTGTGATCTATATAATCTAAGCAGTAAAGATTCACTGCTTATGTAAACACCTCGGTGTACAATTTTGTCAGCAAGACCCTGTTACTATTGTTGATGACATTCCTGTAGCCGCCGATGGACGAGAACTTTGCATATTGGTCCGCCTCGTTCAACGAGCAGGAAAATGGTTATCTTCGTCCCTCGCCCTTGGTACCGATGTTGATGTCGACATAACTGACAGGCTTTCCTCTGACCTGCCTTGCTATCATGATCGTGCATGATTACAACGCCCTCCCAAAATTTTTTTAACCCACATGGTGGGCCCATAACCCACAGTTCCACAAGATCGAAACCTGACTCTCATGTACATGCCTGTCTCGAAAGTTATTCCTCGCGCTTGGTTTCATACGTAACCCATGGGCCACCTTCCTAGAGATGGTCTATTCTGGTATCGGATACACTACTTATTCTCGTTGCTTTGGACCCCTTTCACAACTTTTCTCAGACATCGAACGATTGCCTATGCGCTTGGAACTCCTTGTTGTACCTTCTTACCTTGTGCTCGATGTGTTTCATTTGTTCAACTCGAGAAATACTCATCTGCTCATTCATGGGAAAGCCCCAGACGATTACTCCTTATAGCATTCTACCGTTGACGAGCTGCCTCTTGCCTATCCGTAAGTACGATGGAGTTCCTGAAGAAAGGATGACGACTTCATCATGATAGTCGGAAACAGAGGAATGAAGACGTCAATATAATGGATCGACTTCCTCGAGAAGGACAACCAAGACCGAGGAGATTCGTTAGAATTTCGTAACCAAATCCTTCCCCCTTACTCCCCTCTTAAATCTCGGGACGAGATTTCTTGTAGTGGAGGAGAATTGTGACGCCCGGATAATTACCTATAGTAATCCTGCATTGAGGATGCCACGTCACCACGGTTACTGTTGTTGATCTCGCGTTAGTTCAAAACCGATTCAAATTCAAATTTGAAATTAAGGCAAACAACAAAAGTTTTCCAACAATAAAACTAAAATGTTCAAAATGTGTCGGATAAATCATAGGTAATTGTGGTGGAGAAACCAAACTGTGATAAAGAGTATAAAGGATCTAAAGTAATTAAACAGTAGTTAAAACAATTAAATAAATGCCTACTGAGTTTTATAAAATATTAGATTATTTTATTTTAGCATCAGGATTAATGTGGCAGAACTATAATTACAAATACTAATTTAGGTGCTAGTGGTAAAATTTACAAAACTAAAATAAAAGTAAACTAGAAATGAAACACAAAAGAATAACTAAAAAAACAGAGACAAGAAGCTTCCCTACCCCCACTGGGCTTCGGCCTAACAGGCCTCTGGGCCACCAGGCCGCCCGACCGGTCCACCCGGCCCAACCAACCGGCCGGCCCACCCCGCGCCTTAACCCCCACTCCCCCGAAACCCTAGCGGCCCCTCCCTACTTTCCCCCGTCGCCCCACTCGCCTCCCCCGCACTCCCCCCACTCCTATCGTTCCCCCCGATCTGGATCGGGGGCTACGACCCCGTCATCGCTCGCTATCGCCGGCACCGCCCCTCTCGGACTCCTCCGTGCCCTCCTCTCCCTCGCACTTTGCTGCAAGCCTCGGCCTCGACATCGTCGCCGGCTTTGGCGCTGCTGCCGTCGTCGCCAACCACCGCCGTCGACTGGAGCTCCTCCGCCTCGACTGCCGCACGTCGTCCACGTCCTCTGCCCCGACGACCGCGCACGTCACCGCCCTCGCCGGATTCGTCAAGCCGTCCTCGCCGGCCTGCTTCCTCTCCGCCGTCGTCTCCGTCCTCCTCCTCGCCCCCCGTTGCCCCTGACCCTACACCACACCGTGAGCTGCCCCTCCCTAATCCCCTCTGTCCATCGGCATGCACGTGCCCGGGCGCGCGAGCCTGTGCCCCTGGAAGCCCGTGCATCGCCGCAGCCCCGCTCCCGTTGCTGCTCACCCCGCACTCCCTCTGCTGAGCTTGGTCACCACCCGGCCTCACCCCGTTCCGCTCGTCCGCGGCCATCCGGCTGTTCCACGCTCCTTGTGCTCGCTGCTCCACACCACCTTCCCGCGCCCCAGGCCATCGGCCTCCCCGCTCGGCGCCTGCTTGTGGCCGCCGCCATACGGTCAGGTGCGCCCGCCACCACCGCGAACCCCCACGCTTCGCCGCGTGCGCTCCTCCCATGGTGCCACAGCCGGCGCCAAGAAAGCGCCCTATGCCCATTCGCCGCTAGCGCTGACCGTTAAGCCCCGAGGGCCTATGACAAAGGGCCCCACCGCCCCGAACGTTTATTAACTAAAAATAATAAGAAATAAAAATATTTAATAAATAAGTAATTAATTAACTAGATTAATTAACTTAATTAATTATGCTTAATTAACCTAATAACTAGTCAAGCTAATTAACTACGGTTAATTAGCTAAGCGATCCACGATGTGGGACCCACTGTCAGTTGACTCAATCAACAAATCAGCGTTGATCGCTGATGTCATGCTGACATCATGCTGATGCATTAATTAATTTTCAAATTAAATTAATTTATTAAATCCAAAATTTGATTAAATCTTTTAAAATTAATATAAAATAAACCGTAGCTCGGATGAAAATACTTTCTACATGAAAGTTGCTCAGAACGATGAGACGATTCTGGATACGCAGCCCGTTCGTCCGCCACACACCCCTAACCTATCTAACTCGCAACTTTCCCCCTCCGGTTCCTCTGTCCGAAAACGCGGAACCCCGGGGATACTTTCCCGGATGTTTCCCCCCTTCGCCGGTATCACCTTCTACCGCGTTTGGGCACGCCTAGCAACACGCCTTGTCATGTCATGCATCGTCATGCATTTGTTTGCATTGTATTTATTGTTTCTTCCCCCTCTTCTCTCGCTAGACACCGAGATAGACGCCGCTGCTGCCGCCCCGTTCGACTACGGAGTTGACGACCCCTCCTTCTTGCCAGAGCAACAAGGCAAGCCCCCCTTGATCACCAGATATCGCCTACTCTCCTCTATACTGCTTGCATTAGAGTAGTGTAGCATGTTACTGCTTTTTGTTATTCCTATCCTGATGCATAGCCTGTCCTTGCTACTACTGTTGATACTTTACATGCAATCCTACTTGCTTAGTATAGGATGCTAGTATTTCCATCCGTGGCCCTACATTCTTGTCCGTCTGCTGTGCTATACTATTGGGCCGTGATCACTCGGGAGGTGATCATGGATATATACCTATATACTATACATGATACATGTGGTGACTAAAGACGGGTCGGCTCGTAGGAGCACCCGCGAGTGGATCTTTGTGGCGGAGCGACAGGGCAGGTTGAGACCACATAGGAGAGAGGTGGGCCTGGCCCTGTTCGGCATTTGCGGATACTTAGCACGCTTAACGAGATCTTGGTATTTGACCTGAGTCTGGCCATTTGGTCTATACGCACTAACCAACTACGTGGGAACAATTATGGGCACTCGACGTCGTGGTATCAGCCGAAGCCTTCGTGACGTCAAGAATCGAGCGACGCGCGGATTGGATGGAATGCTCTTACGCTAGGTCTGCTTCGGCGCGTTCATAGCGTGCATGTGTGCTAAGGCGATGGGCCCAGACCCTGGCGCTTAGGTTTAGACCGGCGTCTGACCTCTCTGTAGGCCTAGGTGGGGCTGCGACGTGTTGATCTTCCGCGGCGGGCATGACCCGAAAAAGTGTGTCCGGCCAAATGGGATCGGCGTGTTGGGTTATGTGGTGCACCCTGCAGGAAGTTAATCTATTGAATAGCCGTGATCTTGATAACAGGACGACTTGGAGTTGTACCTTGACCTTATGACAACTAGAACCGGATACTTAATAAAACACACCCTTCCAAGTGCGGATACAACCCGGTGATCGCTCTCTAACAGGGTGACGAGGAGGGATCGCGGGTAGGATTATGCTATGCGATGCTACTTAGAGGACTTGATCTACTCTCTTCTACATGTTGCAAGGCGGAGGCTTCGAGCGTAGTCTTGACAGGATTAGCTATCCCCTCTTATTCGGCATTCTGCAGCTCAGTCCACCGATATGGCCCTTTACACATATACCCATGCATATGTAGTGTAGCTCCTTGCTTGCGAGTACTTTGGATGAGTACTCACGGTTGCCTTGTTCCCCCTTTTCTCCCTTTCTTTACCCGATTGCTGCGACCAGACGATGGAGCCCAGGAGCCAGACACCACCGTCGACGACAACTCCTACTACACTGGAGGTGCCTACTCCTACGTGCAGCCCGCTGACGACGACCAGGAGTAGTTTAGGAGGATCCCAGGCAGGAGGCCTGTAACTCTTTCGATTTGTATCCCAGTTTGTCCTAGCCTTCTTAAGGCAAACTTGTTTAACTTATGTCTGTACTTAGATATTGTTGCCTCCGCTGACTCGTCTATGATCGAGCACTTGTATTCGAGCCCTCAAGGCCCCTGGCTTGTATTATGATGCTTGTATGACTTATTTATGTTTTAGAGTTGTGTTGTGATATCTTCCCGTGAGTCCCTGATCTTGATCGTACACGCTTGCGTGCATGATTAGTGTACGATTGAATCGGGGGCGTCACAGAAGTATCTTCATGACATGTAGATGCTTCTGGTTCAGTCGTAGGAGTGGGTTCCAGAACAATTTCTCGCACCTCTATCATTTGGTCTGGTGTTGAAGATTCATAATCTTGTTAAGTTGTATTGTTCTCCCACTCATTTGTTTCGTAAGAAATTATTTCTAGAGAAATTCTCTGTTTGTTGTGAATGAGACTTTGCCTTTGGTTCCGTGTTAGAAGTAATACCCAATAGTTGCTGGAATTTAGTGTAGTTTTGGGTCAGCCCAATAGAATTTTCAGAAATTCCTAATAAATCCTAGAGGCCCACTTAGCCCATTCATACAAGGCAAGAGGTGGGACTAAATTTTAGTCCCACATTGCTAGTTTGGTTGGAGTTGGACCTCCTTATAAGGGAGATTGTTTCCCCACATGTATGAGCACGAGAACAGGAGAGACATACACGCGCGCTCCTCCTCCGCCGTCCGCCATGCCACGACGCGATGCGACGCGACGCGGGTTGCAGGAATGAGCTGAGCCGTTGTCTAGTTTTTTGCCACGCATGACGTATATGAAACGTCACACAGGAGCTAAAAAGTTTTACTGTAGTGGAGATTGAATACGAACACTGCACCCTTGGGCTACTGGATTTTCCTTTCATCTTCCTCTTTACCATCGCTGCATGTTCACTTCCTTCTCTTGTGCCTACAAAAGAGAGGCCGCTTCTCTTCGGAGAGACACATCAGAACATCATCTTCCTCTCTCCACTGAGTTCCTGAGCACTGACGTACTGGTACAATCTTCCCCATCCCGGCTTGCGGCAAGCACCGCAGGTCGGAACAGTAGGCTACCGAAACCCCGCCTCTTTGAGTCATGTACGGGAGAAGGGTGATAGGGTTTTTGGGGAGCGCTCCCTGTCGGTGTCAAATCCGGCGGATCTCGGGTAGGGGGTCCCGAACTGTGCATATAGGATCGATGGTAACAGGAGATGGGGGACATGATGTTTACCCAGGTTCGGGCCTTCTCTATGGAGGTAATACCCTACTTCTTGCTTGATTGATCTTGATGAATATGAGGGTTACAAGAGTTGATCTACCACGAGATCGTAATGGCTAAACCCTAGAAGTCTAGCCTATGTGATTATGGTAATGAATATCCCCCTATCCGGACTACGCTCTCCGACTTATATAGACACCGGAGAGATCTAGGGTTACATGGGGTCGGTTACATAAGAAGGAATATTCATAGTTGGTCGCATAACTTGCTTTCCACGCCAAGGAAAGTACAATCCGGACACGGTATAGTCTTCGGCCTTCACATCTTCATAGCCCATCAATCCGGTCCAATGAATAACTGGCCGGACGCCCAAGGACCCCTTAGTCGAGGAATCCCTCAGTAGCCCCTGAACCTGGCTTCAATGACGAGGAGTTCGGCACGCAGATTGTCTTCGACATTGCAAGGCGGGTTCCCCTTTTTCCGAAATCCAAGATAGTCTTCGGATGCGATGATTGTATCCGGACCTGTTACACACACCACACACAACCGCAGAGAGAGTATATATTTTTACATGAGTTCCATCCGCTGACAGCTTTCTGCAATGTAACATCACGTCCGTCCGGTCATAATTTCGAACCGTTTTTCGTCTGCCATCCCACGTTTCAAGACGCGGTTGCTATTGGCATGTCTTGTCGAAGCAGAGATCGTGTCCCCTTATTGCGGGATTCTCATCAATGCGGGCATGGGAAATAGGCGGATCTTAAGGCGAGTGAGGAGGCGTTTAAAATATGCTGCCTTTATAAGGGGATAAGGATTCCCTCTTCCTCTTCTCACGCTCTCTCTCTGTCTCCGCCTTTCCAATCTCGAGCTCCAGCGCCCAAGTTCTCATCTCCTTTCCACTCAAGCAACCATGTCCGGATCCGATGGTCAGGGCAAGTGGATGGTCTCCTCCGTCAAGTAGGAGGACATTACTGAGCTCCGAGCGGCCGGATATTTGGTGAAGGGAATCACCCACCGCTTGCCGGCCGAGGGACAAATCGTCCCCATGCCAGATCCCAACGAGAGGGTAGTGTTCCTCCCTCATTTCTTCTGCGGGCTAGGGTTTCCACTCCAACCTTTCGTCCGTGGGCTAATTATTATGGGGTAGATTTCCATGATCTGTCCCCGAATTCCTTCCTCAACATCTCAGCGTTTATCGTCATGTGTGAGGCCTTCCTCCGCATCCAACCCCACTTCGGGCTGTGGCTCAAAGTCTTCAACATGAAGCCAAAGGTGGTGGATGGCCAGCACGCGGAGTGCGGAGGAGCCATGGTGAGTAAGTTGTCCAATGCCTCTTGGCCCAAGGGTACCTTTGTGGACACGGTAAAGGAGTGGCAGAACCAATGGATCTATATCACTGAACCTTGCGGCACCACCTGGGCCGCAGCTGCCGAATTCTGCTCCGCCGATCCCATGTGACTCACCTCCTGGGTCGAGAAGAGTCCGGACTGGTGTTCTCCTAACGAGCTGATAGCGCTGCAGACACGTGTTCAGAGTATGGTAACCAAGAGCGTCAAGCTTGCTGATGTGATCCAGGTGATGTTAGTTCGTCGGATCCTTCCGTGCCAGCGCCGAAGCCTGATAACCCACAAGTATAGGGGATCGCAACAGTTTTCGAGGGTAGAGTATTCAACCCAAATTTATTGATTCGACACAAGGGGAGCCAAAGAATATTCTCAAGTATTAGCAGCTGAGTTGTCAATTCAACCACACCTGGAAACTTAGTATCTGCAGCAAAGTGTTTAGTAGCAAAGTAATATGATAGTGGTGGTAACGGTAACAAAAGTAAAGACAGCAAAAGTAATGTTTTTGGTATTTTTGTAGTGATTGTAACAGTAGCAATAGAAAACTAAATAAGCGAAGACCAGTATATGGAAAGCTCGTAGGCACCGGATTAGTGATGGATAATTATGCCGGATGCGGTTCGTCATGTAACAGTCATAACATAGGAGTGACACAGAAGTAGCTCCAGTTCATCAATGTAATGTAGGCATGTATTCCGTAAATAGTCATACATGCTTATGGAAAAGAACTTGCATGACATCTTTTGTCCTACCCTCCGTGGCAGCGGGTCCTATTGGAAACTAAGGGATATTAAGGCCTCCTTTTAATAGAGAACCGAACAAAGCATTAGCACATAGTGAATACATGAACTCCTCAAACTATTGTCATCACAGAGTGGTCCCGATTATTGTCACTTGGGGTTGCGGATCATAACACATAGTAGGTGACTATAGACTTGCAAGATAGGATCAAGAACACACATATATTCATGAAAACATAATAGGTTCAGATCTGAATTCATGGCACTCGGACCCTAGTGACAAGCATTAAGCATAGCAAAGTCATAGCAACATCAATCTCAGAACATAGTGGATACTAGGGATCAAAACCTAACAAAGCTAACTCGATTACATGATAAATCTCATCCAACCCATCACCGTCCAGCAAGCCTACGATGGAATTACTCATGCACGGCGGTGAGCATCATGAAATTGGTGATGGATGATGGTTGATGATGACGACGGCGATGAATCCCCCTCTCCGGAGCCCCGAACGGACTCCAGATCAGCCCTCCGGAGAGATATTAGGGCTTGGCGGCGGCTCCGTATCGTAAAACGCGATGATTTCTTCTCCCTGATTTTTCTCTCCCCGAAAGCCAATAAATAGAGTTGGAGTTGGCGTCGGAAGGTCTCCAGGGGTCCCACGAGGTAGGGGCGCGCCCAGGGGGGGGGGGGCACCCTCGTGAATAGGGTGTGGGCCCCCTGGTCTTCATCTTTGGCGAGGATTTTTTATTATTTATTCTAAGATATTCCATGGAGTTTCAGGTCATTCCGAGAACTTTTGTTTTCTGCACATAAAACAACGTCATGGCAATTCTGCTGAAAACAGCTTCAGTCCGGGTTAGTTCCACTCAAATCATACAAGTTAGAGTCCAAAACAAGGGCAAAAGTGTTTGGAAAAGTAGATACGACGGAGATGTATCAACTCCCCCAAGCTTAAACTCTTGCTTGTCCTCAAGCAATTCAGTTGACAAACTGAAAGAGAAAACGAAAAACTTTTACAAACTCTGTTTGCTCTTGTTGTTGTACCTATGTCAAGCCAGCATTCAGGTTTTCAGCAAAGATCATAACTAACCACATTTGCAATAACTCCTAGGTCTCATGTTTACTCATTCAATAACATAATCAGCTAGCAAGGCATAATAATAAATCTCGGATGACAACACTTTCTCAAAATAATCATAATATGATATAACAAGATGGTATCTCACTAGCCCTTTCTGAGACCGCAAAACATAAATGCAGAGCACCTTCAAAGATCAAGGACTGACTAGACATTGTAATTCATGGTAAAAGAGATCCAATCATAGTCATACCCGATATAAATTAACAATAATGAATGCAAATGACAGCTGTGCTCTCCAGCTAGTGCTTTTTAATAAGAGGGTGATGACTCAACATAAAAGTAAATAGATAAGCCCTTCGCAGAGGGAAGCAGGGATTTGTAGAGGTGCCAGAGCTCGGTTTTGAAATAGAGATAAATTAAATTTTGTGCGGCATACTTTCATTGTCAACATAACAACTAAGAGATGACGATATCTTCCATGCTAAAGTTTATACTCCCCCTCCTCCACAAGCATCAACCCATGGCTTGCTCGAAACAACGAGTGCCTCCAATATTCAATGGGTCCCAGGGGGAGTTTTGTTTGCAATTATTTTGATTTAGTTTGCATAAAGCATGGGACTGGGCATCCCGGTGACCAGCCATTTTCTCGTGAGTGAGGAGCGGAGTCCACTCCTCTTGAGAATAACCCACCTAACACGGAAGATAAGGGCAGCCCTAGTTAATATATGAGCTATTCGAGCATGCAAAAAAGAATGTTTATTTGAAGGTTTAGAGTTTGGCACATACAAATTTACTTGGAACGGCAGGTAGATACCGCGTATAGGAAGGTATAGTGGACTCATATGGAATAACTTTGGGGTTTAAGGGATTGGATGCACAAGCAGTATTCCCGCTTAGTACAAGTGAAGGCTAGCAAAAGACTGGAAGCGACCAACTAGAGAGCGACAACAAATATGAACATGCATTAAAATTAATAAACATTGAATACAAGCATGAGTAGGATATAATCCACCATGAACATAAATATCGTGAAGGCTATGTTGATTTGTTTCAACTACATGCATGAACATGTACCAAGTCAAGTCACTTAAATCATTCAAAGGAGGATACCACCCCATCATACCACATCACAACCATCTCAATAGCATGTTGGCACGCAAGGTAAACCATTATAACTCGTAGCTAATCAAGCATGGCACAAGAAACTATGATCTCTAATTGTCATTGCAAACATGTTTATTCATAATAAGCTGAATCAAGAACGATGAACTCATCATATTTACAAAAACAAAAGAGGTCGAGTTCATACCAGCTTTTCCCATCTCAGCAGTCCATCATATATGTCATCATAATTGCCTTTCACTTGCACGACCGAATGATGTGAATAATAATAAGAGTGCACGTGCATTGGACTAAGCTGGATTCTGCGAGCATTCAATAAACAGGAGAAGACAAGGCAATATGGGCTCTTGGTTAAATCAACAATGATGCATATAAGAGCCACTTCAACAATTTAATCATGGTCTTCTCCTACTGACCCCAAAAGAAAAGAAAAGAAATAAAAACTATTTACACGGGAAAGCTCCCAACAAGCAAAAGAAGAATGGGAAATATTTTTGGGTTTTCTTTTTAATTATTACTACTATAGCAGGAAAAATAAACTACTACTAATTTTTTTTGGTTTTTCTTAATGTTTATCAAGAACACAAGAAGAAAGCAGGAAAAAGGAAATAAACTAGCATGGATATTACAGTGAAAGAGTATGAGCACCGACATCTAGCAATGAGTGTGTGTGAACATAAATGTAATGTCGGTGTGAAATACGTACTCCCCCAAGCTTAGGCTTTTGGCCTAAGTTGGTCTATTGCCAGGGATAGCCTGGCGGATACCCGTAGGTGTAGCTGGGGTCGTACTGCGATGCAGCCGCTATCGCCTCCTGAGATGCAGCATGGCGTCGAGACGCTTCCGCTCTCCTCTCGTACTCATCTGCCTCCTCTCTAGTAATAATATATCTCCCTTTTGTCTGAAAATCAAAGAAGGCAGGAGCGGGAAGAGTAACATGGACAACATGCCGTTTGTTAAAGATTAGTCGATACTGGAGAGGTGGTTCAGTCCTCTCAACAAACTGGTGGGAAACCATAAAATCAAAATCCAAATAAGTAGGGGGTAACTCCATATCACCCTCACGAATGTCTATCTCAAGAAAATTAGCTAAGCGGGTTGCATAAATTCCTCCAAAGAAATCTTCGTTATGTCTATTATGATGCAACCTACGAGCTACAATGGCTCCCATATGATAAGATTGGTCTCCTAATACAGCACTTCTGAGAATGCTGAGATCAGGGGCACACATGTGACATGCTTCATCCTTAGCATTTATGCATCTACCTATGAAGAGAGCAAAATAATGTATAGCAGGAAAGTGAATGCTCCCTATAGTGGCTTGCGTTATATCCCTAGATTCCCCCACAGTTATTCTAGCTAGAAAGTCTCTATATTCAGATTTAGGGGGATCCCTGACACTACCCCAAGATGGAAGTTTGCAAGCAAAAGTGAAATCCTCTAAGTCCATGGTATAAGATTTGTCATAAAGGTCAAACATGACTGAAGGAGAATTACGCGAAGATGAAAACTCAAACCTCCCCACAAATGAACTTGTGAGATCATGATACTAGGGGCATTTGTCAGCCTCAAAGTCCTCATGACCGGCATTACGCAAATATGCGTTAAACTCTTCTTTGATTCCCGCTTGATCCATAAAATTTTCCAAGGCCATTCACGTGGCCTCACAGAGCATCTCTTGGTGGTTCCTCGTCAAGATCACGCATTGCAAGCCTGGGCCTTGCTTCCTTGAAGAACCACCTTGGAACATCTTCCTAAACATATTGTTTCCTCTGAAAAATTTCTGAAATTTTAGTAACTTCAAACAAAAGTGAACCAACTTCAATAAAATTGATAGCAACTACTCCTACAAGTGCCTAGAGCCTATATCAAGCATTAGAACTACTTGGAACCATATAAATTTGACATGCAAGCTCAAGAACATGGTCACCTATGCAGCACAAATTTGTAAAGAATAAAGCACTAGAACAAAAACTAATTGGACCAATGGAGGAGTCACATACCAAGGAACAATCTCCCCAAGCAGTTTTGCGAGAGGTGCTTTGAGCAAGGAGATCGAAAATCACAGCAAAAGTGGCTGGAACTCGTGCTTGAGTTGGTTTTTCGAGTTTGTGTGAGGCAGAGGAAGAAGATGGGTGCAGGGATAAGTGGAGGAGGGCCACCATGGGCCCACGAGGCAGGGGGGCTCGCCCAGGGGGGTAGGGCGCGCCCTCCACCCTCGTGGCAGTGGCAGCCCCCCACGGTAATTTTTGCACAGTAAATCTTCAAATATCCCCGAAAAAATCATATTAAATTGGCATGGCATTCTGAGGACTTTTATTTTCGGGATATTTTTATATTGCACGGATAAATCAGGAAACAGACAGAAAAATATTATTTTACTTTATTTCTACTAAATAACAGAAAATATAAAGAGGGTACATAAGGTTGTGCTTCTAGTTTCATCCATCTCATGCTCATCAAAAGGAATCCACTAACAAGGTTGATCAGGTCTTGTTAACAAACTCATTCCGACTAACATGGAACCGGAGAAATTTCGAATAACACTATGTTACCTCAACGGGGATATGGACATCCCCAATAATAAGTATATCATATTTCTTCTTGAAAGTTGGGAGAGGAAATTCAAAACCTCCAAATATAATCGATGGAATTTTTCCAATAGAATTGATACAATGAACTTGAGGTTGTTTCCTCGGGAAGTGTACCATGTGCTCATTACCATTAACATGAAAAGCGACATTTCCTTTGTTGCAATCAATAACAGCCCCTGCAGTATTAAGGAAAGGTCTTCCAAGAATAATAGACATACTATCATCCTCTGGAATATCAAGAATAACAAAGTCCGTTAAAATAGTAACGTTTGCAACTACAACAGGCACATCCTCACAAATACCGTCAGGTATAGCAGTTGATTTATCAGCCATTTGCAAAGATATTTCAGTAGGTGTCAACTTATTCAACTCAAGTCTACGATATAAAGAGAGAGGCATAACACTAACACCGGCTCCAAGATCACATAAAGCAGTTTTAACATAATTTCTCTTAATGGAGCAGGGTATAGTAGGTATTCCTGGATCTCCAAGTTTCTTTGGTATTCCACCCTTAAAAGTATAATTAGCAAGCATGGTGGAAATTTCAGCTTCCGGTATCTTTCTTTTATTTGTAACAATATCTTTCATATATTTAGCATAAGGATTCATTTTGAGCATATCAATCAGTCGCATACGCAAAAAGATAGGTCTAATCATTTCAGCAAAGCGCTCAAAATCCTCATCATCCTTTTTCTTGGATGGTTTCGGAGGAAAAGGCATGGGTTTCTGAACCCATGGTTCCCTTTCTTTACCATGTTTCCTAGCAACAAAGTCCCTTTTATCATAACGTTGATTCTTTGATTGTGGGTTATCAAGATCAACAACAGGTTCAACTTCTACTTCATTATCATTACTAGGTTGAGCATCATCATGAACATCATCATTAACATTTTCACTAGGTTCATGTTCATTACCAGATTGTGTTTCAGCATCAGACATAGAGATATCATTTGGATTCTCAGGTGGTTCAGCAATAGGTTCACTAGAAGTTTGCAAAGTCCTATCATTTTTCTTTTTCTTCCTTTTAGAAGAACTAGGTACATCAATATTATTTCTCTGAGAATCTTGCTCGATTCTCTTAGGGTGGCCTTCAGGATAGAAAGGTTCCATAGTCATTCTACTAGTTCTAGTAGCCACTCTAACAGCATAATCATTTTTCTTACTATTTATTTCATCAAGCACTTCTTTCTGAGCTTTAAGTACTTGTTCTACTTGAGTGGTAACCATAGAAGCATGTTTGCTAACAAGTTTAAGTTTACTTCTAATATTAGCCATATAATCACCCAAGTGTGTAATCATATTGGAATCATATTTCAATTGTCTACCAAAGTAAGCATTAAATTTATCTTGTTTGACGATAAAATTATCAAACTCATCGAAGCATTGCCTAGCAGACTTATAATGAGGAAGATCACCTTCATCAAATCTATAAAGAGAATTTACCTTTACTACCTGTGTCGGGTTATCGGGATCAGGAGGTTCTTTAATAAGTAATGGATCAACATCATAAGTTTCTTCAACAGGCGGTAGATTAAGACCATGTATTTCTTCAATAGGAGGTAAATTCTTAACATCTTCAGCTTTAATACCTTTTTGTTTCATAGATTTCTTTGCCTCTTGCATATCTTCAGGACTGAGAAATAGAACACCTCTCTTCTTCCGAGTTGGTTTAGGAATAGGCTCAATAATTGGCTCAGGAGCTAGCTCAGGAGGTGCCCAATTATTTTCATTTGTCAACATATTATTCAATAGAATTTCAGCTTCATCCAGTGTTCTTTCCCTGAAAAGAGAACCAGCACAACTATCCAGGTAATCTCTGGAAGCATCGGTTAGTCCATTATAAAAGATATCAAGTATTTCATGTTTCTTAAGAGGATGATCAGGCAAAGCATTAAGTAACTTGAGAAGCCTCCCCCAGGCTTGTGGGAGACTCTCTTCTTTAATTTGCACAAAGTTGTATATTTCCCTCAAAGCAGCTTGTTTCTTATGAGCAGGGAAATATTTAGCAGAGAAGTAATAAATCATATCCTGGGGACTACGCACACAGCCAGGATCAAGAGAATTAAACCATATCTTAGCATCACCCTTTAATGAGAACGGAAATATTTTGAGTATATAAAAGTAGCGCGATCTCTCATCATTAGTAAACAGGGCGGCTATATCATTTAACTTAGTAAGATGTGCCACAACAGTTTCAGATTCATAGCCATAAAAAGGATCAGATTCAACCAAAGTAATTATATCTGGATCAACAGAGAATTCATAATCCTTATCAGGAACACAGATAGGTGAAGTAGCAAAAGTAGGGTCAGGTTTCATCATATCTCTAAGAGATTCTTTACTCCATTTAACTAACAGCCTCTTAAGTTCGTATCTATCCTGGCAAGCAAAAATAGCGGCAGAAGATTCCGCATCAAAAAGATAACCCTCAGGAATAGCAGGCATATCTTCATCATCATTTTCATCAATATTATCAGTTTCAATAATTTCCCTCTCTCTAGACCTAGAGATTTGTTCATCTAGAAATTCACCAAGGGGCACAGTAGTATCAAGCATAGAAGTAGTTTCGTCATAAGTATCATGCATAGCAGAAGTGGCATCATCAATAACATGCGACATATCGGAACGAATAGCAGAAGCAGGTTTAGGTGTCGCTAGCTTACTCATAACAGAAGGTGAATCAAGTGCAGAGCTAGATGGCAGTTCCTTACCTCGCCTCGTAGTTGAAGGATAAATTGTTGTCTTAGCGTCTTTCAAGTTCTTCATAGTGTCCAGCAGATATAAATCCCAAGTGACTCAAAGAATAGAGCCATGTTCCCTGGCAACGGCGCCAGAAAAAGGTCTTGATAACCCACAAGTATAGGGGATCGCAACAGTTTTTGAGGGTAGAGTATTCAACCCAAATTTATTGATTCGACACAAGGGGAGCCAAAGAATATTCTCAAGTATTAGCAACTGGGTTGTCAATTCAACCACACCTAGAGACTTAGTATCTGCAGCAAAGTGTTTAGTAGCAAAGTAATATGATAGTGGTGGTAACGGTAACAAAAGTAAAGACAACAAAAGTAATGTTTTTGGTATTTTTGTAGTGATTGTAACAGTAGCAACAGAAAAGTAAATAAGCGAAGACCAGTATATGGAAAGCTCGTAGGCACCGGATTAGTGATGGATAATTATGCCGGATGCGGTTCGTCATGTAACAGTCATAACATAGGGTGACACAGAACTAGCTCCAGTTCATCAATGTAATGTAGGCATGTATTCCGTAAATAGTCATACATGCTTATGGAAAAGAACTTGCATGACATCTTTTGTCCTACCCTCCCGTGGCAGCGGGGTCCTATTGGAAACTAAGGGATATTAAGGCCTCCTTTTAATAGAGAACCGGAACAAAGCATTAGCACATAGTGAATACATGAACTCCTCAAACTATGGTTATCACCAGGAGTGGTCTCGATTATTGTCACTTCGGGGTTGCCGGATCATAACACATAGTAGGTGACTATAGACTTGCAAGATAGGATCAAGAACACACATATATTCATGAAAACATAATAGGTTCAGATCTGAATTCATGGCACTCGGGCCCTAGTGACAAGCATTAAGCATAGCAAAGTCATAGCAACATCAATCTCAGAACATAGTGGATACTAGGGGTCAAACCCTAACAAAGCTAACTCGATTACATGATAAATCTCATCCAACCCATCACCGTCCAGCAAGCCTATGATGGAATTACTCACGCACGGCGGTGAGCTTCATGAAATTGGTGATGGAGGATGGTTGATGATGACGACGACGACGAATCCCCCTCTCCGGAGCCTCGAACGGACTCCAGATCAGCCCTCCCGAGACAGATTAGGGCTTGGCGGCGGCTCCGTATCGTAAAACGCGATGATTTATTCTCCCTAATTTTTCTCTCCCCGAAAGCCAATAAATAGAGTTGGAGTTGGCGTCGGAAGGTCTCCAGGGGGCCCATGAGGTAGGGGCGCGCCGAGGGGGGGCGCCCCCCACCCTCGTGAATAGGGTGTGGGCCCCCTGGTCTTCATCTTTGGCGAGGATTTTTTATTATTTATTCTAAGATATTCCGTGGAGTTTCAGGTCATTCCGAGAACTTTTGTTTTCTGCACATAAAACAACGTCATGGCAATTCTGCTGAAAACAGCTTCTGTCCGGGTTAGTTCCATTCAAATCATACAAGTTAGAGTCCAAAACAAGGGCAAAAGTGTTTGGAAAAGTAGATACGACGGAGATGTATCAAAGCCGCCCGTTGTGGGAGTTCAATCCGAAGAAGCACCAGACCCTGGTGAGGCTCTTCGAGACTACACACGAAGGCGCATCGAAGTTGCTCTTCAAGGGCAATGAGAAACTGCCGTCCGCAGATTTAGATCGCAGACACAACGCTAAACACCCCGCTAGCGAGGTATGTTTCCATGCATTCTCCACTTGTTTGTTTTCAAGGATGACGCCTGAGCTTCTATTGTTGCTTTTTCAGGACTGGATGGAGAGAGCGAAGCGGATCCAGTGTCCGGCTCTGCTGCCTGAAGAACCAGTCATCCCGCATCTGGCGAAGATGCTGGTGCCCTGCGCCGTATAAGGCGCCGGAGAAGAAGGCAAAGGGATCCAAGAGTGGCCTCCGCCGCAAGCGCACTTCGAACGTGACGCCCGAAGACGACGAAGCTCATTCCTCTGTCCCTGAGGACAACGATGAGGAAGAGGAGGAGGAGGAGGAGGAAAACAACCCTCCCCCTGAGGAGAGGAAGAAGAAGAGGGCGGCTTCAGCGCATCTGGAGGCGGAGACGCCCAAGAAGGGGAAGGGCGCCCCAGCGGTCAACACCGCGTGGGATGTTGACAGCAGTCCGGAACGATGCCCCCGCACTAAGCCCAGGCCGCATCGTAAGTGACAGGGCTCGCTCGTGCACACATCCAGCCCTTTCTCTCCATTATCTTGACGTAGTTAACTGCACTATTGCAGTCCGGACCGCGACCTAATCCAAGGATCGTCGTCTGGAGGTTCATTGGCTCCGTCGGAGATGGCGAGCATGTCGCCACCGCCTGCTTATTCCCCCGGGGCCAGGGATGACACCGAAGTGTTTTCCCAGAGGGCCGCTTCGAACCGGGGAGGAGCCCAGGATGCTGTCCGGGAGGTGCCACGAGGCGAAGCCTCCACTGCCGGACACATGGGGAGCCGACCCCCATGGAGACTGGCGAAGAGGGCCGCATCCAGCTCGGCCCTCATCCGAATACGATTCCGGAGACCCATATGGCTCCGGAGTCGGACAAGCAGCCCCCTTTGAAGGAGCGGGGTGCGCCGCTTCCGCCGGTGGCCCCTGTCCATCCAGGCACACCGGATAACCTGATGGAGGCGCTACGAGGCGCCTCCATTATGGACAAGCACCGTGTCCTTATGGGCTATGCTCTATCTTCACCACACAAAGTATTCAAATCATGCACAACCCCGATGACAAGCCAAGCAATTGTTTCATACTTTTTACATTCTCAAACTTTTTCAATCTTCACGCAATACATGAGCGTGAGCCATGGACATAGCACTATATGTGGAATAGAATGGTGGTTGTGGAGAAGACAAAAAGGGAGAAGATAGTCTCACATCAACTAGGCGTATCAACGGGCTATGGAGATGCCCATCAATAGATATCAATGTGAGTGAGTAGGGATTGCCATGCAATGGATGCACTAGAGCTATAAGTATATGAAAGCCCAACAAAACAAACTAAGTGGGTGTGCATCCAACTCGCTTGCTCACGAAGACCTAGGGCATTTTGAGGAAGCCCGTCATTGGAATATACAAGCCAAGTTCTATAATGAAAAATTCCCACTAGTATATGAACGTGACAAAATGAGAGACTCTCTATCATGAAGATCATGGTGCTACTTTGAAGCACAAGTGTGGTAAAAGGATAGTAACATTGTCCCTTCTCTTATTTCTCTCATTTTTTATTTGGGCCTTCCCTTTTTTTATGGCCTCTTCTTTTCGTCCGGAGTCTCATCCCGACTTGTGGGGAAATCATAGTCTCCATCATCCTTTTCCTCACCTGGGACAATGCTCTAAAAATGATGATCATCGCACTTTTCTTTTTTTTATAACTCATCAATTACAACTCGATACTTAGAACAAAATATGACTCTATATGAATGCCTCCGGCGGTGTACCGGGATATGCAATGAATCAAGAGTGACATGTATGAAAGAATTATGAACGGTGGCTTTGCCACAAATACGATGTCAACTACATGATCCTGCAAAGCAATATGACAATGATGAAGCGTGTCCTAATAAACGGAACGGTGGAAAGTTGCATGGCAATATATCTCGGAATGGCTATGGAAATGCCATGATAGGTAGGTATGGTGGCTGTTTTGAGGAAGGTTTATGGTGGGTGTATGATACCGGCGAAAAGTGTGCGGTATTAGAGAGGATAGCAATGGTGGAAGGAAGAAAAGTGCGTATAATCCATGGACTCAACATTAGTCATAAAGAAATCATATACTTATTGCAAAAATCTACAAGTTATCAAAGCAAAGTATTACACGCATGCTCCTAGGGGGATAGATTGGTAGGAAAAGTACATCGCTCGTCCCCGACCGCGACTCATAAGGAAGACAATAAATAAATAAATTATGCTCTGACTTCATCACATAACGGTTCACCATACGTGCATGCTACGGGAATCAAAAAATTTAACACAAGTATCTCTCAAATTCAGAACTACTCAACTAGCATGACTCTAATATCACCATCTTTATATCTCAAAACAATTATCAAGTATCAAACTTTTCTTAGTATTCAACACACTCATAAGAAAGTTTTTACTAATCTTTAATACCAAGCATATTAGGATTATTTAAGCAAATTAGCATGCTATTAAGACTCTCAAAATAATCTAAGTGAAGCATGAGAGATCAATAGTTTCTATAAAACAAATCCACCACCGTGCTCTAAAAGATATAAGTGACGCACTAGAGCAAAACTATATAACTCAAAAGATACAAGCGAAGAACATAGAGTATTCTAAAAAATTCCAAATCATGTATGGCTCTCTCAAAAGGTGTGTATAGCAAGGATGATTGTGGTAAACTAAAAAGCAAAGACTCAAATCATAAAAGACGCTCCAAGCAAAACACATATCATGCGGTGAATAAAAATATAGCTCCAAGTAAAGTTACCGATGGAAGTAGACGAAAGAGGGGATGCCTTCCGGGGCATCCCCAATCTTTGGCTTATTGGTGTCCTTAGATTATCAAGCCTAGGCTCTTGCCACTCCTTGTTCCATAATCCATCAAAATAATTCACCCAAAACTTGAAAACTTCACAACACAAAACTCAATAGAAATCTCGTGAGCTCCGTTAGAGAAAGAAAACAAAAGACTACTTTAAGGTACTGTAATGAACTCATTCTTTATTTATATTGGTGTTAAAACTAATGTATTCCAACTTCTCTATGGATTATAAACTATTTTACTAGCCATAGATTCATCAAAAAAAGCAAATAACACACGAAAAACAGAATCTGTCAAAAACAGAACAGTCTGTAGTAATCTGTAACTAACGCAAACTTCTGGAACTCCAAAAAAATCAGCCAAAATAGGAAGACCTAGACAATTTTTTTATTGATCAACAGCAATTGGAAGCAGTATTTTATCACGTTCTGGTGATTTTTAACAATTGTTTTTGTGAACAGAAAATTTCTGGAAATTACAGCAAGATCAAATAATTATCATCCAAGAAGATCCTATAGGTTGAAATTGGCAAAAACACTAATTAAAACATAAAAACACATCTAACCAGAGGCTAGAACAAATATTTATTCCTAAAAAGAATCAAAAAGCAAAAAACTAAAAATAAAATTGGGTTGCCTCCCAACAAGCGCTATCGTTTAACGCCCCTAGCTAGGCATAAAAGCAAGGATATATCTAGGTATTGCCATCTTTGGTAAGCAATCCATAAGTGGCTCTCATGATAGATTCATATGGTAATTTTATTTTCTTCCTAGGGAAGTGTTCCATGCCTTTATTTAATGGAAATTGGAATCTAATAATCCCTTCCTTCATATCAATAATTGCACCAATCATTCTAAGGAAAGGTCTACCAAGAATAATAGGACATGAAGGATTGCAATCTATGTCAAGAACAATAAAATCTACGGGCACATAGTTCCTATTTGCAACAGTAAGAACATCATTAATTCTTCCCATAGGTTTCTTAATAGTGGAATCCGCAAGGTGCAAGTTTAGAGAGCAATCATCAAAATCACGGAAATCTAGCGAATCGCACAAAGTTTTGGGAATAGTGGAAACACTAGCACCCAAATCACATAAAGCATAGAACTCATGATCCTTAATCTTAATTTTAATAGTATGTTCCCACTCACCATAAATTTTTCTAGGGATAGAAACTTCGAACTCAAGTTTTTCTTCATAAGATTGCATCAAGGCATCAACGATATGTTTGGTAAAAGCTTTATTTTGACTATAAGCATGAGGAGAATTTAGCACGGGTTGCAACAAGGAATTACAATCTATCAAAGATCAATTATCATAATTAAATTCCTTGAAATCCCAAATAGTGGGTTTATTAATACCTAACGTTTTGATTTCTTTAATCCCACTTTTATCAATTTTAGCATCAAGATCTAAAAACTCCGAATTTTTGGAATGCCTTCTAGGTAAAGGTGGATCATATTCAGTCTCATCATTATCAAGATTCATATTACAAAACAAGGATTTAATAGGAGACACATCAGTAACTTTTAGATCTTCATCTTTATTTTCATAGAAATTTGAAGAACACGCTTTCATAAAGCAATCTTTCTTAGCACGCATCATAGCGGTTCTTTCTTTGCACTCATCAATGGAAATTCTCATGGCTTTGAGAGACTCATTGATATAATGCTTAGGAGGAATAGATCTAAGTTTTAAAGAATCAACATCAAGAGAAATTCTATCAACGTTCCTAGACAATTCATCAACTTTAAGCAATTTCTCTTCAAGCAAAGCATTGAAATTCTTTGGTGAATTCATAAATTCTTTAACACTAGTCTCAAATTCAGAGGCATCGTCTGTGAGCTCTCTCTCCTAATCTACTTTCTTATTGCAAAGGCTCCAACATAGCAAAATTAGCAATAAGGAGAAGGACCACCTTCATAAAAATCTCTTGCTAAACATACAAGAGGAGAATAACCAAATTGCACTTCAGCTAACTGTACTAATCTCGAAGATTGCACGTTTGGATTACCCAAGAGAATGGCGGGACCTTTTCTCTATATTGGCACAATAACTGCAATCTGCTGATGTTCTTGCTTCACATTGTGTGTTTATGGTCTTATTTCATCTTATAAAAAATTCCATAAGAGTTGTTGTAGGAATTACCATAATTATTAGAGGAATTACTAAGATAAAGCCTAGGATTAAAGTTTCCTCTATAAGCGTTGTTACCAAAATTATTCCTACCAAAAAAATTCACATCCATAGATTGATTATTATTCTCAATCAAAGTAGACAAAGGCATATCATTAGGATCAAAAGAAACACTCTTAGTAGTAAATAGTTTCATAAGTTCATCCATCTTTCCACTCAAAACATTAATTTCTTCTATCGCATGCACTTCTTTATTAGTAGATCTTTCAGTGTGCCATTGAGAATAATTAACCATAATATTATCTAAGAGTTTAGTAGCTTCTCCTAAAGTGATTTCCATAAAAGTGCATCCCGCGGCCGAATCTAAAAGATTTCTAGAAGAAAAATTCAATCCGGCATAAAAGTTTTGTATAATCATCCACAAATTCAAGCAATGAGTAGGGCAATTATGTATCATTAATTTCATCCTCTCCCAAGCTTGTGCAACATGTTCATGATCAAGTTGCTTAAAATTCATAATATCGTTTCTAAGAGAGATGATCTTAGCGAGAGGAAAATACTTAGAAATAAAAGCATCTTTGCACTTATTCCATGAATCAATACTATTTTTAGGCAAAGACGAAAACCAAGCTTTAGCACGATCTCTAAGCGAAAAAGGAAATAGCTTCAATTTAAAAATATCATTGTCCACATCTTTCTTCTTTTGCATATCACACAAATCAACGAAGCTATTTAGATGAGTAGCGGCATCTTCACTAGGAAGGCCGACGAATATATCTTTCATGACAAGATTCAACAAAGCAGCATTGATTTCACAAGATTCAGTACTGGTAAGAGGAGCAATCGGAGTGCTAAGGAAATCATTATTGTTGGTATTGGTAAAGTCACATAATTTGGTATTATCTTGAGCCATCGTGACAAACAAGCAATCCAACACACGAGCAAACAAAAAGCGAGCGAAAAAGAGGCAAATAGAAAAGAGAGGGTGAATAAAACGGCAAGGGTGAAGTGGGGGAGAGGAAAACGAGAGGCAAATGGCAAATAAAGTAATGTGGGAGATAAGCGATTGTGATGGGTACTTGGTATGTGGACTTTTGCGTAGACCTCCCTGGCAACGGTGCCAGAAATCCTTCTTGCTACCTCTTGAGCACTACGTTTGTTTTCCCTTGAAGAGGAAAGGGTGATGCAGCAAAGTAGCGTAAGTATTTCCCTCAGTTTTTGAGAACCAAGGTATCAATCCAGTAGGAGGCTACACGCGAGTCCCTCACACCTACACAAAACAAATAAATCCTCGCAACCAACGCGGTAAGGGGTTGTCAATCCCTACACGGTCACTTACGAGAGGGAGATCTGATAGATATGATAGGATAATATTTTTCGTATTTTTGTGATAAATATGCAAAGTAAAATAAAAGCAAAGTAAAAAAGCAAAGGAAATAACTAAGTATTGGAGGATTAATATGATGAAGATAGACCCGGGGGCCATAGGTTTCACTAGTGGCTTCTCTCGAGAGCATAAGTATTTTACGGTGGGTGAACAAATTACTGTTGAGCAATTGACAGAATTGAGCATAGTTATGAGAATATCTAGGTATGATAATGTATATAGGCATCACGTCTGAGACAAGTAGACCGACTCCTGCCTACATCTACTGCTATTACTCCACTCATCGACCGCTATCCAGCATGCATCTAGAGTATTAAGCTCATAAAAACAGAGTAACGCCTTAAGCAAGATGACATGATGTAGATGGATAAATTCATGCAATATGATAAAAACCCCATCTTGTTATCCTCGATGGAAACTATACTATATGTGCCTTGCTGCCCCTACTGTCAGTGGAAAAAGACACCGCAAGATTGAACCCAAAGCTAAGCACTTCTCCCATTGCAAGAAAGATCAATCTAGTAGGCCAAACCAAACTGATAATTCAAAGAGACTTGCAAAGATAACCAATCATACATAAAAGAATTCAGAGAATATTCAAATATTGTTCATAGATAAACTTGATCATAAACCCACAATTCATCGGTCTCAACAAACATACCGCAAAAGAAGATTACATCGAATAGATCTCCACGAGAGAGAGGGGAGAACATTGTATTGAGATCCAAAAAGAGAGAAGAAGCCATCTAGCTACTAACTATGGACCCGAAGGTCTGAGGTAAACTACTCAGACTTCATCGGAGGAGCTATGGTGATGATGTAGAAGCCCTCCGTGATCGATGCCCCCTCCGGCGGAGCTCTGGAAGAGGCCCCAAGATAGGATCTCATGGGTACAGAAGGTTGCAGCGGTGGAATTAGGTTTTTGGCTCCATATTTGATCATTTGAAGTGCGTGGGTATATATAGGAGGAAGAATGCGTCGGTGGAGCAACAGGGCCCCACGAGGGTGGAGGCGTGCCACAGGGGGGTAGGCGCGCCCCCCTACCTCGTGGCCTCCTCCTTTTTTTCTTGACGTAGGGTCCAAGTCTCCTGGATCTTGTTCGTTCTGAAAATCACGTTCCCGAAGGTTTCATTCCGTTTGGACTCTGTTTGATATTCCTTTTCTACGAAACTCTGAAATAGGCAAAAAAAGCAATTCTGGGCTGGGCCTCCGGTTAATAGGTTAGTCCCAAAAATAATATCAAAGTGAATAATAAAGCCCAATAATGTCCAAAACAGTAGATAATATAGCATGGAGCAATCAAAAATTAAAGATATGTTGGAGACGTATCATGCAGCGTGCGGGTCCTGAGAAATGAATATAAATACCGTCAAGAAGACGCATAGAGGTTACTCTACGCAGCTATGCTGCTTGCATCCTTTATATGCCAATCCTTCAAAGGGACTGGTCAGCAGGCCCATGGGAAAGGGAACCTGAAGAAAAGAAAAAAAAGGTGAAAGTATGTGTGTCCGGGATCGGTCTAGCCAAACTGTAGATCCCGGGTTAGCTTCTGCCTTCGCGATGTCCATGGGATTTTGAGTGCGTAATTATGTAGGCGTGGTGCGAGTGCCACTACTTCATCGGGAGTGGGACGGAGGCCGAATTACTAATCGAGCTCTTGACGAGCCGCGCTGTCCTACTGCAGTGTAGTCCGGAACCTCTTAATGATGTCCAGGGGCTCGATAGCCGCACTATAGTGCTGCTTGAGAAGGCCGCTCTGTACCTCTACTGCTAGGGCGGCGGTGTGCTCCTCTGTTCAGAGGGAGCGTTCCGTTTCGCCATTGACTGTTAAGACACCGCGTGGACCGGGCATCTTGAGCTTGAGATAAGCATAGCGTGTGATACGTCTCCAACATATCTATAATTTTTTATTGCTCCATGCTATATTATCTACTGTTTTGGACATTATTGGGCTTTATTATCCACTTTTATATTATTTTTGGGACTAGCCTATTAACCGGAGGCCCAGCCCAGAATTGCTGTTTTTTGCCTATTGCAGAGTTTCGAAGAAAAGGAATATCAAACGAAGTCCAAACAGAATGAAACCTTTTGGAACGTGATTTTCTCACCGAACATGATCCAGGAGACTTGGACCCTACGTTAAGAAAGAAAGGAGGAAGGCACGAGGTAGGGGGGAGCGCCGACCCCCCAGGGCGTACCCTCCACCCTCGTGGGCCCCCTGTTGCTCCACCGACGTACTCCTTCCTCCTATATATACCTACGTACCCCCAAACGATCAGATACGGAGCCAAAAACCTAATTCCACCGCCGCAACCTTCTGTACCCACGAGATCCCATCTTGGGGCTTGTTCCGGAGCTCCGCCGGAGGAGGAACCCATCACGGAGGGCTTCTACATCAACACCATAGCCTCTCCAATGAAGTGTTAGTAGTTTACCTTAGACCTTCGGGTCCATAGTTAGTAGCTAGATGGCTTCTTCTCTCTTTTTGGATGTCAATATAATGTTCTCCCCCTTTCTCTTGAAGATCTATTCGATGTAATCTTCTTTTTGCGGTGTGTTTGTTGAGACCAATGAATTGTGGGTTTATGATCAAGATTATCTATGAACAATATTTGAATCTTCTTTGAATTCTTTTATGTATGATTGGTTATCTTTGCAAGTCTCTTCGAATTATCAGTTTGGTTTGGCCTACTAGATTGGTTTTTCTTGCAATGGGAGAAGTGCTTAGCTTTGGGTTCAATCTTGCTTGGCTCTACCGCGTAGACGTTCCTAAGTGCTCGCTTATGCTCCCTTTCAGGAATGTGTGTGGCTTATATCATGTTCACCTCTTGACTTGACGCGGAAATTTCTTCTGCCCCCTAGTGTTCGGCTGCCAGGGCTCTTCGTCCTCGTCCTCACTTTGTGATCCCTTTTCTTTGTTTTCGGCATTTAACTTGCCAGCCTGCTTGAAAACCCAACAATCCCTGTTGGTATGATTGGCTTGCTTATCCGGGGTGCCGTGTATCTGGCACGGACGGCCGAGTATGCGTTCCAGGCTGGAAGGTCCTTCATTGTTTCTTTTGTAGGTCTTCTTCTGTTAGCCGGACTTGGAGCCAGTGAATCCGGCGCTGACTGTGGTGTTGTCGCTATTGCATCGGCATTTGTGTCTATTGCACCGGAGCTTGCCAGTGCTATTCTTGGCCTTGGAGGGGCCTGTCTCGCTGGCTGTGTTGTTACTATGAGCCAGCCAACTGTCCTCACCGGCGCAAAAGCGGGTCATGAGTGCCGTGAGGGCTGCCATGGACTTCGGCTTTTATTGGCCGAGGTGGCGTGCTAACCATTCGTCACGGATGCTGTGTTTGAAGGATGCTATGGCCTCGGCATCCGGACAGTCAACGATCTGGTTCTTTTTGGTTAGGAACCTAGTCCAGAATTTTCTGGCTGATTCTCCAGATTGTTGAACTATGTGGCTTAAGTCATCGATGTCTGGTAGCCGGACATAGGTTCCTTGGAAGTTGTCCAGGAAGGCTTCTTCCAAGTCCTCCCAGCTGCCGATAGAATTTTCAGACATGCTATTAAGCCAATGCCGAGCTGGCCCTTTGAGCTTTAGTGGGAGGTATTTAATGGCATGGAGTTCATCTCCTCGAGCTATGGAGAATAAAATCCTCGATCCATACTGCGGGATCGGTTGTGCCGTTTTATGATTCGATATTGACAGGCTTGAACCCCTCGGGGAATTCGTGATCTAGTACTTCATCTGTGAAGCAGAGAGGGTGTGCGGCACCTCTGTACTGGGCCGCATCGCGGCGTAGCTCTGATGGAGTCTGTCTGCGGCATTCGGCCCGGGCGTGGTTGGGTTTATCACGTCCGAATAGGTAGCCGTCATCGTGCCTCAAGGCACGTCCTCGCGATCTGTAGATCGATCTTGTATGTCCTACTCTACTGTCCAGGGTCTGCCGGAGGTTGTACGTGTGACCCCGAACTTTTTCGTCTCTATTATTGTGGGGCGCTGGGGCAGGCTGTTGTTCGGCCTGAGTTGCCGCTTTATCCCGACCGCGGGGTGGCCGGTCGGCCGCCCTGTCTCGACCACGTGGTGGTCGTTCCGCATTACGCGAGGGAGATGTGCGCTCCGGTGCCTCCTCATCGAATTGAGGTAGCAGTCTGCGTTTCGGGTAGCTCTTGGATGGGCGCTTGAGGCCGTATTCTTCGGCTGTTAGGACATCAGTCCATCTGTCGACGAGCAAATCTTGTTTAGCTTGAAGCTGCTGCTGCTTCTTTTTGGGGCTCCTTGCAGTGGCTATGAGCTGAATCTTAAAGCGCTTCTGCTCCAGAGGATCCTCAGGCACGATGAAATCTTTGTTGCCGAGGCTTGTCTCCTCCATGGATGGTGGACGGTAACTATCGTCCTCTGAGCCATCTTCTATGGCCTGTTCATCAGGGTTGTCTTGCCTGTTGTAATGTTCCTCCTGTTTGGATGCCACTCCGATAGGGTCTTCATTATTTTCGGCGTCGCCCGGAGTATTATTTTATCCGGTGCTAGTGTTGCCATCTTTTGAGCGATGAGGCTTAGAACGGCATTTGGGGCGTCGGCGCTTGGAATGCGTCTCGAAGGGTTTATTCGCATCTGGTTCTTCTTTGTCGTCGCCAGATCCTTTGGGTGTATCAACCATGTACACGTCGTACGAAGAGGTGGCCATCCAGCGTCCAGTGAATGGCGGGTCTTGGCCTTGCTCCTTGTCGGCATCGTCGTCCATACCGTCGATGTCTTCGGAGCCATAGTCAAGCACATCGGTTAAGTCATCGACAGTGGCTATGAAGTGGGTGGCGGGTGGGTAGCAAAAGTCCTCGACGTCCGCCTCTAGCTCGAACCGAATATAGTTCGGCTGTGAGTTCTTCTCCAAGGACAAGTTCTTTAAAGAGTTTAGCACGTCACCCAAAGGTGAATGCTGGAAGATGTCAGCGGCACTAAATTTGAAAATCGATAAGCAATCCAGCTCGGTGTCCGCAGGCGTACCTGGTCTGGAACGTATAGCCGGAGACGAGTCCGGAGTTCCATTGACGCAAACATTGCAGGATGTCGAGTCCGTGTGCGGCTCCAATGCCGCGGACTTTGTGGCCTCGGAGGGAACGATCTGCTTTGGTTCTGGGGCCGTTGCAGCAACAAGATCCATCTCCTGGATGTGATCCGACAACAGATGTAAGTCATGTTCATGGGACGAGGGGGAGCGATCGTTGCAGTTTCAAACCCATTGAAGATCGAGTCTCCACGGGTGTCCGCAACGTAGTTCAAGCTTGCGAATCTGACCTGGTGGCCGGGGGCGTAGCTATCGATCTGCTCCAGACAGCCAAGCGAGTTGGCCCATAGTACGAAGCTGCCAAACACAAAAATCTGTTCGGGGAGGAAGGTTCTTCCTTGGACAGCGTCATTATTGACAATTGAAGGGGCCATCAAACCTTTCGTCGATGGCACAGTGGAACTCTCAATGAAAGCACCAATGTCGGTGTCAAAACCGGCGGATCTCGGGTAGGGGGTCCCGAACTGTGCGTCTAGGATCGATGGTAACAGGAGATGGGGGACACGATGTTTACCCAGGTTCGGGCCCTCTCTATGGAGGTAATACCCTACTTCCTGCTTGATTGATCTTGATGAATATGAGTGTTACAAGAGTTGATCTACCATGAGATCGTAATGGCTAAACCCTAGAAGTCTAGCCTATGTGAATATGGTAATGAATATCCCCCTATCCGGACTACGCTCTCCGACTTATATAGACATCGGAGAGATCTAGGGTTACATGGGGTCGGTTACATAAGAAGGAATCTTCATAGTTTGTGGCCTAGCTTGCCTTCCACGCCAAGCAAAGTCCAATCCAGACACTGGTATAGTCTTTGGCCTTCACATCTTCACAGCCCATCAATCCGGCCCAATGAATAACAGGCCGGACGTCCGAGGACCCCTTAGTACAGGACTCCCTCACTCCGCGCGAGTACTGACCCTGTTCATCACGGACGCCTCGGACACCGATGACCACTTCCCCAACGACGACTTCTTCCCCGACGTCGACAACCTCTTCGAAGACATAACCGGTGAGGACATCGACCCCAAGATCAGTGCTTCCGCCGCTGCTCTGTACGTCTTCGTGTTCTTTCTGTTTAAGATCCAGCCACCGTTTCTTGTTCTAGCCTCTTTTCTACACATGCCTTCACTCTAATAGATTGCATGACTTGTTTCATCTCTACTATAATAGTCATGTTTTATCTACTATTTCTGTTAATAAAATCATATAGTAAATTGCTCATATTTCCAACAATCCAAAAACCTTATTATAGGCAATTTACCCCGAGTGGTTTTGCTGCTTCCATGAGACCTCTTATGTCTGAGGGTGTGCACTATAAGAGGTGGTGTGTGAGAGCCGTTCTATGTTTTCAAACCATGAGCTGCTATGATGCCACTCTTGGCAAACCCGAAGGAGTTCTTGATCCTCAGTAGGAACAAGCTTCTCAGAAAACTGATACCTTGTTTAAGGCTGCTCTCTTGAGTGTTCTTGGTGAGAACATAGTATTTGCTTAATTGTCAATTGATAATGGAAAAGATATGTGGGACGCACTCGAGGCCAAGTTTTGGGTCTCGGATGCTGGCACTAAGCTGTATATCACAGAACAATTCTATGACTACAAGATAACTGATGAGCGCTCCGTGGTTGAGCAAGCTCACGAGATACGGTCATTTGCTAGAGAACTTGGGCACTTCAATTGTATGTTACCTGACAAGTTTGTTGCCAGAGGCATCATCACTAAGCTTCCCTTCTCATAGAGGAACTTTTCTACCTCTCTGAAGCACAAGAGGTAGAAGTTTTCCATTCCGGATCTCATTGGTACTCTTGATGTGGAAGAAAAGGCGAGAGCAAAAGACATACATGCTCGAGGTATTGAGGGAGGTTCTTGTGCGGATATGGTACAGAAGAGAAACTTCCAGCCTCACAAGTTCAGGAACAAGGGCAAGTTGATGGTAAAGGGAACTTTGATGGGAAGAACAAGGCTTCATGGCACACCAACTTCAAGAAGAAGACTGACAAGAAGAAATGAGTTTGTCACGTGTGCGGAGATCCTAATCATTGGGTGATACGTCTCCAACGTATCTATAATTTTTGATTGTTCCATGCTATTATATTACCCCTTTTGGATGTTTATGGGCTTTATTTTACACATTTATATCAGTTTTGGGACTAACCTACTAACCGGAGGCCCAGCCCGTATTGCTGTTTTTTTGCCTATTTCAGTATTTCGAAGAAAAGGAATATCAAACGGAGTCCAAACGGAATGAAACCTTCGGGAGCGTGATTTTTGGAACGAACGTGATCCAGAGGACTTGGAGTGCAAGTCATGAAGCTTCCGAGGAAGCCACGAGATAGGAGGCCGCGCCCCCCTATAGGGCGCGCCCCTGTCTCGTGGTGTCGGGGAAGCTGATCGTAACCCACGAACACCTATGGGACCGGCGGACCAAGTCATTTTTGGTTCGGTGGGGGGCGGAGATTGCACGAAGAGCAGATCGAGGCGATGCACACGAGCAGTTTACCCAGCTTCGGAGCTCTCCGGAGAGATAATACTCCTACTGCTGCTTGTCTGATTATCTTGTGTTCTTGCTAGGGAGCGATGAGATCTACAAAACCTAGCTTGAGTGTCTCTAGTCTCGAATGAGTCGAACCTCCTCTACGTTGCGCATGGGCCTCCTTTTATAAGCTCAAGGGGTCACCAACAGGTGGCAACGTAGACAAGGGAAAAAATGGGAAAATCAGCTGCGGTTGGTACAGCTACTTTGTACAGTGTATTCTACCTAACTCTGACGGCAAGGGACAAAAGCATTAAATGCCCGTCCATGTCGCTTAAACAGTGTAACAGGGACCGTCAGGAGCACCACCGCTCGCCAGGATGGCGACCTTGTCAGCGCCGCTTATCGCTGCTCTCCGCTGGCTGCACAGCCTCTTGACACACGCGCCTGGAATGACCCCATGGCGACACGTTGGCGGATGAGCTGGAGCGGAGATAAAGAGTAGTTGCTTGCCGCGGCAAGCGCCTTTGCCGCTGTTGAATCCTTGTCGCGTCCGGAAGCTTGTCGCTCACGAGCCTTCCCGCAAGCTCCTCTTGCGGGTCTTGTCTTCGTGTGCCTTGAGTGGCCTTCCGGCAAGCTCCTCTTGCGGGGCCTTGTCTCCTTGGCTTAAATACTTTGTTCTTGAATGGCTCCAAAGGAACCATGGAGGATCTTAGCGGTCACTAGGCAAGCCCGATCGCGGTGTGCAGCAGCTGCCGTGCGAGTTCGGGATACTAGGGTACCCCTACTCTAGTACACCGACACGTGGGCCCCTCGGCGACCACCGACGTACTTATTCTTCCTATATATACCTGCGTACCCCGAAAACATCCGGGGCCACCACGAAACACAATTTCCACTGCCGTAACCTTCTGTATCTGCGAGATCCCATCTTGGAGCCTTTGCCGACACTCTGCCGGAGGGGGAATCAAGCACGGAGGGCCTCTACATCAACATCCTTGCCCCTCCGATGAGTTGTGAGTAGTTTACCACAGACCTATGGGTCCATAGTTATTAGCTAGATGGCTTCTTCTCTCTTTCTGGATTTCAATACAATGTTCTCCCCCTCTCTTGTGGAGATCTATTCGATGTAAACTCTTTTTGCGGTGTGTTTGTCGAGATCCGATGAATTGTGGGTTTATGATCAAGTTTATCTATGAATAATATTTGAATCTTCTCTTAATTCTTTTATGTATGATTAAGTTATCTTTGCAAGTCTCTTCGAATTATCTGTTTGGTTTGGCCTACTAGATTGGTCTTTCTTGCCATGGGAGAAGTGCTTAGCTTTGGGTTTAATCTTGCGGTGTCCTTACCCAGTGACAGAAAGGGTTGCAAGGCACGTATTGTATTGTTGCCATCGAGCATAACAAGATGGGGTTTATATCATATTGCATGAGTTTATCCCTCTACATCATGTCATCTTGCTTAATGCGTTACTCTGTTCTTATGAACTTAATACTCTAGATGCATCTTTGGATAGCGGTTGATGTGTGGAGTAATAGTAGTAGATGCAGGCAGAGTCGGTCTACTTGTTATGGACGTGATGCCTACATACATGATCATGCCTAGATAATCTCATAACTATAAACTTTTCTATCAATTGCTCGACGATAATTGTTCACCCACCGTAATACTTATGATATCTTGAGAGAAGCCACTAGTGAAACCTATGGCCCCCGGGTCTATCTCTTATCATATTTGCTTTCAATCTACTTTTATTTGCATCTTTACTTTTTGCATCTATATTGTAAAATTCCAAAAATATATTTATCTTATCATACTATCTCTATTAGATCTCACTTTCGCAAGTGGCCGTGAAGGGATTGTCAACCCCTTTATTGCGTTGATTGCAAGTTCTCAGTTTGTTTGTGTAGGTGCGTGTGACTTTTGAGAAGCCTCCTACTGGATTGATACCTTGGTTCTCAAAACTGAGGGAAATACTTACGCTACACTTGCTGCATCACCCTCTCCTCTTCGAGGAAAACCAACGCAAGCTCAAGACGTAGTATTGGGCTCCTAGTTTCCCTAACCGTTATGACAAGCGTCAACATGGGAAAGGTGGCAAGGCCGCTAATGTTGTCATTGGGGACATTGACATGAAGGATGTTGGGTACGGTATATTTCCCACTATTCTTTCAGTATGTCATTCTCCAGATTGGTTGATTGACACGGGTGCTAATGTATGTATGCGGTGACATTTCCATGTTTTCTTCTTATCAGACTGTAGGGACTTCCATCATGATGATGGGAAATGGTTCAAGTGCTTCTATTTGTGGTGTTCGCACAGTCGATCTGAAGTTTACTTCGGGGAAGATCATGCGGCTGAAGAACATGCATTATGTCCCCTCCATCAATAAAAATCTTGTCGGCGGTCTCTTCGTGTAGAGATGGCTACAAGCTTGTCTTTGAGTCCAATAAATTTGTAGTGTTCAAGTATGGAAATTTTGTTGGTAAAGGTTATGAATCAAGAGGCTTGTTCAAACTATCTTTCTCAGATGTTTGCAATAAAGTTGGTAATCATGTTTGAAAAAATAGTGAATCAAATGTCTGGCATTCACGTCTCTGTCATGTTAACTTTGGTTGCATGATGTGGTTAGCCAAGTTGAACTTAATCCCTAATTTCACCCTTGTTAAGGGATCTAAGTGTCAAGTTTGTGTGCAAGCTAAACAACCTCGTAAGTCTCATACGACTGTGGAAAGGTGGGAAGAAAAACATTCAGATCTTTGTGAAATGAATGGTGTTTTGACAAAAGGTGGAAAGAAATATTTCATGACGTTAATTGATGACTCCACTAGATACTGTCAAGTGTATCTTTGAGATCAAAAGATGAGGCTTTGAACTTTTTCAAGATCTATAAAGCTGAAGTAGAAAACCAACTTGATCGCAAGAGGCTTAGGTCCGATCATGGTGGAGAGTATTTTTTCAATGAATTTGACTCTTTTTGTGCGAAACATGGTATAATCCATGAGAGGATGCCTCCCTATTCACCTCAGTCAAATGGGGTAGCCGAAAGAAAGAACCGTACTCTAACTGATTTGGCTAACGCCATGTTAGACACATCGGCTCTCTCCAAGGCATGGTGGGGGAGGTGATATTGACTGCATGTCATGTCCTAAACCGAGTTCCCACAAAGAACAAAGAGATAAGCTCCTCTTGCCGGGGTCTTGTCTTCTGTGTGCCTTGAGTGGCCTTCCCGGCAAGCTCCTCTTGCCGGGGCCTTGTCTCCTTGGCTTAAATACTTTGTTCTTGAATGGCTCCAAAGGAACCATGGAGGATATTGGCGGTCACTAGGCAAGCCCAGTCGCGGGGTGCTGCAGCTGCCCGTGCACGAGTTCGGGATACTAGGGTACCCCTACTCTAGTACACCGACAGGAGCCCCCGGGCCTGGGCCACACACGGTGCCGAGCGCTGTTGGGCCAGGCCCAAAACAGTGTACGAGCACGTGCGGCCTAGATCACGCCGTAACTGGCTCTGGACCCACCACGTCTCCCACGAACAGCACGCGCCGAATGTGGCGTCGTGGGAGAGATCGTGGGGGTTTCTTTAATTGGAAAAGCGGAACGTCCGCCCCCCCTCCCTCCTTATAAACAGGAGAAACAGGGGCAGGTCGCCCACCTCGCCATTTGCTGTCCCATCTCGAAAACCACCGCCGCTCCCCCCTTCTTCTCTAGTCTGGAGAGAGCAACGCTCCGCCCCCATCGCCACCAGCGCCATCAACGCCGTCGGTCTCCTCCACCACCTCCGCCATGGCTCCGAAAGCCGACAAGGGGAAGGGCGTGAAGTCGGCCGAGGCGCAGCAGCTCGCGGCGCTGCGAAAGGAGCGGGCCCTCTTCCCTCCCCAGCTCGACGCAAAGGAGCTGAGGGAGGGCTACTACCTCTTCTGGTCGACGGAGACGCGGGCGCATCCGCGCATGAAGGTACTCTCCGCCGCCGCATCAGAGTCAGCTTCGAGCGGGTATCCCTTCTTCGCGCTCTTCTTCTATTGCGGGCTCTGCCCGCCCTTCTCTGAGTTCTTCTGCGATATCATGAACACCTACGGGTTTCGCCTCCTTGATTTCACCCCCAACGCTGTCCTGACTATGGCGGTTTTCGCACACCTCTGCGAAAACTTTGTCGGAGTCCACCCAAACGTAGCCCTTTTCCGCCACTTCTTCATGCCCCACGTCGAGAGAGGAGAGCCACTTGCCGGAGGGATTGCTTGGATCTCCAGGATCGGCAAGAAAGAGTACTATCTGGAAGAAGAGCTCCGCAGCAAGTGGGAGGAGTGGAGAGCCGATTGGTGTTGGATCGTTGAGGAAAACCCGCAGCCCTTCACTGCCCAGCGCCAAACTCCAATAGTGCGTGGCAACGATTGGAGCAACTTGGCGCCGGAAGATGCTAGGTTGAAGATTGCCGTGACCCGGATCCTGCGCCTCAGGTTTGCCGGACTCACTGTAGGCGCAGTTGGCGCAGATTTCCTTCACCGCCGCATCGCTCCCTTGCAGGAGAGGAGGAGACCTTCTTGGGAGTTCCAAAACCCGGCGGACATCATGAGGCTGCACCCGGGCCTCAACTGGAATTTCACCGTCCTGGAGTTGGACGCAATGCTTCTGGAGTTGTTCAAGCATGACCCTAATCACCCCGAATGGTTCATGTTGCCGAGGGGAGTCGTCCCGTTGTGCAACAACTCTTCGCTCGACCGCATCCGCGCCATGATGCCATTGTGCGATTCACATGGGATCGTTCCAACCTGGCAAGAGCCTGCAGACGACGTCGTCGCGCAGTTCTTGAAGCTTGGAAGAAGTGCCCATCCGTGCCGACGAGCGAAGTGGCTCACCGCGACACCACCGACGCCGAGATGCAGCGATCGCCACCAGGCTGGAGGAGGCGGCAGCAGCTGCTGCCACCGGTGAATCGGGTTCACCGTGGAGGAGGCAGAGGCAGCAGAGGCGGCAAGCCTTGCGGATCGAGAGGAGCTTGCCGGCGAGGAGGAGCAGGCCGAGCCCGAAGTTGAGCCGCGCAGGTCTGCCGAGGGCGCCTCCTCCACACCTTCAAGTAGCTTGCCGCGAGCGGAGCCCGCAGCCCCACCAAGAAGGCGTCTCCGCAAGGCCGGGGAAGTGACGGGGCGGCAGATGGGCCAACAGCCGCAGCGCCGCGTGACGCGCTCCACCGCGGCAAGCACTGTTGCCGCGGGAGCGCCCCACACTGCTGCAACAACTGAGGCGGGATCCTCTCAGGCCACCCCCGCCACCCCCGCCAAGCGGCCAAGGGAACCTACTCCTCCACCTCTTCGCACCGGAGGCGAGCCGGAATTTGATCTCTCCGCGCTCAGCTCCGACGAGGAAGAAGAAGAAGAGTAAGCTTCTATGCTGTGCTTGTATTTCTTCAATTTTGTTGCTTCGTCTTGTATCTGATTTGCTTCATTCTGAACTCTTTCCTCTTCAGGGCGCTGGTCCAGAGAGCGTCGAAGAGGGCCAAGACCCCGGTGGTTGTCATCGAAGACGATCCCCCCGTGGCAACAGGAGGCACGTCTGAGACCCCCTTGCCGGACTCGGCAACCCTTCCTCAGAGCAGCCCCCAGCACAGCCCCCAGCGTAAGTATATGGTTTATTTCTTACGGTTAGGTGTGCATGGGTGCTCCTTCTTTGCTGATATCTGACTTGTTGATTTGTGTAGGAGCAGAGCAGCCTCATCAGGAGGGCCCGGAAGTCGCTCCCGAAATTCCGTCTGCTTCGACTACGCCGCCAAGGGAGAATTCTCCGGGAAGGGAGCGCTCTCCGGCAAGGGAGGCTTCTCCGACAAGGGAAGTTTCTCCGACAAGGGGCAGCACCGGCGATCCTCCGGTGGTGGAGACCGCGGCCACAGATCCCATCGCAGGTAACCCTTTTGCGTGACAATTTCCCTTGGGTTCTTTTTTTTTCTTCTGTTCTTCTTTTCGAACATTTGCTTGACTGTTCTTTCTTTTTCTGGTCGTCAGATCCATCTGCCGGAGAGCCGATGGAGACTGAGGTCGCCGGCGAGGAAGACGCGCGCGGCAACACTGACGACGTCGCCATCATGGAGGAAGAGGCTGGCGCCGATGGGTTCGCCGGCGAAGAGGCCGCCAAGGCTGCCGCCACAAAGGCTGGCGAGGGGTCTGGCGATCGTACTGACGACCCTGAGGCCGCAGGAGCGCCAGGCGCTACGCCGACCGCCGATCCCTCCACCACCGATGCAGCGTCAGGCTCCGAAGAGCCCCAGCCCGGCGCCTATCTGAAGGCCGGTGACGGCGTCTTCATCAAGCTCCCCTGGGCATCGAGATCCAGGGCGCCGGTCGAAGGGGAGACCTTTGACGAAGAGCTGCTCGCCTCCGCTGGGTTGACGCTGGTGGATGCGCCAGACAGCAGCAGCGGCGAGTCTGAGGAGGAGCAGCTGCTGAAGAAGCTGCTGTCGCTCTACCGCGCCCGACAAGCCAAGCTGGAGTCCCGGAAGCACTTGTCGCGAGGGCGGAGCAGACATGGAGAAGCGCAGAAGAGCTCCGGCGCCAACCAAGAAGCTCTCCGGGGCGTAGCGTAAGAGCGGGGCGACTCGTGAAGAGCGCACAGCCTTCATTCTTGAGAAGGCTGAGGTCGAGGAGCGATAACGGCTTGCCGCGAAGCTATCTGCGAAGAAGGCGAGCTGGCGCAGCGGAAGATCAACCTTGACAGCTATGAGGAAGAGCTTGCAGCAGCAGCGATCACTTGGCGGAGCTCTCAAGGAAGCAAAAGACGCTGCCGCAGCTGCCGAGGCCGCCAAGAAGGAGTTGGAGACAAAGTGACGCAGCTGGAGGCCGTCTGCGAAAAGTGGCGAAGAGCTTGCCGCTACTGAAGCACGAGTCACGAAGGACGCCTACACTCTTGGCGAGTTTCAGGGCCGTCTTGCTGAAAGGATCAAAGAGCTCGATGCCGCCAAGGACTCCAAGGCAGATCTTGAGCTGAAGCTGACCACCCTGATGGAGACGCTGGACGGCGCCAAGGAGCGAGAGGTGGGTCTGCTGGAGAAGATCAAGGCCAACGAGGAGCTGCTGGCAAGTGCTACTGCCGCCCAGAGCACCTTCAGGGATAATGTGGAGCTCTGGACTGAAGGTCTTGTGAACATCGCCGCCGCCATCGACAAGGAGTTGATGGAGCTGGGGATGGTGGATCTCGGGTACTCCTCCGACGAGCGCCTCCAACCCAGCGCCAAGCTCAGCCTGTTCCTCAAGGGCGTGGTGACGGCTCTCCAGCGACTCCGGGAAGAGATCCCGAAGCAGCTGGCCGAGGAATCGTGCCAGATCTGCGCAGGAGCCCTCCAGAAGGTGTTGATGAAGGTGGCCTTCCGCAATCCAGGCCTCAACCTCAACGGCGTCCTCAGATCCTTGCCGCGAGATGCCGATGTGGAGGGGCTCAAAGCCCTTGTCGCACCCATTGTGGACAAGGTCGACAAGATCAAGCGGGTTGATGGCGACCGCGTAGACTAGGTCGCCAATTTTATCTTTCCTTTGTCGCTGCTGATCATGTTTAGGAGAACAATTCATTAGATCTGCGACAAGCTATTTTTGTAATATAACTCTATCTTAGGCAATGATTGCAATGTTATTTCCTTTACTTGATTCCTTCCTTTGTATATTTGCGCCTTACGCTTTTAGGGAACTTGTCGGCGCGGGCACCTTTGCCGCGAGCGCTGAGTGCGGAACGTCAGCAGCCTGCTGGCGGTGCCGCCTCCGACAAGCAACTTTGTCGCAACTAGTTGCAGCTCACTTAAGTTGTTGAGCGGACTCGAAACAAAGTAAGGGCGCAAACTAGCTACGAGTTGGTTCCTCCGCGCACAGGTTTTCCATAAAAAGTACTATCGTTCGAGGAAGATAACTTAAAAATTTAAAAACTGATTGCTCAAACTTTAGCGACTTAGCTTTTCTGTCATTTGCTTCCCGGTAAGGCGAAAATTCCTCGAGCGACGCTTGGCGGCCCACACCATTATCTTCTCCTTCCCCCCCGGCTATCTTGTGGGCGAAGGAACCTTCCTTTCTTTTGAGAAGAAAGAAGAGAAAATAAAGTTATGGAGCCTTGTGGCTCGTTATTGCTTACCGGGTGTGGATGCTGCAAAAAATGTCAGATAACACATGCAAAATGATGATGAAAGCATGAAGTTGACAATTTGTGCGCAACACATGAGCTTTACTGATGCACGGGGTCTGCGCCCGGCTTTGTACAGAGGATTACATGCAACATGGGCAAGACTTGTACAAAAGGTGGTTGCCGGAACGGGTTCCGGCAACCGCGCCCTATGGGTAAAACTTACGAAGATGCTCAATATTCCAGGAGTTGCTCACCGGAATACCATCTTCGATCTCAAGGCGGACAGCGCCAGGCCTAGTGACTCGTTTCACCCGATAAGGGCCTTCCCACTCCGGCGTCAACTTGTTGGAATTCTTGGCGGACTGAACGCGCCGAAGAACAAGGTTTCCTTCCTCGAGACTTCTGGCATTAACTTTGCGGCTATGGTAGCGGCGCAAAGCTTGCTGGTAACGAGCAGCTCGCACAACAGCCTGAAGACGGTCCTCCTCAAGGAGCAGCGCGTCATCTTGTCGCAGCTGCTCTTGCTCAAGCTCATCATAAGCGAGTACTCGAGGTGACCCGTAGACGAGTTCCGTGGGGAGAACTGCCTCTGCTCCATAGATTAGAGCGAAAGGTGTCTCGCCAGTGGCTCGATTTGGCGTCGTCCTGATCGACCAAACAACCACCGGCAGCTCCTCGATCCAGTTTCTTCCGCACTTGTGCAGCCTGTTGAAAGTTCTGGTCTTGAGCCCTCGCAGCACTTCAGCATTTGCCCTCTCCGCTTGACCGTTGCTTCTCGGATGAGCAACAGAAGCGAAGCAGACCTTGGTGCCAAGATCTTGGACGTACTGCATGAAGGTGCGGCTCGTGAACTGTGTGCCGTTGTCGGTGATGATCCTGTTAGGAATCCCAAAACGGCAAACAATCGACCTGAAGAACTTGACTGCTGACGGTGCTGTCACCTTCCTCACTGCTTCCACTTCCGGCCACTTTGTGAACTTGTCGATTACAGCGCACAAGTACTCAAAGCCCCGACAACTTCGGGTAAAGGGGCCGAGGATGTCGAGCCCCCAGACCGAAAATGGCCAGGATAAAGGGATCGTCTGGAGAGCTTGAGCTGGCTGGTGTATCTGCTTGGAATGGAACTGGCACGCTTCACACTTGGTTACTTGTGCAGTTGCATCCTGGAGGGCTGTCGGCGAAGAAACCTTGCCGGAAAGCTTTGCGGCAAGTGCTCTTGCGCCAATGTGGTGACCACATATGCCTCTGTATCTCGCCAACAGCTTCATCCATCTTCCCGTGAATACACTTCAATTTCACACCGTTGTGTCTTCTTCATGCAGCGTCTTTGTCGACAATTGGTACATACTTGACTGCCGGGCTACTCTTTCCGCTTCTTCTTGCTCTTCGGGAAGTTCTCCTGTTTGAAGGAAATGGACAATCTGCTGCGCCCATGTTGGAGCTTGCGGCTCAACAACAAGGACTAAAGGCACATCTGCCGCTGCGGGAACATCCGCTTCTACGGCGAAAACCTGCGGCTCAGCCGGAGCTTGATGTTCCCCGGCAAGCTTGTCGGAGCAAAACTTGTCGGGAGCGTCTGCTTCAACGAAACAAACCCTGGGGCTTGTCGGAGCAGACTGCTCCTCAGCGCTCTTGGTGTTGATCTTGGGGACCTTCTTGGCGGCGGCTTCGGGAAGCTCTGCCGGAAAATAGTCGCCAGAGATCAACTTCCTCTTCTTGTTTTGTCCAGTTGATGGTGTTACGGTTGGTTGAGTCATCTTGAGCACAAAAATCCCTGGTTCCACAGGTAACTTGAGTGCGGCGCACTTTGACAGGCCATCAGCAATATCATTCTGAGCTCTTGGAACATGTTCCATCTGCAGGCCGTCAAAGTGTTCTTCTAGCTTTCTCACTTCATCTACGTAGGCTTCCATCAACGGACTCTGATAATCTTTGTTCACTTGGCGGACGACAAGCTGTGAGTCACCCCTAACAATGAGCTTCTTGATCCCAAGGTCTACCGCAATTCTGAGACCGGCAAGCAAACCTTCATACTCTCCTGTATTGTTTGTTGCTTGCTCCTTGGGAAAGTGCATTTGGACTATGTACTTGAGGTGTTCTCCGGTGGGTGCGATAAGCAGCACGCCGGCACCGGCGCCTTGCAGCGAGAAGGCACCATCAAAGTACATCAGCCACTCTTTGCTCGCTTCCTTGACGGGGATGCTCGTCTCTGGAATTTCTTCGTCTTGCGTTGGCGTCCATTCTGCTATAAACTCTGCCAATGCTCTGCTTTGGATAGTTGAAGTGCTTTCAAACTTGAGGACAAAGCTTGACAGTTCCAGTGCCCACTCGACAATCCTGCCTGTTGCTTCTGGATTTTGCAGTATTCTCTTCAGCGGAAAGCGAGTGACAACTGTGATCTCATGTGCTTGGAAGTAATGGCGCAGCTTTCTCGAGGCCATGAGGAGGCCGAAAAGCAATTTCTGCACACCAGAGTACCTTGACCTAGCCCCCTGTAGAAGGGAACTGACAAAGTACACCGGGCGCTGCACCATCCTTTTCTGTATCTTCTCGCAATCCTGCGCAGATCCGTCCTTGTCGGGACCAGAGCTTGTCGGTGAAGCCCCCTGCTTGTCGCTGGATGCATCTGCCTTGGTTGCCGGCTCATCATCTGCCTCCCTTTCCGCTACTAACGCAGCACTAACCACTTGATTGGTTGCCGCTATATATAGCAGCAACTTCTCTTGTGGCCTAGGTGCGACAAGTGTTGGAGTAGAGGACAGGTACCTCTTTAAGTCCTGCAGCGCAGCCTCCGCTTCGGGAGTCCATTTCATTGGACCTGCCTTTTTCAAAATCTTGAAAAATGGCAGGGCGCGCTCAGCAGACCTAGAGATAAACCTGCTGAGAGCAGCCACGCAACCGGCAAGTCTTCGTACATCCTTGACGCGCTTTGGTGCTTCAATCTGCTCAATGGCCTTGATCTTGTCGGGATTGGCTTCAATTCCCCGCTGAGACACGAAGAACCCGAGAAGCTTGCCGGAAGGGACTCCAAACACGCACTTCTCGGGGTTGAGCTTGAGGTTGATCTTACGCAGATTTGCAAAGGTCTCATCTAAATCTTGAACCAGAGTTGCTTTGTCTTTGCTCTTGACCACTATGTCATCCATGTAGGCTTCTACATTTCTGTGCATTTGTGGCTCAAAAGCGTCATGGACTACTCTTGCAAATGTTGAACCAGCATTCTTTAGCCCGAAAGGCATCCGTATAAAACAGTATGTGCCACATGGGGTGATGAATGCGGTTTTCTCCTCATCCTCTTCTGCCATGAAGATCTGATGATATCCTGAATATGCATCAAGAAATGAAAGCAAATCACATCCAGCCGTGGAGTCAACAATCTGGTCGATGCGCGGCAAGGGAAATGGGTCTTTGGGACAAGCTTTATTAACATCTGTGAAGTCAATACAAAGTCTCCATTTCCCATTTGCCTTGCGAACAACTACAGGATTGGCCAACCACGTAGGATGGAGCACTCCTCTGACAAGGCCTGCTGCTTCCAACTTCTTGATTTCTTCGCTATGAATTCTGGCGCCCACCGCTCGCTTCCGACTTTCGCTTGACGGGCGCGCGAGGACAGACAGCTAGGTGATGCTCAATTACTTTCACAGGGAACACGGGGATGTCGACGGTTGCCATGCAAACACGTCGACATTCGCCCGCAGGAAAGCAACGAGCGCGCCATCCTATTTAGGGTCGAGAGTGGCACTGATGGTGAAGGTACCACCAGTGCCGTCCTCCTTGGCGGGCACCTTCTTGGTCTTTGGCGGAGCTGCCATCGTCTTCTTGCACTTGCCGGTGGAGCTCGATGGTGCGTCCTCGACGGTAGCGCAGCACTCCGAAGAGGTGCGCTTGCCGGAGTGGGCATCAGAGCTCTTGCCGGACTTTGTCTTCTTCTTCCCCCCGGGAGCTTCAGCGGCAAGTGACTTGTGATCTGCTGCGGCTGCTGCCTCCCGGTAAATCTTGTCGGCGCAGATAAGAGCATCCTTCTTGTCGCCATGGACAGAAATGACACTTATCGGGCCTGGTATCTTGAGCAAGTTGTATGCATAATGAGAGGCTGCCATGAACTTGGCGAGTGCTGGACGACCAAGTATCCCATTGTAAGGCAATGGAAAATCAGCAACATCGAACGTGACCCTCTCAGTCCTGAAGTTTAGCTCGCTGCCAAATGTTACCGGCAACGTGATCTTTCCCTTCGGCTTGCTCCTTCCCGGATTGATTCCTTGGAATGTGCCAGTCTCTTCGAGCTCGCTGTCAGTCAGGGTGTGCAAAACCGAACCGAAAACCAATAACCAAACCGAAAAAAACAAAACCGAACCGAATTTCGGTTTTTTCAGTTTTTGGTTTCAGTTTCAGTTTTTGATTTTCAAAACCATATTCCCTTCAGTTTTTTCGGTTAGAAACCGACGGTTTTCGGTTAAACCGAATTAAACCGAAAGTACCCCCACTGTATGAAGGGATTTAAGTGAAACTACAGCTACTCCTCTATTTATAGCCTTCTGCCCACCACGATGCTGCTCCATACGCGAGGTGGGACTAAAACGCTGCAGTTTGAACGAACGACCTGGGCACCCAGCGTACGTTGTGCTTGCTTGGGCCTCAAATTATCCAGCCCATATGACTACTCTGGTCGCTTGCCTGAGAAAAAGGCCAGCCCGCCGCTTTTGTCATGATTAGGATTCGCTCTTTCCTTTTTTTGCTTTCTCCGTCTTGTAATAAAATGAATATAATTGACTCTTTCCTTTAGCTTGCTCCCTCACGTAATAAAAAACCTTCCTAATCTCAGATTTGCTGCCATTTAATACCTAGGACCAGTCCATGTGTGCCATCTAATAATGATCTAATCTACGTAGGCACTTCTCACAAGAAAAATCTTACCTACATACACAGACCGAATCATGTGACCAAAATATATTTGTTGTTCATTCAAAAATTCGCGTCAACTTTGGTTATTTGGTTATTACCGAAACCAAACCGAATTTAATTGGTTATTACCGAAACCGAACCGTATCTATGTATAAAACCATATAAACCGAAGTATAAAAACCGTATAAACCAAAAACCGTATAAACCGAACCGAATCAAACCGAAAAAACCGATTGCACACCCTGAGCTGTCAGGGATCTGAAGCTTCTGGAGCACCGCGGAGGAAATCAGATTTAAGCCGGCCCCGCCGTCATCTAGCATCTTGGTGACCTTGAGGTTGCGGATAGTTGGTGAGACCAACATCGGCAAGCACCCGACCGCAGTTATGCGATCAGGGTGGTCCTCAATATCAAAGATGTTAGGCGTGCTGGACCATTTCAGAGGCCTGCGTGACTCTATGGATGGTTCTGCTGCATTAACCTCCCTCATCCATTGCTTGAGTTGGCAGTGTGAGGTATGCAGAGAAGCACCGCCGTCAACGCAGAGGACCTCTGTGGCTTTCTGAAACTCCTACTCATCGGCCTCATCGTCTTCCATATCTTCATCGTCCTCGTCGTCTTCATGCTTATCGCGGCCGCGGGGAGGTCTGTCTCCTTGCCGCTGCTTGGCCTTGCCGCGGCGTCCTCCCCGGCCGGGTCGCTTCTTGCTAACTCCCCCAGCACCTTCCTGGGCCTTCTCCTTGTCGCGCCGCTCGTACTCAGCCTTATGCTGTTCAACAAGCTGTTCGACTTTCTCGCAGCTCTGGAGGTCATGGCCCTTGATGCGGTGGATCTTGCAGTACTGTTTGTTGGAGCTGTCCTGCTTGTCGGCGGCCGCCACAGGCTGGCAGTCGGCGCCAGCGGCAACCTCCTTGCTGGAGCCACCAACTTTGGCTTTCTTGGCGGCACCACCGTTGCCGGACTGCTCTACAACTAGTACCTCTTTGCTTTTCTTCCTTCTGTTGTTCCGTCGCCGGCTCTTCTTCGCCGGGGCGGTCTCCTCACTATCAGATCCTGCTTCCGCATTCTCTCACAGAGTCTCCTCCTTCCTCGGCACGCACACTTGTCGGCCAAGGCATACAGCTCAGCGACGTCCTTGACTTTGCACATCGCCATCTCTTCCCTCATTCTGCGGTTCCGCACGTTCTGATGAAACGCGCTGATCACCGCGGCAGGGTGGACATCTGGGATGTTGTAGTGCACACAGCTGAACAGCTGGATGAACTTGCGCAGACTCTCCTTCCTACAGGCGAGCAGGTGAAGGTCACTCTCTTGGCCATGAGGTTTGTGGCGCTGTGAAGGCGCCGACAAACTGATGGCATAGATCTGCCAAGAAGATATGGATCCGTCCGGCAAGTGCATGAGCCAAGATCTGACATTAGGCTTGAGTACCAGCGGGAAGTAGTTGGCGAGGATCTTGTCGTCTTGTCCCCCTGCAGCCTGCACCGCGATGGTGTAGATGCTGAGGAACTCCGATGGATGCGTCCTGCCATCATACTTCTCAGCGCGTCGGCAGAAATTTTTCTTGTCGGGCCACTGGACTTGCCGCAGCTCACGAGTGAATGCAGGGCAACCTACCGTGTACGGCAAATCACCTGGTTCCCCTGGCGCATGCACGTCGACAGAGGGCCCATCGCGCTGGTCGGATTGACGTCGCGCTTCTGTTCGGCGCTCGATGCGAGTTCGAGCGTCTTCTTGTTGCCGTTCTTGAAGAACTTGACGCTGATCACGACGAGCTCGTGGGTCCGATGACGCGGTGGAGTCGCTGTCGAGGTGGATCCGATGAGCTGGTGATCTTGGCCTTCGGGGTGGAGAGTGCATGGTGGTTGCACCCCCACACGTCTCGTCGCCACCGGCTCGTGCCTTGTCGTCTCGCCGCGGCAGCGATGTGCTTTGTTGCCGCGGAACGTCGCCGTTGGCAAAGCCGATGAGACTCTGAATGGTGGCCCTCCATTCGTCGACCTTGTCTGCCATTGGAGGGTAATCCAGGAGCAGTTGAGCTCGCGCCAAAGCTTCTGCTTGAGTGGTGGGCGGCAATGGCGAACGGTGCGAGGAGCGGGATATGCTCGGACTTCTAAATATGTTAGAAGGTGCAGTATCCCGTCCAGGCGACCGTGCCCCACTCGCACCAGCTTGTTGGCGCGCAAGCTGTGCTTGAGCGTCCCTGGATCCGCCAGGTCGATCTTGGCCCAACGAACGTATGGTGCTGCGAGCACCATGACGCTGTCGGTCTCGCGCCTCCTGAGATGGACGCGAAGCGTGTACGGACGCCGAGGTTTGCACAGCCTTGTCCTTGGAGTTGGCAGCATCATGAGCTCCCTCGCCGGCGCCCGCTCTCCCGCCGGCGTCTTCCCGCCACCCGTTGGCTCCGGTGGTGGTGGGTTTGACGCGGACGGCTCTGCTGCCGCCGAAGCCTTCTTCTTCGGTGGCATGTCGATGAAGATGATGAAGATGTTGCTCGCGTGAACGCCGGATCTGGTTCACGCAGCCTCGACGCCCCCTACCTGGCGTGCCAAAGATGTCGGGGAAGCTGATCGTAACCCACGAACACCTATGGGACCGGTGGACCAAGTCCCTTTTGGTTCGGTGGGGGGCGGAGATTGCACGAAGAGCAGATCGAGGCGATGCACACGAGCAGTTTACCCAGCTTCGGAGCTCTCCGGAGAGATAATACTCCTACTGCTGCTTGTCTGATTATCTTGTGTTCTTGCTAGGGAGCGATGAGAGCTACAAAACCTAGCTTGAGTGTCTCTAGTCTCGAATGAGTCGAACCTCCTCTACGTTGCGCATGGGCCTCCTTTTATAAGCTCAAGGGGTCCCCAACAGGTGGCAACGTAGACAAGGGCAAAAACGAGAAAATGAGCTGCGGTTGGTACAGCTACTTTGTACAGTGTATTCTACCTAACTTTGACGGCAAGGGACAAAAGCATTAAATGCCCGTCCATGTCGCTTAAACAGTGTAACAGGGACCGTCAGGAGCACCACCGCTCGCCACGATGGTGACCTTGTCAGCGCCGCTTATCGCTGCTCTCCGCTGGCTGCACAGCCTCTTGACACGCGCGCCTGGAATGACCCCATGGCGACACGTTGGCGGATGAGCTGGAGTGGAGATAAAGAGAAGTTGCTTGCCGCGGCAAGCGCCTTGCCGCGGTTGAATCCTTGTCGCGTCCGGAAGCTTGTCGCTCACCGAGCCTTCCCGGCAAGCTCCTCTTGCCGGGGTCTTGTCTTCTGTGTGCCTTGAGTGGCCTTCCCGGCAAGCTCCTCTTGCCGGGGCCTTGTCTCCTTGGCTTAAATACTTTGTTCTTTAATGGATCCAAAGGAACCATGGAGGATCTTGGCGGTCACTAGGCAAGCCCAGTCGCGGGGTGCTGCAGCTGCCCGTGCACGAGTTCGGGATACTAGGGTACCCCTACTCTAGTACACCGACACGTGGGCCCCTCGGGCGGCCACCGACGTACTTATTCTTCCTATATATACCTACGTACCCCGAAAACATCCAGGGCCACCACGAAACACAATTTCCACTGCCGTAACCTTCTGTATCTGCGAGATCCCATCTTGGAGCCTTTGCCGACACTCTGCCGGAGGGGGAATCAAGCACGGAGGGCCTCTACATCAACATCCTTGCCCCTCCGATGAGTTGTGAGTAGTTTACCACAGACCTATGGGTCCATAGTTATTAGCTAGATGGCTTCTTCTCTCTTTCTGGATTTCAATACAATGTTCTCCCCCTCTCTTGTGGAGATCTATTCGATGTAAACTCTTTTTGCGGTGTGTTTGTCGAGATCCGACGAATTGTGGGTTTATGATCAAGTTTATCTATGACTAATACTTGAATCTTCTCTTAATTCTTTTATGTATGATTAAGTTATCTTTGCAAGTCTCTTCGAATTATCTGTTTGGTTTGGCCTACTAGATTGGTCTTTCTTGCCATGGGAGAAGTGCTTAGCTTTGGGTTTAATCTTGCGGTGTCCTTACCCAATGACAAAAAGGGTTGCAAGGCACGTATTGTATTGTTGCCATCGAGGATAACAAGATGGGGTTTATATCATATTGCATGAGTTTATCCCTCTACATCATGTCATCTTGCTTAATGCGTTACTCTGTTCTTATGAACTTAATACTCCAGATGCATGCTGGATAGCGGTTGATGTGTGGAGTAATAGTAGTAGATGCAGGCAGGAGTCGGTCTACTTGTTATGGACGTGATGCCTACATACATGATCATGCCTAGATAATCTCATAACTATGCGCTTTTCTATCAATTGCTCGACAGTAATTCGTTCACCCACCGTAATACTTATGATATCTTGAGAGAAGCCACTAGTGAAACCTATGGCCCCCGGGTCTATCTCTTATCATATTTGCTTTCAATCTACTTTTATTTGCATCTTTACTTTTTGCATCTATATTATAAAATTCCAAAAATATATTTATCTTATCATACTATCTCTATTAGATCTCACTTTCATGAAGTGGCCGTGAAGGGATTGACAACCCCTTTATTGCGTTGGTTGCAAGTTCTCAGTTTGTTTGTGTAGGTGCGTGGGACTTTTGAGAAGCCTCCTACTGGATTGATACCTTGGTTCTCAAAACTGAGGGAAATACTTACGCTACACTTGCTGCATCACCCTCTCCTCTTCGAGGAAAACCAACGCAAGCTCAAGACGTAGTATTGGGCTCCTAGTTTCCCTAACCGTTATGACAAGCGTCAACATGGGAAAGGTGGTAAGGCCGCTAATGTTGTCATTGGGGACATTGACATGAAGGATGTTGGGTACGGTATATTTCCCACTATTCTTTCAGTATGTCATTCTCCAGATTGGTTGATTGACACGGGTGCTAATGTATGTATGCGGTGACATTTCCATGTTTTCTTCTTATCAGACTGTAGGGACTTCCATCATGATGATGGGAAATGGTTCAAGTGCTTCTATTTGTGGTGTTCGCACAGTCGATCTGAAGTTTACTTCGGGGAAGATCATGCGGCTGAAGAACATGCATTATGTCCCCTCCGTCAATAAAAATCTTGTCAGCGGGTCTCTTCTGTGTAGAGATGGCTACAAGCTTGTCTTTGAGTCCAATAAATTTGTAGTGTTCAAGTATGGAACTTTTGTTGGTAAAGGTTATGAATCAAGAGGCTTGTTCAAACTATCTTTCTCAGATGTTTGCAATAAAGTTGGTAATCATGTTTGCAAAAATAGTGAATCAAATGTCTGGCATTCACGTCTCTGTCATGTTAACTTTGGTTGCATGATGTGGTTAGCCAAGTTGAACTTAATCCCTAATTTCACCCTTGTTAAGGGATCTAAGTGTCAAGTTTGTGTGCAAGCTAAACAACCTCGTAAGTCTCATACGACTGTGGAAAGGTGGAAAGAAATACATTCAGATCTTTGTGAAATGAATGGTGTTTTGACAAAAGGTGGAAAGAAATATTTCATGACGTCAATTGATGACTCCACTAGATACTGTCAAGTGTATCTTTGAGATCAAAAGATGAGGCTTTGAACTTTTTCAAGATCTATAAAGCTGAAGTAGAAAACCAACTTGATCGCAAGAGGCTTAGGTCCGATCATGGTGGAGAGTATTTTTTCAATGAATTTGACTCTTTTTGTGCGAAACATGGTATAATCCATGAGAGGATGCCTCCCTATTCACCTCAGTCAAATGGGGTAGCCGAAAGAAAGAACCGTACTCTAACTGATTTGGCTAACGCCATGTTAGACACATCGGCTCTCTCCAAGGCATGGTGGGGGAGGTGATATTGACTGCATGTCATGTCCTAAACCGAGTTCCCACAAAGAACAAAGAGATAATTCCATTTGAGGAATGGGAGAAGAAAAGTTTGAAACTCTGTTAGTTAGGAACTTGGGGCTGTTTGGCGAAAGTCAATGTGCCAATTCCAAAGAAGGACAAGCTTGGACCAAAACCTATGGATTGTGTTTTCCTTGGGTATGCTTTTCATAGCATTGGTTGTAGATTCTTGATTGTAAAATATGAGGTACCAGACGTGCATGTCGGTACAATCATGGAGTCGAATGATGCGACTTTCTTTGAAGATATCTTCCCCGTGAAGGATATGGGTGGCTCATCAAATCAAGAGTTTCCTAGTTCATCGAGTCGGGATGTAGTTGCAATTTCTGAACCTACCACTCTGATGCAACATCTTGAAGATCTTGTGGAGGAAAATTATGAGACTCATAAAAGGAGCAAAAGCCAGAGGACTGCAAAGTCCTTTGGTGATGATTTTCTTGTGTATCTCAGAGATGACACTCCCAGTTCTATTTCAGAGGCTTATGCATCTGAAGATGCTGATTACTGAAAGGAAGCGGTCCGTAATGAGGTGGATTCCATCTTGGAAAATGAGAACTTGGAAGATCATTGATCGTCCTTATGGGTGCAAACCTATAGGGTGCAGATGGATATTCAAGAAGAAGCTTAGGCCTGTGATACGCCCATTTTGCATCATGCTTTTATATTGATATTTATTGCACTATGGGCTATTATTATATATTTTGGTACAATACTTATGCCTTTTCTCTCCTAGTTTACAAGGTTTACATGAAGAGGGATTATGCCGGCAGCTGGAATTCTGGACTGGAAATGGAGCAAATCTGAGAGACCAATTCTGCACAACTCCAAAAGTCCTGACATTTTACAGAGAATTATTTTGGAATATATAAAAAATATTGGGCGAATAAAGCACCAGAGGGGACCCACCAGGCATCCACAAGGGTGGGGCACGCCCTACCCCCCTGGGCGCCCCCCTGCCTTGTGGGCCACCTGGCAGGCCCCCGGTTCCCATCTTCTACTATATGAAGGGTTTTGACCTGGAAAAATCAAGAGAAGCTTTCGGGATGAAGCGCAGCCGTCTCGAGGCAGAACCTGGGCAGAAGCAATCTAGGGCTCCGGCGGAGCTATTATGCCGGGGAAACTTCCCTCCCCGAGGGGGAAATCATCGTCATCGTCATCACCAATGATCCTCTCATCGAGAGGGGGTCAATATCCATCAACATCTTCACCAACACCATCTCCTCTCAAACCCTAGTTCATCTCTTGTATCTGATCTTTGTCTCAAAACCTCAGATTGGTACCTGTGGGTTGCTAGTAGTGTTGATTACTCCTTGTAGTTGATGCTAGTTGGTTTATTCGATGGAAGATCATATGTTCCGATCCTTAATGATAATTATTACTCCTCTGATTATGAACATGAATATGCTTTGGGAGTAGTTACGTTTGTTCCTGGGGACATGGGAGAAGTCTTGTTATAAGTAATCATGTGAATTTGGTATTCGTTCGATATGTTGATGAGATGTCTGTTGTCTATCCTCTAGTGGTGTTATGTGAACGTTGTCTACATGACACTTCACCATGATTTGGGCCTAGGGGGAGGCATTGGGAAGTAATAAGTAGATGATGGGTTGCTAGAGTGACAGAAGCATAAACCCTAGTTTATGTGTTGCTTCGTAAGGGGCTGATTTGGATCCACATGTTTCATGCTATGGTAAGATTTATCTTAATTCTTCTTTCGTAGTTGCGGATGCTTGCAAGAGGGTTTAATCATAAGTTGGAGGCTTTTCCAAGTAAGGACAACACCCAAGCACCGGTCCACCCAGATATCAAATTATCAAAGTAACGAACGCGAATCATATGAGCATGATGAAAACTAGCTTGACAATAATTCCCACGTGTCCCCGGGAGTGCTTTTCTTTATATAAGTGTTCTTCCAGGCTTGTCCTTTGGTACAAAAAGGATTGGGCCACCTTGCTGCACCTTTGTTACACTTGTTACTTGTTACCCGTTACGAATTATCTTATCACAAAACTATCTGTTACCGATAATTTCAGTGCTTGCAGAGAATACCTTGCTGAAAGCCGCTTGTCATTTCCTTCTGCTCCTCGTTGGGTTCAACACTCTTACTTATCGAAAGGACTACGATAGATCCCCTATACTTGTGGGTCATCAGCCTAATGGTACTATTGAGAAGTACAAGGCATGGCTCGTGGCTAAGGGTTACACTCAAAAGGAAGGTGAAGACTTCTTTGGTACCTACTCACATGTGGCTCGACTGACCAATATTCGAGTACTACTTTCACTAGTTGCCTCACATGCTCTTCTCGTTCATCAAATGGATGTTAAGACTGCTTCTCTAAATGGAGACTTGGTGAGGAAATTTACATGGAACAACCAGATGGGTTTATAGCGGTCGGTCAATGAGTGAAGGTGTGCAAGTTGTTGAAGTCTTTGTATGGACTTAAGTAGGCACATAAGCAGTGGCATGAGAAGTTTGAAAGAACTTTAATAGCTGCAGTGTTTGTTGTAAACAAAGCTGACAAATGTGTGTACTCTCGCCATGGTGGGGGCAAGGGAGTTATCCCTTGCTTGTATGTTGATGACATATTGATTTTCGGAACAAATTTGTATGTTATTAAGGAAGTCAAGGATTTCCTATCTCGTTGTTTTGAGATGAAGAATTTAGGAGTAGCGGATGCTATTCTAAACATCAAGCTATTGAGAGATGATGATGGTAGGATTACATTGCTTCAATATCACTATGTGGAAAAGAACTTGAGTCACTTTGGCTATAGTGACTGCAAGCCCTCTCCAACACCATATGATGCTAGTGTGCTGCTTCGAAAGAACCAAAGAATTGTTAGATATCAATTGAAATATTCTTAGATTATTGGCTCAGTTATGTAATTAGCCAGTGCTACAAGACCTAACATCTCTTTTGCTGTTAGTAAACTAAGACGATTTATTTCAAAACTGGGAGATGATCATTGGAAAGCTCTAGAGAGACTTATGCGTTATTTGAAAGGCACTGCGAATTATAGAATTCACTACACTAGGTACCCAAAGGTTCTTGAAGGGTGTAGTGACTCAAATTGGATTTCAGATGCTGATGAGATAAAGGCTGATACGTCTCCAACGTATCTATAATTTTTGATTGCTCTATGCTATATTATCTATTGTTTTGGGCAACATTGGGCTTTATTTTCCACTTTTAAATTACTTTTGGGACTAACCTATTAACCGGAGGCCCGGCCCAGATTTGCTGTTTTATGCCTATTTCAGTGTTTCGAGGAAAAAGAATATCAAACGGAGTGAAAACAGAACGAAATCAATTGGAGAAGTTATTTTTGGAAGGAAAGCCACCCGATAGACGTGGAGTGCACGTCAGGAGATACGGGAGGTGCTCACGAGGGTGGGGGTGCGCCCCTGCCTCATGGGCCCCCGTAGCTCCACCGACGTACCCCCTGCACCCATATATACCTACGTATCGTAAAACTTCTAGAACAGAGATTAGATCGGGAGTTCCGCCGCCGCAAAACCTCCAGAGCCACCAAAAACCAATCGGGACCCTGTTCCGGCACCCTGCCGGAGGTGGGAACCCTCACCGGTGGCCATCTTCATCATCCCGGCGCTCTCCATGACGAGGAGGGAGTAGTTCACCCTCGGGGCTGAGGGTATGTACCAGTAGCTATATGTTTGATCTCTCTCTCTCTCTCTCTCGTGTTCTTGATTTGGCACGATCTTGATGTATCGCGAGCTTTGCTATTATAGTTGGATCTTATGTTTCTTCTCCCCCTCTACTATCTTGTAATGGATTGAGTTTCCCCTTTGAAGTTATCTTATCGGATTGACTCTTTAAAGATTTGAGAACACTTGATGTATGTCTTTCCGTGCGTATCTATGGTGACAATGGGATATCACGTGATTCACTTGATGTATGTTTTGGTGATCAACTTGCGGGTTCCGCCCATGAACCTATGCATAGGGATTGGCACACGTTTTCGTCATGATTCTCCGATAGAAGCTTTGGGGCACTCTTTGAGGTTCTATGTGTTGGTTGAATAGATGAATCTGAGATTGTGTGATGCATATCGTATAATCATACCCACGGATACTTGAGGTGACATTGGAGTATCTAGGTGACATTAGGGTTTTGGTTGATTTGTGTCTTAAGGTGTTATTCCGGTACGAACTCTAGGGCTGTTTGTGGCACTTATAGGAATAGCCCAACGGATTGATTGGAAAGAATAACTTTGAGGTGGTTTCGTACCCTACCATAATCTCTTCGTTTGTTCTCCGCTATTAGTGACTTTGGAGTGACTCTTTGTTGCATGTTGAGGGATAGTTATATGATCCAATTATGTTATTATTGTTGAGTGAACTTGCACTAGTGAAAGTATGAACCCTAGGCCTTGTTTCTTATCATTGCAATACCGTTTACGCTCACGTTTATCACTTGTTACCTTGCTGTTTTTATATTTTCAGATTACAAAAACCTATATCTACCAACCATATTGCACTTGTATCACCATCTCTTCGCCGAACTAGTGCACCTATACAATTTACCATTGTATTGGGTGTGTTGGGGACACAAGAGACTCTTTGTTATTTGGTTGAAGGGTTGTTTGAGAGAGATCATCTTCATCCTATGCCTCCTACGGATTGATAAACCTTAGGTCATCCACTTGAGGGAAATTTGCTACTGTCCTACAAACCTGTGCACTTGCAGGCCCAGCAACGTCTACAAGAAGAAGGTTGTGTAGTAGACATCAAGCTCTTTTCTTGCGCCGTTGCCGGGGAGGCTAGGTAAGTGAAGGTATATCTTTAGATCTTGCAATCGAATCTTTTAGTTTCTTGTTTTATCACTAGTTTAGTTTATAAAAGAAAACTACAAAAAAATGGAATTGAGTTTGTCTCTTACGCTTCATCTTTTCAATATCTTTCGTGAGTATGATGGAAAAGAAATTTGTGCCAAAGTGTTAGAAGAAGAATGCATTAAAATGTTTGGCACTAAATCTCTGAATGATGAGCATCATTGCAATGTTGATAGTATGAACTCCTTGAATATCCATAGTACTAATGATGATTGCACTAGTTATGATGAAAATGCCTCCTATAAACATGTCAATTTTTGTGGAGTGCATTGGGTTTGTAAGTATGCACCAAATAGGGAAGATAGATATTGCAAGAGGCATAAGTACTTAGAAACCAAATTGTTGCAAGAAGAGCTAGATGAATGTGCTGAAAGATTCAATATTTTTCATGCCCCTTGTGAACTTTGCAATGAACATGGTCATTTAAAGCTCTGATGCTATTTGTTTCATGATCAAGTCGTGTCGAAATATTGTGATAATTTGATTACCCTTGAGCATCATAAAGAGCTTAGCCTTCTTTTGGGGTATGAAGAAATGAAACGTATAACTGAGGGTATTCCAAAATTTAATCTTGATAGAATTCTTGATTTTGATCTAGAGAAAATTTATATGTATTGTGCGGTGAATTGTATTGAAAATCCTTATATTGGCAATTACATAAAGAAAAGAAAACAAATAGAGGATGAAGATAATACTAATGAAAGGGAAGAGACTTCCCAATATCCTGCTATTGTTTCTTATGATGAATCAGGTAACGAGGAGGAGCCATCTATTCAACCAATCTCATTAATAAGGAGCTCAAAAAAGAAGATTGAACCCACACATGATGTGGTGAAGAAGAAGAAAAGAAAAAGGAAGAGAGGTAAAAAGGTATCTCTCCCGAATAAAGTTGCTCCTATTATTGCTGTGCCCTCATGAAAATGAAGATGATACACTTGATGATGATCTCGTTATGCCTATTGCTTGTTGTGATGATTGGGAAGATAATGATACTTCTTATGATCTTGAAAATCTTTTTGGCACTTGCTTGGAAGAATATAATAGTTGCTATACTATTGGTGCTATCCATACTATTAATGATGAGAATGATTATACTTATGATATGAAAAGGCCCAAGATTGGGGAAGCTATGTTTGATGAGTATGACATATTTGAGAATATATTTGCTGCAATTAATGTTTGTCCCAAGCTTGGGGATGCTATGTTTAATGATGATGATATTTTTAGCCTCTCAAGTATTGATATGCAAAGTAGTTATGATGATAGCATGCCTTCTACCTATGATGATTATATTTATGAAAGTGGGTTTGGAAGAGTGTCAACTTTAGGAAGTAGTGATCCCACAATATTGGAGGATGTTGAATCTTATAATATTTATGAAAGTGGATTTGGAGAGGTCATGACTTTACTTAGTGATGTATCCACTATTTCGGAAGAGGTTTCAATCGATTATGATGAGAACAAAGTTGCTAGTTATGATGATTATTGTGATAAAACTTATGCTATAAAGAGTAGTGATGATTATATTTATAAAACTTGTCATGATTATGAGTACCCTTTCTCTGAACATTACTCCTTTAACGCGGAAACAATTTATAGTATGCAAGTCTCTTATGCTACTCCCACTACTATTCCGAATGAGAAGAATTTTGCTTATGTGGAGAGTAATAAAATTTCTATGCAAGTAGATCATGAAAATAATTCTTTAGGTGCTGGTTATATTGTTGAATTCATTCATGATGATACTGAAAATTATTATGAGGGATGAACATATGCTTGTAGGAATTGCAATAATATCAAGTTTCCTCTCTATGTGCTTAAAGTTTTGAAGTTATGCTTGTTTTACCTTCCTATGCAAGTTGATTCTTGTTCTCATAAGTTGTTTGCTCACAAAATCCCTATGCATAGGAAGTGGGTTAGACTTAAATGTGCTAGTCATGTTCTTCATGATGCTCTCTTTATGTTTCAGTTCTTATCTTTTATGCGAGCATCATTGAAATCATCATGCCTAGCTAGGGGCGTTAAACGATAGCGCTTGTTGGGAGGCAACCCAATTTTATTTTAGTTTCTTGCTTTTTGGTTCTGTTTAGTAATAAATAATACATATAGCTTCTGCTTAGATGTGTTTTTGTGTTTTAATTAGTGTTTGTGCCAAGTAGAACCTTTGGGAAGACTTGGATGAAGTCTTTATGATCATGCTGTAAAAAACAGAAACTTTAGCGCTCACGGGATTTGCTTCAACCTTTTACTGGAGAGTGATATTTAGTTGATTATTTTTGCATATGATTACTATACAAATTCCTCAGGTCCAACAATTTATTTTAGAATATTTGGAGTTCCAGAAGTTTGCGTTATTTACAGATTACTACAGACTGTTCTGTTTTTGACAGATTCTGTTTTCATTGTGTTGTTTGCTTATTTTGATGAATCAATGGCTAGTAAAATAGTTTATAAACCATATAGAAGTTGGAATACAGTAGGTTTAACACCAATATAAATAAATAATGAGTTCATTACAGTATCTTAAAGTAGTATTTTATTTTCTTTCTCTAACGGAGCTCACGAGTTTTCTGTTAAGTTTTGTGTTGTGAAGTTTTCAAGTTTTGGGTAAAGATTCGATGGACTATGGAATAAGGATTGGCAAGAGCCTAAGATTGGGGATGCCCAAGGCACCCCAAGGTAATATTCAAGGATAACCAAGAGCCTAAGCTTGGGGATGCCCCGGATGGCATCCCCTCTTTCATCTTCATTCATCGGTAACTTTACTTGGAGCTATATTTTTATTCACCACATGATATGTGTTTTGCTTGGAGCGTCCTGTCATTTTATTTTGTTTTTATTGCTTTTATTTATATTAATTTTTTGCATCTTTAGTTTCAATAGAAAAAATCAAGGATAGCCTTTGCCATGCTTATTTTGCTACTATACATGTTGCTGTTTGGAAACAGAAAGTTTACCGCTGTTGCAAAAATTCCGTAGAAAAGTCAGAGAGTGGTATAATATTGAATCTTTTTGCATATTGAGATGTGATTAATTTACTACAGTGGGAATTTTAGTTCATAATTTTTTGAGTTTGGGAAGTATGATGAATCTTGCATTCTTTACAGACTATACTGTTTTGACAGATTGCTGTTATGGTTGCATTGTTTGCATACGTTTGCTTGTCTAATGATTCTATTTGAGGATAGGAGTATTAAATATGCAGAGGCATTTAGTATGCCATGTTGAATAATAATTTTAGTGATTTGTTACAGTAGGAAATGATAAGGTTTTGCATTGACTTATACTAACCTATCTCACGAGTTCTTGTTGAGTTTGTTGTGAATGAAGCTTTTGATAAAAAGAGAAACCATGATATGAGAGGAATTAAGGAGACACAAAAGATCAAGCTTGGGGATGCCCAAGGCACCCCAAGATATTATTTCAAGAAGTATCAAGCATCTAAGCTTGGGGATGCCCCCGGTAGGCATCCCACCTTTCTTCTTCAACAACTATCGGTTAGTATCGGTTGAGCCTAAGTTTTTGCTTCTTCACATGAGTTGTGCTATCATTGCATTGTCATTTTATTTTGTTTTGCTTGATTTTTGGATACAATACCAAGATTTAAAATTATTAAATGAGAGAGAGTCTTCACATAGTTGCACGATTATTTAGCTACTCATTGATCTTCACTTATATCTTTCGTAGTAGTTTGTCATTTGCTCTAGTACTTCACTTATATCTTTTAGGGCACGGTGGTGGATTTGTTTTATAGAAAATAGATGAACTCTCATGCTTCACTTATATTATTTTGAGAGTCTTAAATATCATGGTAATTTGCTTAAATAATCCTAATATGCTAAGCATACAAGATTTGTAAGAATTCTTATGAGTGTGTTGAATACTATGAGAAGTTTGATACTTGATAATTGTTTTGAGATATGGAGGTGGTGATATTAAAGTCATGCTAGTTGGGTGATTATGAATTTAAAGAATGCTTGTGTTGAAGTTAGCAAGTCCCGTAGCATGCACGTATGGTTAAAGTTGTGTAACAAATTTGAAACATGAAGTGTACCTGGCTTGTGCATCCTTATGAGTGGTGGTCGGGGACGAGCGATGGTCTTTTCCTACCAATCTATCCCCCTAGGAGCATGCGCGTAGTACTTGATTTTTGATGACTTCTAAATTTTGCAATAAGTATATGAGTTCTTTTGACTAATGTTGAGTCCATGGATTATACGCACTTTTACCTTTCCTCCTTTGCTAGCCTCTTCGGTACCGTGCATTGCCCTTTCTCACCTCGAGAGTTGGTGCAAACTTCGCCGGTGCATCCAAACCCCGTGATATGATACGCTCTTTCACACATAAACCTCCTTATATCTTCCTCAAAACAGCCACCATACCTTCCTATTATGGCATTTCCATAGCCATTCCGAGATATATTGCCATGCATCTTTCCACCGTTCCGTTCATCATCATTGTCGGTGTCAAAACCGGCGGATCTCGGGTAGGGGGTCCCGAACTGTGCGTCTAGGCGGATGGTAACAGGAGACAAGGGACACGATGTTTTTACCCAGGTTCGGGCCCTCTCGATGGAGGTAATACCCTACTCCTGCTTGATTAATATTGATGATATGGGTAGTACAAGAGTAGATCTACCACGAGATCGTAGAGGCTAAACCCTAGAAGCTAGCCTATGGTATGATTGTTGTTGTGTCCTACGGACTAAAACCCTCCGGTTTATATAGACACCGGATAGGTTAGGGTTACACATAGTCGGTTACAATAGTAGTAGATCTACATATCCGTATCGCCAAGCTTGCCTTCCACACCAAGGAAAGTCCCATCCGGACACGGGACGAAGTCTTCAATCTTGTATCTTCATAGTCCAGGAGTCCGGCCAACGGTGATAGTTCGGCTATCCAGACACCCCCTAATCCGGGACTCCCTCAGTAGCCCCCGAACCAGGCTTCAATGACGATGAGTCCGGCGCGTTGATTGTCTTCGGCATTGCTAGGCGGGTTCTTCTCCAAATTCCGTATACTTGTCGAATAGTGTCCGGCTTCTGATAAATGTTGTGCTCCTTGGCTTGTACGCCCAATAATGGCCATCTTCCACGTGTTTGAATGAATGCGAAAAGCCAGGGTATTTTTACACTTACCCCCCTAGCTGCGCAAATGAGCTTCCTATAAAAGGGGCGAGGATCTAGATCTGAGTCACATCATCCCTCCTTTGCGAGCTTTCATCGGAGCGCCCCTGACCAAAGCCCATTCCATCATGGACAGTCGACGCGGCTCCTCCTCTCGCGCTCCCAGCCCTCAGCCTGGAAATTGGGAGAGATGCTCAGTCCCGCATAGCGAGCTAGTTATGCTCCAAACCAAGGGATTTCTTCCCCCGGCCTTCATGGTTCCGGTTCGAGCTGGACTCGCCACCTACAAGGGCGGAAAGCAAGCGGAGAGTGTCCCCGATCCCTCTAAAGGAGAGCAGGTATGCTTCATCTCTTATCTAGTAAGAGGACTCGGATTTCCAATCCATCCGTTTCTCTGGGGGCTCTTGGAGTTCTACGGCCTCCAATTGCACCACCTTACGCCTGCCTCCATTTTGCACATTGCGGGCTTCGTGGCCCTCTGCGAGCTGTTCTTGGGCGTCGAGGCTCATTTCGGGCTGTGGAAGAGATTATTCTGCCTAGTACCCCGTTATCATGAGGGGTCAATATATCAAGTGGGCGGAGCCGAGCTTTGGCGCATCGCCGGGACCGGATACCTATCCGGAACCCCAAAGAAGGCATCCGAAGACTGGCCTTCAGAATGGTTTTATATGGACGACGTCCCGCTGCCGGATCCTGTTCGGATCGGCCTTCCGGAGTTCAGCAATGCTCCTCTGAAGAAGCGCCTAAGCTGGCGCCCTCGAAGCCCCCAGAGGGAAGATGATAAGGACGTCCTCTATTTGATGAGCCGAATAATGTTACTGGCTCATGCCGGATTAACCATGATTGGAGTCATGGCAATCTGTATTATGAGGGGGGGGGGGGTGCAGCCGCTCCAATATAGGGGCCACCCCATGTGGGACTTCAACGGGGAGGACGACGCCACCCGCCATGGCCGCAAAGGGCCGGGATCGGTCACCGAACTGGTGAAGATCTTGTCTGCTATGTATAAAGGGGAGGAGGAGGATTTCCTCGCGTCAATCCACTGAAGGAGTTTTCTTCGAATAACCCTCGAAGCTGGGTAAGCAAACATCTTTGTGACCTGTCCGATCCATGTTCCCGTGGTTAAATATCTCATTTCATGGTTTCTGCGCAGGAACTGCGCCGGACTGTGGAGAAGATACACAGGCCGCCCCCACAACCCGAGGATCCGGAACGGTCCCTCGATCCGACCTCCGAAGAGGATCCGGATATAAAGGTGGAGTTGATCGACGGGGTGTTCTACCAACTTAGCATCGACAATGCTTTGGTTGCCATTACGACCGATTACCCCGGAATACTTCCAGCCTCACAGGTAACTGAGACCGAGGTCCCAAAATCCTGATAATGACCCACCCATGCATACTTTTTATCACCGTATACCAATGGTGTTTCGCAGGGGGTACCTTCGAGGCAGGAAGCCGAGCCCGCGGCGGCTGGCCAACAAAGGGCAGTGCGGCCCCGCAGGCTAAAAAGAAGTGCGGTCCGGATCGAAACTCCGCCGCAACGGTATGGCGTGTCACCATACTCCCAGGATTGATTCCTGGAAGGCGTACTAACGCTGGTGCTCTTTTCAGGAAAAAGAGCGCTCGTCGGACTGAGTCCGGAGAGGTTGCCAATCGAACCTTCACCGGCCAGGCTTCAAAGCCGGGTCCGGAGGCTGAGGCGAGCACGAGACATGCGTCGGATGCTCCTCCGACAGAGGATGCCGACAGGTTGTCCGCCACCAACTCCGAGGTGGAGAGCGCCTTGAATCACAGGCGCCGCCGGATAGTTCTTCGTGACGCATGTTTTTCCCAAGAGGCCTTGAATGCCTTCGATTCGGGAGATGCGCACCTCCGTGCCGCTCAAGATGGTCTAGCCAGAGCCACGGAGCAGTATGTAAAGGACATACAGGTAGGGAAATTTGACAGTTATGTATGCCAGTAGCCCCCGAGACTTAAAATAGTTAGAATAACTGATTTAAGGATCACTTGTTATGCAGGATCTTACAGAAAAGAATACCCGACTGTCCCAGGAGCTTGGAGAGTGCAAGGTCCAACTTGAGGCCGCACTAGCCGCTACGGGAGGAGCCACAGAGACCCCCTCTGGTAATATACGCTTCAAGAGATAAATAGTTTATGAAGTGCGGCATGTGTGTAAATCTGACAAAAATATTGCAGATGGCGCCGGACTAGATCCGGACAAGCAGCAGCTCTTGTGCCAGCTAAAGGCCGGCGAGAGCGTGCTTACAAGGGTGCGGCAGGAGAAAAATATCCTCCAAGACGCCAACACCAAGCTGGGCGAGGAACTAAAGGATGTTCGTGCCCAGTTTTCTGACTCCGTAAAGGAGAATCGGCGGCTTCGTCGCGGCATTTTCAGTAAGTGCTTGAACGAACTTTGAAAGAGTTCGGCGAGGAAGGCGACTAACATAAACATGTATGTAGGTTTGCTCACAGGTCGTCCTAAGGAGGAGATGCCCAGTTCTTGGTGATCTTCTTCCCGAACGCGCGTCGGCACCTTAACGAGTCCGGCAGTGATGAAAGGCATCGGCCAGGCCTTGTGGCTATCTATCTCCCCGCCCAAAGGCATTGGGGAGCTGGCAGAGCGGCTTCAAGGAGCACGGCGCTTCCGCTATGGAAGATATCGGCCTGCCGTCAAGGCGCCAGGACGCTGGGCCATGGTAAAGACGCGGTACACGAAGTTGACCAAAACCACATGGCCGAGGTCGGACTGTGGGGACTGATGGGATGGAGATCCCTGTAAGCTTAGTGTACGCCAAGTAGAATTGGCCGCCAAGTATTCTCAACAAGATTGTAAATTAGATAGCCTGTTAGATGGCATTGAGGAGGAATACAATGAGTCAAGTTGACTTTGTAAATAAATATGACATGAAAAATGTCTTCTAGCCGGATTGTAGATCGTTTGTCATAGCGGACCTTTTAAGCCGACCTCGGGACCCAATAGTCCGGAGTGTGTCCGAATACCTTCGTGGTTATATAAGAACCGTGGTATGCATGGAGACAAGGCGTAGGGGTCATTAGTGCTGTATCGCACAAGTGCCCAACTAGTTATGTTATATTACATGGGTAGTAAGAAACATCTTCCAGGAGAATAGTTCCGTTAAGGGTTCCTTTCATTGGGATGCATGCCCTAAAGTGCATGTCAAAGCTGCTATGAAAGCAGAAAATCATCTGGGGGCAGATGGGTAAATAATTAAAAATCATCTTTTAGTTCACCGACCGAATATTCCCTTAAGAACGCTAGCTTTCAGCTTCACCCAATCTGAGGTACACATCCGGCTGACCCGGCAGTAACAATCACAGAGGTGCTCCCTTTACCACATAGCCGAACAATCGGGAACGTAGGGGTAAGCACAGGAGCCAGGCAACCCAGCTTGGCCAAAACTTAAGTCATATCGGTGCATATAATGGTGAATAAAAGGTACATGTGGAAGTTTAATGGATGTGTTAGGCATGAAGCCCGTATAAGTAACCTTCTGTTAAAGAAGGCCCCAGGTATAATGAGCACGGACAGCGTGTCAAGTATGTGCGAAAAAAGCGCAAACGAGCCTCTAGAGGCTTCTAGAAGAAGGAGGAGGAAGGAGAGAAATAAAAGACAGCAAAAATAAAAAATGTGGACGGAGGAAGGAGACGAACTTGGAGTCCGGCACTTAAGCGTAGAATCTTCGTAGACGGGCTGCGTTCCATGGGTTCGGCTCGAGTCGGTTGTCCGACGCGCTTCGCAGACGGTATGCTCCGCCGGTCAGGACCGGGTCGATGATGAAGGGACCTTCCCATTTGGGCTTGAGTTTGTCCTTTTTCTTGTCCAGCAGGCATAGAACTAGTTCGCCAAAGTTATAAGCTTTGGCCCGTACTTCCCTGCTTTGATATCTTCGAGCCTGCTGTTGATAAAATGCGGAACGAGCCTTTGCCACATCGCGCTCCTCCTCCAATGCGTCCAAACCGTCCTGCCGATCGAACTCGGTTTCTCTTTCTTCGTACATGCGCACGCGAGGTGAGTCATGTAGTATGTCGCAGGGCAAAACTGCCTCTGCGCCGTACACCATAAGGAATGGTGTGAATCCGGTAGTACGATTCGGCGTGGTCCGCAGCCCCCAGAGTACGAAGTCGAGCTCCTCAACCCAGTGCGTGTTAGATTCCTTGAGGGACCGCACTAGTCTGGGTTTAATGCTGCTCATGATTAGACCATTTGCTCATTCGACTTGGCCATTTGTTTGAGGGTGATAGACTGAGGCGTAATCGAGCTTGATGCCCATGTTTTTGCACCATAATTTGACCTCATCGGCCGTGAAGTTGGTGCCGTTATCAGTGATAATACTGTGGGGGACACCGTAACGGTGCACTACCCCTGATATGAAGTCTATCACCGGTCCGGATTCGGCAGTTTTAACAGGCTTGGCCTCTATCCATTGGGTGAATTTATCCACCATGACCAATAGGTATTTTTTCTTGTGGGTTCCTCCCTTGAGGGGTCCAACCATGTCAAGCCCCCAGACCGCGAACGGCCAGGTGATAGGTATAGTTTTGAGGGCGGTGGGTGGCATGTGGCTTTGGTTAGCAAAAAGCTGGCAACCAGTGCATCGTTCGACTAAATCCTGCGCATCTGCCCGGGCCGCCGGCTAATAAAATCATGTACGGAAGGCCTTGCCTACAAGGGCCCGGGCTGCGGCGTGGTGCCCACCCAGTCCGGCATGAATTTCAGCCAGGAGGTTTCACCCTTCCTCTTCGGAGATACACCTTTGAAGGACTCCGGTAGTGCTTTTCTTATAAAGCTCTCCCTCGTGGACTTTATAGGCTTTAGATCGCCGTACTATGCAGCGCGCCTCATTTTGGTCTTCGGGGAGTTCCTGCCTAGTTAGGTAGGCTAGGAATGGTTCCGTCCATGGGGCGATAACCGCCATTATTTCATGAGTGGAGGGTGTTATCTCGGGGGCAGAGCCTCCGGTTGTGTCAGAGTGTTCGGCGTCAGGCAGTGCGGTTGGGTCCGGATTGTTATTGCCGGACTCCCCTTCCCATAGTACGGATGGCTTGAACAGTCGTTCCAAAAATATATTGGGTGGGACGGCATCGCGTTTTGCACCAATGCGTGCCATATCCGCCGCCTGGTTGTTATCCCGGGCTATATGATGAAATTCGAGCCCTTCGAACCGTGCTGACATTTTTAGGACCGCATTGCGGTATGCTGCCATTTTCGGATCTTTGGCATCAAATCTCTGTTTATTTGAGATATTGCGAGGTTCGAATCCCCGCGCACCTCTAGGCGTTGAATGCCCATGGAGACTGCCATCCGGAGGCCGTGCAGAAGGGCCTCATATTCGGCTGCATTGTTGGAGTCCGTATACATTATCTCAAGGACGATTGGACTGTGTCCCGGTTGGGGACGCCAGACGACGCCAGCCCCAGGCCGCCAACATTTTGGAGCCGTCAAAGTGCATGATCCAATTGGAGTATCGCCGTACTTTTTAGGGAGTTCGGCTTCGGTCCATTCGGCCACGAAGTCGGCCAAAACCTGCGACTTGATAGCTCGTCGTGGCTTGTAGGTATGTCGAATGGAAGGAGCTCTATGGCCCATTTAGCAATCCGGCCCATGGCGTCGCGGTTGTTTATAATGTCATTAAGAGGTTGTAACATCCCAAATTTCCTATTTGGAATGTTTTACAATTATAGCTAAGCATCCTATGCATCCTGTTTGAATTTGAATGCCATTTGAAGTTTCAGAGAATTTTGAGTTTTGAATTTGAATTTCAAACTTTGGCATGTGGGAAACATTTCAAAAACTAAGCCTGATAAATACTTGATCAAAAGTATGAGCGGAGCAAACATGACACTCCAAAAATATCAGAAGAAAACATTGCCAAAAGATTTGGATTCAAATTTGAATTTATTTGAATTTGAAAAAATAGATTTTATAAAGTTTGGATTTTGCCTTTGGAAAAATGTTCAAATGAAAGGAATATTCCCGATCATTTTGGTATATATATACCCTATATAAAATAATTATAGATATGGTTTTATTTTTGTTTTTGTTTTATTTAAAAAATAAAGAAAACCCCCCTCGGGCGCCAGCTAGGCCACCCCAGGCCCAGCCAGCACCGCCCCTCCAAGACCAGCACTTTGGCCCAAGCCAGCCGCCCACTAGGCCAGCCGACCGAGCCAGCCCAGCTCGCCACCCCCGCCTCAGCCCTTGAAATGCTAGGCCTCGGCCACCCGCCGACCCGCCTCTCTCTCTCTCGTGACCGTGGGACCCGCCTCTTCTTCCCCCTGCCCACGCCTCGACCTCGCTGGAGATCGACCGATCCCGAAGGATCCGGATCCCCGATCGCCCGATCTCCCAAGCGAGCCGACCCCAGGCTATAAAAGCCGAGCCCTCCGCACCCCATTCCCCCAAGAGCTCGCTGCACCCCTCTCCTCCCGCTCGACGTCGCTGAACCCGAGCTCGCCACGCGCCAAAGTCGCCGCCGCCACCCTAGTCCTCCCGACCACCCCCAACACCACCAACCCCTCCCGACCTCGTCGCAGCTCCCCGACGACTCGCTTGGCTCACCTTGACGCCTGGACGCCTGACGACTCTCGCGCCCGCCACTTGCCGCCGTTGCCGGAGTCCGGTAAGCCCCCGGCATCGCCCTCCCCCGTCCGATCCTAGATCAAGGGCTAGGATTGGAACCCCCGAAGGGGTAGGTTTTATTTAGAAAACCGGCCGGTCCAATCGGCTTATTTTAGTTTAGGTTTATTTTTTTTAGGCCGGTTCGTTTTAGTTAACCCTAGAGCCCGTTAGGCTATCTAACGCATTGTAGACAAGATAGGCCCATTAGGCCTTTTTCTTTTATTTTGATTTTCTGTTTTAGCCGAATAGTTTCTGTTTTCAAAAATGTAAATCTTTTATTCTGTTTAATATTTTTAGATGATTCTTTTTTTTGTTGGATTGCAAATTTTATGTAGTTTCTGTAGAATATATATTTAGCTATGTTAAAAATAATTAAAATTGCTTTATTTTAGTTTTGGTCAGAATAGTAAATCTGCTATAACTTTAGTTAGAAAAATTATTTTTGCATGGTTCCTTTTGTCACCACTTTATTTTGACATTGCGAAACCCTATAAATTTTCTTGGGTATTTTAGGATTAATAAATCATTAGTTTTAGACAGAATCCTATTAATCCTAATTAATTAACTAGTTCCTGTTTTCCTATTTAATTAATTAGTAAATGAATTTATTTTTAACTTGTGATTAGTTATTCTAAGTTAGTTTCTGTCACTCCATTAGATGAACTTTTATTTATAATTAATAAAAGTTTTAAATTATTTTCTTAATAGAAATTGGATTAGGCCTAAAATGAGTTTTATAATAGCTTTTAATTATTTCTTTTTGCTCCTAGTTGCTTAGTGAAACCTTTTCTGTTAAGTTAACTAAAACCATGATTAGGTTATATTAAGGAATTTTGTTATATAAAAACTATTTTTGTTATTGTTTGGAGTAGGGAAAACTTTGAATTGGTTTCTTTGAGTTTTCCTTTTGGATTTGGTCTTGGTTGATTTGTTGTGTTATGTTACTTTTGTTATGTTATGTTAGGTGATCCTATTGCTTTGTGCTTATTGTGCTATTGTTTGTCTCGGTAGAGTTTCCGAGTGCTGAAGCTTGCTACTCGACTCTTTAGCTTACGAGGATCATCAGCAAGGCAAGTTTTGATCATGTTATTTCTATACCTATGTTTTGTGCATTAGTAGTTGTCACCACCCCACCATGCATGCAGTAGTGAAATCTTGAAGTCATTAAACTTGAGTAGTATCATGTGGTAGGATGAACCAATCCCTTGTTACCATGACCCCGGACGTAGTAGTTACTTTGCTATGCTCAGAGACGGATTTGGGATGAGTGAAATTCATAAACAAGATGTGAGAGTCAATGATGATGACAACCCCATGAACTACAATGATCAAGATGGACTTCGGAAAATCACTACTGGGTGGAGGACGGTTGACGGGCACCCTGGAGCACCCAGTGGTGGCCGGGATGCATGGAGAAGCGCCATGACATCCTGCGGAAAGCTTCACCCAGCCACGAAGAGAAGGATGGATGCCCCATGACCGGAAGCTTACCTGTGCAGCCGCAAGCCATTATGGGCTCTGGCTGGGTTGACCCTAGTAGTGACGCTGGCTGGACGGTACTACGAGAAGTAGACGAACGGTAGGATTGGATGGGTACCGCAAGTGGCGGAAGAACTCTTTGGAAGACCCTGTTTCATTCGTCCCGTCTTCAAACACCATGAAGTGCGAAGAATTTAAAGGAGGGAATGATTCTTGCGGGGAAAGTGCGCAACCCTCTGCAGAGTTTAAAGATCTAATCGATTAGCCGTGTCCCCGGTTACGGACATTTGAGCCTCTGGAACTTGGAAGTATTCGGATATCTCAACACTAAAATTAATGAATTAATTTGAGGGTTTATGACTTAATAATTTGGGAACGAGATATTGGTTGGCGGAACCATCTCAATAACTACCAACAATTGTAGTAATTTGCAAGCAAGTCCACTGTAGTAGGATAAAATTTGCTTTTCGCAAAATGATGAAACTTAGAGCTCCACAGCCAAAAATGCATATAGTGTTAGTAACTTTATTATTGTTATTCTTCATGACTTGCCAGCTTATTCCAAAAGCTGACCTACATGGCTGCAACGTATTATGTTGCAGAGATATATTCGATCAGAGTGAGGCTACGCTCCGCGCTTGGCGATTGCCCTTTGGAGTCGGATGGACTCGCTTATCTTCGACGCTTCCGCAGTGTTATTAGTTTATTTCTCATGAGTTGGCCTTGAGCCGAATTTATTCCTTTGTAATAAAGACTCTATATGAGAATCGTTTAATGATATTCAGGTGTGATTGAACTTTGATTACTTTATCGATGTACGTGAGTACCAAAGATGATCTTGGGATGGTATGCATACGTAGATTTGGCCGATTTTGGGTCAGTCGCTCAGAGATGGTATCGAGCACACGCTGACCGTGGATCGTAACCCCTAGGATCGGAAAGCCATAAGCGAGACCATTTACTTTGAACCCTTTTCATTCTATAATTCTTCCTGCTCAATTCTGACTCTTCTCCCTTTGCAACATTCTAGATGGCGCGAAGTTCAACCCAGTTTTGCTACGGAGTTACGCCAGCCCGACGAGACGATGCCCTTCGAAGAAAGCTGGTCCAGATGGTGAAGCAGCTGAAGATAGCTCTACCCTCGATCACCGGAAACCCACTAATGCACTTCCGACGGACACCCGCTACAGATTGAAGTGCATATCCTGTGGAGAACCTTTGGAGGACACACGAGCCTATCAACTTTGAGTTCACCGAGTTCAAGCTGGATCATCGGAAGGGACGTGGCGATCTACCGAGCACTTGGACATCTCCGAGAGGAGTACAGGCCGAGCTCGATCACTCGCACCTCGCCATGGTTTCTCGCAGGCAAGGAATGGAGATATCATCCGTACCATTGAGGACGATTCCACTCTCTCATACATCCAGACTTGGAGTGTCTTCGTGAAACGGAGATTCAGACTCGCCGTAACTCAAGACACACCGAAGCTTTTGTTCCGCGAATCGAATGGAGGAGAAGGCCCGCAGACTTCCTTGGCCATGAGGAAGAAATCACGGACTTCATGGAGATAGTCGACGACCGAAGATGAAGCTTGCCGCGATAGAGGAAAAGATGGACTTGGGAGAGGACCTTTACCCGAGTGGAGATGAAGCACCCCTCGTGAGCAATGATCAGGATTTCGAAGGGAGTACCACCGAAGGAAACCCCAAGAGGAGGCGCCACTGATGAAGACTTTTTAGTCGACCACCATGTTATCTTTTACTTTTTCATCGATCAGTTAGGCCGATGTTTTTCCTTTCGATTAGTCATAAGCTTTTGTAATCGAGTTTGAACAATGTTTGAGTGGAATGAATAAATGATTGGTGTGTTATGATTGTGCATTCATATGGGTAGTGTATTTCTCATAGACCATTGTTCTATTCTCATTTTCTCATCCCCTCCAAAACACCAGATGCCTCCGAGACGTGACACTGGTTTCCCTCCGGAGCTCACCCAGCTGCTCCAAAGAGCGAGAATGCATTGATGCAGCTCCTTATTCGTAATCGAACAACACCGCCAACAATCCACCGCCACCGCCACCACCCACTTGTGGACAACTTGACTCGATTTCTGAGGTTAAATCCGCCAGTGTTCTCTAGTAGCACTGAGCCGATTGTGGCTGATGATTGGCTCCGCAAAATCGGAAGGAGCTAGTCACCGTTGGATGCACCGATGCTAAGAAGGTGCGCTTTGTCACAGCATCAACCGGATGGACCTGCAGCTTCTTGGTGGGAGAATTACACCGCCACCTTTCCCATTGGTGCCATCCTTGGGACCAATTCCAGCAGAGCCTTCCGACCGCTCATGTCTCAGCTGGAGCCATGAGTCGAAAGAAGCGTGAGTTCCGCAACTTACGCCAGGGAACCGTCTTGTGGCACAAGACGTGGATGAATTCAGCAAGCTCGCCGCTATGCCCTCGATGATGTGGCCACGATGCCGCCAAGCGGAGAAGTTCCTTGAGGGACTCAATGATGAATTGAGCATGCAGCTTATTGTGGCTACCTTCAACAACTACCAGAGCTGGTAGACAAGGCCACCATTCGGAAGGCAAGCAGCAACAGATAGAAAGCGCAAGCGGAAGTACAGCCGGGGAAGCACAACTCGAGCTCAGCGAAGCCCGCTATGCACCGTACTCGGGAGGGCACACCCATCATAACCATGGAGTTCATAACCATGGAGGAAATGGGAACAACCGCAGCCAGACAACAAGTCAGGCCAAGGCAATGGCAATGGCAATGGTAATGGCAATCAGCACCGTTCTGCCCGGCTCCAAGGATCTGAGCCACATCACCGCTTCAAGTGCCGAAGACAGGCACTACGCCACCGACTGCCCGGAGGCCAAGCAGAGGAATGGAAATGGCAATGGAGGCTCGGTGAAGAAGCCAAATCCGCTTCCTCGTGCTCGGGTGAACCACATCAACGTGGAGGACGCCTATGATCAACCGGATAATCGTGGTTGGTAAGTTTTATTGAATTCACGCTCAGTTTTGGTTCTCTTTGATTACGGTGCAACGATTCATTCATATCAAGGGTAGTTGTGGAAAGTACGGGTTGCGCACTAGAACCCTTAGAAGCCCCTTCGTCGGGCCCGCAGAGGAGAAATGATGGCAGGTGTAGGCTGTCCTGCAACCCTCAACATCGGGAATCATAAATTTCCGTGGACCTCATAGTGTTGGAAACCCAGACCTTGGATGTAATCCTAGGCATGGATTGGCTGTCAAAGTTTGAAGGAACATTGATCTGCATCGAAGTCTATTCTGCTCACCACCCCGGCGTAAGAGGATCAAGTATGTAGCCAGCACAGCCAGATGAAGAATCAGTGCATTCCCTCACGGGAGTTGTTCAGAGGAAGTGCCAAGGTGCAAGAATTTCCCGATGTGTTCCGGAAGAATTACCAGGAATGCCACCGGACAGGGACATTGAATTTCTGATTGAGCTATTGCCCGGCACAGCCCCAATATCCAAGAGACCTTATCGGATGCCACCGAATGAGTTGAAGGAGATCAAGGATCAGATAAATGAGTTATTAGAGAAAGGATATATTCGTCCAAGCTCATCACCCTGGGGAGCCCCAGTTCTTTTGGTAGAGAAGAAGGATGGAAGCTTGAGGATGGTTGTGGATTATCGTGCATTGAACGAAGTAACCATCAAGAACAAGTACCCTCTGCCTATGATCAATGACTTGTTTGATCAACTTGTTGGAGCCAAGGTATTCTCTAAGATCGATCTTCGATCAGGGTATCATCAGTTGAAAATTCATGAAAAGGATATACCCAAAACAGCATTCACTACCAGGTATGGTTTGTATGAGTATACCGTCATGTCATTTGGATTGACTAATGCTCCTGCATACTTCATGAATTTGATGAACAAGGTGTTCATGGAATATCTGGACAAGTTTGTCGTGGTGTTCATCGATGATATATTGATATTCTCCAAGAGCGAGGAAGAGCATAAGGAGCATTTGCGTCTAGTTCTGGAGAAACTTCGAGAACATCAGTTGTATGCCAAGTTCAGCAAATGTGAATTTTGGCTGAAGGAAGTTGGATTCCTCGGACATGTTATTTCAGGAGAAGGAATAGCAGTTGATCCCGCCAAGGTTGAATCAGTCACCGATTGGCAGTCACCCACCTCAGTCAAGGAGATCCGCAGTTTTCTCGGACTCGCAGGATATTATCGGAGGTTCATTGAGAACTTCTCGAAGATTGCCAAGCCCATGACTGAACTGTTGAAGAAGGAAGCCAAGTATGTTTGGACCGAGGAATGTGAAGCCAGTTTTCAGGAATTGAAGAAACGGTTGGTCACAGCCCCAGGTGTGGATTTGCCGGACATACACAAGGAATACCAGGTATATTAGACGCTTCTCATCAAGGACTCGGAGGAGTATTGATGCAGGAAGGTAAGGTTGTAGCTTATGCCTCCGCATAGCTACGGCCTCATGAGATGAATTATGCCACGATGATTTGGAGTTAGCAGCTGTAGTGCATGCACTCAAGACTGAGACATTTCCTCATCGGAAATCGTTGTGATGTCTACACAGATCACAAGAGTTTGAAATATATCTTCACGCAGAAGGAATTGAACCTCGAGCAGAGGAGATGGCTAGAGTTGATAAAGGACTATGACATGAGATTGCATTACCACCCGGTAAAGCTAATGTTGTAGCAGATGCTTTGAGCCGTAAGAGTTATGTGAATACTCTTACAGCAGGAGGATTACCCCAAGAGTTAGTCGATGACCTCGTAGATCTCCGATCGGAGATAGTTCGAAAGGATTTGTTGCAACTCTGAAGTTCAGTCCACCTTGACCGAAAGGATTCGTGAAGCCCAGAAGTCGGACAAGGAAATCGATGAGATTAAGCAAAAGATGGAGGAAGGAAAAGCTAAAGGATTCCGTAAGGATGAACACGGAACTATATGGTTTGAGGATCGTATTTATGTGCCCAATGATCCCGAGCTCAGAAGCTAATTCTTCAGAGGCTCATGATTCACCGTACTCGATTCACCCCGCAACACCAAGATGTACCTGGATTTGACGCAAAGTTTCGTGGACAGGTATGAAGAAGGACATTGCCGAGTGCGTAGCGATGCGATGTTTGCCAACGTAAAGGCAGAACATCGAAGCCAGCAGGGTTACTTCAACCTTTGCCGATTCCCGATTGGAAATGGGAGAAACTTGGTATGGATTTCATCACAGGATTACCCAGACCCGCTCAGGTTATGATTCTATCTGGTAGTGGTTGATCGTTTGACTAAGGTAGCTCACTTCATTCCGTGAAGACTACCTATACCAGTGCCAAGTTGGCCAAGATATACATGACCAGGATCGTATGTCTGCATGGAGTTCCGAGGAAAATCGTGTCGATGGAGGAACGCAGTTTACCTCAAAGTTTTGGAAGCAGCTTGCATGAAACTTTGGGTACGAGGCTGGAATTCAAGACAGCTTTTCATCCGCAGATGATGGACGGACCGAGAGAGTCAATCAGATTCTGGAGGACATGTTGAGAGCTTGTGTGCTAGACTATGGGTCTAGCTGGGATGATAATTTGCCATACGCAGAGTTCTCATACAACAACAGTTATCAATCCAGTTTGAAGATGGCCCCTTTCGAAGCTCTATACGGAAGGAGGTGCAGAACACCATTGCTGTGGGATAGTGTTGGAGATCGATCACTTTTCGGTTCCGACCTTATCAAGGATTCCGAAGAGAAAGTCAAGCTGATTCGAGACAGGCTCAAGATAGCACAGTCGCGACAGAAGAGTTATGCCGACAGTAAGCGCAAGGAAGTGGCTTACGAAGTGGGAGACCGAGCATATCTTCGTGTGTCACCACTTCGTGGAATCAAGAGGTTTGGAGTCAACGGAAAGTTAGCACCCCGATTCATTGGCCCCTACAAAATCCTCGAACGTCGTGGAGAAGTTGCATACAAGTTGGAATTGCCGGAAGGATTGTCCGGAGTTCATGATGTCTTCCATGTTTCCCAGCTGAAGAAGTGTCATGCCGACATGGCCGATGTTCCGTTGAGAGACACAGTGCCCCTAGAGGGCATACAGCTTGACAGTGATCTGACTTACAAGGAGAAACCCGTCCGTATTCTCGAGACTCCAAGCAGAGTCACCCGCAGCAAGGTCATCAAGTTTTGCAAGGTGCTGTGGAGTCACCACACCGAGGAAGAAGCCACCTGGGAACGCGAAGAAGATCTTCTTCGAGACCATCCGCACCTATTTGCTAGCCAACCCGAATCTCGAGGGCGAGATTCATCTTAAGGTGGGTAGGTTTGTAACATCCCAAATTTCCTATTTGGAATGTTTTACAATTATAGCTAAGCATCCTATGCATCCTGTTTGAATTTGAATGCCATTTGAAGTTTCAGAGAATTTTGAGTTTTGAATTTGAATTTCAAACTTTGGCATGTGGGAAACATTTCAAAAACTAAGCCTGATAAATACTTGATCAAAAGTATGAGCGGAGCAAACATGACACTCCAAAAATATCAGAAGAAAACATTGCCAAAAGATTTGGATTCAAATTTGAATTCTATTTGAATTTGAAAAAAATAGATTTTTATAAAGTTTGGATTTTGCCTTTGGAAAAATGTTCAAATGAAAGGGAATATTCCCCTGATCATTTTGGTATATATATACCCTATATAAAATAATTATAGATATGGTTTTATTTTTGTTTTGTTTTATTTAAAAAATAAAGAAAAACCCCCTCGGCGCCAGCTAGGCCACCCCAGCCCAGCCAGCAACAAGACCCTCCACCCAGCGCTTTGGCCCAAGCCAGCCGGCCCACTAGGCCAGCCGACCGAGCCAGCCCAGCTCGCCTCACCCCTCGCCCCAGCGCCCGAAAATGCTAGGCCTCGGCCACCCGCTCGACCCGCCTCTCTCTCTCTCGCTGACCCGTGGGACCCGCCTCTTCTTCCCCTCGCCCGCGCGACCTCGCTGGAGATCGACCGATCCCGGGATCCGGATCCCCGATCGCCTCGATCTCCCAAGCGAGCCGACCCCAGGCTATAAAAGCCGAGCCTCCGCACCCCATTCCCCCGAGAGCTCGCCAGACCCCTCTTCCTCCCGCTCGGACGTCGCTGAACCCGAGCTCGCCACCGCCGCCAAAGTCGCCGCCGCCGCCACCCTAGTCCTCTCCGACCACCCCAACACCACCGAACCCCTCCCGACCTCGTCGCAGCTCCCGACGACTCGCTGGCTCGCCGGCGCCTTGGACACCCCGACGCACTCTTGCCGCCGCCGCCGCCGTCGCCGGAGTCCGGTAAGCCCCCGGCATCGCCCTCCCCCGTCCGATCCTAGATCAAGGGCTAGGATTAGAACCCCCGAAGGGGTAGGTTTTATTTAGAAAACCGGCCGGTCCAATCGGCTTATTTTAGTTTAGGTTTTTTTTTAGGCCGGTTCGTTTTAGTTAACCCTAGAGCCCGTTAGGCTATCTAACGCACAGGGCACAGTATAGGCCCATTAGGCCTTTTTCTTTTATTTTGATTTTCTGTTTTAGCCGAATAGTTTCTGTTTTCAAAAATGTATATCTTTTATTCTGTTTAATATTTTTAGATGATTCTTTTTTTTGTTGGATTGCAAATTTTATGTAGTTTCTGTAGAATATATATTTAGCTATGTTAAAAATAATTAAAATTGCTTTATTTTAGTTTTGGTCAGAATAGTAAATCTGCTATAACTTTAGTTAGAAAAATTATTTTTGCATGATTCCTTTTGTCACCACTTTATTTTGACATTGCCAAACCCTAGAAATTAACTTGGGTATTTTAGGATTAATAAATAATTAGTTTTAGACAGAATCCTATTAATCCTAATTAATTAACTAGTTCCTGTTTTCCTATTTAATTAATTAGTAAATGAATTTATTTTTTACTTGTGATTAGTTATTCTAGGTTAGTTTATGTCACTCCATTAGATGAACTTTTATTTATAATTAATAAAAGTTTTAAATTATTTTCTTAATAGAAATTGGATTAGGCCTAAAATGAGTTTTATAATAGCTTTTAATTATTTCTTTTTGCTCCTATTTGCTTAGTGAAACCTTTTCTGTTAAGTTAACTAAAACCATGATTAGGTTATATTAAGGAATTTTTGTTATATAAAAACTATTTTTGTTATTGTTTGGAGTAGGGAAAAACTTTGAATTGGTTTCCTTGAGTTTTTCCTTTTGGATTTGGTCTTGGTTGATTTGTTGTGTTATGTTACTTTTGTTATGTTATGTTAGGTGATCCTATTGCTTTGTGCTTATTGTGCTATTGTTTGTCTCGGTAGAGTTTCCGGAGTGCGAAGCTTGCTACTACGACTCTTTAGCTTACGAGGATCATCAGCAAGGCAAGTTTTGATCATGTTATTTCTATACCTATGTTTTTGTGCATTAGAAGTTGTCACCACCCCACCATGCATGCAGTAGTGAAATCTTGAAGTCATTAAACTTGAGTAGTATCATGTGGTAGGATGAACCAATCCCCTTGTTACCATGACCCCGGACGTAGTAGTTACTTTGCTATGCTCAGAGACGGATTTGGGATGAGTGAAATTCATAAGCAAGATGTGAGAGTCAATGATGATGACAACCCCATGAACTACAATGATCAAGATGGACTTGGAAAATCACTACTGGGTGGAGGATTTGTTGACGGGCACCTGGAGCACCCAAGGTGGCGGGATGCATGGAGAAGCGCCATGACATCCTGCGGAAAGCTTCACCCAGCCACGAAGAGAAGGATGGATGCCCCATGACCGAAGCTTACTGTGCAGCCGCAAGCCATTATGGGCTCTGCTGGGTTGACCCTAGTAGTGACGCTGGCTGGACGGTACTACGAGAAGTAGACGAACGGTAGGATTGGATGGGTACCGGCAGTGGCCAGAAGAACTCTTTGGAAGACCCTGTTTCATTCGTCCCGTCTTCAAACACCATGAAGTGCGAAGACTTTAAAGGAGGGAATGATTCTTGCGGGGAAAGTGCGCAACCCTCTGCAGAGTTTAAAGATCTAATCGATTAGCCGTGTCCCCGGTTACGGACATTTGAGCCTCTGGAACTTGGAAGTATTCGGATATCTCAACACTAAAATTAATGAATTAATTTGAGGGTTTATGACTTAATAATTTGGGAACGAGATATTGGTTGGCGGAACCATCTCAATAACTACCAACAATTGTAGTAATTTGCAAGCAAGTCCATTGTAGTAGGATAAAATTTGCTTTTCGCAAAATGATGAAACTTAGAGCTCCACAGCCAAAAATGCATATAGTGTTAGTAACTTTATTATTGTTATTCTTCATGACTTGCCAGCTTATTCCAAAAGCTGACCTACATGGCTGCAACGTATTATGTTGCAGAGATATATTCCGATCAGGGTGAGGCTACGCTCGCTTGGCGATTGCCCTTTGAGTCGGATGGACTCGCTTATCTTCGACGCTCCGCAGTGTTATTAGTTTATTTCTCATGAGTTGGCCTTGAGCCGAATTTATTCCTTTGTAATAAAGACTCTATATGAGAATCGTTTAATGATATTCAGGTGTGATTGAACTTTGATTACTTTATCGATGTACTGTGAGTACCAGCATGATCTTGGGATGGTACAGACACAGAGATTTGACCGATTTTGGGTCAGGTCGCTACAGAGGTACTTCGGAGGCTACCATTATCGAACACTCTTGAAAGTAGTGTCGCAGCTTCCGGGATGCCATGAACACCACGTATGCTATCTTTTGATAGTGTGGGTACCTGGACTTGCATGGAGTTAGGACAGTGGACACATAGTAAACCGGTTTTTGAAGAGGGAACCGGTGTCCGTCCGTTTCTCGTTCGACGACGAGCACCGCGCTGATAACTTGATGTGTTGCGGCGATATATAATAGCATTGGTTCGCCCACGTTGGGCGTAGCCAGGACCGGATTTGTTGCCAAAATGGCTTTTATTTCTTCGAGTCCGGTCGTGGCGGCCTCCATCCACTCGAAGTGTTCGGTGCGCCGGAGGAGGCGGTAAAGAGGTAACGCCTTTTCTCCCAAACGGGAAATAAAGCGGCTTAGAGCCGCTACGCATCCCGTCATTTTTTTATTTGTTTGAGGTCTTTTGGAATATCCAATTGTGACAAAGCTCGGATCTTGGCTGGATATGCTTCAATTCCTCTACCGGACACAATGAAGCCCAGGAGCTTTCCGGCTGGAACGCCGAAGACGCATTTTTCCGGATTGAGCTTGATGTCATATCTTCGAAGATTGTCGAATGTGAGCCTCAAGTCGTCTACTAAAGTTTCGACGTGCTTGGTTTTGACGACCACGTCATCTACATATGCTTCCACTGTTTTGCCGATCTGGTTTGCCAGACATGTCTGAATCATGCGCCGATATGTTGCGCCGGCGTTTTTGAGCCCAAAGGGCATTGTGTTGAAGCAGAACGGGCCGTATGGAGTGATGAATGCTGTTGCAGCTTGGTCTGGCTCCGCCATCTTGATTTGGTGGTAGCCAGAGTACGCGTCGAGGAAGCACAATGAGTCGTATCCTGCTGTAGCGTCAATAATTTGATCAATTCAGGGGAGGGGGAAGGGATCCTTTGGGCAAGCCTTATTAAGGTCTTTAAAATCAACACATAGGCGCCATGATTTATCCTTCTTTGGTACCATCACCAGGTTTGCTAGCCAGTCCGGATGTTTTATATCTCTGATGAATCCGGCTTCCAAAAGTTTGGCTAGCTCCTCTCCCATGGCCTGTCTCTTGGGTTCAGAAAAGCGCCGAAGAGCCTGTTTGACTGGCTTGAATCCTTTGAGGATATTTAGGCTGTGCTCGGCCAGCCGATGTGGGATTCCTGGCATGTCTGAAGGGTGCCAGCCAAAGATGTCCCAGTTTTCTTGTAGAAATTCTCGTAGTGCGATGTCTACATCAGGGTTTAATTGTGCCCCAATGGAGGCCGTCTTTGCAGGGTCCGTTGGGTGGATTTGGAATTTGACTATTTCATCCGCTGGTTTAAAAGAAGTGGACTTGGATCTTTTATCAAGTATCACATCGTCCCTGTTCACCGTGGAGTGCATCGCGGTGAGTTCCTCGGCCGCTAGGGCTTCGGATAGTGCCTCGAGGGCTAGTGTGGCTGTCTTGTTTTCCGCGCAGAGTGCTATGTTGGGATCACTAGCGAGAGTGATGATTCCGTTAGGTCCGGGCATTTTAAGCTTCATGTACCCGTAATGGGGTATAGCTTGAAAAATTGTGAATGCCTCTCGTCCTAATAAAGCATGATATCCGCTGTTGAACGAGTCCACTTGAAATGTGACCTCCTCAGACCTGTAATTGTCCGGCGAGCCGAACACTACGTCCAGTGTGATTTTTCCTGTGCAGCATGCTTCCCGGCTAGGGATTATTCCTCTAAAGGTTGTGCTGCTTCGCTCAATGCGGTTCAAGTCTATTTCCATTTTTCGGAGGGTTTCCTCATAGATGAGGTTTAGTCCGTTGCCGCCATCCATGAGTACCTTAGTAAGGCGAAAGCCGTCCACTATCGGACTGAGAACCAATGCGGCTGGTGCTCGGGCTATTCGGAATTTAGGTTTGTCACCGAATTAAAGGTAATAGCCGTGTCACCCATGGATTTATTGTTGCTACTTGGTAGACTTCGCAAGGTTATGGAGTGTTCGCTGCATGTTATTAGATGCGAAGTCTCAAGACTGTTAACACCGTCTTGGTGTTGCTGGTCCAGGATTCTCAAACTAGAAGCTCTTTGCCACTTTTGGCCACCTGCCGTAGTATCCAACATGCTCAAGGCTATGAGTTGGAGTGGCGCCCTCGTGCTATGAATTTTGCAGGTCCGCTTAGCAAACCCTCCAAGACGTTCCGCACTTTTAGGGGTTTTGGTTTTTTGGTATTTAACCCAGGTGCTTGATAATGATGCACCCTTTTATTTCGGACTAGGGATGTATTCGAGGCCGGATTATCCCAAAATTTACTTTCGGTTTTCCAGGCGCTCTCCATCGCACAATACTTTTGTACTATGGTCACCAAGACAGCAAAACGTGTAATTTCGCGGCGACTTATGGCGTTTAGGATTCCCTTGTCCGTGCAATTATTGCAGAAAATTGGGATTGTGTCCTCCTCTCGGCAGTCCTATATCCTGTCCATAACCAGGAGGAATCTGGCCCAGTAATGATGTGCTGTTTTAGCGGGCTCTTGCCGAATTCGAGAGAGATCGCTAATGTTAGGGTGGCGGGTGGAACTAGATCCAGAACCCTGTGCAATTTAGGACTCAGGGGCCGAGAAGTTTCCGAACTCGAAAGTTTGGATTTTTTAGTGTTATCCAATGAGTCCAACCCGCCGCCTGACTTTAAGTTCAGGGCTTGATCGACATCCGTCCCTCTGCGGGAATCCGGCATGGAGGGATCGGGAATCCGGACGTAGCTAGTCCTTAAGATAGAAGAAGAATTGCCGCATTGCTCCTCTATCACGGCAACATGATGGGTAGCCTGGGGAGAGTTGATCTCTCTCAGATCGGTTTTAGGCCCAATCCGGTCGTAGTCTGTGGCGACTCCTGTGCGCGCGCGATCCAAGAGCTCGATCGATCTAACTGTTCGGCAAGTTCGAACTAAAATGGAGATTGGTTTTGATGACTCGAGAGGTCATCGTCGGTAGCGGCGAACTAGCGGTCATGAGAAACCGCCTAGCGAAGAGTCGACCAAAGGCCAAGGCTTCTTTGGCGATGGTATCGCCTTTAAAGACGAGATGAGGCATCCTACCTGATTGCGACGGAAAATAGGAACTCTCAATGAAAGCACCAATGTCGGTGTCAAAACCGGCGGATCTCGGTAGGGGTCCCAACTATACGCCTAGGCGGATGGTAACAGGAGACAAGGGACACGATGTTTTACCCAGGTTCGGGCCCTCTCGATGGAGGTAATACCCTACTCCGCTTGATTAATATTGATGATATGGGTAGTACAAGAGTAGATCTACCACGAGATCGTAGAGGCTAAACCCTAGAAGCTAGCCTATGGTATGATTGTTGTTGTGTCCTATGGACTAAAACCCTCCGTTTTATATAGACACCGGATAGGTTAGGGTTACAGAGAGTCGGTTACAATAGTAGGAGATCTACATATCCGTATCGCCAAGCTTGCCTTCCACGCCAAGGAAAGTCACATCCGGACACGGGACGAAGTCTTCAATCTTGTATCTTCATAGTCCAGGAGTCCGGCCAACGGTGATAGTTCGGCTATCCGGACACCCCCTAATCCGGGACTCCCTCAATCATCATGACATAGTTTACTTTTGTCATATTGCCATTGCATGATCATGTAGTTGACATCATATGTGTGGCAAAGCCACCATGCTTTATTTCTCATACATGTCACTTTTGATTCATTGCACCATCCCGGTACACCGCTGGAGGCATTCATATAGAGTCATATCTTCTTCTAGTTTCGAGTTGTAATCCTTATGTTGTAATCAATAGAAGTGTGATGATCATCATTATTAGAGCATTGCCCAATCAAAAAAAAAGAGAAAGGCCAAAAAAAGGAAAGGCCCAAAAAAAAAGGGCAATGTTACTATCTCTTTTTCCACACTTGTGCTTCAAAGTAGCACCTTGTTCTTCAGGCAGTGAGTCTCATATATTGTGCTTCAAAGTAGCACCATGTTTTTCATATAGTGAGTCTCATAGGTTGTCCTTTTATACTAGTGGGAATTTTTCATTATAGAACTTGGCTTGTATATTCCTACGATAGGCTTCCTCAAATGCCCTAGGTCTTCGTGAGCAAGCAAGTTGGATGCACACCCACTAGTTTTCTTTTGTTGAGCATTCAGTTATAGCTCTAGTACATCCGTTGCATGGAAATCCCTACTCCTCATGTTGACATCAATTGATGGGCATCTCCATAGCCCGTTGATTATCCTCGTCAATGTGAGACTTTCTCCTTTTTTGTCTTCTCCACACAATCCCCATCATCATATTCTATTCCACCCATAGTGCTATATCCATGGCTCACGCTCATGTATTGCGTGAAGGTTGAAAATGTTTGAGATTATTTAAGTATGAAACAATTGCTTGGCTTGTCATCGGGGGTATAGAAGTTGGGAACATCTTTGTGTGACGAAAATGAAGCATAGACTAACTATATGATTTTGTAGGGATGAACTTTCTTTTGCCATGCGATTTTGAGAAGACATGATTACTTTAATTAGTATGCTTGAAGTATTTTTATTTTTATGTCAATATGAACTTTTGTCTTGAACCTTATGGATCTAATATTAATACCACAATTAAGAAGATTTACATTGAAATAATGCTAAGTTGCACTCCGCATCAAAAATTCTTTTTTATCATTTACCTACTCGAGGACGAGCAGGAATTAAGCTTGGGGATGCTTGATACGTCTCCAACGTATCTATAATTTTTGATTGCTCCATGCTATATTATCTACTGTTTTGGGCAATATTGGGCTTTATTTTCCACTTTTATATTACTTTTGGGACTAACCTATTAACCGGAGGCCCGGCCCAGATTTGCTGTTTTATGCCTATTTCAGTGTTTTGAGGAAAAGGAATATCAAACGGAGTCAAAACGGGACGAAATCAACTGGAGAAGTTATTTTTGGAAGGAAAGCATCCGATGGACTTGGAGTGCACGTCAGGAGATACGGGAGGTGCTCACGAGGATGGGGGGCGCGCCCACCCCCCTAGGGCGCGCCCCCTACCTCGTGGGGCCCCCGTAGCTCCACCGACGTACCCACTGCACCCATATATACCTACGTATCATAAACTTCCAGAACAGAGATTAGATCAGGAGTTCCGCCGCCGCAAAACCTCCAGAGCCACCAAAAACCAATCGGAACCCTGTTCCGGCACCCAGCCGGAGGGGGGAACCCTCACCGGTGGCCATCTTCATCATCCCGGCGCTCTCCATGACGAGGAGGGAGTAGTTCACCCTTAGGGTTGAGGGTATGTACCAGTAGCTATGTGTTTGATCTCTCTCTCTCTCTCGTGTTCTTGATTTGGCACGATATTGATGTATCGCGAGCTTTGCTATTATAGTTGGATCCTATGTTTCTTCTCCCCCTCTACTCTCTTGTAATGGATTGAGTTTCCCCTTTGAAGTTATCTTATCAGATTGAGTCTTTAAAGATTTGAGAACACTTGATGTATGTCTTGCCGTGCGTATCTGTGGTGACAATGGGATATCACGTGATTCACTTGATGTATGTTTTGGTGATCAACTTGCGGGTTCCGCCCATGAACCTATGCATAGGGGTTGGCACACGTTTTCGTCGTGATTCTCCAGTAGAAACTTTGGGGCACTCTTTAAGGTTCTATGTGTTGGTTGAATAGATGAATCTGAGATTGTGTGATTCATATCGTATAATCATACCCACGCATACTTGAGGTGACATTGGAGTATCTAGGTGACATTAGGGTTTTGGTTGATTTGTGTCTTAAGGTGTTATTCCGGTACGAACTCTAGGGCTGTTTGTGGCACTTATAGGAATAGCCCAACGGATTGATTGGAAAGAATAACTTTGAGGTGGTTTCGTACCCTACCATAATCTCTTCGTTTGTTCTCTGCTATTAGTGACTTTGGAGTGACTCTTTGTTGCATGTTGAGGGATAGTTATATGATCCAATTATGTTATTATTGTTGAGAGAACTTGCACTAGGGAATGTATGAATCCTAGGCCTTGTTTCCTATCATTGCAATACCGTTTACGCTCATGTTTATCACTTGTTACCTTGCTGTTTTTATATTTTCAGATTACAAAAACCTATATCTACCATCCATATTGCACTTGTATCACCATCTCTTCGCCGAACTAGTGCACCTATACAATTTACCATTGTATTGGGTGTGTTGGGGACACAAGAGACTCTTTGTTATTTGGTTGCATGGTTGTTTGAGGGAGACCATCTTCATCCTACGCCTCCTACGGATTGATAAACCTTAGGTCCTCCACTTGAGGGAAATTTGCTACTGTCCTACAAACCTGTGCACTTGCAGGCCCAACAACGTCTACAAGAAGAAGTTTGTGTAGTAGACATCAAAGGCCACGAGCGGATATGTATTCACTCATGGAGGTGGTGCTGTTTCTTGGAAGTCTTGCAAGCAGACCATCTTAACGAGGTCAAAAATGGAAGCAGAACTCACAGCACTAGATACAGCTACGGTCGAAGCAGATTGGCTTGATCGGCTCTTGAATGACTTGTCGGTTGTTGAGAAGCATGTACCATGTATCCTTATGAACTGCGACAATCAAATTGTGATCACGAAAGTGAGCAGCTCAAAGGATAACATGAAGTCATCAAAACATGTTCAAAGAAGGTTAAAGTCTGTCAGGAAAATGAGATACTCCGGAGCAATTGCATTGGATTATATCCAAACGTCAAAAAATATGGCAAATCCTTTTACTAAGGGTCTATCACGTAATGTGATATATAATGCATTGAAGGAGATGGTTATGAGACCCACAATATGAGTTGTTCACAGTGGTAACCTAGTCTTTGTGATCGGAGATCCAGTGAATTAGATGTGGAATACAAGTTGTTGGTCAACTAAGAGGAGAGTATCCTTACAATTTATAATACCACTCCATGAAGATGCAATACTCTCATAATTTGCATGGCAGTTTGATGTATATTTTAATGTGTTCTAAGTGGCTTATTTAAGTAGAGATGTTGTCCTGCGGAACATCTTTTGAAAAACACACCTATATTAGTCTGATTGTTAAACGTTGCAATCTATGAGAGTAGGGGGCTCTCTAGTAAACTAATGAAAGGCCTCGAAGTATGACGCATAAGCTCCACCCGCGTGGAAGACCCACGGTAGCCCAATATTGGTCAAGGGTTTGTGTGAAGCTAGATTCGTAGAAAACTTGCAGTTCAATAGTCCACTATTCAAGTTTCTTACTAGTGTATCATAGAGTTCTAGGTGGAAGTTCAATTTAACAGTCTCCACGGCAAAGCCGGTATATAAAACAATGTTTTGGAACCAAAGGAAAATTTTGTGTGTCTCTGGGATCTGGTGGGAGATTGCTGGAATTTAGTCTAGTTTTGCGCCAACCCAATAGTATTTTCAGAAATTCCTAATAAATCTTAAAGGCCCATTTAGCCCGTTCGTGCAAGGCAGGAGGTGGGACTAACACTACTAGAAAATAGGCTATTAATGGCGCATCTATTTTGGCTATTAATGGCTCACTATAGGTGCGCCATTACTAGCACGCCATTAGTAACTGTTAGTAAGGGCGCACATTTGGTGCGCCATTACTAATGGCGCACTATAGGTGCGCCATTACTATCCCTAGAAGTGCGCCATTACTATCTGACTTAGTAATGGCGCACCACATAGAAGTGCGCCATTACTAACAAAAATTTCCAATTTTTTTTAGAATTTTTTTAGAACTTGTTTCTTTCAGAATTTTTTTTTCGTTTTTTTCTTAATCTTGGGTCACTATGGCTTAATCTCGGGTCAATATGCTTAATCTCAAGTTAAATCGCACTCCGTGGTCAAACTTTCGGAAGGTCACCCATCCTCACACTACTCTAGCCCGAGCATGCTTAACTTCTCAGTTCTATCCAACCCCAGCACCAGCTCACTTAACAGGCACTTGTTGATATATCTATCATATCAATCCTATTAAACCTTGTTGATGTCTAGGACTTTGTTCATGTTCATGAGTGTGATGAAATTTTGAAAAATATTTCAAACTTCCGGTCATATTACGTATCATATTTTGAACATTTTTTCCAAAAAAAATTCGAAACCAATTTTTTCTATTACTAGTGGCGCACCTAGCAAATGGTGCGCCATTACTAAGTTTGAAATTTTTTCCATTCCACCCTGTAGATCTTAAAAGCCCCGTATCTTTTTTCTGTTAGGTTTTTGGGGATTCTAAAAATCTTCAACAGCGTTCCCCCAGTTGAATTCGGATGTAACTTTTCGAGTAGATGATTTTCATATAAAAAACTTTTTAATCCGAGTTCGTATGCAAAAGTTATGCCCATTTTACTAAATTCCAGAGAGATTTTGCAAATAAACTCGAAATTCATATTTGTAAATTTTCCCAACAACAAGACCACATATCAGATGGGAAAGTTATTTTATTTTATTTTTTTGACATTTCCATCATTTTATTTTATTTTATTTTAAACTGAAAAGGCGGTCCACAAGGGGGGTGCATTTAGTAATGGCACACCTTCACAAAGTGCGCCATTACTATGTGTATGACTTGGTCAAACCTTGGTCAAAGTTAGTAATGGCGTGCGCCATTACTAAGTTTGACATAGTGATGGCGCACCTATGCAAAGTGCGCCATTACTAAGTTTGACAAAGGTTTGACCCAGTCATACACATAGTTATGGCGCACTTTGTAAAGGTACGCCATTACTATGTCAACTTAGTAATGGCGCACCTATACAAAGTGCGCTATTACTATGTGTATGGCTGGGTCAAACCTTGGTCAAACTTAGTAATGGTGCACTTTTCACCTGGTGTGCCATTACTGTTTTGGTTACTAATGGCGTACCTACACATGGTGCGCCATTACTATTTAGTAATGGCGCACCACATGTATAGTGCGCCATTAGTGTCCATATTGGCTATAGTTGTTTTTCTAGTAGTGTAAAGTTTAGTCCCGCATTGATAGTTTGGTAGGAGTTGTACCTCCTTATAAGGGAGATTATTTCCCCACATGTATGAGCATGAGAACAAGAAGTCCACCTTGCCACACCATGCCTCGCCTCGTCACGATGCGGGTTGCGGGAATGAGTCGAGCCGTTGTCTAAATTTTTGCCATGCACGACTGGTATACGGAAGGTCACACGGGAGCTGAAAAGCTTTACTGTAGTGGATATTGAATACGAATGTTGCACCCTTCGGCTGCTGGCTGTCCATTTCATCTTTCTCTTTTCCTTCGCCTCCCATCGCTGCTTTTGTTGTTGTTCCATACGTCTTCTGTCGCTTCTCCATACGTCTTCATGTTCTTTCTATTTAAGATCCTACCACAGTTTTTTGTTCTAGCCTCTGTTCTACATATGTTATGTTCTAGTTCATATGTGCAGATGCTATTTGCCTTCACTCTGCTAGATTACATGACTTGTTTCATCTCTACTATAATATTCATGTTTTATCTACTACTTCTCTTAATAAAATCATATGGTAAATTGCTCATATTTCCAACAATAGTATCCTTGGGATAAGCTACAATGTAGCGTTTGTCTGATTTGGTACCGAGCCTATTTGCTTGTATCCCAAAGTTTAAGAAAAAAAGGGGTTTCTTCCTATTCCATATCTCATATGGTGCCAATTCAACAGGCTTAGACGGACGCTCTGTTTAGTGTAGAAGTCCCAAAAGGATCATTGTAGTTCAGTTAATGACATCATCGACCTTACCATGTGTAGCAAGGTTCGATTATGACACTCGAATACTCCATTCCTCTGTGGTGTTTTGGGTGTGATAACCCACAAGTATAGGGGATCGCAATAGTTTTCGAGGGTAGAGTATTCAACCCAAATTTATAGATTTGACACAAGGGGAGCCAAAGAATATTTGAAGGTATTACCAGCTGAGTTGTCAATTCAACCACACCTGAAGATTAATTATCTGCAGCAAGTAATCAGTAGCACAGTAATATGATAGTTTTGATAATAGTAACAGCAGTAACAGTAACAGTGATAGTAGTAATTTTGTAGCAAGTGTAACAGTGATGATAGCAGTAGTAACTTAGCAGAAACAATAAAAGATAAATTCGTTGGCATTGGATCGGTGACTCGTTGGATGATATTCATCATGTGACAGTTATAACCTAGGGCGATACGGCACTAGCTCCAGTTCATCGATATAATGTAGGCATGTATTCCATAAATAGCCATACGTGCTTTATTAAAAGAACTTGCATGATGTCGTGGAATTAACACGTCAGATGTCCTCATGAAAGGACTTAGTCGTGGAGCCATCGCAATGGGTTAGCTTGAAGGGGTTAAACCGGACAAGGGACACGGGAGTTTATACTAGTTCGGCCCCTTCGATGAAGGTAAAAGCCTACGTCTAGTTGTGATGGGATTGATCGGGTTTCGATGACCAGGGAACAAAATACCCTTGCCTGAGTCTCGAGTTGTTGTTTGTTGTCCCTGAGACGCCGCCGGGTCGTCCCCTTATATACATGGGTTGACGCCCGGCCGGTCTACAGAGTCCCGAGGCCGACTCATACAAGTGTTCGGCTCGGTCTCTCCTTTCCTTATCTTACAACACAAGTTACATCACTATGGCGGTTTACCACCACGGGCACTAATCCGCCTTTGGGCTCCGGGCCTCTAAGCTTCATAGTAAACCGCCATCTTCTGGATCTTGTGGGCTTCAATATAGTTGAGGGTGAACCGGCCCCTCCTGGGCGGTTTACACTTAGTAGCTATATCCCCAACATTAGGCCCAAATTGATTTGAACCTGTTCATGTCAATCTTCAACACTTAGAAAAATCCTGTAGATATCTTCCTTCACTTCTCATAAACCGCCATGATATCTTCCCTTTTATAAATCTTGTTAAACCGCCGTGATGTCATCCTCTGGACACAGCAACAGATCATCATGACGTCATCTCTGTAAAAAAATGAATAAAAAGATTCCCTTCATTTAATGTCATCCCGGAAATCGAGGCGACAGCTACGCCACTTGCCGCTTTTGTCTCCTTGATTCTCGCGCCTGTCACTTATCCTCTGCCTTATTATAAATAAGCCTGACGGGCCTTTTCATTTTTCTCCCGTTTCTTCTCATCTTCCTCCTCGCGACCCGAAGGACCTCCGCGTCGCCGCCGCCGTCGCTCTTCGGATCTGCACCGACCAAGGCCGCTGCATCAACCTGTTTGCTCCAGAGACCTTGCCGCGCTCCTCCGCCGCCGAGTGGCCCTGGTAAGTTCACGTTTCGTAACCCTAGATATTCATTAAAGTTTTTCGAGTTCATCCATGTCTGCCGCTGTTCATCAGTTCTTCCGTGCTCCTCCTTCTAGTTCTATGTACTAAGGGTATATAGATGTGCTTGATAGGTTTGAACTGCAGCTAGATCTATTCCGTTAGTTCACCGTACTGTAGCATCTTACTGCTTCTGAATAAACTCCGCCTGGTTCGTCTCTGTTCCTCTTTAGCGCCATTGTAGGGCTCAGAAACTTTTTCTTCAGTTATCCACGGTAGATCTGAGATTACACTGTCATACTGTGAAACTGGTTTTTGCAACACTTAGTAAAAATTATGAATCTTGGCCCTTCTGCCTCTAGGCGGTTTAACTTTTGATAGCCAATCCGCCATATATCATTAGCCCTCTCTTAAACCGCCAATTGAACCTTACATAGTATTTTTCTCCAGTTTAACACTGAGTTGTTCACTTTAAACCGTAAATTCTTAAACCGGCACTTGTTTTTCCTTTCAGTTCCCCCTTCCGGAATGACGAAACAATTCTATGCTTGCAATTGGGTTCTGTCCCAGATCACAGAAACACAAATCAACGGTTATGTCACCACTGGTGTTTTAGCCTCAAAAAGTATTCTCCACTGGCGTATTCCGGGATCGGAATGTCCACCTGAACCTCAAGAAGGAGAGGTGATTGTTTTTATGAAACACTTAGACCGGGGATTCAGTCCGCCCGGATCAAAAAATTTCCCGGATGTCCTCGCAAGCTTCCAACTCCATCCACAAGATATTGGTCCGAATTCTGTGTCCAATATATGCAACTTCCAAGTATTCTGCAAAGTCTATCTTCAAGAGGAGCCAACCGTGGAGCTATTTCGGGACTTCTTTCATTTGAACCGCCGTACAGAATTCTCAGATGGTCCCAACACAGAGCTTGGTGGTGTTTCAATTCAGAAAAGGAAAGAAGCTGACTTCCCTCATGCAAAACATCACAGCCATCCCAAAGATTGGAATCAAACCTGGTTTTACTGCCGGAACACTGCCCCTGATGGAAAAAATCCTTTGCCGGGTTACCGCCCTCACCGGCTTAGCAACGGCCACCCATTACCTTTACGCTTGACCGCCGCAGAACGGAAGAATTTTGCACCTCAACTCACCAAGCTCCGGGCTCTGATGGCCAACGGTTTAACTGGCATTGATCTTGTCCGCTGCTGGGTTTCTTAGGCCATTTTACCTTTAAGCCGCCGCCCCGGATTGATGCATGAATATACTGGTGATGTCAAAGACCCTCAACGATATCACGACATAGTAATAACCGAGCTTGAAGTTACTGAATCAGTGAAGAAGATGCTTGATGAACCGATCTCTGCATGTAGCCATACCGGGTTGGCTCCGTTTTACGTCTCCAATAAACCGCCAGCGGTAAAGTTCATCTCAACACTTTACCGATTTGCTTCCGTATTGATTGTGTACTAACCTTTCCTTGTCTTAATTTCAGGCTAACAGCTCCTTTTGGAAACGGACTAAACCGGCCCGGGCTCCTCGTGTAAAGACCAAGGCCACCAAGAAAGCTGGCAAGAAGAAAAACACCGAGTCTTCTGATCCGCCAGAAGAGGAAGAATTCGACGCTGAGGTAGAACTTGACTCACTTGGTTCCTTTTTCATCCATCCTATTGACAATTACTATTCCCAGGATGATGTTGAGGCCAGCCGTGCAGAACATGTTGAGGTAATTCTTCTTTCTTCCGACTCAGATCTTGTACCGGTTCAAAGAATTCGCCGCATAGTCCGGAAAGTAAAACAATCTCACCCCCTTGCTCATTTGGATCCAAAATTTTCTTTGGAGACACAGCAAGTTGAAGAACGTCGCACAACCCGGCATAGCGGTCAACAAATCACATCTTCCGGTTTAGCTGATACGCCAACCCGGAAACGTCGTCCAGAGGTGACTTGTTCTCCTGAAAAGCGTTATCCTTTGAAAGGTTTCTTCCGATGCCCTCTCAATCCGTCTGACCCGAATTACCAGGCTTCTTCCAACTCGTCTGGCGGTTCATCAAACACTCAGCTGCCTCCTCTCAAACTCGTCGCTGGGTAAGTATATTACTCCTTAATTTGTTTCTTTTATTTGTTGGTTTACCATGTTCTAATCTTTGATGTTGTAGTGCCAAGGCTCGATTAAGTAAGAAAGCCAAGACCAGCGACCCTATTGTTGATGTTGATCCAGAGAAGACTCCAGAGCATCATGGCAAAGACCCTGAAGCTGCTATAGACAGCTCTGCTGGGAAAGAGCAAGATGCTGATGCTAACCCGCCAGAAGTTGAACCGAATGTAGAAGCTGATACTTCACATCCTCCTGCTCCTCCAAGTCCAACAGTGGAACAGCGGGGCTCAACTGCTGATCCGCCAAGCCCTGCTACCTAAGCGCCAAGCCCTGTGAAGAATGTCAATTCATCCAGTCCGGCTAAAGATGATGACGTTGTTGTTACTGGTACTGCGTATACCGCCCCTGGTAATCCGGTTATTCTATCAAAGCACACTACCAAGGATGAATTTGCTGCTATGAGCAAGGGGAAGGAAAAAAATTGATTGGTCAGCTTATGTCGACCTTTCTGCTCAAGAGCTTCACTCCGGCCTCTTGAACCGGCTTTACACAAGCCGTGATTATGAAGCCGGTTCAGTAAACCTGACGAAGGAGCGCTATGAGGTAAACAATGTTGCTCTTTGCCCTGTACCTTCATTGCATTGTAGCCCCCAAGGGCCGGTTTGTCTTCAGAAAGTCAAACCGGGACGTTGTATATTCCATACCATACTTTATGAGATTTCCTTTTGTATTTCTGATCAAACACACATTAGCCCCCAAGTGCCATGATTAAAACTTGTATTAATCCTTGGGACTTCAATAATCAGCATAAAAATGATCCGCATTAGCCCCCAAGTGCCAAGTGTATAACTGGTTAGATGCTTGGGACTTTGACAAAGGTATTAACATGCTCTTTTACTGCTGCAGAGTGAGATCAACCAACAAGTCTGACAGATTGCTGACCTTCACGAAAATCTGAAATCCCAACAAGCCGAAACCACCAAGGCCAAGGATGAATTGAAAACCGCCTTAACCACCATGGAGCAGCTCAAGGAATGGTACAAGTCTCAACAGGCCAACTGGGATGCTGAAAAGGCTGGATTGCTAAAGCGGGCCGAAAACGCTGAATCAGCTCTTAAACCAGTGACGGAAGAGCTTACTGGATTAAAGCGCCAAGTCCATGCCATGAGCTCTGCAATATTTGGTAAGTACTATTTACCAAGGCTTTATGAATATTCCGCTTTGAAATTTTCTCCGGTTTAACATGAACTTCTTGAACCGCTATAGGCAGGCGCATTGCTCATCTGGGTTCTGATGTACAGAAGAAATTCAAGGCCGCGTATACACTGATTGAACAGTTATATACCGGCGTACAACGGGTTATCTGCGCCACTTCGTATGTCAGTGCGGCTCCAACACTGATCAAGGACACGCTGGACCGGCTATCCATGGCGCCAGCGCAGATAGAAGAGTTGAAGCGATCCGCTGCCCGGGCTGGCGCTTTACTAGCACTGACTCGAGCCAAGGCATGGATAGCTGATCTTGATCCGGCTGATATAGCCAAGGGCTTCCCCAGTGCACAGGAAAACGGCGAAGTATTTGACAACGACGCCCTCAAACAAGTAACAAGGGAGATGCGTCCTCTGGCGAGTCAGTTGGCAGAAGAGGCTAACCTGACGGTTCACATATCTTTCTACGATGCAAACAACAAACGGGTTGAAGCTGCTATTCCTGAAGTGCAGAACTTGGTTCCACCAATCCGTAAGCACACTTACGCCCCTAACATTGATCCAGCTGAGCTTATAAATGAAGAAGATGTCTTCCAGGCTTTAACCCGGATTGACTGGACCACCAATGACTTCCAGCCATTGGATGGGGAAGAGGAGGCTGAACCGACGCCAGATGACCCATCTACTTCACATCAACCCGGCGATGAAGCTTAATCCGTCAAGTCGGTTGATACATCAGAAACTGTCCCTTGTGAAACAATTCCATATTTTGGGCCTCTTAATGCCTTGTAATAGGATAGCAAAAACTATTTTGAGCTGCTGCCATCGTGCAGAAGGAGATACTTTATGTGATCCGCCATGTCAATGCTAAGTTTGGTTCAGATATGCTGCCATCATAATATGCAACTCCTGTGTGTGCATAAAAAGAAAACAGGGTCCTGGCGGTTTACCGCCGGACGGGTCACAATGCCCAATAAAAGGGCTAATTGATAATCAAACCGTAAAAATATGAAATTATGCATACCTGTGATGCAATATCCCTGTTTAGTTGGCTGGTTAACTTTGATTGTAGTAAGGGTGAAAACCCAAATCTGAAGTTCTCTGTACAACCCCATCATGTACTGACGTTGTATAATAAGTCATACCGGGTGATGATATACACCAGATGATCAAAGCTGATGACTGGTAGTCAACGCTAGGCTGGGTCAACAAACTCCGGTTTTAAGAATAAGGTCTGTCAACGTGTAGTTGCAAACCAAGCCTGTTTAAAGAATACCGGGCTAATAAAATAACAGACCAGGCCAAGAAAATCAGTTTAACATAAAATTCAGCAACACGCAAATAAAACCGTGTAATCAAGGCTTTTTGAGGGCTGCCAGGCCCAAATTCGAGGCTTTTTGTGGGCTGCCAGGCCGCTGAGTTGAACCATTTAACAAGGCCTTTTAAGATGGACCTCCAACTAACCAATCACCGTTTTAACTTTGACAAGTTCAGGGTCTCAATGAGAGTAACTGTCAAACGTTCGGAGGGTCGTGCCAGGATGACCTGGATAGGAATGTCTTACTTGATGAAGGCAGGTTAACCCGGGGTTTTAGGTAAATATACCAGGCTTCCAAGCCATGGGTCGATACCCAGCTACAAGGGTCCATTCAAACTCCTTGGTATTTGACACAAGAAGCCCCCAAGTAACGTGATGAGGTGTGCTCATTGGGTGCCTATGTTTGAGTTGTGCATAGCATCCAGACTCTCTTTGGCCCCTTGGGTGTGAAGCTCCCAAGCTTTGTGGCTTGACAGCCGGTTTAACAGGTAGTACTCCGCTTTGTCGGCTGAAGCCCCCATGTAACTCAAAGGATATTTGAGAAAAAATAGCAGAAGCCCCGCTTAAAGCAAGGATGCTAATTTATTTATTGATCATAATATATACATTATCGAAATATATACATAAGAGGAGCCTATGGCTCAAGTGTAATAAGGCCGGAGGAGAGCTATGTTCCATGGCCGCCGGGTCTCCTCCTCAGAGTTGCGTGAGTTGTCTCGAACGTCAATGAGGTAGTATGATCCGTTGTGCATGTCGGTCTGATCCTGGATGAGCCGGAGCACAAAGGGTCCTTCCCAAGGCGGGGATAACTTGTGCATGTCGGTATGATCCTGGATGAGCCAGAGCACCAAGTCACCTTCTTGAAAGGTTCTTGTCCTAACCCGGTGGCTGTGATAACGCCGTAGATCTTGTTAATAAACCGCCGATCGAGCCAGAGCCATATCCCGTTTTTCATCTAACAGGTCCAGTGCCTCTTGGCGAGCTTGCTCGTTGTCCGCTTCAACATAATTAGCCACCCGAGGCGAGTCATGACGTATATCACTTGGGAGAACCGCCTCTGCCCCGTATACCATAAAGAAAGGCGTGTAACCTGTTGATCGATTGGGGGTGGTGTTGATACTGCACAACACAGAAGGTAATTCTTCCACCCAACAACCCGGCGTCCGCTGCAAGGGAATCATGAGCCGGGGTTTAAGACCCTTTAAAATTTCTTGATTAACTCGCTCCGCTTGACCGTTGGATTGAGGGTGTGCCACAGATGCTAGGTCAAGCCGGATGTGCTCTCTCTGACAGAAATCCTCCATCTCACCTTTGGAAAGGTTGGTACCATTATCCGTCATGATACTGTGTGGAAAACCAAAACGGAAGATAATCTTTTTGAGGAATTGAACCGCCGTAGCTACATCACACTTGCTAACAGGCTCCACTTCAACCCACTTGGTGAATTTATCAACTGCCACCAACAGGTGGGTCTTCTTGTCCTGGGAACGTTTAAAGGGTCCCACCATATCAAGCCCCCAAGTAGCAAAAGGCCAAGTAATGGGAATCATCTGTAGTTCCTGCGCCGGAATATGAGCTCTGCGTGAAATTTTTTGGCAAGCATCACATCGCTTTACCAGATCCTCCGCATCAGCATGAGCTGTCAACCAATAAAACCCATGACGGAAAGCTTTTGCAACCATGGACTTTGAACCGGCATGATGACCACAATCCCCTTCATGAATTTCCCGTAGGATCTCTTGGCCTTCTTCCGGAGAAACACAATGCTGAAATACACCTGAAACGCTACAGCGGTGTAACTCGCCATTATGAATAACCATTGAATTGGACCGCGGACTATCTGTCGAGCCAGGACTTTATCATTTGGTAACTCGCCCCGGCTCATATACGCCAGATATGGAACCGTCCAATCTGGGATAACGTGTAAAGCAGCCACCAACTAAGCCTCCGGATCCGGGACAGCCAAATCTTCTTCTGTAGGCACCTTAACAGACGGGTTATGCAAGATATCTAAAAAGGTGTTAGGAGGTACCGGTTTACGCTGAGATCCAAGCCGGCTCAAAGCGTCTTCTGCTTCGTTTTTGCGCCGATCGATATGCTCAACCTGATACCCTTTGAAATGTCCCGCCACAATATCTACCTCACGCCTGTAAGCTGCCATGAGTGGATCCTTAGAATCCCAAGTACCAGAAACTTGCTGAGCCACCAGATCAGAATCTCCGAAACAACGAATTCGACTTAAGTTCATCTCTTTGGCCACACGGAGACCATGGAAACCCTGTACACCAACTTCTGCCAATGTGGATAGCATTGTTTTGACTCGATCAGGACTTCGCTGATGTAGTATACAGGTTGTTGAACCGGATACTCCTTCCCAGCTTCTTTACGCTCAACCACAATTGCCACACTGACCGCTCGGGCATTGGCAGCCACGTATAACAGTAAAGGCTCATGATCAACTGGGGCTGCAAGAACCGGCGGTTCAACCAACTGCCACTTTAGCTCCTCAAAGGCCGCATTGGCTGCGTCACTCCAGACGAAATCATCCGTCTTTTTCAACATCTGATACAAAGGAATTGCCTTCTCTCCCAAACGACTGATAAACCGGCTAAGGGCTGCAATCCGACCTGTGAGACGTTGAACATCATTGATACACTTCGGTTTAGCCAGGGATGTGATTGCCTTAATTTTTTCTGGGTTGGCCTCAATTCCCCTGTTGGATACCAAAAACCCGAGAAGCTTGCCTGCCGGAACACCAAAAACACATTTATCCGGATTAAGCATCATCATGTACACCCGAAGATTGTCAAACGTCTCCTTGAGGTCATCGATCAGTGTTTCCTTCTTCCTGGATTTGACCACAATGTCATCCATATAAGCATGAACATTACGCCCGATCTGCGTGTGAAGACAATTTTGCACACAACGCTGATAAGTTGCCTGAGCACTCTTGAGCCCAAAGGGCATAGAAACATGGCAGAAGGCTCCAAAAGGAGTGATGAAGGCTGTCTTCTCCTGGTCCTTAACTGCCATCTTGATCTAATGATATCCTGAATAAGCATCCAAAAAACTCAAGCGCTCACAACCCGCCGTCGCATCAATGATCTGATCAATACGTGGGAGAGCAAAGGGATCAGCCGGGCAAGCCTTATTCAAGTCCGTGTAATCCACACACATACGCCAAGTGTCGTTTTTCTTAGGAACCAGCACCGGATTAGCCAACCATTCAGGATGAAAAACTTCGACGATAAAACCAGCAGCCAACAGCCAGGCTACCTCTTCACTAATTGCCTTGCGTCTTTCTTCATTAAAGCGATGAAGAAATTGCTTGACTGGTTTAAACTTCGGATCAATATTAAGAGTGTGCTCATCGAGTTCCCTCGGTACAGCTGGCATGTTAGAAGGCTTCCATGCAAAAATGTCCTGGTTCTCACGGATGAACTCGATGAGCGCGCTTTCCTATTTTGGATCCAAATTGGTGCTGATGCTGAACTACTTGGACGAATCTCCAGGTACAAAGTCAACAAGCTTAGTCTCGTCAGACAGTTTGAAATGCAAGGTTGGGTCATGCTCAGTGGTGGGCTTCTTCAGAGGGGTCATATCTTCCGGATTAACATTCTCCTTATAAAACTTTAGCTCTTCTGTAGCACAAACCGCCTCAGCATAAGCCGCATCACCCTCCTCACAATCCAACGCGATTTTTCGACTTCTATGAACCGTGATAGTCCCTTTATGACCCGGCATCTTGATCTGCAAATAGATATAACAAGGCCTTGCCATGAATTTTGCATAAGCCGGCCGCCCAAACAACGCATGATACGGGCTCTGGATTCTTACTACCTCAAAGGTCAATGTCTCAGACCTAGAGTCATGCTCATCACCAAACACAACTTCCAAAGCGACCTTACCTACAGGATACGCCGATTAACCTGGTACCACACCATGAAAGACAGTGTTGGACGGTTTAAGATTCTTATCTGTCAACCCCATGCGACGGAATGTCTCATAATACAGAATATTGATACTGCTTCCTCCATCCATGAGTACTTTGGTGAACTTGTAACCTCCCACCTGAGGTGCCACCACCAGAGCTAGTTCACCCGGATTGTCAACCCGGGGCGGATGATCCTCCCTACTCCACACAATAGGCTGTTCCGACCACCGCAGATAACGTGGAACGACCGGTTCAACAACATTGACTGGCCTCTTGTGAAGCTTCTGATCACGCTTGCACAGACTAGTGGTGAACATGTGATACTGCCCACCATTCAACTGCTTTGGGTGACTCTGGTAACCCGACTGCTGCTGATTCCCTTGATTATTCTGCTGGTTATTTCCACCTTGGTTGCTTTGGTTGCCATAATTACTCTAAAACCCAGAGTTTGAGCCGCCGCCACCATGGAAACCTGGACCTGAACCGCCCGACGGACCCTAATCATACCGGAAAAGATCAGAGTTCTTGAACTCCTTCATAATATGACAATCCTTCCAGAGATGCGTTGCAGGAGCCTCCTTGGTCCCATGCTTCAGGCAGGGCTGATTCAACAAACACTCCAGATTCATCGCCCCACCGCGCTGGGGCGGTTTACCTTTTCGGCGCTGCACATTAGCGTTAGCTACAAAATCTGAATCCGCTTTACGCTTACCATTATTCCCATGGCCTCCTTGGTTGTGTTGCTGTCCCTTCGCACCGCCATTCTTCTTTCCCTTCTCCGGTTTCTCATTATCAGAATCGGCATACTTTACCAAGGCTGCCATGAGGGTTCCCATGTCGCTGCAATGGCGCTTGAGCCGTCCCAACTTCATCTTCAGTGACTTAAACCGGCAATTGCGCTCCAGTGTGATAATCGCTTGACCAGCGTTAATCCGGTCGGACGAGTGTAAAACTTCTGAAACCCGGCGCACCCAATGAGTTGTGGACTCGTTCTCTCCTTGAACACAAGCATCCAGATCTACAATGGACATGGGCTGCTTGCACGTGTCTTTGAAATTGGCTATAAACCGTGCTTTCAACTGATCCCATGACTCGATGGAATTGGCTGGCAGATTTTTCAACCAAGTACGGGTTGTTCCCTCCAACATCATTGTGAAGTACTTTGCACAAGCTGCTTCATCTATATCTAGCATCTCCATTGCCATCTCATAACTCTCGACCCATGCCTCAGGTGGCTGATCCGCCGTGTAGTTAGGCACTTTGCGTGGACCTTTGAAATCTTTGGGCAAAGGCACATTACGGAGAGCCGGAATAAGGCACGACACTCCCGTGAACTGAAGGCAAGACCGGTGCCTCGCTCAACTCGACGCTGCTGGCTGAACCTGGGCGGGTTGATAACGGCCCAAAGCGGCATCCCTTCGTGCCCTGCCATGATCCACCACATCTTGAGCATTACGATGCCGCGCGCTGCTAGACACCTCTGGTTCATCTATACGCCTGCTATAACTTGGGCTCGGACGAGGGGTTGAATGAATTCTATCCCGACTATATGAATAAGCCTGCTGCTGTACCACGGCGGTTTGGAGAAGATCTCTCGCCCGCCGCGTCTCAACTGCTGCTATTGAATCACCTTCCATCAGAATGGCCGCCAGGCGTGAAGCTGCGGCAAACATGTTATCCAGAGGGCTCGAGAAGTGACCCGGTGGTGTAGATACGTATTGCGGCGGCTTATCTTTTCGTCGGGGTGGCTCCGTTATCGGTAGTTGATCCGGAACTGTCCTAGGCGCCTCCGTCCGGTTTGCAGCTACCGGATTGCTTGGCCCAGCGCCTGGCGTCTGAAAGAGATTTGACCCTTCGTACACCGGTGGCAGACATGACAGGTACTTCCTTCGCATTACATCCTGTGATGCGGTCCGATCCAGCATGAGCTGGTAATTCTGTGCCTGTATCCGCTGTGATTGAGCATCCAAAGCGGCCCGCTCTTCAGCCATCCTAACATCCTCAACTGCCAGGTCCTCCTTAGCCTGTGCTATTTGGTCCTTCAGTTTCGCAACGTCCGCATTGTGCTGATCCCGCGTCTCCAGGGTGACTGTTGTGGTCAACAAGGTCGCCCAGGCGTCCATTAAATCAGAGAGGACTTGCGCCGGACGGCGCGCCGGGACACCTGCCGTGGCTGCTGATCCGGTGTTCATCGCTGCGGGTGGATGAAGACTGCAACATGGGCTGTGTTCCGGCCATGTAAACAGCAACCCGACTTGGCGGTTCAAGAAGGTCCGGAATACTGTTGCCATCGGAATATCCTTCGAACACACCGCTATGAACCTGGTACAAGGACTCAGTTTCGCCAGTGGATGACTCGCCGTCGGAGTATACGGTCGTCTCGCCTTCAGACACCGGTTCAGATCCGACCCCATGAACACATCCTACGAACGCACGCTTCATGGCTGGCTTAACCCGGGCTGGAATCGCACGCTGAGCCGTCTCAACGAGGTCGGTGCAGATGTCCGGCTTAGGGCCCGGTTCGCCGATCTTGCCGAAGAAGACATGAATTTCGCCGAAGGGGACCCGGTACCCGTACTCGATCAAGCCGGCCTCGGGGCCCCATCCTTCGTCGTCGATGTAGAGCTTGCCGCGACGACTTTTAGTCATCCGGCCGATCACGTACCCCTTAAGTCCTTCATAGCAGCCCTTCAAGAACTCGACACCATCATGTGATAGCCCCACGGTGGGCGCCAACTGTCGTGGAATTAACACGTCAGATGTCCTCATGAAAGGACTTAGTCGTGGAGCCATCGCAACGGGTTAGCTTGAAGGGGCTAAACCGGACAAGGGACACGGGAGTTTATACTAGTTCGGCCCCTTCGATGAAGGTAAAAGCCTACGTCTAGTTGTGATGGGATTGATTGGGTTTCGATGACCAGGGAGCAAAATACCCTTGCCTGAGTCTCGAGTTGTTGTTTGTTGTCCCTGAACCGCCGCCGGGTCGTCCCCTTATATACATGGGTTGACGCCCGACCGGTCTACAGAGTCCCGAGGCCGACTCATACAAGTGTTCGGCTCGTTCTCTCCTTTCCTTATCTTACAACACAAGTTACATGACTATGCCGGTTTACCACTACGGGCCCTAATCCGCCTTTGGGCTCCGGGCCTCTAAGCTTCATAGTAAAGCGCCATCTTCTGGATCTTGTGGGCTTCAATATAGTTGAGGGTGAACCGGCCCTCCTGGCCGGTTTACACTTAGTAGCTATATCCCCAACACATGACATCTTTTGTCCTACCTTCCCATGGCAGCGGGGTCCATATTGTAAACTAAGGAATATTAAGGCCTCCTTTTGATAGAGAACCGGAACAAAGCATTAACACATAGTGAATACATGAACTCCTCAAACTACGATCATCACTGGGAGTGGGCTCGGTTGTTGTCACTCTAGGGTTGCCGGATCATAACACGTTGTAGGTGACTATAACTTGCAAGATTGGATCTAAAACATGGATATAATGATGATAACATAAACGGTTCAGATCTGAGTTAATGGCACATGGGCCCAAAGTGATAAGCATTAAGCATAGCAAAGTCATAGCATCATCAATCTAAGAACATAGTGGATACTAGGGATCAAGCCCTACTAAAACTAACTCGATTCACTAGTACGCATCGGTCCTAAACAAACGGTTTTTAACCCCTTTCCGCGATGGCATTCAGAACCGTCGCCACGTGAGTGTGGGCGATAGGGGGGTCCTTCCCACACGACCCAGAAACCGTTGGGGATATGCCCTCCTGGCACACACGCTCGGCAAAATGAGGTCGTGTGCGACCGGGAGCACTCAAATACAAAAATACGTACAGTAGTGCTAAAAAATACAATTATATAGACGAAATTTCCGGTCGTAAGTACATCCCACACAGCCAGTCACCCCTAAACATTTCCGTTCGCATATACATCCCACACAGTCACTACAAGAAAAACGTTTGCGCAAGGTGGCGTAACACAAACAGTTTTGAAGAGAATGTCGTGTGTGATTGTTCATTGATCCAACATGGTTTATTCCTAGAAACTGTGTGCGTTGCCTGAGGTCATCGCCCATGGTGGTTTCTCATTAACCGTTTGCAATAGGAAAACCCAATTAGCAAGCTAATTGCCCTATTATTAATAATCCATTTACTAATCTAATTGACATTCATATTAAGCACATAATATATTCCATTTCCATATTAAGGAAGCAGGATTTCATAATTGAAATACATCGGAGTACAACATGATATAGCTTCAGCACTCAGCTACCCCATTACACAACTGCACCAGCAGCAAGTTTCACATGCAACATCTAGAACCTTTCGAAATTAGCATCATAGACGGTACATAGAGAGATGCATCTCATCTGGAAAACTGCTGAAGCGGAAGGAGAATATTGAGCCTTCATTCATGTTGAAGGTCTTTGCAACTTTAGATGATTGACCGTCCATCCTTCGACCTCTTCAGGAACACTTCAATATTGAACCATGGGTGTTGTATGAAAACTTTCCTCACCTCCTGACCACAGAGGTGGTTTGAGAGGTAATCATCAGTGAATCCTGAAAACAAGGATGTGCATAAATATCTTCTCTATATTGGAAATGGGGCAAAGGAATACAAAAATGCAAGGTATAATAGTTAGTACCATCTTGTAAACCTCAGTGCTTCCCATTGTTTCCCTGCAACACATATAAGGTAGTTAGTCATCAGGTTAAGTAAGGGTGTGCATGCTATCAGTAAAATATGTTGATGATAAATGAGCACATTGCAGATTCATCGGATTAATTCAAGTCACATGGAAAACCCATTTATCCAAACCAAGCATGATTAATAACTAAGAAATATAGCACTTGTATATGTTTCTCATGTATTAAGTGCAGCCAAATTTGATTTATTCCTCACATGGTATACAATAACAGAATGCAGCCACAACAATTAAACATCGCATTGCAGAATTGAACCAAGCAGTTAACTAAACACCACAACAAATGAACCAAACGTCAACTGAGCACCACATTTGCACAATATAACATACTCCTAATAGAAAATCAAACAGTTAACCAAACCAAGCATTCTTAACAACTTGGAAATATAGCAATTGTATTTGTTTCTCATGTATTTAGTACAGCCAAATTCGATTTATTCCTCACATGGTGTACAATAAGAGAATGCAGCCACAACAATTGAACATCGCATTGCAGAATTGAACCAAGCAGTTAACTAAACACCACAATAAATGAACCAAACGTTAACTGAGCACCACATTGCACAATATAACATACTCCTAATAGAAGATCAGACAGTTAACCAAACCAAGCATGCTTAACAACTTGGAAATATAGCAATTGTATTTGTTTTTCATGTATTTAGTACAGCCAAATTCGATTATTCCTCACATTGTATACAATAACAGAATGCGGCTGAGGGAGTCCTGGATTAGGGGGTCCTCGGACTGTCAGACTATATACATTGGCCGGACTGTTGGACTATGAAGATACAAGATTGAAGACTTCGTCCCGTGTCCGGATGGGACTCTCCTTTGCGTGGAAGGCAAGCTTGGAAATTCGGATATGTGGATCTCTCCCTTGTAACCGAATCTGTGTAACCCTAGCCCCCTCCGGTGTCTATATAAACTGGAGGGTTTAGTCCGTAGGACAACAACAATCATAATCATAGGCTAGCTTCTAGGGCTTAGCCTCTTCGATCTCGTGGTAGATCAACTCTTGCAATACTCATATCATCAAGATAAATCAAGCAGGAAGTAGGGTATTACCTCCATCGAGAGGGCGGGAACCTGGGTAAACATTGTGTCCCCCGCCTTCTGTTAACATCCGCCTCAGACGCACAGTTCGGGACCCCCTACCCGAGATCCGCCGGTCTTGACACCGACATTGGTGCTTTCATTGAGAGTTCCACTGTGCCATCGCGATAAAGGCTTGATGTCTCTTTTGATCATCGACAACGATGCGATCCAGGGAAAGGCTTTCCTCCCCAGACAGATCTACATATTCGACGGCTTCGTACTGCGGGCCAACTCGCTTGGCCATCTGGAGCAGATCGAGAGCTACGCCCCTGGCCATTAGGTCAGGTTTGGAAACTTGAACTATACGGCCGACATCCATGGAGACTTGATCTTCGACGGATTCGAGCCCATGTCAGGTGTGTCGCACAGTCACGACGAGCATGACTTAGCTCTGTCGTTGGATAGTGTTCGGGAGATCACACCTGCAGCTACTCCGGCCCTCAATCTGGAGCAGATCGTGCCATCCGAGGACGGGTGGATAGACCCCGCCACGGAGGCCGCGCACACAGCGGCGATAGAGCCGAATACTGACTTCACCTCCTATGAGACCCGTGTTGTCGGACACTTGGATTCGTCCCCGACCACGGGCTCAGAACCGCCGGCGCCCATGCCTATCGAATCTGATAGGGCACCAATCATGGAGTTTTCCTCCGCGGATATCTTTCAGCACTCGCCCCTGGGCGACGTGCTAAATTCATTGAGGTCTCTCTCCTTGTCAGGAGACCGTTGGCCGAACTATGTCCGGCTAGAGTGGGAAGCGGACGACGAAGAAATTTGTTCCCCACCCACCACCCACTTAATAGCAATAGTCGACGACTCAACCGACATGCTCGACTTCGGCTCCGAAGACATCGACGGTATGGACGACGATGCAAGAGACGAACAGGAACCACCGCCCGTAGGGCGCTAGACTGCCGCCTCATCATATGATATATACATGGTGGACACCCCGAAGGAAGGCGGTGGCGATAAGGCAATGGAGGATAATACCTCCAGGGAGCAACCCAAGCACCGGCATCACCGATGCCGCTCTAAGCCCCGCCATAGCAAAAGAAGCGATACCGGCACAAGAGACAATAACGCTCTGGGTAGTGCTGAAGACGAAGACAATCCCCTCCAGCCAGGCCTCGAGCGGGAGGATGGATAAGCTAGCCCTTAGGAACAGGCAGCAGACGGAGAATCAGAGGATGACAATTACATGCCTCTCTCCAAAGACAAGTTGAGCCTCGGCGACGAAGAATTTATCGTGCCCGAGGATCCCGTCGAGCAGAAGCGCTTCAAGCGCCGGCTTATAGCCACAACATGAAGAAAAAGCAACAACAGCTTCAAGCTAATCAAGATCTGCTAGCGGATAGATGGACTGAGGTCCTGGCGGCCGAGGAATACGAACTCGAACGCCCAACCAAGAGTTACCCAAAACGCAGGTTACTACCCCAACTCGAGGAGGAAGCAGTAAAACCTACACTACTAGCGTACGATGCGGCTGATCGGCCACCTCGTGGCCGAGACAGAGCGGCATATCAGCCCGAAGACCAGCCTGCACCCCGTTGCCTGTCAAACAAAAACACCAAAGCTCGGGGCAACACGCAGGACCTGCGAGACATATTGGAAAATAAAGCAGGACATAAAAGATCGATCTACGGATCACGAGGGTGCCCCCCAATGCGTGACAACGACCGTTGCGCCGGATATACTAACAAATCCGGCCGGGCCGAATACAGCAGACAAGACTCATATGAACTGCATCGTGATATAGCCCGGCGCAGAGGCGCCGCACACCCCCTATGCTTCACCAATGAAGTAATGGATCATGAATTCCCAGAAGGGTTTAAACCCGTGAACATTGAATCATATGATGGTACTACAGACCCCGTAGTATGGATAGAGGACTTCTTCCTCCACATTCACATGGCTCGCGGGGATGATCTACACGCCATCAAGTATCTCCCACTAAAACTCAAAGGGCCGGCTCGGCATTGGCTGAATAGCTTGCCGGCAAACTCCATCGGAAGTTGGGAGAACCTGGCAGACGCATTCCTGGACAATTTCCAGGGCACTTATGTGCGACCACCGGATGCTGTCGATTTAAGTCACATAACACAATAGCCCGGAGAGTCAGCCATGAAATTCTGGACTCGGTTCCTAACTAAAAAGAATCAAATTGTCGACTGTCCGGATGCCGAAGCCCTAGCAACCTTCAAACATAACATCCGTGACGAGTGGCTCGCCCGACATCTCGGCCAAGAGAAGCCAAAATCCATGGCAGCCCTCACGACACTTATGACCCGCTTTTGCGCGGGCGAAGATAGCTGGTTGGCCCGTAGCAACAACACAGCAAGCAAACCTGGCACATGAGAGGCCAGAGATAGCAACGGTAAACCACGACGCAACAAACAGAAGCGCCGCAAATATGGTGAAAACGCCAAAGATACGGAAGTTAATGCCGGGTTCAGTGGCTCTAAGTCCGGTCAGCGGAAAGGGCCACTCAGAAATAACAATTCAGATCCATCTAATCTGGACCGCATACTCGATCACCAATGCCAAATTCATGGCACCCCAGGAACGCCACCCACCCATACCAACAGAGAATGTTGGGTCTTCAAACAAGCCGGCAGGGCAGGCGCCAAAAATAGAGATGGGGGGTCTCAAATCGATGATGGAGATGAAGAGCCCAGACCACCAAGCACAAGAGGGCAAGAGAAATTTCCCCCGCAAATACAAATGGTGAACGTGGTAAACAACACCCACATTCCCAACCCGGACTGGATGCGCACCCTTAGAGATGTCGACTTAACGGAACTAGTCGTCCAACAATATAAACTAGGGCCGGTCACCTTCAACTGCACGGATCGTCAGGCTAATGCCAATCAGGGCAATCCAGCCGCACTAGTCCTCGACCCAATAATTGACGGGTTCCACCTTTCACGAGTCCTTATGGATGGAGGCAGCAGTCTACACCTACTTTACCAGGACACAGTGTGCAAGATGGGCATCGATCATTCGGTGATCAAACCCACTAAAGCCACTTTCAGAGGCATTATACCAGGTGTGGAAGCCAGCTGTACAGGCTCCATCGCCCTTGAGGTAGTCTTCATATCACCAGAAAATTACCGTACCGAAGAGTTAATCTTCGAACTCGTCCCTTTCTGCAGTGATTATCAGGCACTACTTGGACAAACGGCGTTCGCTCGATTTAACGCGGTGCCACATTACGCCTACCGTAAGCTCAAGATGCCCGGTCCAAGCAGCGTCATCACGATTAATGGCAAGGCCGAACTTTCCCTCGGCACCAGCGAGTACTCCGCTGCCTTAACATCAGAAGCAAAGAGCAGCACCTTGCAGCCGAACCTCGAGTCTACGGCCAGGCTCCCGGACACCGTCAAAGGACTCCAAACCACTTTGCGGCAGGATAGCCCAGCTCGTCCAGAACTCAAATAAACACTCCGGCGAAGGCCAGGACAGGCCGCACTCAGCGGCTCAACCGCTCTCTGGCACACAAACATTTTCTTACATTTCCTTTGCAGGTTCACCTTTGCGCCGACCAGGACGGGCGATATGGAGGCAGCTCGAACGTGCAAGGGAATCCTTAGATATTCCCCGTGATGACCATCCGACTATACTCCGGATACGCACGCAGCTTCTTCCCCCTGGTCTCAGCAGGTTCCACAGTCATATTTCCTTTTTATCACATTACATGTACTCATACGCATCGACGTACTATTCAAATACAACATGTGGATTCATATGACGCTTATCTGCTGTTATTTATTATTAAAATTCTTTTGTCAAGTGGCATCCGTACACCACGATATGCCTTCAAATATGCCAGGGGCTTCACTTAGGCATAATACGGCAATAAAGTCCGAACACCTTCACGGAAGTTCGGCACCCCGAACTTATAGCATTATATGCATCAGCTCCGAATCATGTCTTGGGTCAATAGTTGGGTTTGCCCGGCTCCCATGTTTTGGTACCTTACGTTCCGCTATATCGGCTAAGGTAGCACTGGGAGAACTACTGCGATTGTGTCCCGGTTCTTCCGGACGAGCACCTCAGTAGAGAAAGCCGAAAACTGACTGTCATGATACGGCGAGAGCTGGCAGCTGTTCGAGAGGTTGTAAAATCTTTAAGGATTTCTCCCGCATAATGCCATAACCAATGCAGCGTGCGATGGATCGGTTCTTCTTCCGATCAGGTGCTTATAGAGCCCCCCATGTGGTCTTCCGAACACCAGGGGTTGCGCCTACCTTCCTAAAGCTCCTATGGCTAAGTGAGAGCGATAAAGCCCTATAGTCCGATTGCCTGGTTCGTTGTGCTGAACACCTCCTTCGAAGGACCCAAAACTGGGATAAAGAGTGATCAGGTTTATCCCGAACACCCCCGTACTTCTTACGTGGGGGCAGAAGCCGACGACTGGCCAACTCTCAGGATTAATATATAAAACGGCCGTGCAGGAGGATAAACTTTTATATAACAGGAAATAAATAATATAAATGACCTTGTTCAAACATTACAAAGGACAACATGATTTGCATCCATGGAAATATAATGTCCTTGGTGCATAGCACCGCCGCAAGGTAGGATCCTTTCAGGACACTCTCATAATATAATTCGGGCATGCGGTGCTCCTTCCCCTCTGGCGGTCCTTCGGTCATCGGCTTTTCAGCATCCATCTTCCCCCAGTGCACCTTTGCGCGGGCGAAGGCCATTCACGCACCCTCTATACAGACCGACCGCTTGATGACATCAAGTTGAGGGCAGGCACTCACAAGCCGCTTCACGAGCCTGAAATAGCTGCTTGGAATGGGCTCGGCGGGCCATAGCCGGATAATCAAATCCTTCCAGGCTAGTTCCGCCGCCTTATGTAGTTCGATCAGCTGTTTCAGTTGATCGACAAAAGGCACCGGATAATTCGGTGCCAAATACTACGACCAGTAGAGCTTATCCGCAGTGTTCCTTTCTTAAGCTCGTTAGAATTGGGCGGCATCCAATATGCTGCGGGGCAGCTCGGCAAATACCCCTGAGAAATCCGAATTCAAAATTAGAAACATAATTTTCTCCTCAAATACTTGCTTTACATGCAAAAAATCCTTACCCGCTGCGATCTTCCTCGCCTCTTTGATCCCCTGCAGGGCGCTTTGGGTTTCCCCCCGGGCATCGCTCGTGGCCTGATGATCCTTGGTGAGTTCGGATTCTTTCTCCGTTAAACTCTGCTCCAAAGTCTCGCACTTCTTCACGGCCTCTTGAAGCTCCTGCTCAGCTTCAATAACCCTGGCCTCGTGCTTCTCACGAAGAGCCTGCTCTACGGCTGCCTTTTTTTCTCGGCCTCGGTCACAGCCTTCTTAAGAGCCTCGACTTCGGTCATCATCCCTAGCGCAAATCATGAAACATATTTTATCAGACTGAAAATTCATTCGCAATAAACGCGAACAAGACCTGCGCTTACCTTGTTTATATCCCAACTGCATTTTCAACTGGCCAAGTTCTTTCGCAATAAACGCGAACAAGAGCCCGCTCCAGACTTTGATTCAGCCCGGAGATCTCTGCAGTATGAGAGGCAGCAGCCGCTACAGACGCCTGCTTATAAAAGAAGAGAGATAGATGTCATCAAATGAGTCTTCCTGCGAATATAAATTTGATCCTCTGTCCGGTTCTTTCTTTCACCGATAAGTGTATCAGGGGCTACTATCCATACCATGACACTCTTCGAAACCTCATAAAACATACCTTAAAACCTTTTATAAGGCTGACACAGGCTTCATTCAGTCCACTTTCAGCAGACTGAGTCTTCTCAGTCACCGCACCCATAAGGGCACGGTGTTCATCGACAATGGAGGCGCTCTTCAGCGCCACCAACAAAGCATCCGACACCTTCGGTTGGACAGAGGTTGCCGGTGGAACTGGCACGCCCCCCCCCCCTAGCTGAGGGAGGCTGCCTGCTTGATTCCGGAGCCGTATTGGTCTCTGGAATTGCATCCGGATGGGAGCAGAATTCAAGATGGCCCCCGCCGTCAGCTCCCATGGGAATCTTCTCCCCCATGTGTCCGGCCCCTAAAGTTTGACCCTCATGTGCCGCCTTCACGGTCTTTTCCTCTCCTCCTTGGCCGGGGTCATTCTAGGACAAAGACTCGGTGTTATTCACCTGTTTGGGGGAAGGTGCCTTCGGGGGAGTCCCGCTCTCCATAGCATCCGCGCTCAGCGAATCCTCTAATGAGGATTGTTTGGTACGGGACCTCGCCGGACTACAAAAAATATGGCTTAGGTTAAAATATTATGCCATGATGAGTCTGGACGCATAAACGTACTCGGACTTTATATACTCACGAGTTCACCAGGGGCTAGGCCCTGGGATCCCACGCTAGGCCACTGTCTGCGGTGGCAGTAGACTCCTCCGGAAGAGGAGCTTTTCCCCTTTTAGGCGACTCGGCCTCCAAGTGTGCGGAGGCCATCCTCTTCTTTCTTCCCCCCCCCCCCCCCCGCGGGGGATTCATCTTCCTCCTCCTCCTCGTCCTCTTCGAAGGTGGAATGGGCATTGGAGTCTTCAGATATTGTGCCCGAAGTGCCGCGGCGACGAAGGCCGCCCCGGGTCTTTTTGGCCTCCTTCTCGGCCGTCTTCTTCGGCACCTTGTAAGGCGCCGGGACCAGCATCTTCGTCAAAAGTGGGACGGCCGATTCTTCGGGCAGCGGGGCCGGACAATGGATCCACTCCGCCTTCTTCGTCCAGCCCTAGGAGAGTTGGGGAAAACACGTTAAGCGTTTCCTTTGGGTTATGCGGATAAAAAGTATGATGACTTACCGAGCTTGCATGGCGGGACAGTTGGTACCCGCGGTCCTCGGCTGAGTCCGGCCATGATTTGCCGGACTTGAAAAGCACCTTCCAGATGTCCTTGTGCGAGGAGCCAAAAAGCTCTCACAAGGTTTGGTGCTTGGCCGGATCGAATCCCATAGATTGCAAGTCCGGTGTTGACAAGGCAGGATCCGGCGAACTAACATCACCTGGGCTACATTTACAAGTTCGATGTTCTTGTATTCCATATCTTTAACGCACGTCTGGAGCACCGACAGTTCGTCGGACGAAGACCAGTTCAGGCCCTTCTTAACCCAGGAGTTAAGCCGCAGAGGGGCTCCGGATCAAAACTCGGGAGTAGCGGCCCATTCCGTGCCGCGCGGCTCAGTGATGTCAAACCACTACTGTTGCCACTCCCTGACAGAATCATTAAAAGTGCATGTTGGCCATGTGACATTGGGAATCATGATCACCATAGCGCCCCCGCACTCGGCATGCTCGCCGCCCACTACCTTGGGCTTCACATTAAAAATCTTCAGCCATAAGCTGAAGTGTGGTGAGATGCGGAGAAAAGCCTCGCACACGACAATGAATGTCGAGATGTTAAGGAAGGAATTAGGGGACAGATCGTGAAGATCGATCCCATAGTAATACATGATGCCGCGAACGAACGGGTGGAGGGGAAACCCTAGCCCGCGGACAAAGTGAGGGAGGAATACAACCCTCTCGTGGGGTTCCGGAGTAGGGACGATCTGTCCCGCCGTCGGGAGACGGTGGCTGATTTTCTTGGCCAGATACCCGGCCTCCCGAAGCTTTTTGATATCCTTCTCCCGGACGGTAGAGGCCATCCACTTGCCTCCTGCTCCGGATCTAGACATTTTCGGAAGGCCTTTTTGGGCGGAGAAGATGAACGCTTGGATGCTGGAGCTCGAGCGAAGGGGAATGGATCGGGAAGAAGAAGGCGTGGGTAAAAAGGAGTAATCCTTGTCCCTTTATAAGGGCGGAGGAAACTGTGTGGCTACTCACCTGCCTGGTAAACTCGCTTATTCCCCAAGCATTGTGATTAATGGCGCGGTTGGGTTACCCACACCCGTATTGATGAGAATCCCGTGATAAGGGGACATGATCTCTGCTTCGACAAGACGTTCCGAAGAAAACCGCCTCACAATATGTGCAGTAGCTGGTTGAGAAAAATGGTTCGAATAATGACCAGACCACGGCGTGATGTCACGTTATCAGTAGATTAGATTTATGGAAATATTATACTCTCTACGGTGGTGTGTGGAATTTGTTTTGCAGAGCCGGACACGATCCTTGTGTTCAAAATCTTCTAATGGAGTATTCGGAGGAAGAACCCGCCTTGCAATGCCGAAGACAATCTGCACGCCGGACTCATCATCATTGAAGCCTAGTTCAGGGGCTACTGAGGGAGTCCTGGATTAGGGGGTCCTCGGACTGCCGGACTATATACTTTGGCCGGACTGTTGGACTATGAAGATACACGATTGAAGACTTCGTCCCGTGTCCGAATGGGACTCTCCTTTGCATGGAAGGCAAGCTTGGCAATTCGGATATGTAGATCTCCTCCCTTGTAACCGACTCTGTGTAACACTAGCCCCCTCTGGTGTCTATATAAACCGGAGGGTTTAGTCCGTAGGACAACAACAATCATAACCATAGGCTAGCTTCTAGGGCTTACCCTCTTCGATCTCGTGGTAGATCAACTCTTGTAATACTCATATCATCAAGATCAATCAAGCAGGAAGTAGAGTATTACCTCCATCGAGAGGGCCCAAACCTGGGTAAACATTGTGTCCCCCGCCTCCTGTTACCATTCGCCTTAGACGCACAGTTCGGGACCCCCTACCCGAGATCTGCCGGTTTTGACACTGACAGTAGCCACAACAATTGAACATCGCATTGTAGAATTGAACCAAGCAGTTAACTAAACACCACAACAAGTGAACCTAGCCACAACAAATGAACCAAGCAGTTAACTAAACACCAATTGAACAATATAACGTACTCCTAATAGAAGATCAGACAGTTAACCAAACCAAGCATGCTTAACAACTTGGAAATATTGCACCCTGAAGAATTGAACATCGCATTTGCAGAATTGAACCAAGCAGTTAATTGAACACCACATTGCACGACATATAGAACATATACACTATAGCAGAAGATTGCATGGTAAAAGTAGATAGCACAATTCACTAGAATTTGTTAAGGAAAGGAAGTAGCTAGCAAACTGAACATGGGTCCTTATAGTGATCTAATAAGACAAGCTACTCCTCATTGTCGGAGATATCAATGACGATTGGATCCTTGGACATGGGAGAGTGTGAGGCCTCCGCATCGTGGGTGCCCTCGTGGTAGTGGTGAGTTGCCTGAGCCGCTCCGGGCACCAACCTGCTGGCTCTCAAGATGAGGTAAGCACGTGCACACTGAGAAAACACCTCGTAGTCTTCATCGAAGGCACCAACAGTGGCCTCGAGAAAACACCACGAACTTTTGTTTAAAGCAGCCAACCGCATCGTGGCGTCGGGCACGAGGCATCAATGGTGGCCTCGACGGCGAGGTGCTCCTCCAAGATCTGGGGGTCAGAACGAATGGTAGCCATCGCGACCTCATCCGCGCGTGCGGCCGCGATTCGCTTCTCCGCTGCCAAATGCCCCTTGAGGTTCTAGCTGTACTGCGTGCACCATGGCTTAGGTTGGCGCTTATTTGGTGGAGGGGTCGGTGATTTGGGTGGAAGGTGTCGTGCTCGCGCCGGCGGTCGGGGCATGTGGGATGTTGAAGGAGGAGGAGGATGGGGGTCGGGTCTTGATTACCTGCCTAGATAGGCGAGGCCGAGCAGCATGAAGGAGGGTCGTCGGCGAGGAGGCGGCAGTGCTGCAAGAAAGGAGTGGAGGTTTCAACTTCGAAAGGAAGGCGAAAGAGGGGAAATGTGGATTTTGGTAAGGGGGAGGGGGCGGGGAGGTAGATATTTCCGCGGAAGCCAAAAATTTGGAATCGCTTCAGCCAAAAACTGGCGCACAAAGTGTCATCAGACACGGTCCCTTATTCAGACACGGTCCAAAGATATTTTGTGCTGCATCTCACACGGTTGGTTATAATAAACTGTGTGGGATCTACTTGATTTTTCATCTTGATTTGAATTACATAATGTGGTCACAGCGGCCATGGATGGTGTTTGAATTGCTAGACCTTTTATCTGCAGTGATCATAAAAGAATTGGAATTATTCAGGGTTCGTTTGGACATTTTTATGCATTAAGTGAGTTTTCAATGCATATATGTGCATAATTCAAATTTGAACTACATGCACATGCTCTAGTGCATATAAATTCGTTGAAAAATCAAATCTTTGTCCTTGGGTGCATGCTTAGGTCCCATGCAAGAAATGGGAATAAATTTCAAACACCATGGCACCGTTGATTGCCGGCAAAACATTGAGATGCCTGGTTTTTAAATTCTAGTAAATCCAAAACTCGTCTGAAATTCATGAAACTTGGCATGCTATCATGGAGCGGCATCAACATGCCATGGTAAAAAATTTGTCCCATTTGGGGCAGGTTTGGGTATATGCTTCTCACAAACGGGAGCTTCTCACAACAAGCATGATGGTTTTCGGTAGGGAACGTCCCACCTTTGGGGACGAAACGATATCCATTGCCTCTTATTGCTTTCAAATTTTTTTCTCATGTCAACATAGAACAAAAGGAGTGTTGTGTGAATTTTTGTGATTTTTCAGGGTTCGTTTGGACATTTTTATGCATTAACTGAGTTTTCAACGCATTTATGTGCATAATTCAAATTTGAACTACATGCGCATGCTCCAGTGCATATAAATTGGTTAAAAATCAAATCTATGTCCTTGGGTGCATGCTTAGGTCCCATGCAAGAAATGGGAATGAATTTCAAACACCAGGGCACCGTTGATTGCCGGCAAAACATTCAGATGCCTGGTTTTTAAATTTTAGTAAATCCAAAACCCGTCTGATATTCATGAAACTTGGCATGCTATCATGGAGTGGCATCAACATGCCGTGGTGAAAATGTTGTCCCATTTGGGCAGGTTTGGGTATATGCTTCTCACAAACTGGAGCTTCTCACAACAAGTATGATGGTTTTCGGTAGGGAACGTCCCACCTTTGGGGATGAAACGATATCCATTGCCTCTTATTGCTTTCAATTTTTTTCTCGTGTCAACATAGAACAACAGGAGTGTTGTGTGAATTTTTGTGATTTTTCATGGTTCGCTTGGACATTTTAATACATTAACTGATTTTTCAATGCATTTATGTGCATAATTCAAATTTGAACTACATGTGCATGCTCCAGTGCATAGAAATTGGTTGAAAAATCAAATATGTGTCCTTGGGTGCATGCTTAGGTCCCATGCAAGAAATGGGAATGAATTTCAAACACCAGGACACCGTTGATTGCCGGCAAAACATTGAGATGTCTGGTTTATAAATTCTAGTAAATCCAAAACTCGTCTGAAATTCATGAAACTTGGCATGCTATCATGGAGCGGCATCAACATGCCATGGTAAAATTTTTGTCCCATTTGGGACAGGTTTGGGTATATGCTTATCACAAACCGGAGCTTCTCACAACAAGAATGATGGTTTTCGGTAGGGAACGCCCCACCTTTGGGGACGAAACGGTATCCATTGCCTCTTATTTCTTTCAAATTTTTTTCTCGTGTCAACATAGAACAACAGGAGTGTTGTGTGAATTTTTGTGATTTTTCGGGGTTCATTTGGACATTTTTATGCATTATCTGAGTTTTCAATGCAGTTATGTGCATAATTCAAATTAGAACTACATGCACATGCTCCAGTGCATATAAATTGGTTGGAAAATCAAATCGGTGTCCTTGGGTGCATGCTTAGCTCCCATGCAAGAAATGGGAATGAATTTCAAACACTAGGGCACCGTTGATTGCCGGCAAAACATTGAGATGACTGATTTTTAAATTCTAGTAAAGTCAAAACTCGTCTGAAATTCATGAATCTTGGCGTGCTATCATGGAGCGCATCAACATGTCGTGGTAAAAATTGTGTCCCATTCGGGGCAGGTTTGGGTATATGCTTCTCACAAAACAGAGCTTCTCACAGCAAGCATCATGCTTTTCGGTAGGGAACACCGCACCTTTGGGGACGAAACGATATCCATTGCCTCTTATTGCTTTCAAAACAATTTCTCGTGTCAACATAGAACAACAGGAGTGTTGTGTGAATTTTTGTGATTTTTCGGGGTTTGTGTGGACATTTTTATGCATTATCTGAGTTTTCAATGCATTTATGTGCATAATTCAAATTTGAACTACATGCGCATGCTCCAGTGCATATAAATTGGTTGAAAAATCAAATATGTGTCCTTGGGTGCATGCTTAGGTCCCATGCAAGAAATGGGAATGAATTTCAAACACCAGGGCACTGTTGATTGCCAGCAAAATGTTGAGAAACTTTGTTTTTAAATTCTAGTAAATGTAAAACTCTTCTGATTCTTGAAATTTGGCATGCTATCATGGAAGGGCACCCGACATGTTGTGGTATTTTTCGTGTCCACTTTGAGAGAAGGCGCACTCGAATAATGACATCCAACAAAGGCATTTTGAAAAAAAAAATAGCTGCCAGTTTAATATCTCAAACGTTTGTATAATTTAAACCGTGTGCGTTCGGTTAACCATTCACGTGACACCACATGTCTTGGTTTTAATGGCTATAGGAGGTGCCGTGTGGACAGCTGCTTGACTGAACGGGAGGCATGCGAGCGCAGTCCGGTGCGCAAGCTCACCAGGAAGCGTACAAGCTGTTCAACGCAGGATCTGTGCATCTCTTCAACGCAAACGGTTCAGATTACGGTATGCAAATTCAAGCTAGACTTCGGCGCTAAGCCAAGAGAAACTGTGATTTGTCAAAATATGCTGCTAAAAATCAATATCACTATCTATTTTTTGCAACTAAAATTCAGTAATTGAGCATAGATTTCATTCATACTAGAGATTAAGCAGTCGTTCTCACAGAGAAGCGAGACAGCCTTGGACCGCCGCCCGCCTTGCACCCACTGGTCTATATTAATGGCGACGCCGAGCGGCCGCACCCCCCCCCATCCTCTCTACACACACAATTTCTCTCTCTCTCTCTCCGCCCGCATCCTCGAGCCTCTCTGAGTACTCAAAGCCGTCAGTGTACGAGGATGCCGCCGAAGCGCCCCATCGGAGGGAGTGGCGACGCCGGGGCTGCTGAAGCACCGGAGCATGGCGTGAATATGGAGACAGGGATTTCCGTCCCCGCCGACGAGGTGGAGAACGAGGCTGCCAACAAGCGGAGGCGGGTCAAGAAAGAACCGCAAGCGACTCCAGCAGGCCTAGACTTCATCAACAACCTTCCCGATGATATGTTGATAGTCATCATATCCCTCCTCCCAATCCAAAATCGGGCGGGTCCAGTCGCCATTTCTCGGCGGTGGCGCACCCTATGGCTCCGCACCCCTGTTGACCTCCTCCACGCCCACAAGCTCTGCCGTGGCTATCGCCAAAGCTTGGATGTGTTCTCCCAGATCCTCGGTAGTCACCATGGCCCAATAAAAGGCCTTATCGCGGGCAAGTTCCGTTCCAATGGCAAGGAGCGAGCCAAGCTTGACGAGTGGTTCCGATCCCGCGCCATAGATCAGCTCGACAAGCTAAGTTATAATGATGGGCATATGAGCTTGCTGCCAATGTCTACGCTCCGCTTCGCGCCCATGCTGCGCCTCGCCAAGTTCATGAATTGACATCCCCCCCTAATGACGCGCCTGCTCTTTTTCTACAACGACTGAAGCACCTCGAGCTCGTCGCCGTCCGCATCCCAAAGGATGACATGGAGCGCCTGCTCCGCAGCTGTACTACACTCGAGTTCCTTCGTCTTCAAGCGATGAATTGGTCGAGTACCTTGCACATCACCTCCAGGACTCTCCGCACTATTTATGTGTGTTGCTGGTGCTAAAACGAGAGATCACAAAAGGTGGACCGCAATATGGTCATCCAGGACACACCTTCACTTGAGAGATTACTTGTAGTTGATCAACAAGGCCCAACAAGAATCAATGTCATTTCTACGCTGAAATTGAAAGTGGTGTGCTACTCGTCTGTCAAATACTACAACTTATAAGTACAACAGTCGCCTTATATACCTCTCTTTCTTGATATCAACGTTATTTCTAGTTTTGAAGATGTATGTTCATCTGTCATCCAGCGAAGCTTCGCCTAGACTCTTGGCACAGTGAAGGTCTTGGCACTAGAATCTGTCATCCCCAACCTGGACCAAGTTTTCAGTTGCCTGAGATGCTTTCCGTGCCTGAAGAAGTTGTATATCAAGGTGATGTTCCTTCCCTGTTAAATGTTAACCATAAGGGAGTTCAATTTTTTGCACCTTTTCCCAAGTTTGCAATGACAATGTACTACGATTTCTGAAGGAATTTTGGAGGATTTCAGGGCATACACCCCCACCCCATATTGGTTGCTTCATTCATATGGTTACAATCGTCCATAAGCATTTCTCCTTTGGATTCATCTGTACTAGTTTTCTTAGGGAATTTTTCATCCAATCCAACCTCTTGTGAAGAAGTCTACATGTTCCTATATTGTAATCAAATGCCCATGTTAATCATGCCAGATCGAAGATGGCACGTTGGTGCATTTTACAAATCCTGCAAACCAAATGGGCATGTAGCAGTGTTCAAAACTGCATGTAGGCACTAACATGTTCTCTTCTTTTGTAGTGGATATTAGGTCCGGTGGAAGATGTTTATAACGACAATCACATCGAATGCCTGGATCTGCATCTCTCAAATATTACTTTGAACTCCTACCGAGGGACACCACCGGAGATTACACTCGCCAAGTTCTTTCTTGCTAGAGCAAAGGTGCTCAAGGTACTGAGGTTGAACACACATTTAATTAGGAAAGATAAATGGTGTGATTATCAGAGCCGGCTGGCACTGTGGAATGGAAGTGCCTCCAAGAATGCCAAACTTCGTATTGGAAGAGCATATGGCAAAGCAATTGGAAATCATTGTGTCAAACCCATACATTACTTGTCGACAGCTGATCCCTTTTCAGAAATGACGCGGTTTGCAATGTTTGAATTTGGGCATTGTAATCTTTGAATTTGAACCTTGCAATAATTATGGTATCTGTTATATTGAACCATTTCTGTTCTCTTGTCTCAACGCAAACAGTTCATCCGGGTGAACTGCATGTCGTACATCGCACACACCTTGATCTGGCTGACCGTTTCTTTTGTGTTGCCTAATCACAAACAGTTCATTCCGAGTGAATTGTATGTTGTACATCGCACACACCTTGATCTGGCTGACCGTTTCTTTTGTGTTGCCTAATCACAAATAGTTCATCCGAGTGAACTGTATGTTGTACATCACACACACCTTCATCTGGCTGCCCGTTTCTTTTGTTCCTCCTCATCGAAAATGGTTAACTAAACTGAACCGTATGCCCTGAATCGCACACGCAACTAAAATCTAAACCGTGTTTGATGCATCTGTCATCGCAAACATTTTGCACCTTTTTTGACGGTTTTTTACACCATCGTTTGCGATTATTGCATCGCACACAGTTTCATCGAAGGGTCTCTGATCGTAGTGTCACATTAGCAGCATCCTGCAGTAGTGATTACATGATGAATATCATCCAACTCCTCACCGACCAGCGAGCCTGTGAAGGGATTACTCACTCCCGGTGGGGAGCATCATGGAATTAGCGATGGAGAAGGGTTGGTGATGACGGAGAACGAAGATCCCCCTCTCCGGAGCCCCAAACAGACTCCAGATCTTCCCTCCCGAGGAACAACAGGGCTTGGCTGCGGCTCCGTCTCGTGGAACATGATAATTCTTTCTCCTTGATTTTTTTTCTGGAAAAATAGGATTTTATAGCGTTGGAATCAGGGTCTACGGGGCCACCCGGTGGGGACAACCCACCTGGGCGCGCCAGGAGAGGTGGGCGTGCCCCGGTGGGTTGTGCCCACCCAGGTGCCCCTCTCTAGCAGGTCTTGGCTCTAGAGATTCTTATTATTGATATAAAAAATCCTCGCGAAGTTTCGTTCCATTTCGAGAACTTTTATTTCTGCACAAAAAAACCATCATAGTTCTGCTGAAAACAGTGTCAGTCCGGGGTTAGTTTCATTCAAATCATGCAAATTAGAGTCCAAAACAAGAGGAAAAGGATGAGAAAAAGTAGATACGTTGGAGACGTATCAACTCCCCCAAGCTTAAACCTTTGCTTGTCCTGAAGCAATTCAGTTGATAAACTGAAAGTGAGAAAGGGAAACTTTTACAAACTCTTTTGCTCTTGTTTGCATAAATAAGCTTAAACAGCATCCAGGTTTTCACCCAACATTATAACTAACCAAGTCGACAATAACTCTTAAAGATTATATTAACTCATAGCAATGACATAATAAGCTAGCGAGCAATAATAAGATATCTCAAACAGCAACACGTTGTCAAAACAACCATGATATAATATGACAATAGTGGTATCTCGCTAGCACTTTCTGAGACCGCAAAACATAAATGCAGAGCACCTCCAAAGTTCAAGAAGCGACTAAACATTGTAATTCATGGTACAAAAGATCCAGTCATGATGCACCCAACATTTGCTACACACAATGCATAAATCATGACAACTATGCTCTCTCAGTTTCTGGCGCTTGTTTTAGAAGGTGATGACACAACATAAAAGTAAAGAGATAGTCCCTTCGCAAAGGGAAGCAGTGATTTGCAGTGGTGCCAGAGCTCAATTTTTAAAACAGAGATAAATGCTATTTTTGGGACATGCACCCTTCTCATTTACTTTACGACCATCAGTTATCAACATCTTCCATGCTAAGCACGCTAGTGGCAGTTCCCAAGCGATAAAAGTAAAGGTTTTGACTCCAATGGGAGTTTCTGTTTGATTATTTAAGAGATTAACTCTTTTTCATGTTTGCAGTTTGGGTCTGGGCATCCCTATTACCGCCCTTTTCTCGTGCGATGGCGAGTGAATAAACACTCGACCTGAGAATACCCTGCTTAGCATGGAAGATACCGACCTCCTCGTGTCGTTCCATGAACGATCCAGGCACACAAAAAGGATAATTTTTTAAGGTGGCACATGCAAATTTACTTAGGACGGCAGGCTAATGCCGTATATAGGTAGATATGGTGGACTCATCTGGAATAACTTTGGGTTCAAGGTTTTTGATGCACAAGCAGAGTTCCCACTTAGTACAGGCGAAGGCTAGCAATTAGATTAAGAAGCAGCCAGCTAGAGAGCAACAATGGTCATAACCATGCATTATACATAAGTAACATTGGACACTAGCATGAGTAGGATATGAACACCATGAACATAAATATCATAGAGGCTATGTTGGTTTTGATTCAACTACATGCATGAACATGTGCCAATCAAGCCACACGAACGTTCAGAGGAGGATACCATATCATCATACTACATCACAATCATTTTAATGCTATGTTGATATCCAAGATAAATCATTATCAACTCCCAGCTACATATGCATGGCACGAGAAACTATAATCTCTAGTTGTCATTGCAAACATGTTTAACCATAATGGGCCGAATCATGCATACTAGGTTAAACATATTTACATAAATAGAACAAGTCGAGTTCATAACAGTTTCTCTCTGCCATGGCCAGTTCATCGAATATTGTCATTATTGCCTTTCACTTGCACAACCGAATGGTATGAAAATAATAATAGTGCAAGAGTGTCGTGGACTAAGCTAGAATCTGCAAACATTCTGTTCAACAGGAGAAGACAAGGTAAAATGTGCTCTTTATTAGTTCAGCAATTATTCATATGAGAGTCACTCAACATTTTCATCGTGGTCTTCTCCTCGGTAAGACTCGAATAAAAGGAAAAGAAATTATGAGAAACACATTGAAATATTTTTGGAGTTTTTGGTTTTCTTGAATAAGCAAATAAAAGGGAAAAGCAAAAACGAGAAAAACTATTTACACGGGAAAGCTCCCAAAAAGCAAAAGAAGAACAAGGAAATATTTTTGGATTTTCTTTTTAATACTACTACTAAGCATGCATAGAAAGTAAACTACGGCAACTATTTTTTTGGTTTTTCTATAGTTTTTCCAACACACGAGAAGAAAGCAAGAAAATAAATCTAAGCATGGATGCTACAATGAAAAAGTGTGAACACCGGTAGAATGATATGTAGGCATGAATGTAATGTCGGTGAGAAACACGTACTCCCCCAAGCTTAGGCTTTTGGCCTAAGTTGGTAATCAATCAGTAGCCTAGAGGGTAGTAGTCGGGGTGGTAGCTCACGGAGGCTCTTGGTGCGGACGCCTCGGCCTGCCGTGCTGCCTCTACTACAACATTGTGAGCCCAGGCCTCGCTCTCAAGAACAAAATATCTTCTTTTGCCATGATAATCAAAAAGAGCAGGCGCAGGCAAATATGTGTGCCCAGCAGATTTTTGGTTAAACAATAGATTATAAGTGAAGTTATCAACCTTCCCCTTGAGAATCTTGTGTTCTTTTAAAGTGTCAAAATATAACTACTGCGTGGGTAGGATAGGGTCAAAGGGCAAAGGTGAAACACCCAGCCCTCGTGCTAAACGCGTGGCATAAATTCCACCATAGTACCAGCCACTGTTAGCATTATGCTGAAGTCTACGTGCAACAATAGCTCCAAGGTTATAGTCTCCTTTACCAGTGAGAGCGGTGCGTATGAGGCTCAAGTCTGGAGCACAAAGCATACTACAGTCCTGCTTGCCTACTATACATTTCCCGTTGAATAATGCAAGGTACTGAATTGCGGGAAAATGAATGCTCTTTATTCTACCTTGTGTCACTCCCCTCCTTTCACCATAACAGAGACTAGTCAAAAATGTTTCGAACTCAGCCTTTGGTAGTTCGTCAAGCGAACCCCAAAATGGAAGCTTGCAGTGATGATCAAAATTCTCTAGTGAGATGGTAAATGGCCTATCATAAAGCATAAACGACACCCTAGACTCACGGGGAAATAATTTAAACTCTTTGACAAATGATTCAGTGAGAAGTTGGCATTGTTCCCACTTACCTGAAACATAGGGACCGAGACTGGCACTGTAAACGTATTGCTCAAATTCCTCCTTAATGCCCACATGCATCATATATTCATCACAAGGCCATAAGCATGTTTTGGTGGTGGCATCTCGTGTGGAACTTTCACTTGGTTCAACATAAGACCGACGAGCTGAACTGTCACTAGAGGATGCCCCGAGGATCGTCTCCTCGAAGAACTCCTTCCAAATAGGTTCATCATGTCCTCGTACAATTTTCTGAAAATAAAATATTTTTGGGTGACAACAATTTGTCAACAAAACTTTATAAATTGATAGAAAATACTCATAGGGATACATAGAGGCCATAGCAAGCATTCAAACTACTTAGAACACTAAGAATTCAACATGCAAGCTCATCTATAGCAGCACCAAGAGTAGCTAATTATTCAAAATATAAACCACTAAAACAAAAACTAATTGGACAAACGATGGAGTCACATACCAAGCAACAATCCCCCAAAACAGTTTCGGAAACGGAGCTTCGAGCAAAGAGATCGAAATCCACGGGTTTGAGAGCAAGAACACGGGAGGGAGAGCAATGGAGATTTCTTTATTGAGGTAAGTGATGATGTGGGATGAAGAGGTAAGTGAGGGGGGCCACGTTGCGACCACAACCCACCAGGGCACGCCTGGGGGTCCTGGTGCGCCCAGGTGGGTTGTGCCCACCTGGTGCACCTCCCTCTGATATTATTTGCACCGGAAATTCAGAAATATTCAGAAAAAATTTGTATTAAATTTTTAGAGCATTATGAGAACTTTTATTTTTGGGTCATTTTTTATTGCACGAAAAATTCACAAAACAGACAAAGCATGGCATTTTTAATTTATTTAACTAATAAAAACAGAAAACAAAGAGTAGGGATAGAAGGTAGTGCTTACTAAATTCATCAACTTCATACCGCTCAAAAATGATTCTTTAATAAGGTTGATCAGGTCTTATTAACAACCACTTTCGATAAACATGAAACCGAAGAACTTCCGTAAATTACTAAGTTACCTCAATGGGGATATGAATGTCCCCAACAATAAGCATTTCATATTTATTTTTGATAGTAGGTAGAGGTATTTGAAAACTTCCAATAGTGATTGTCGGAGATTTTTCAATAACATTAATACCATTCACTTGGAATTGTTTTTTCGGAAAGTGCACCGTATGCTCATTACCATTAATATGAAAAGTGACCTTGCTTTTATTGTAGTCAATAACATCCCCTGCAGTATTCAAGAAGGGTATACCAAGGATAATCGACATGTTATCGTCCTCGGGCATCTCAAGTATAACAAAGTCAGTCAAAATAGTAACATTAGCAACAACAACGGGCACATCCTCAAAGATACCGATAGGTATGGCAGTTGATTTGTCAGCCATTTGCAAAGATATTTCAGTAGGTGTGAGTTTATTCAAGTCAAGTCTTTTATATAAAGAGAAAGGCATATCACTAACACCATCTCCTAAATCACACAAAGCAGTTTTCACATAATTCTTTTTGATAGAGCAAGGTATAGTTGGTATTCCTAGATCTCCAAGTTTTTTAGGTACTCCATCTTTAAAAGTGTAATTAGAAAGCATAGTGGAGATTTCAGCTTCCGGTATTTTTTATCTTATTTGTGATGGTGTCTTTCATATATTTTGCATAAGGAGACATCTTCAAGATATCAGTCAAGCGAGTACGCAAAAAGACTGGCCTCAGCATTTTAGCAAATTCAAATTCTTCATCATATTTCTTTTTAGTTGACTTGGGTGGAAAAGTCATAGGTTTTTGAACCCACGGTTCTCTTTCTTTACAGTGTTTCCTAGCCACAAAGTCTCTTTTATCATATCTTTTATTCTTAGTTTGTGGGTTATCAAGATCAACAGGTGGTTCTATCTCAACATCATTATCTGATTCTTTTTCATTTGGTTGAGAGTCTTCCTGAACCTCATCATTATCTTTTTCATTATCACTAGGTGAGTGTTCATTACTAGATTGAGTTTCAGCATCAGAGACAGAAGTTTCATTATCATTATCAGGAGGTTTTTATATTTCAGGTTCACTAGAAGTGCAAAGTCATATCATTTTTATTTTTATTTTTCTTTCTAGAAGGACTAGGTGCACTAGTGTTATTTCTTTGTGAGCCTTGTTCAATTCTTTTTGGTTGTCCCTCGGGATAAAGTTGTTCCTGAGTCATTTTACCTCCTCTAGGTGCAACTCTAACAACACAGTCATGCATATTAGTATTCATTTCATCAAGCAATTCTCTTTGTGATTTAGCAACTTGTTCTAACTAAGTTTGGACCATAGAAGCATGTTTTCCAACACCTCTAACATCATTTGAGATTCTAAATAACAAGTCACTCAAGCGAGCAATCATATTAGAATTATATTTCAATTGTTTCATAACATTTGCATTGAAGTGATCTTGTTTTCTAATATAGTTTTCAAACTCATAAAGGCATTGGCTAGGATGCATATTGTGAGGATTGTCATTATCATTGAACTTCATAAGAGAATTTACCTCTACCACCTTAGGAAATGGTGGGGTATTAAGCCCATGTATTTCTTCAATAGGAGGTAGATTTTTAACATCCTCAGCTTTAATACCTTTTTCCTTCATAGATTTCTTTGCCTCTTGCATATCTTCAGGACTGAGATATAATATACCCCTCTTCTTCGGAGTGGGTTTAGCCGGTGGTTCAGGGATAGTCCAATCATCATAATTTTTCAATATGGTATTCAATAATTCTTCAGCTTGTCCGACAGTTCGTTGATACATCCCCAACGTATCTATAATTTTTTATTGTTCCATGCTATTATATTATCTATTTTGGATGTTTAATGGGCTTTGTTATGCACTTTTATATTATTTTTGGGACTAACCTACTAACCAAAGGCCCAGTGCAAATTGTTGTTTTTCTGCCTATTTCAGTGTTTTGCAGAAAAGGAATATCAAACGGAGTCCAAATGGAATGAAACCTTCGGGAGAGTTATTTTTGGAACAAACGAAATCCAGGAGACTTGGAGTGGACGTCAAGGAAGCAACGAGGCGGCCACGAGGTAGGGAGGCGTGCCCAAGGGGGTAGGCATGCCCCCACCCTCGTGGGCCCCTCATGGCTCCACTGACCTACTTCTTTCGCCCATATATACTCATATACCCTGAAAACATCCGAGGGCACAACGGAACCCTATTTCCACCGCCGCAACCTTCTGTACCCGTGAGATCCCATCTTGGGGCCTTTTCCGGTGCTCCACCGGAGGGGGAATCGATAACGGAGGGCTTCTACATCAACACCATAGCCTCTCCGATGATGTGTGAGTAGTTTACCACAGACCTTCGGGTCCATATTTATTAGCTAGATGGCTTCTTCTCTCTCTTTTTATCTCAATACAAAGTTCTCCTCGATCTTCTTGGAGATCCATTTGATGTAATTCTTTTTGCGGTGTGTTTGTCGAGATCCGATGAATTGTGGGTTTATGATCAAGATTATCTATAAACAATATTTGGTTCTTCTCCGAATTCTTATATGTATGATTTGATAACTTTGCAAGTCTCTTCGAATTATCAGTTCGGTTTGGCATACTAGATTGATCTTTCTTGCAATGGGAGAAGTGCTTAGCTTTGGGTTCAATCTTGCGGTGCCCTTTCCCAATGACAGCAGGGGAAGCAAGGCACGTATTGTATTGTTGCCATCGAGGATAAAAAGATGAGGTTTATATCATATTGCTTGAGTTTATCCCTCTACATCATGTCATCTTGAATAATGTGTTACTCTATTCTTATGAACTTAATACTCTAGATGCATGCTGGATAGCGGTCGATGTGTGGAGTAATAGTAGTAGATGCAGAATCGCTTCGGTCTACTTGTCGCGGACGTGATGCCTATATACATGATCATGCCTAGATATTCTGATAACTATGCGCTTTTCTATCAATTGCTCGACAATAATTTGCTCACCCACCGTAAATTATGTTATCTTGAGAGAAGCCACTAGTGAAACCTATGGCCCCCGGGTCTATCTTCCATCATATTAATTTCCTATCAACTAGCTATTTCTATCGTTGTTTATTTTGCAATCTTTACTTTCCAATCTATATCATAAAAATACCAAAAATATTTATCTTATTATCTCTATCAGACCTCACTTTTGCAAGTGGCCGTGAAGGGATTGACAACCCCTTTATCGCGTTGGTTGCAAGGTTCTTATTTGTTTGTGCAGGTACAAGGCGACTTGCCTGTAACCGCCTACTGGATTGATACCTTGGTTCTCAAAACTGAGGGAAATACTTACGCTACTTTGCCGCATCACCCTTTCCTCTTCAAGGGAAAACCAACGCATGCTCAAGATGTAGCAAGAAGGATTTCTGGCGCCGTTGCCGGGCAGGTTTACGCCAAGTCAAGTCAAGATTGGATATCCCAGCAACTAACCATTTCTGGCGCCGTTGCCGGGGAGATCTACGCACAAGTCAAGACATAGCAAGTACCCATCACAAACTCTTATCCCTCGCATTACATTATTTGCCATTTGCCTCTCATTTTCCTCTCCCCCACTTCACCTTTGCCTTTTCTTCGCCTTCTTCCCGTATGTCTTTTTGTTTGTGTTTCCACGTGCCTTCTATTTTCTTGCATCTTTGCTTGCTAAAAATCTATTGATATGGATCCACTTAAAGTGTTCTACTTGGATCATCTTTGATCCTTATGCGCTCGTGCTGAAACCCCAACTAGTTTAGTTGATGGAAAATCTTTAGATGAGCATGCTCATTTTGTGCGTCATCGTTTGTCTGAAAAGGGGAAGCTCTTATGGTATCAAATAAATAGTTTGCTATGTTATGCTTGGAATCTTTGTGAAATTTATGGCTTTACTTGTTGCTCTAAGAACCCTAAAAATCATCTTCCCTACCTATGTGAGTTTAATGATAATGAAATCTTATCTTCTTATGGAAAGGGTGTATATAGTTACTATGATATCGAACAAATTGGAGAATTTTGTCTTTTTTAAGGGTGCTCATGAAGTTGCTTCTTTGATTGAAAAGTATCTACAAATCTGAAAATACTGACATACTTAAATATTGCTATGAAAACTATGCTCATAATTTCTATGTCAAAGAATTTATTGAGAGAATGACCGTTGCTTTGGAAGAAAATAATGATATGCATGAATCTGTAGATAATGATGATTCTGATGATTTTATTGAAATTTCCCTTGATGAACATGATGCTTGCTATTCTTGTGGCCATGATGCCAATATTTTTGAAGACGAATTTGCTATAGTTCCTTATGTTAAACATGAGATAGTTGCTATTGCGCCTCTGTTGATAGTTCCTTTGATGAAAAGCATGATTGCAATGATGTTATTATAAATTCTATTGATGTCAATTGTGTTAATAATGCAAAACCCCAAGCTTGAGGATGCTAGTTTTGCTATGACTACTATTTGTTGCAATGATCATGATTGGGGTGATTCTTCTTTTGATCTTGAAAATTTATTTAAGCCCCGTGATAAATATGAGATTGATAATAGTGTTTGCAATATTATTGAAATTGGGCTTGGAAGAGTGTCAACTTTAGATCCCACATATTTGGAGAATGTTCAATCTTATGAAATTTTTGATAAAAGTGGATTTGGAGAGGTCATGACTTTAGTTAATGTTAATCCCACTATTTTGGAAGAGTGTCAACTTTGCATACATGTGGATCGTGATAAGAATATGTTTTGTGATAGCTATATTGTTGAATTTGAATATGATCCCACATGTAATTATTATGAGAGAGGAAAATATGGTTGTTGAAATTTTCATGTTACTAAGTTACCTCTCGTTATGTTGAGATTGTTATTGTTTCTCACTTCTTTCTAGCATATGCTAGTTTTTGCTTGTCTTAATAATTTATTTGCCTATAAGATGCCTATGCATAGGAAGTATGTTAGACTTAGATGTGTTTTTCACATGCTATATGATGCTCTCTTTGTGCTTCAATTCTTGTCTTTCATGTGAGCATCATTGAAATCCTAATGCCTAGCTAGGGGCGTTAAACGATAGCGCTTGTTGGGAGGCAACCCAATTTTATTTTTGTTTCTTTCTTTTTGTTTCTGTTTAGTAATAAATAATTCATCTAGCCTCTGTTTGGATGTGTTTTCATGTTTTAATTAGTGTTTGTGCCAAGTAGAACCAATAGGATCTTCTTGGGTGATAGTTGTTTGATCTTGCTGAAAAAGACAGAAACTTTACGCTCACGCAAATAATTGTTAAAATTCACCAGAACATGATAAAATACCAGTTCTTTTTGTAGTAGATCAATATACAAATTATCCAGGTTGTCCTTGTTTTTCCGAATTTTTGGAGTACCGGAAGTATTCGAACAAATCTGATTGCTACAGACTATTCTGTTTTTGACAGATTCTATTTTTCGTGTGTTGTTTACTTATTTTGATGAATCTATGGCTAGTATCGGGGGGTATGAACCATAGAGAAGTTGGAATACATTAGGTTTAACACCAATATAAATAAAGAATGAGTTCATTACAGTACCTTAAAGTGGTGATTTGTTTTCTTATACTAACGGAGCTCATGAGATTTTCTGTTAAGTTTTGTGTTGTGAAGTTTTCAAGTTTTGGGTAAAGATTTGATGGACTATGGAATAAGGAGAGGCAAGAGCCTAAGATTGGGGACTCCCAAGGCACCCCAAGGTAAAATTCAAGGACAACCAAAATCCTAAGCTTGGGGATGCCCCGGAAGGCATCCCCTCTTTCGTCTTCGTCTATCGGTAACTTTATTTGAGGCTATATTTTTACTGACCACATGATATAGGTTTTGCTTGGAGCGTCTTGTATGATTTTAGTCTTTGCTTTTTAGTTTACCAAAATCATCCTTGCTGTACACACCTTTTGGGAGAGACACACACGCATCGAAATTTATTAGAATACTCTATGTGCTTCACTTATATCTTTTGAGCTAGATAACTTTGCTCTAGTACTTCACTTATATCTTTTAGAGCACGGTGGTCGTTTTATTTTATAAAAATTATTGATCTCTCATGATTCACTTATATTATTTTTAAAGTCTTATAAAACAGCATGGTAATTTTCTTTGGCTATAAAATTAGTCTATATGATGAACATCCAAGACGGGTATAATAAAATCTATCGTATAAAGTGCACTGAATACTATGAGAAGTTTGATTCTTTATAATTGTTTTGAGATATGAGGATGGTGATATTAGAGTCATGCTAGTTGAGTAGTTTTGAATTTGAGAAATACTTGTTCTAAAGTTTGTGATTCATGTAGCATGCACGTATGGTGAACCGTTATGTGATGAAGTCGGAGCATGATTTATTTATTGATTGTCTTCCTTATGAGTGGTGGTCGGGGACGAGTGATGGTCTTTTCTGTCACGACCGGTTTTTCAATAAAATACTTATTGAGAAATCGATCTTTTGATTCCAGTACAGGAATAATTCTCCTTACTGGTAGACAAATACTTGATACAGAAGTCCAGTAGCATTAAATATATTACAGGGTTGAGCTGAGGCAACTCAACAATTTATTACAAACACGCCAATATTGTACATAAGGGCGGTTATGACACAGGGTGTGGTGGCATACTCTTGACTCGAGATAAAAGGTGGTGGTGGATATATCACAAGGAGAGGATAACATGACTCCTAAGCGGCAGCTCATCGAAGGTCGAGGTGAGGCTCGATGAATTTATTTGGGTAGCGAAGCAGATATAATACTGATGACCAAATCCAGGATCGCACGGACTGATCGACTCCTCTAGGCGCCGGACTCGCTATCGAACTCTTCATCCATGAGATCGCTTTCACAACATCTGGCCAAATCAACAAGCCAGGTGAGTACTTTGAAAGTACTCGCAAGATAGTTCGGACATAAGATATAACGAATGCATGCATGAATGCGTCATGAGAAAATAGCAATGCACACTCAAATAATAAATATTGCATGACATGATAAGTAAAAAAGAAGTCGGGCAGTAGTCCTCCCGAAATCCCAATAAAACAACTGAAAACCGATCGGATGTCTGGGGCGACGCATCGAAGGGTAAACAAATAAATTACCATGCCGCAGTCGGGCGTCTGAGCGACACCACATAAAGGGCTTATATTGAAAGTAAATAACATGTGTGCCACAGTCGGACGTCTGAGCGACATCACAAAAAGGGCTTATACTGAAAGTAAATAACAAGCGTGCCACAGTCGGACGTCTGAGCAACATCGCAGAAAGGGCTTATAGTGAAAGTAATTAACAAGCGTGCCACAGTCGGACGTCTGAGCGACATCACATAAAGGGCTTATATCGAAAGTAAATAACAAGCGTGCCACAGTCGGACGTCTGAGCGACATCGCAGAAAGGGCTTATATTGAAAGTAAATAACAAGCGTGCCACAGTCGGACGTCTGAGCGACATCGCAGAAAGGGCTTATATTTCGTTATTCATATCTGGTAAATTCACGAAGATATAACACTTACAGGAAATCTTCAACACACAATAATAAACGGGTTAGTCCATCCACAGGAATAATCAATTAGCCGGACTTAACACTCATGTAGTACACCGGAGTTTTGTCATTGAGACTGATACTGACAAGATAAGTTGAACATAGTACTCGGACAGGATAAGATGATTCAAAGGATTTTGACTCTGCAGAGTTTGTACTAATTATCCACAGCCAACGGATTTCCATAGTCACGCACGACTAGTTCCGTTTACGGTATTTCGGTAGAAACACATCTAACCAGTACACACCCATCCCACCTCACGATGCCAGGAATCACCCTAGACAACGTTCAATAAAAACTTTGAGATGGGGAGATCACAACCTCGAATAGCATGGGATCAGATTTATATACGCGCGCTCTAAGGGTGCCCCCTCTCGGTCCCAACCGAAACACCCATGCCCCTGACCGGATGGTGGCTTTAATCCAGGGCCATGGAACCCTCATCACGGCCTCTCTATTTGGTGTGTACCAGAAAGCGGTTTGCAACTTACTAAGCCATATCCCTTATGGAAAACATGTGGTAGTACAGAAGGGAAACGGATGGAAACTGGACTTGATTCACGTTGACACTGGAGTCAAATAGTCTGGCATAAGACTGGCATGCTACAACACTGCCATCTTACCCATTCTCATGCCATCACATGGCCATGCAAACTCATATCCAACAACTTATGGATTTTCGAAACTCACTTGCCTCAACTTTGCATGTAATATAACATTTATCGAAATGCTCATAAACATGCCATGAAACTACTTAATGCAAACATGCCAAAGACACTCATCATATCAAAAGTTCAAACATGCTTGCCTGGTTCGGAGTAGTCGGAGTCTAGCTTGGCGAAGTTCGCGGTTCCGTCACCTCCTCCGGTACCTATGGTATAAGAAAATACATACTAACGTAAATTCCGAGAGTGCACAAAAAAAAGTGTCCCAAATATTTTTCAAATAAATATGACAAAAAATAGACGAAAAAATAAAGATGACAGAAAAAGAATCAATCAAAAATCAGTTTCTGTTGAAAAAGTTATAAAGTTTTAATCCAGGGACTCATCTGTAATGAAACAGAAAGTTTCCAGGGGCCAACTTATAAAAACAGAAAACGCTTCGGCTAAAAAGCCGTCAACTTCAAAGGGAGACGTACTCTGCCCGAAGGCGTTTTCAGAAAACGGTTCGAAAAAAAAGAAAATACTGACGAGGGGTCCCACCCGTCAGGTTTGAAATTTCAAACGGGGAGAGAAACAGAGCTCGTCGGCGCCCGAGAGCTGCGGTGGTCGCCGGCGGCGATCCACGGCGAGTTGGGAGGATTGGAGGGTACCTACGTGCTTAGTGTGTCCTTCCGCGTCGGTGGGTGGTGGTGGTGGTCGTCGGCGAGCACCACGTCGACGGCGGTCCTTGCTCCGGCGGACGGCGGCTCGGGTGAGGTTGGATCTCGTCGGGGAGGGCTGCGGAGGTCAAATTGAAGCCTGGGTTAGATCACTAGGTGCTCGAGGAAACTACTGACGAGGTTTGGGCGGCGGGGATGGCCTCACCGGAGTGGATCGAGCTGGTGGCCGAAGCGAATCGGGGCGGCCGGAGTTGGGGGAGGAGACCTCCTCGAGGTCCTCCTGGTGGCTTGGCGGGGTTCTGGTGAGGAGTAGAGGTGGTGCGTGCTTGAAAACGAGCTCGGGACTCCATTTTATAGGCGATCCGAGGCGGTGGCCGTGAACGGGGATCTCCGACGATGGTTACGGCGGCGCAGTGCTTGGTCGGGTAGTTTAGGGGGATGGGCGTCATCGTGGAGGTCCACGGGTTCCGTTTAGAAGTTAAACCAGGTTGGATTAGGCGCTCTTGGGTGGTTTCGACGGAACGGGGCGGCGCGGGCCCGTCGGCGGCAGAGGGTGTGCCCTGTGCTTGCCGGGCCACGGCGACGGTGCTGCGGTGTGCGCTGGCATGCATGAGGCCATGCGGAGGGCTAGGGGGCATTGGGCGGCGTCGGACGGCAGAGTGAGCTAGCGCTGGCTCCCATTGGCCGCCATGGGTGGCTCTGCCACCGCAAAAGCTGCCGGCGTCGGCGATGCTCGCCGCCACCGACACCTGCGCCCGTCCAAGAGAGCATGTGGTGCTCTGGTCAAGGAGGAGAGGCCGTGCGCAATGCGCCAGGGTGCACTGGTGATCGATGACAAGGCACTGACGAAAAACGACACTGACAAAACTCTGAAACTCTGAATTTTACTGAAAGTGTACATGAACAGTGCCGACCAAGTGTTTGATGAAATGATTCAAGCATGAGAAGAATTTTTCTGGGGCTGATCTTTGGTGTGGTGGCCTCTCAAAGCACCTGGGGGCTGCCTGAATTTTGGTGGAATTTTTGGAGAAAGGAAAATATGAATTTCACCAAAAATGATGAATCTGGTCCAAACTTGCAGAGGTTGAAGCTTGAAAATTTTGAAAAGAGGAAGAGTGGGTCTTGATGGATCTAGGTTGGGGGTGCTAAGGACTATCCAGAGGAGTTGGTTTGAGATCAAAACTCAAAGGAAAACAGGTACTTCCTTTGTAAATCATCTAGGCTTAGAATAATGGACATAATTGTTTTTGGGGATAAAATAAATGAAATAAAATTCAAAAATGGGTTGGACCTGTTGGAACGGAATGTTTGGATTGCCCCAAAGTGGAGGGAGGGGTTTTGGGAGAATTTACCACATGAGGCATGGTAAAACAATGGATGGTTTCAAAACAAAAGAGTAGCCCCAAAACCCATAGGGTTTCTTTTTAAAAGAAAATAAATACCAAAAATATATTTGAGGTGGTAAAAGTCAGAAGGAAGGTTTTTAATAACCAAACACCAGGGTTGAAGAAGATACAAAAATAAAACCCTTGCCATGGGGAAAAATTTTGAGAGAGGGAGGTTTTTGGAAGGATCTAAATGACCTTCTTCAAATCAAACAAAGTTTTTGTTGAAAACTAAATTAAAAATTTTGGAGTGTCACAACACCTACCCCCTTAGAAAAATCTCGTCCCCGAGATTTCAGCTGATCCTCAAATAAGTGTCGGTGCTCTGTCCGAAGAAAATCCTCTCTTTCCCAAGTTGCTTCACTCTCGGTGTGATTTCTCCACTGAACTCTGAAAAACTTGATGGTTTTCTGTCGGGTCCTCGTTTCAGACTCCTCTAATATTTTTATTGGATGTTCCCGATAGGTGAGGTCTGGTTGCACGTCAATGTTTTCATGGGATACTTGCTTCTCTGGGTTGCTCACGCACTTCCTCAACTGCGAGACGTGGAACACGTCGTGGACATCGGATAATTCTTTGGGTAAGTCTAGCTGGTAGGCTACGTGCCTCTTCATGCCACTATACAAAATGGTCCGATGAATCTTGGTTCTAGCTTTCCCTTAACCTTGAATCGTTGCAGGCCCCTCATAGGAGATACTCATAGATACACAAACTCACCGGGTTCAAAACTGACTCCCCGATGTTTTTTATCGTAATAACTCTTCTGTCGACTTTGAGCTGTCTTGAGTCGATCCCTAATTATCTTAACTTTCTCCTCAGCCTCCTTGAGCATGTCTGGGCCGAAGATATGGTTGTCTCCGGTTTCTGACCAATTTAGCGGGGTATGACATCTTCGCCCGTACAGAGCTTCAAATGGTGCCATTTGCAGGCTGCCTTGGTAACTGTTGTTGTATGCGAACTCTGCGTATGGCAAGCTTTCTTCCCAACTGGTTCCATAGGTGAGGACACATGCTCTCAACATGTCTTTTAGAATTTGGTTTACGCGTTCAGTTTGTCCATCAGTCTGGGGGTGGTATGCGGTACTAAACGCCAGTTGAGTTCCCAGAGCTTGTTGTAATTGATCCCAAAATTGGGAGACGAATTGAGTGCCTCTGTCTGATATTATAGTCTTTGGAACTCCATGCAAGCGGGCGATACAGAAAGATAAAGTCCGCAAGCTTCGAGTGGTGTGGGTTGTCTTCACGGGATGAAGTGTGCCACCTTAGTCAGTCTATCTGTGATGACCCATATGGCATCATTCCCGTGTCGTGACCGAGGTAGTCCAACAATAAAATCCATTCCAATCTCGTCCCATTTCCACTCGGTATCTTATTTGGTTGTAATAGTCCGGCCGGTTTCTGGTGCTCTGCCTTGATACGTTGACATGAGTCACAACATGCAATGAACATGGCTATGTCCCTTTTTATACCGTGCCACCAAAAATTTTCCTGAAGATCCTTGTACATTTTTGTTCCTCCAGGATGGATTGAATACGGAGTGGTGTGGCCTTCAGCTAAAATTTCCTGTTTAAGGTCCTCGATATTTGGTACGCAAAGCCTATCGCCGTACCACAATATTCCCTGCTCGTCTATGATAAATTCTGAGGCCTTGCCCAAACTCACTTTCCTTTTTATGCCCTCAATGCTGGGGTGCCCATGCTGAGCCTCTTTAATCTTTTCTATCAGGGTAGGCTATATTTCTAAATTTGACACACTGCCTTCGGTGACCATTAGTAAGTTCAATTTAGCAAACTCCTGCCGAAATTCAGGTCTCAGGTTTGGTAGGTTGTCGTTGTCCGAGCTAGGGTTCCGACTTAGTACATCCGCAACTACATTTGCTTTTCCTGGATGGTAGTGGATTCCAACATCATAATCCTTCACTAATTCCAACTAGCGTCGTTGCGGTAAATTGAGTTCCGGTTGTGTGAAAATATACTTGAGGCTTTTATGGTCCGTGTATATTTCACAATGATTTCCAAGTAAAAAGTGTCTCCATTCCTTGAGTGCATGAATGACTGCTGCCAACTCCAGGTCATGAGTAGGATAATTTTCTTCATGCTTGCGAAGTTGTCTGGAAACATACGTGACTACCTTGCCTTCTTGTATTAATACGCATCCGAGACCCTTCCGGGATGCGTCACACTACACCTCAAAATTCTTGTGTATGTCTGGCACAATTAATACTGGTGCTGTCCTTAATTTCCTTTTTAGTTCTTGGAAACTTTTCTCGCAAGCTTCCGTCCATTCAAACTTCTTGTCCTTCTTGAGTAAATGCGTCATTGGCTTTGCTATGGTGGACAATCCTTCAATAAATCTTCGGTAGTATCCTGCCATTCCCAAGAAACTTCGTACGTCCGTTACGCTGGCTGGTGGTTTCCAGCCAAGTACGGCCTTGACTTTTTCCGGGTCTACGGCAATACCTTCTTGGGTCGATCGTGGCCCGAAAAGCCTACCTGTCTTAGCCAAAATTCACACTTGCTGAACTTGGCGTACAATTGATGTTTCCTGAGTTCTCCTAGTACAATTCTGAGATGTTCAGCGTGCTCTTCTGGTGTCTTGGAGTATATCTGAATATCGTCGATGAATACCACAAAAAACTTGTCCATAAACTTCATAAATACTTTGTTCATGAGGTGAACAAAATATGCGGGGGCATTTGTTAGTCCAAATGGCATTACTGTGAACTCATACAGTCTGTATCTGGAGGTGAAGGCTGTCTTGGGGATATCTTCTGTTCGTACTTTTAATAGATGGTATCCCGACCTTAAGTCAATTTTTGAGAAGACCTTGGCCTGAGCGAGCTGATCAAATAAATCATTTATCCGTGGCATCGGGTATTTGTTCTTGATTGTGACCATGTTAAGTGCTCGATAGTCTATACACAATCTCAGTGTCCCATCCTTTTTCTTGGCAAATAAAATTGGTGAACCCCAAGGTGAGGAGCTGGCTCGTATATATCCTTTGTCCAGTAATTCTTTTATTTGCTTCTTCAATTCTACCAACTCGGATGGTGCCATTCTGTATGGTTTCTTGTATATGGGGGCGGTTCCGGGTGCTAGCTCAATGCTGAATTCTATTTCTCGGTCTGGTGGCATGCCTGGTAGTTCTTCGGGAAATACGTCTAGAAATTCACACACTACTGGAACTTTGCTTAATTCAGAAACGTCCACCTTGTTCAATCTCGGTTGCCGAGATATTTGTCTCTCCTTGGATGAAACTTTTATTGTCTTCCCATGATGGTGGGTGAGAATTACGGTCCGGTTGAAGCAGTCAATAAATCCTTTGTTGGTGGTTAACCAATCCATCCCTAGGATGACATCCAGTCCTTTATTTTCCAATACAATAAGGTTGGCGTGAAACTTCAATCCTTCAAACTCAATAACCACACCTTGGCAATAACTCTGAGTAACTTGCTTAATCCCAGGGGACTTGATGATCATGGATTTTTCCAAGGGAAGCATCGAAAAATTATTTTGCAAAGCAAAACTCTTCGAAATGAATGAGTGAGAAGCTCCAGAATCAAACAAAACCGTGGAAGGTATTGTGTTGACAGGGAACGTACCGAGTACGATATCCGGGGCGTTTTGTGCTTCCTCTCTGGTCACGTGGTTCAGATGACCCTTCCTGTGGTTGTTATTGGGGTTGAAATTGTTTCTCTTGGGCGCTGAATTATTGCCACCGTTGTTCGGCTTTGGGGTCGAGTTCCTTGGCTTGGGGCACTGCTTGGCATAGTGCCCTTCTTCTCCACAAGCATAGCAAGTAACGTCTGGGTGATATCTGAACTCCTTGTCCCTTGCATGGAAATTCTTGATTGGGTGTGAGACGTTTGTCGTGGGTTTGTGTGTCCCACCTTTTTGAAAATCCGCCTTGCTTCGGTGGTTGCGAGCAAGAGTAGTCTGGTCCCTTCTGCGCTTGCGGAAATCCTCCAAGCTGTGTCTCTCATTTTCCAAGGTAATAGCCTTATCCACCAGTGTTTTGAAATCTGAGAAGGTGTGCGCAACCAGCTGGCATTTAAGCGCGGGTGCCAGACCGTCCAGGAATTTTCCATCTTCTTGCTTTCAGTCATATGCTCTTCGTTGGCGTAACGAGACAACAGAGTAAACTGACTGTTGTATTCTGACACCGTCATGGTCCTTTGTTTGAGGTCATCAAACTCTCTCTTCTTGATCTTCATAACACTTTTAGGAATGTGCACCCCACGAAAACCTTCTTTGAACTCCTCCCAGGTTATATCATTTTTGTTGGGGTGCATGTGTAGGAAATTTTCCCACCATGATGCAGCTGCTCCAGTGAGATAGTGCGGTGCATATAGTACTTTCTCACGGTCTGAACACTGTGCAATAATTAATTTTCTTTCCATGTCTCGAAGCCATCATCGGCCTCAAGAGGTTTGTCAGTATGAGAAAATGTTGGGGGACGCGTCTTCTGTAGCTCAGACAATTTGGATTGCTGCTGATACGGTCCACAGTGATTTCCCATATTAATGACTTGGTTCATCATTTCCTGATGTTGTTGCTGACTCTGTTCATAAAGGCGACATACTTGAGAAAATGTTGTTTCACTGCCCTGTTGACTTGACTGCCCCTCTGTGAAGTTGTTGCTTGTTTGTGTACCATAATTTTCCTCTGGCGGATTTGGCATGGAGCGTGTCCACGGACGAGACATTTTTCACTCTGGAGATATATTTTGTATAACTCATAAGAAAAGAAATTCAGTCGCAAAAATCAATAAATTCACAAAGACGGGAAATTTTAAATGCTCCAAGATTTTTTTTAAGAGAATAATCGAGTGCGCATGGAGAAGGACTGCTCATTACATATCTTACACGCAAGCAGTAATTATACAATACATCACTCAGGATATGCGTACATATTCCTGACATTTTATTTAGGCTAGTGCACTTCTCCCAGTTCCTACATGATGCGCAAACAAGCTACTTCTCACAACCTATGTACATATAAACATATCGTTCAATCCAGTACATCGCATGGCGGCTAAGCGTACTCAGTCGGAGATGGTGAGGATCTCCCTTGGCCTGCCGAGGGTGAGGCGCAGTGAGGCTGGGGACTCAACCTCCACCTCGCTAATAGGCTCCAGACGTGAAGTGTTGCGCTGAGTTGATGGAGCGGGCGCCATAGGCGGAGCAACACGAACAGGACGCAATAGGTGGTGCAGTACGAACTGAAGTGGGTGCAAAGACTTGGTTGAACTCCTCAGTGGTAGGCAGGCGAAAAGTAGTGGCGATAATGGTAGGTGAATAAGATGCCGAGGACGAGCCGAAAGTCAGTGGTGGCGCGGTATGCAGGAGCTCCCTCCTGTTGGTGGCACAGCCATGGACTGAGTCCATGCGGGCAGCCACAAGGTCGTCCACCAGGTTGTCGAAGGCTGCCTCCAGAGCCCGGAGGTACTCGACAAGCATCTCAATAGCCTCGTCTCGCTCTCCTCTGGGGCAAGCGAATGCGTAGTGACAGGTGTATGGCACGTGGCATGGAAGGTAGCGGTAACGACGAGTCTTCATCGAAGGAAGAACATCCCGGAGACGAGCTATCGCCTCACGGGCAGCCATCTGCATAGCATGCTTCTCCGTAGGCATGGCTCTCCCCAAGAACCGGAAGCGGCGTAACTCAACACGCCCTCCCTTGAATTGCACCGTGGCCTGGTGCATGGACAGACTGTCGTTGATCTTGTGCTGGTAGAGTGTGAAGACTGGGCGCACTGATGGCCCCATCTGATCTGGACGATGAGGGAGAGGAGCTTGACGAACCCCTCAGGCACGTTGGCGAACACCTGTGACTCACAGTCATTGCCAGCCATCTACAAAAGTAGGCAAAAATTCTGAATGGTCAGATAATAAATTTATGCTGACTGTCAGGAAATGACTACATTTGCAAAAATATGAATTAACTCTATTATGCTAATAACCGATTAGTGATCGCACCTAGTGGCTTCCTACAGTCAGCCTGGCTCTGGTACCAAGTTTGTCACGACCGGTTTTTCAATAAAATACTTATTGAGAAATCGATCTTTTGATTCCAGTACGGGAAGAATGCTCCTTACTGGTAGACAAATACTTGATACAGAAGTCCAGTGACATTAAATATATTACAGGGTTGAGCTGAGGCAACTCAATAATTTATTACAAACACGCCAATATTGTACATAAGGGCGGTTATGACACAGGGGTGTGGTGGCATACTACTGACTCGAGATAAAAGGTGGTGGTGGATATATCACGGTGGAGAGGATAACATGACTCCTAAGCGGCAGCTCATCGGCGTCGAGGTGAGCTCGATGAATTTATTTGGGTAGCGTGGCGGATATAATCTGATGACCAAATCCAGGATCGCACGGACTGGTGGGACTCCTCCAGGCGTCGGACTCGCTATCAAACTCTTCATCCATGAGATCGCCTTCGTCAACATCTGGCCAAATCAACAAGCCAGGTGAGTACTTTGAAAGTACTCGCAAGATAGTTCGGACATAAGATATAAGAATGGATGCATGAATGCGTCATGAGCAAATAGCAATGCACACTCAAATAATAAATATTGCACGACATGATAAGTAAAAAATAAGTCGGGCGGTAGTCCTCCCGAAATCCCAAGAAAACAACTGAAAACCGATCGGGTGTCTGGGGCGACGCCTCAAAGGGTAAACAAATAAATTACCATGCCGCAGTCGGGCGTCTGAGCGACACCACATAAAGGGCTTATATTGAAAGTACATAACATGCGTGCCACGGTCGGACGTCTGAGCGACATCGCAAAAAGGGCTTATACTGAAAGTAAATAACAAGCGTGCCATAGTCGGACGTCTGAGCGAGATCGCAGAAAGGGCTTATAGTGAAAGTAATTAACAAGCGTGCCACAGTCGGACATCTGAGCGACATCACAGAAAGGGCTTATACCGAAAGTAAATAACAAGCGTGCCACAGTCGGACGTCTGAGCGACATCGCAGAAAGGGCTTATAGTGAAAGTAAATAACAGGCGTGCCACAGTCGGACGTCTGAGCGACATCGCAGAAAGGGCTTATATTTCATTATTCATATCTGATAAATTCATGAAGATATAACACTCACAGGAAATATTCAACACACAATAATCAACGGGTTAGTCCATCCATAGTAATAATGAATTAGCGGACTTAACACTCATGTAGTACACCGGAGTTTTGTCACTGAGACTGATACTGACAAGATAAGTTGAACATAGTACTCGGACAGGATAAGATGATTCAAAGGATTTTGACTCTGCAGAGTTTCTACTAATTATCCACAGCCAACGGATTTCCGTAGTCACGCACGACTAGTTCCGTTTACGGTATTTCGGTAGAAACACATCTAACCAGTACACACCCATCCCACCTCACGATGCCAGGAATCACCCTAGACAACGTACAAGAAAAACTTTGAGACGGGGAGATCACAACCTCGAATAGCATGGGATCAAATTTATATCTGGCGCTCTAAGGGTGCCCCCTCTCGGTCCCAACCGGAAACACCCATGCCCCCTGACCGGATGACTGGCTTTAATCCAGGGCCATGGAACCCTCATCACGGCCTCTCTATTTGGTGTGTACCAGGAAAGCGGTTTGCAACTTACTAAGCCATATCCCTTGCGGAAAACATGTGGTAGTACAGGAAGGGAAAACGGATGGAAACTGGACTTGATTCACGTTGACACTGGAGTCAAATAGTCTGGCATAAGACTGGCATGCTACAACACTACCATCTTACCCATTCTCATGCAATCACATGGCCATGCAAACTCATATCCAACAACTTATGGATTTTCGAAACTCACTTGCCTCAACTTTGCATGTAATATAACATTTATCGAAATGCTCATAAACATGCCATGAAACTACTTAATGCAAACATGCCAAAGACACTCATCATATCAAAAGTTCAAACATGCTTGCCTGGTTCGGAGTAGTCGGAGTCTAGCTTGGCGAAGTTCGCGGTTCCGTCACCTCCTCCGGTATCTATGGTATAAGAAAATACATACTAACGTAAATTCCGAGAGTGCACAAAAAAAAGTGTTCCAAATATTTTTCAAATAAATATGACAAAAAATAGACGAAAAAATAAAGATGACAGAAAAAGAATCAATCAAAAATCGGTTTCTGTTAAAAAGTTATAAAGTTTTAATCCAGGGACTCATCTGTAATGAAACAGAAAGTTTCCAGGGGCCAACTTATAAAAATAGAAAACGCTTCGGCTAAAAAGCCGTCAACTGCAAAGGGAGACGTACTCTGCCCGAAGGCGTTTTCAGAAAACGGTTCGAAAAAAAAGAAAATACTGACGAGGGGTCCCACCCGTCAGGTTTGAAATTTCAAACGCGGGGGAGAAATAGAGCTCGTCGGCGCCCGAGAGCTGCGGTGGTCGCCGGCGGCGATCCACGACGAGTTGTGAGGATCGGAGGGTACCTACGTGCTCAGTGTGTCCTTCCGCGTCGGTGGGTGGTGGTGGTGGTCGTCGGCGAGCAGCACGTCGACGGCGGTCCTTGCTCCGGCGGACGGCGGCTCGGGTGAGGTTGGATGTCGTCGGGGAGGGCTGCGGAGGTCAAATTGAAGCCTGGGTTAGATCACTGGGTGCTCGAGGAAACTACTGACGAGGTTTGGGCGGCGGGGATGGCCTCACTGGAGTGGATCGAGCTGGTGGCCGAGGTGGATCGGGGCGGCCGGAATTGGGGGACGAGACCTCCTCGAGGTCCTCCTGGTGGCTTGGCGGGGTTCTGTTGAGGAGTAGAGGTGGTGCGTGCTTGAGAACGAGCTCGGGACTCCATTTTATAGGCGATCCGAGGCGGTGACCGTGAACGGGGATCTCCGGCGATGGTTACGGCAGCGCAGTGCTTGGTCGGGTAGTTTAGGGGGATGGGCGTCATCGTGGAGGTCCACGGGTTCCGTTTCGAAGCTAAACCAGGTTGGATTAGGCGCTCTTGGGTGGTTTCGATGAAACGGGGCGGCGCGGGCCCGTTGGCGGCAGAGGGCGCGCCCTGTGCTTGCCGAGCCACGGCGACGGTGCTGCGTTGTGCGCTGGCATGCATGAGGCCACGCGGAGGGCTAGGGGGTGCCGGACGGCGTAGCGAGCTGGCGCTGGCTCCCGTTGGCCGCCATGGGTGGCTCTGCCACCGCAGAAGCTGCCGGCATCGGCGATGCTCGCCTCCACCGACACCTGCGCCCATCCAAGAGAGCATGCGGTGCTCTGGTCAAGGAGGAGAGGCCGTGCGCAATGCGCCAGGGTGCACTGGTGATCGATGACAAGGCACTGACGAAAAACGACACTGACAAAACTCTGAAACTCTGAATTTTACTGAAAGTGTACAGGAACAGTGCTGGCCAAGTGTTTGATGAAATGATTCAAGCATGAGAAGAATTTTTCTGGGGCTGATCTTTGGTGTGGTGGCCTCTCAATGCACCTGGGGGCTGCCTGAATTTTGGTGGAATTTTTGGAGAAAGGAAAATATGAATTTCACCAAAAATGATGAATCTGGTCCAAACTTGCAGAGGTTGAAGCTTGAAAATTTTGAAAAGAGGAAGAGTGGGTCTTGATGGATCTAGGTTGGGGGTGCTAAGGACTATCTAGAGGAGTTGGTTTGAGATCAAAACTCAAAGGAAAACAGGTACTTCCTTTGTAAATCATCTAGGCTTAGAATAATGGACAGAATTGTTTTTGGGGATAAAATAAATGAAATAAAATTCAAAAATGGGTTGGACCTGTCGGAACAGAATGTTTGGATTGCCCCAAAGTGGAGGGAGGGGTTTTGGGAGAATTTACCACATGAGGTATTGTAAAACAATGGATGGTTTCAAAACAAAAGAGTAGCCTCAAAACCCATAGGGCTTCTTTTTAAAAGAAAATAAATACCAAAAATATATTTGAGGTGGTAAAAGTCAGAAGGAAGGTTTTTAATAACCAAACACCAGGGTTGAAGAAGATACAAAAATAAAACCCTTGCCATGGGGAAAAAATTGAGAGAGGGAGGTTTTTGGAAGGATTTAAATGACCTTCTTCAAATCAAACAAAGTTTTTGTTGAAAACTAAATAAAATTTTTTGGAGTGTCACATTTTCCTACCAATCTATCCCCCTTGGAGCATGCGCGTAGTACTTCGTTTTGATAACTAATATATTTTTGCAATAAGTATGTGAGTTCTTTATGACTAATGTTGAGTCCATGGATTATACGCACTCTCACCCTTCTACCATTGCTAGCCTCTCTAATACCACACACCTTTTGCCGGTATCATACACCCACCATATACCTTCCTCAAAACAGCCACTATACCTACCTATTATGGCATTTCCAGAGCCATTCCGAGATATATTGCCATGCAACTTACCAATGTTCCGTTGTTATGACATGTTTCATCATTGTCATATTGCTTTGCATGATCATGTAGTTGACATCGTATTTGTGGCAAAGCCACCTTTATAATTCTTTCATACATGTCACTCTTGATTCATTGCATATCCAGGTACACCACCGGAGGCATTCACATAGAGTCATATTTTTTTCTAATTATTGAATTGTAATTTTTTAGTTGTAAGTAAATAAAAGTGTGATGATCATCATTATTAGAGCATTGTATCAAGTGAGGAAAGGGTGATGGAGACTGTGATTCCCCCATAAGTCGGGATGAGACTCCGGACGAAAATAAAAAAAAAAGAGGCCATAAAAAAAGAGAAAGGCCCAACTAAAAAATATAAAAAAATGAGAGAAAAAGAGAGAAGGGACAATGTTACTATCCTTTTACCACACTTGTGCTTCAAAGTAGCACCATGATCTTCATGATAGAGAGTCTCCTATGTTGTCACTTTCATATACTAGTGGGAATTTTACATTATAGAACTTGGCTTGTATATTCCAATGATGGGCTTCCTCAAAATGCCCTAGGTCTTAGTGAGCAAGCGAGTTGGATGCACACCCACTTAGTTTATTTTGTTGAGCTTTCATACACTTATAGCTCTAGTGCATCCGTTGCATGGCAATCCCTACTCACCCACATTGATATTTATTGCTGGGCATCTCCATAGCCCGTTGATACGCCTAGTTGATGTGAGACTATCTTCTCTTTTTTTTGTCTTCTCCACAACCACCTTTCTATTCCACATATACTGCTATGTCCATGGCTCACTGTCGGTGTCAAAACCGGCGGATCTCGGGTAGGGGGTCCCGATCTGTGCGTCAAGGCTGATGGTAACAAGAAGTAAGGGACACAGGTGTTTACCCAGGTTCGGGCCCTCTCGATGGAGGTAAAACCCTACTTCCTGCTTGATTAATATTGATGATATGGGTAGTACAAGAGTAGATCTACCACGAGATCGTAGAGGCTAAACCCTAAGAGCTAGCCTATGATGGTATGAATGTAATTGTGATCGGCCTTCTAAGGACCAACCTCTCCGGTTTATATAGGCACCGGAGAGGGCTAGGGTTTACATGGAGTCGGTTACAAGGAAGGAAATATAATATCCGGATCGCCAAGCTTACCTTCCACGCCAAGGAAAGTCCCATCCGGACACGGGCCGAAGTCTTGAGTCTTGTATCTTCACGCTTCAATAGTCCGGACGTTGTATATAGTCCGGCTGTCCGGATACCCCCTAATCCAGGACTCCCTCAGTAGCCCCTGAACCAGGCTTCAATGACGATGAGTCTGGCGCGCAGTCTTGTCTTCGGCATTGCAGGGCGGGTTCCTCCTCCGAATACTCCAAAGTGGTCATCGAACACGTAGATCGTGTCCGGATCTGCAAGATGATCTTCGTAGGGTATAGATCTGATTTGCTGGCAATCTTCGCATATCGTGCCCTTGCGTCGGGGCTTGGTCCAACGCGAACTGACGTTTCCTGCCCCACAACGACTCGTGTTGCGAGGCGGCTTTATTGGCACATCCCGTCGAGGCAGAGATCGTGTTCCTCTTATTACGGGATTTTCCATCAATATGGGCACGCGTAACCCCACGTCGGCTGTTGGTATAACCCGTGTGTTTTTAGATAAGCCTCAAAAGGTCACATCGGGGACTCTTGATATTCACCCTCTTTATAAAGGGGTCGAGACCTACGCCTCCTTTTTCACCTTCATCGCGCCTTCTCGCACCTCGAGTTCTAACACCCTTCTCGCACCTCGAGCTCCACCCCTCCGGAATCCTCCAATATGTCCGGATCTGACCCTCAGGGCCGGAGGGTGGCCTCCTCGATCGAAGAGAAGGACATTGTCAAGCTTAGGGAGGTCGGATACTTGACCGCAGATATCCGGCACAAGCTCCCTGCTCCAGGGCAGGTCATCCCGACGCCGGAGCCCAACGAGTGTGTCGTTTTCATCCCACACTTCCTCCGCGGTCTGGGTTTCACCCTCAATCCCTTCGTGAGGGGACTCGTGTTCTATTATGGGTTGGATTTTCACGATCTGGCTCCGGACGCTATCCTCCACATCTCGTCGTTTATTATCGTGTGTGAGGCTTTTCTCCATATCGCCCCACACTTCGGCTTATGGCTCAAGACCTTCAATGTGACACCGAATATGATCAAGGGGCGACATGTGGAGTGCGGAGGTGCCGTAATAAGCAGGAACGGCAATGCCCCGTGGCCAGAGGGTTCTTTCCCAGAAGTATCCGATGTATGGCAGCGGAGGTGGTTCTATGTCATGGCTCCCAGAGGCACAAAGTGGGCGGCTGCCCCCCGAGTTTCATTCAGGCCCTCCGTCACAGTTGGCGTCGTGGACAGACGTAGGGAGGAATTGGGGACCCGCTGGTGATATACCAGTACTGCAAAATTGCATCCGGGAACTTCTTGCAAGGGACATTAATCTCGTCAGCATAATGCAAGTGATGTTGATCCGACGGATGTTGCCGTGCCAACGCCGGCCTCTCCGGATGTGGGAGTTCAATCCAGAGGGTCAACGGACCGTCAAGCACTTCTTCGGCCTGAAGCTCGAAGAGATGTGCAAATTGTTCTTCGGACGGAAAGTAAAATGTCCGGACACCATCGAGGATGTGGGCCTAAGCTGCAATCGCCTAGATACCCAGGTAAGTAAACTTGATACCGGACACCGTGTTTTGTATTTGTTATGATTGTTTATTCTGAAAATCATCCGTGTCCAGGAATGGCTCAGCAAGGCGGAGAGAATTAGGTGTCCGACGCCACTTCCCGAAGGCTCGCCCACCCCCACCATAGCCAAGATACTTGACCGAGTACTCAGCAGGATGCCCCCGGGGAAAGACAAGGGGAAGGACGAAGAATCCGAACCCCACACGCTACGCATCCGAACCGGGGGAATTGTTACCTCCCCTAAGGAGGATAGTCGGGAAGGGGAGGCTAAGGCCTCCTCCCCGCGCGGGAAGAAGAGTGCCGCCTCCGGAGACTCGGAGACGGAGATGCCCAAACCCGGAAAAAAGATAAACCAGGGGGCTCTGCCCCAACGGGCACCCTTACCTCATCGTGCCCACCAACGGGCCAGCCCTCCACCGAGCTGTAAGTTAATTTTTAATTCGAAGGTACTACGTTCCTCCTAGATCAATAACCAGGATTCGTCTTTCGTAGTTCGGCTAGCAGCCCCTCTCAACAGAGTTCGTCTTCGGGGGAACTTCCTCCGGAGATGATGGAGAGCAAGACCCCACCTACCTCTCCGGCTCGCGAAGCGGGCGACACCGAAGTGTCGTCACGGAGGAGTCCGGATCTGCCGAAGCCGGAGGCCAACGCGTCAGCCACGCTGAGCTCAGGGCGTTTGGCTCCCGCGAGGGGCGATGGGAAGGATCCAGCACAGTTCAATGTCCGGCCGGACATACTGACGGGCCTACTGGAGCGGGCTGCGCTCTCGGAGGAGCACCGCTCACTAATGAGTGTGGTGCTCCAGAAGATTTCATCCGGTAAAAGCGGTTTGAATGAAGCATTTGCAAGTCTGCTCAGAGGCTTCGAGGTATGTAGTGAAGAATACACTGTTTTTGGCTGTGAGGCACGCATTAGGTGCGATCCATATAGATAGTAGCCCCTGAGACACTAGTTGCCCGCCGTAGGGGGCAAACAGGGGATCATAAATCAACGATTGCACTATAAATATGTGCAGGTACCTGTGAGTCCGGCCGCCGACCAATCCTTGGAAGTTTCTGAACTGGCCAGGCATATTCGATCGATTGATGCCGATATCACGCTGGTGAACGAGCGGCTGGACAAGTCACAAGTTATGTGCTCTGCCTTCCTTTGTGTAAGAAAATATGGAGGCGGCATGATATTAATGTAATATGTTCGGACTGCAGATGGTGCTGCTGCCGTGGAGGCCTCGAGGCGAGCTTGTCAAGCCAAGGAACAAGCTCGGAATAGCAATCTGACTGCCCTAAAGGCGACCGAGGCCGAGAGCCGAACAGGCTACTCATCGCCGAAGCGAAGAAAAGATGGCCGACATGGCTATTGAGTTAAAAAATGCCGCTGACTGGTATGAGCTCCTTAAAAAGGAGCATAAAGATAGCTTGGCCGAACTGGACAAGGCACGCAGTGCCACCAAGGAAATACGGACCGAGCTAAGGGGGGCGCGGGAGGAGCTGCAATAGGCCAGTAAAATCGTGGTTGTAGGTTCCTACTTGCTGCGGACGAAGTTTTTCGATCCGAAGTACGCTCCCCTGGATGGGCGCTGGAGTCCCGCGGACGCATATGCGGATTTGGCGAAGAGTACGGCTGACGCTGCCGAGTTCTTCGATGGTCAATGTGATAAGGAGGTGGAGAAGCTTTTTTGGTCGCAATTCAATGCTCCCACTCGCCCGCTGCCGTTAAATGACAAGATGGCTGCTGTAGCGGAGCTTCATAGGCTGTCCGGTCTTGCAATGCGGTCTGTGATAGACCATATTTGGCCGGAAGGGCCTAAGCCGGACAGTTACTTTGGCTTGGTGCAGCGGTTCCTTGGGGCTGTGCCTCGTATCGAAGCCATGAGGAGGTCGGCGTGCATAGAGGGTGCACGGATGGCTCTTGCCCGCGTTAAAGCCTATTGGACGGATATGGAGGCCAATATTATAGCGACCCAAGATCCGGCGGGGGCCAGTATCCGGCCGAGCACTACTTGGCACAGGTCACAGAAGGTGCCCGCCTGATAGAGGCGCAGTGCTCAAAGAATGTCTTATTCGAGTGATGAATCAAATCATTGTAAGAAACAATTTTAGTTTGGTTATAAGGCTATATTTATACTTTTTGCCTGAAAGTATTATTGTGTCCCTTGTGTGGCCATTTACATATATGTATATGAATGCTTAATCCGAAAGATAGCAGTCGTTGGTTTCATCCCTCATGCAGGCAATGCGGGGGTGTTCGAAAAATATATGCTTAAACACACTTGATCCAACGTCTTGGTCCATGAAGGAGGTGATCGCACGTCGAACTAGGCAACCGGACTATATAGCTATAACACTTTCGCTTAGCCATGGGAGTCTAATGTTGGGGCTACTATGTAGCCCCTAGTACCTTCGCGTGCATCCGAATACGGGCGTGTGTACATGACCGAAAGCGGTCCTTCGTTAATCTTGGAGGGATCCTAAAGATTCCGATAAGTCTTCGAGTGGTTGAACAGTCTCTCGCTGCATCATGACAGTCAATTTTCGGCTTTCTCTATTGAGGTGCTCGTCCGGAATAACCAGGGCACAATCGCAGTAGTTCTCCTTTGGCAACCTTAGCCGATAGTAACGGAACGTAAGGCGGCAAACCCAGGAGCCGGGCAAACCCAACATTTGACCAAAGACATGCTTCGGAGTTGCTGCATATAAGGCCAAACTCGTGACGCCGGACACTCCCGAGGGTATTCGGACTTTATAATAATCGATGGGCTCAAGAATGCCCATTCGTTATAAACCCTGTTTTTCCAGGTACGTGTGTTAATCTGTCGTGGCTAGATGCCAAAAACGGCAGTATCCTCTGTGGGTATGGAACCCATGGGATTGTTGAACAACAAGAGGCAATAAAAAGGTTTACACAGGGGCTTAATCTAAAAAGAAACCTGTTGAACGGGGCCCTGCTGCACGTCTGCGCCTTTGTCTCCGTTGTGCCGTATCCTGGAAGGGTATCGCGTGAACGTTGCTTGTGAAAGAAGGAAAACTCATAGAAGAGCACAATGTAAGTATGCGATGGATAATAGAAGTGTAAGATGTTGGCCTGCCCATAAGGTTGAGCCAACTGTGGGACTGTGTTAAGTATTTATAGCCCCTGGTGTCCGCTATGGGATTACATATACGGTGCCCTGGTTCAATTTTATCCGGGCGACCGGACTCGTCTAGCCGAGTCTGTGGTCTTTAAGGGCCAGTCATGTTTTCTGATGTTGGAGGCCGCTTATAGTCCGGCCGCGAGGGCTATCGCGTGTTCCTCTGCGCGTGACAGGCGCTCTGTTAGTCTTCTAACGGTGATGACGCCACGTGGACCGGGCATCTTAAGTGTAAGGTAGCCATAGTGCGGCAATGCGTTGAAGCGAGCGAAGGCCGTTCTTCCGAGCACTGCGTGATAGTCTCTTTGGAAGGGTGCGATGGTGAAGAGTAGTTCTTCGCTTCTGGAGTTGCCTAGAGAGCCGAATGTTACCTCCAGTGTGATGGAGCCTCTGCTATGGGCTTCAACGCCTGGTATCACCCCTTCAAAGGTGGTGTTGCTTTGGTTAATTCTGAATGGGTCTATCCCCATCCTGCGGACAGTGTCTTCATTTGAGACTGCTGCCGCCGTCCATAAGGACGCGGGTGAGACGGTATCCGTCGATTATTGGGTCAAGCACCAAGGCCTTTGATCCTCCGCACCGAATACTAGTTCGGTCATCTAAGTTATAGAAAGTGATCGGATAAGGCATCCAGCGGTTAAGCGTGAGTACGATGGGGTCTATATCGAGCGCGTCTCTATGCGCGCGTTCGTGCCTCCTCATGGATGTGTGAGTCGCGTGGATCATGTTCACTGTTTTAACCTCTGGCGGGAATTTTTTCTGTCCTTCAGTGTTCGGCTGGCGAGTTCATCCTCGTCTTCACTTGGTGTTTCCCTCTCCTTGTGTTCGGCGTTTAATTTGCCGGCCTGCTTGAAGACCCAGCACTCTATGTGCGTGTGGTTTGCAGGTTTGTCAGGGGTGCCATGAATTTTGCATAGTCTGTCTAGGACTCTATTCAGACCGGACGGTCCATCTTTGTTGCCTTTAGATGGCTTGTTTTGCTGATTAGGTCGAGAGCCCCTGAATCCGGCACTAACCTCGTGTTATCCGGGCTCTCTTCCTTGCTTTGGCGTTTGTTTTTATGACGCCGTGGCTTCCCGTTGCCATCCCTTATTTCAGATGTGCTGGGGTCGCTGGTGCCTTTACGGGCTAGCAAGCTATCTTCTCCCGGGCAAAAGCGGGTCATGAGGCTTGTTAGGGCTGCCATTGTCCTTGGCTTTTCTTGGCCGAGGTGTCTGGCTAACCACTCATCACGGATGCTGTGTTTAAATGCCGCTAAGGCTTCGCCATCCGGACAGTCAACAATTTGATTCTTCTTAGTGAGGAATCTGTTCCAAAACTTGCGGGCGGATTCTCCGGGCTGTTGGACTATGTGACTTCAGTCGTCAGCATCCGGAGGCTGGACATAGGTCCCTAGAAAGTTGGCCCTGAAAGCGTCCTCGAGTTCTTCCCATCTCCCAATTGAATTTTCGGGGACGCCTTTCAACCAGTGCCGAGCTGGTCCCTTCAGCTTGAGGGGGAGGTATTTTATGGTGTGAAGGTCATCCCCACGAGCCATGTGTATGCGTAGGATAAAGTCCTCGATCCAGACCCCTGGGTCTGTTGTTCCGTCGTATGCCTCTATGTTCACAGGTTTAAAGCCCTGTGGGAATTCGTGGTCCAGTACTTCATCAGTAAAGCACAGGGGGTGAGCAGCCCCTCTGTATCTGGACGTGTTGTGGCATGCCGTCGGCTGTTGTTTTGTCCGTAGTTTATTCCGGACTGGTATGCGATTGGCATAATCATTTTGGTGACCATAGTCCCTCGCCGGGGTGCGTCCTTTGGATCCATAAATGGACCTGGTTGCGCCAGCTTTCTTATTCAGGTGTTCACGTGGATCGTGTGCGGCGTCGGTAGCCGCCTTGTTGCGGCTACGAAGTGGCACGGCTTCGTCGTCGAATTCTGGCAGCAGCTTGCGTTTTGGATAGCTCTTTGTACAGCGATCATCGTCGTATCTATCTTCGATGTCTAGCACTTTGTTCCATCTATGGTTGAGTGTTTCCTGTGCTGCCTTGAGCCGTTGCTTTTGCTTCTTTAGACTTCTTGCGGTGGCCGTAAGCTTTCTGTGGAGGTTATCTCGTTCCGCATGTTTTTCCGGGATTGCATCATTATCCGGACTATTTTCCTGTGCTGGTTCGGTTTGATGACCTCGTCCGTCGGGATCATTATCCTCGGCGCCGCTCCGAACTGTGTTCGGGTGACCTGGTTAAATCTGCTCCATCGCTGGATCCATATGGTCGTTGTTGCCTTCGGAGTTGATTGTAGTATTGATCCTTCTGGCGCTCTTGTCACTATTTTTACTGTTGCTGGATTTAGAACGGCGTCTGCGCCGTCGCTTTGGCTTTTGTCCGGGGGTTTTATCGTCCGGATTGTCGCCTTTGTCCTCTTTGGGCGTATCCACCATGTATATGTCGTGCAACGAGGGGGAAATCTGGTGCCCCATAGATTCCCCATCTTCTCCTGCATCGTCGTCCATACCATCGATGTCTTCGGAGTCGAAGTCAGGCACGACGGTTAAATCATCGATCGTGGCTATGAAGTGGGTGGTGGGTGGGCAACGAATTTCTTCGTTGCCTGCTTCCCACTCAAACCGGACGTAGTTTGGCCCAAAGACTTCTGTCAAAGAGAGAGTTTTCAAAGAGTTCAGCATGTCGCCAAAGGGCGAATGCTGAAAGATGTCCACGGAGGTAAACTCCATTACTGGAGCCCAACCTGGCTCGACCGGCTCGGGAGTGCGCGGGCCGGACTCAACATCCGGATACAAGTCCGGGGGTCCGAAGCCGTAGGCCACCACAGAGGTAAGGTCGGTGTTCGGCTCCACCGTCGATAATTGTGCAACCTGCGGGGCGGGGTCCAGCACTCCGTCCTCAGGCAACGCAGCCTGCTCCGGATTTAGGTCCGAGGCTACTGCGGAGGTGATACCCCGAGCTTTGTCCGATAGCAGGTCTAAGCCGTGCTCGTCGTGACTATCTGGTACCTTGTTATTGACGGCGGTTGAAGGAGCCATCGAGCCCAATGGCGACGACACAGAGGAACTCTCAATGAAAGCACCAATGTCGGTGTCAAAACCGGAGGATCTCGGGTAGGGGGTCCCGATCTGTGCGTCAAGGCTGATGGTAACAAGAAGTAAGGGACACAGGTGTTTACCCAGGTTCGGGCCCTCTCGATGGAGGTAAAACCCTACTTCCTGCTTGATTAATATTGATGATATGGGTAGTACAAGAGTAGATCTACCATGAGCTCGTAGAGGCTAAACCCTAAGAGCTAGCCTATGATGGTATGAATGTAATTGTGATCGGCCTTCTAAGGACCAACCTCTCCGGTTAGCCTAGGGTTTACATGGAGTCGGCTACAAGGAAGGAAATATAATATCCGGATCGCCAAGCTTGCCTTCCACGCCAAGGAAAGTCCCATCCGGACACGGGCCGAAGTCTTGAGTCTTGTATCTTCACGCTTCAATAGTCCGAACGTTGTATACAGTCCGGCTGTCCGGATACCCCCTAATCCAGGACTCCCTCACTCACGCTCATGTATTGCGTGAAGATTGAAAAAGTTTGAGAACATCAAAAGTGTGAAACAATTGCTTGGCTTGTCATCGGGGTTGTGCAGAATTTAAATATTTTGTGTGATGAAGATAGAGCATAGCCAGAAAATATGATTTTGTAGGGATAACTTTCTTTGGCCATGTTATTTTTAGAAGACATGATTGCTTTGTTAGTATGCTTGAAGTATTAATATTTTTATGTCAATATTAAACTTTTATCTTGAATCTTTCAGATCTGAACATTCATGCCACAATAAAGAAAATTGCATTGAGAATTATGCTAGGTAGCATTCCATATCAAAAATTCTGTTTTTATCATTTACCTACTCGAGGACGAGCAAGAATTAAGCTTGGGGATGCTTGATACGTCTCCAACGTATCTATAATTTTTTATTGTTCCATGCTATTATATTATCTGTTTTGGATGTTTAATGGGCTTTGTTATGCACTTTTATATTATTTTTGGGAATAACCTACTAACCAAAGGCCCAGTGCAAATTGCTATTTTTTTTTGCCTATTTCAGTGTTTCGCAGAAAAGGAATATCAAACGGAGTCCAAACGGAATGAAACCTTCGGGAGAGTTATTTTTGGAACAAACGCAATCCAGTAGACTTGGAGTAGACGTCAAGGAAGCAACGAGGCGGCCACAAGGTAGGGAGGCGCGCCCAGGGGGTAGGCGCGCCCCCCACCCTCTTGGGCCCCTCGTGGCTCCACTGACCAACTTCTTTCGCCTATATATACTCATATACCCTGAAAACATCCGAGAGCACAACGAAACCCTATTTCCACCGCCGCAACCTTCTGTACCCGCGAGATCCCATCTTGGGGCCTTTTCCGGCGCTCCGCCGGAGGGGGAATCGATCACGGAGGGATGACGTGTGAGTATTTTACCACAGACCTTCGGGTCCATAGTTATTAGCTAAATGGCTTCTTCTTTCTCTTTGGATCTCAATACAAAGTTCTCCTCGATATTCTTGGAGATCTATTTGATGTAATTCTTTTTGCGGTGTGTTTGTCAAGATCCGATGAATTGTGGTATGATCAAGATTATCTATAAACAATATTTGGTTCTTCTCCGAATTCTTATCTGTATGATTTGATAACTTTGCAAGTCTCTTTGAATTATCAGTTTGGTTTGGCCTACTAGATTGATCTTTCTTGCAATGGGAGAAGTGCTTAGCTTTGGGTTCAATCTTGTGGTGGTCTTTCCCAGTGACAGCAGGGGCAGCAAGGCACGTATTATTTTGTTGCCATCGAGGATAAAAAGATGAGGTTCGATAGTAACTTGATATGAAGCTCCATGATCATCATCATTAGCTTTCTCTTCAACTGAGATAGGTGCCACAGAAACATATTTCTGTGTTGCGCTACTCTCTTGTCAGGGGTGGAAAGTGGTAGCGGATAATACGAAATATCCGATATTCGTATTCGAGAAAATGCCTATTCTTATCCGAAACATCCGCATCCGAACCAAAATGGAAATGGAAACTATCCGTGTCCGAATTTATTTAACAGATAAAAAATAAAATATGGCATGAGATTTTGACACAAATATGGATATGGAAGTGGATATATCCGTATCCGAATAATATTATGGGAGGTAATTTTCAAAAATTTTGCCCTAGTATTCCAATTACCCAACATAAATGCCAAATAAGTGGTCAAATTTTACTCTTTGCATGATTAAACTTAGAAACTATTATGCATTACAATAGTATTTATTTATAAAACTATTTATCATTGACTTATTGTATGTCACAAGTTGATTATTTCATGTCACATAGCTATTGACTGATATACTTAAGCAAGATGTTACTATTATTCGTATCCGCTCCGAATAAAGAAAACATCCGATACGTATCCGTATTCGAATAACATCGGAGCCGCATCCGTATCCGATAACATCTATATTCGCATTCGTATTCGTTTTGAAAATATGAAAACGGAAGTGGTAAGAGCACTATCCGATCCGCATCCGATCCGTTTCCACCCCTATCTCTTGTTGAAGTAAAGGTTCAATAACCTCATCAAGTTCTATCTTCCTCCCACTCAATTCTTTCGAGAGAAACTCTTTCTCGAGAAAGGACCTGTTCATAGCGACAAACACTTTTGCCCTCAGATCTGAGATAGAAGGTATACCCAATCGTCTTGTTTGGGTATTCTATGAAGATACAATTTTCCGCTTTGGGTTTGAGCTTTTCTGGCCGAAGCCTATCGACATAAGCATCATAGCCCCAAACCTTAAGAAACAACAACTTAGGTTTCTTGCCAAACCATAGTTCATACGGTGTCGTCTCCACGGACTTAGATGCATGCTGAATAGCGGTCGATGTGTGGAGTAATAGTAGTAGATGCAGAATCGTTTCGGTCTACTTGTCGCGGACGTGATGCCTATATACATGAGCATGCCTAGATATTCTCATAACTATGCGCTTTTCTATCAATTGCTCGACAGTAATTTGCTCACCCACCGTAAATTATGCTATCTTGAGAGAAGCCACTAGTGAAACCTATGGCCCCCGGGTCTATCTTCCATCATATTAATTTCCTACCAACTAGCTATTTCTATCATTGTTTATTTTGCAATCTTTACTTTCCTATCTATATCATAAAAATACCAAAAATATTTATCTTATTATCTCTATCATATCTCACTTTTGCAAGTGGTCGTGAAGGGATTGACAACCCCTTTATTGCGTTGGTTGCAAGGTTCTTATTTGTTTGTGCAGGTACAAGGCGACTTGCATGTAACCTCCTACTGGATTGATACCTTGGTTCTCAAAACTGAGGGAAATACTTACGCTACTTTGTTGCATCACCCTTTCCTCTTCAAGGGAAAACCAACGCATGCTCAAGAGGTAGCATTCGTTCCCTGAAAACACAACCAGCACAACTATCTAGGAAGTCCCTAGAAGCATTGGTTAGTCCATTATAGAAGATATCAAGTATTTCATTTTTCTTAAAAGGATGATCAGGCAAAGCATTAAGTAGCTGGAAAAGCCTCCCCCAAGCTTGTGGGAGACTCTCTTCTTTAGTTTGCACAAAGTTAAATATTTCTTGCAAGGCAGCTTGTTTTTTATGAGTAGGGAAATGTTTTTCAGAGAAGTAACAAATCATATCCTGGGGACTACGCACACAATCAGGAGCAGGAGTATTGTACCAAGCTTTAGCATCACCCTTTAATGAGAAAGGAAATAATTTGAGAATAAAGTAATAGCGAGTCCTCTCATCATGAGTAAAAAGGGTAGCTATATCATTCAACTTAGTAAGATGTGCCACAACAGTTTCAGTTTCATAACCATGGAAAGGATCAGATTCAACCAAAGTAATTAACTCTGGGTCGACAGAGAGTTCATAATCCTTATCATCAATAAAGCAAACTTAGGATCACATTTCATTCTAGCATTTAGAGATTTTTCTTTATACTTGCATAATAATTTCTCTAGATTATCTCTATCCTTACAAGCAAGAATATCTCTAATTGTCTCCTCATTCATAACATAACCTTCCGGTACCTTAGGCAATTCATATCTAGGAAGGCTAGTTCTAGCAAGTGTTTCAGGAGATTCAGTTTCAAGCTCATCATCAGATTCAACAACATCATGTTGTATTATACTAGCAATTTGTGCATCAAGAAAATCACCAAGTGGCACATCATCATTATCAAGCAAGGTACTAGCATCATCATAAGCATCATTCATAGTAGAAGTAGCATCATCAATAACTTGCGACATATCAGAATTAATAGCATGTGGTGGTGTTGCAAGTTTATTCATAACAGAAGGTGAATCTAAAACAGAACTGGATGGCAGTTCCTTACCTTCCCTCGTCTTTGAGGGAAATATCTTAGTCTTTGGATCCTTCAGATTCTTCATAGTGATAAATTGGTAATAATCCCAAGTGACTCAACAAATATAGCTATGCTCCCCGGCAGCGGCGCCAGAAAAAGGTCTTGATAACCCACAAGTATAGGGGATCGCAATAGTTTTCGAGGGTGGAGTATTCAACCCAAATTTATAGATTCGACACAAGGGGGGCCAAAGAATATTTGAAGGTATTAGCAGCTGAGTTGTCAATTCAAACACACCTGGAGATTAATTATCTGCAGCGAGTAATCAGTAGCACAGTAATATGATAGTTTTGATAATAGTAACAACAGTAACAGTAACAGTGATAGCAGTAATTTTGTAGCAAGTGTAACAGTGATGATAGCAGTAGTAACTTAGCAGAAACAATATAGGATAAATTCATAGGCATTGGACCGGTGACTCGTTGGATGATATTTATCATGTGACAGTTATAACCTAGGGCGATACGGCACTAGCTCCAGTACATCGATATAATGTAGGCATGTATTCCGTAAATAGTCATACGTGCTTTATTAAAAGAACTTGCATGACATCTTTTTTCCTACCCTCCCGTGGCAGCGGGGTCCATATTGGAAACTAAGGGATATTAAGGCCTCCTTTTAATAGAGAACCGGAACAAAGCATTAACACATAGTGTATACATGAACTCCTCAAACTACGGTCATCACCGGGAGTGGGTCCGGTTGTTGTCACTCGGGGGTTGCCAGATCATAACATGTAGTAGGTGACTATAACTTGCAAGATTGGATCTAAAACATGGATATAATGATGATAACATAAACGGTTCAGATCTGAGTTCATGGCACCCGGGCCTAAAGTGACAAGCATTAAGCATAGCAAAGTCATAGCAACATCAATCTAAGAACATAGTGGATACTAGGGATCAAGCCCTAACAAAACTAACTCGATTACATGATGAATATCATCCAACTCCTCACCGACCAGCGAGCCTACGAAGGGATTACTCACTCCCGGTGGGGAGCATCATGGAATTGGCGATGGAGAAGGGTTGGTGATGACGAAGAACGAAGATCCCCCTCTCCGGAGCTCCAAACGGACTCCAGATCTACCCTCCCGAGAATCGGGCTTGGCGGCGGCTCCGTCTCGTGGAACGCGATAATTCTTTCTCCCTGATTTTTTTCTTAAAAATAGGATTTTTATAGCGTTGGAATCAGGGTCTGCGGGGCCACCAGGTGGGGACAATCCACCTGGGCGCGCCAGGAGAGGGGACGCGCCCTAGTGGGTTGTGCCCACCCAGGTGCCCCTCTCTGGCAGGTCTTGGCTCTAGAAATTCTTATTATTGATATAAAAAATCCTCGCGAAGTTTCGTTCCATACCGAGAACTTTTATTTCTGCACAAAAACAACACCATGGTAGTTCCGCCGAAAAAAAAGTCGGTCCGGGGTTAGTTTCATTCAAATCATGCAAATTAGAGTCCAAAACAAGAGGAAAAGCGTGTTAAAAAGTAGATACGTTGGAGACGTATCAGGGTGGCGCAAGTTTCGAAACAATTCCACGGCTATTTAGATTTTAGCTAAAGTAGCAACTCAAATATTCACCTGCACAATCTGATCGTAGAAATTTGATTTTCTTGTTACGACAATTTTCTACTTCATTCCGAAATTCTTTGAACTTTCCAAAAGATTCATACTTGTGTCTCATTATAAATAAAACCCTATCTACTTAAGTCATCTGTGAAGGTAACAACGTAGAGAAATCCACCACGCGCCGGTATACTCATCGGACCACATACATCTGAATGTATGGTTTTCAATAAGTAACTTGCCCGATCCATATGGCATGTGAACAGTGTCCTGGTCAGTTTACCCATCAGGCAAGATATTCACAATTCTCAAATGATTCAAAATCAAATGAATTCAACATCCATAATATATATTATTCATATAAATAATACAACCATTGTTTTCTGACTTAGACGAATAACCATCTCGCAATAAACATCATACTAATATAAAGTTCTTACATAAGGACGGAACATAGTAACAATTACTAAGTTCTAATATTAATCCTGAAGGTAGATGTGGTGTTAAGACACCAACGGCCTTCACAACAAATTTTACTCCATTTCCGATGCGCATCGTCACCTCCTTATTTGCTAGTCTTCTAGGCCTCTGTAGTCCCTGCATCAAAATATGAGCAACCGATCTGGTATTAAATACCCCAAGAATTACAGTGGGGACTAGCAAAGAAAACATCAATAACATGTATGACACTCATAAATGAGCTGAACTTTCCCGTCTTATTCTTCTGCGCCACATACTTCTTGCAGTTTCTCTTCCAATGTCCCTTATAGTTACATAAGTAACACTTAGTCTCAGAACCATCACCTCCCTTGGGTTTTCAGGAAGCATCGGTCGTACTGGCCTTCTTCGCTTTGCCCTTCTTCATGGATTTGCTGTTCTTCTTAAACTATGTTATTTTCTTCTTCATCGTCACACGATTGGTGTCCTTCTTAAACCGCTGGTATGGGTAAACCCATTGCGCTCTGATGTGGGTGCTATAATGGATATTCAAAAGCAAGGACATCACTGGTATCTATGAATTTCCTATTCGGTGCTTAAGGTGCATGTTGCTAGTTTTTTTGTTGCGAGCACCTGCGCTGGAAGCGTCGGTGTTGCTAGATGGGCTAGCCCATGTAGGATTCCCTTTTGCACTGGAGAAGCTTCCAAAAGCTTTTGAATGGTTTTAGTTGTTTGTTTTCCATAAATGCTGAAGCTATACTTGAGATACCTCTATGCAAAAGAAGGGTTGAAGATTTTTTTTGTCCATGGCATGGAGACCCAAAGAGTGTGTTTACAATGCGTTCTTCATACAAGATGATCATTAGTATGAAACTCGGCAGGGAGGGATGGTTTGATGAGCAGGAAAGTGCATCTAGCACCAACGCCAAAAGCAAGGGGTGGTCGAAACTATGGTGAACCAAGGTACCCTCCAAACTGTTACATCACAGAAACATGGCAACATCTAGTGTTTGTGAAATTTTTGGAGCAGTCAACAGTTGGGGACATTCTGTATATGATTCCAGCATGTCACCTAGTGTTTGGGCACTTTCAAATGAAGTTTTGGGAGAGAACATGTGTTTGAACCAGGACCCTAGTGCAAAGAATTGGCTTTTTGCAATGCTTGATGAGCTGCCAGGTGGGGAGTTCACCATGATGATTGTCGCACTATGGGCTATCTGGAGTCTCCGTAGGAAGGTTGTCCATGAAGAAATTTATCAGAGTCCTTTTCCTATGAACTGTTTTATCAAATCATTCCTGAAGGAGATTGAAATTTTATACTGGCCGAAAGTAAGCATCTAGGGTGCTCCAAGTTTCCCTAGGAGCTAGCAGAAGACCTCTATATGTAGAGGACTGTTGTAGCATCGGATTGCAAGGTGTTTGTTGAAGCCATCAAGGAGGGAAGCTCTACAAGTTTCAGTTCCGTTGTGCATGAAATTATAGAACGTTCTACTGTTTTATTTCTTTTAGTTTTAATCATGAGTTTTCAATCTCAAATATCAAGGCTTACAATCTTGCAAAACATGCTTTAGCTTTAAGGATTAGTCAAATTTTATGGTTAGGCCAACCCGGTAATCTTCTTTTTGTTCCTGTAAACAGTGTGATGACATAATAAAGCTTGCATGTTTGCCAAAAAAGGTGTTCTTTTGCTTTGCTTTATTGTTTAGCTTCTTAATTTCTTTCCGTATTTCCTTATTATTATTTTGTTTCTTTTTTCCTTTTCCTCTTTATTTTCATTTTACTTTTCAAAAACTGGATTTTTTCAAATTTTGTAAACCTTTTTGAATTCATGATTTGTTTTCAAATCTCTTTGCATCTTTTAATTCATTCACATTTTAAATTCCATGAAGATTTTGTCAAATTCAAAAAAATTAATGCTTGACTGTTCTTTCAAATCTCGAGCATTTTTTAGTCTGTGAATTTTTTTATAAATTCTTCAAAAGTTTCTAAAATTTTTAAGATTTTTTCAAATTCACGAATAACTCAAATGTGTGAATTTTTTAAATCCATGAAATAATCTCTTGTTTTACAATCCTTTAAAAAAATGTTAGCCATTTTTTAAGGGGAAAACTGTTGGCTGTTTTAGCCGGGTTTTTTTATATAATAGTAGACAGCAAAAATGTACTCACTCCGTCCCAAAAAGTCTGTCTTAGAATTCTCTGGATACAGATGTATCTGGATAATAACGCAAACTATTTGTGACAGAGGCACTACGAATGGTCAAGCTGGGCGACTGAGCGAGCCGTCTAACCACGCGCGAAGCGCTACCACGCGTTACCAGAATTCCTTATTCGCCGCGCGTTGCGGCTTCGCACGTAGCGTTCAAAGATGGGCCGGCCCATTTTAGCTGTTACCCAACTAGTCAATGTTCCCGGTTTTGGGAAGGACTTCCCAGCCGGTTTTTTGAGGTTTTGGGGACCTTTTAGAAGGTTTTTGAACGGCTTTTTTTCCTTTTCTTTTTCTTTTTCTTTTTCTTTTTTTCCTTTTTCTTTTTTCTTCTACCTATTTTATTTTTTCTGTTTCTTTTTCTTTTGTTTCTGTTCCTTTTTCATTTATTTATATTTTGCCTTTTCTAAGTTATTATTTCTATTTTTATAAACTCAAAAATTACAGAATTTTATAACCTTGTTAAAATTTTCAATTTTTCGATCGGAATATCATTTTCCTTCATGGTTTTCCATTTTTCTTCATTTTCAAGAAATGTTCAGAATTTTGATATTTTGGTCATGTATATGTTGCTCAGTCCGAAAGAACAATCTGAGTGAGGATAAGGTGGTTAAATTTTCGAAAACATATTCATGTTTCAAAATTGTTTGTGTCATTCAAAAAATGATCACAATTAAAATAAATATTAGTAAATTCAATAAAATGTTCAAGTTGTTTTATTCTGTTCTGAGTTTCAAAAAGTTTTCCCGTTTTCAAAAATTGTTCACAGATACCCAAAAAATCTTCATGTTTTTAGAACTTTGTTCAAGGTTCAGAAAAGTTTCCATTTTCAAAACATGTTTTCTCTTTCCAAAAAAAAAAACAAATCTTCTGAAAAGTTTCCCCGTTTTCAAAAAACACAAACTAAAAAAATGTTCCTTTGCAAAAAAAATGCAAATCCAGAAATTATACAGGGAGTTTCAAATAATGTTTGTGGTTTCAAAATGTGTTTGAAATTTCAAAAATGTTCATGTTTCCCTTTTTTGTTCATAAATAAAGAAAATCATTGAGGAAATAGTTTTGAAACAAAAATTGGTTTCAAATTTTATTTGTATTATTGAAAATATTTGAAATCCTACATTTGTTCTTGTTTTTCAAAAAATGTTCAAACATTTAAGAATTATTCGTGTTCAAAACGGTTTCATGCTTTTCAAAATTTGTTAGCACTTTGACTTTCTACGCAGATTTTGAAAGACATGAACATTCTTTTGAAATTTGCATACATTTTTTAATGTGAATATTTTTATTCTATGAACTAAATTTTAAAAGGCAAACATTTTTTTGAAAATTTTATGAAATTTTTAAAAGAGCGGTCATTTTATGCAATAGAAAAATACATTTGAAAAATAAAGAGAAACAAAAAGGGAAAAGAAAAATGAAATAAAAGGCGTAGTTAAACAATCGGTTCGCTTCAGTGAATCGGTCGTCGTTGCATAGTTCCTGTAAACCACATTTCCTATTTTGGCAGTGAAACTTATTAGGTGGTGTGTTTAGCAACGAGTGGTCAGCAACATGAGTTGCAGGGTTCGATCCCTCATGGTCCCAAGGTGAACTTTTCCTTATTCCCTGCACCACAATGGCTCGGCAAGTCGCGCTGCCTTCTACGCGTGGCGTCGTCTATTTGAAGCAAAGAACATCAAATAGGAGCTCCCCGCGTTCCGGAACCTGAAGCGCTAAGGCTAATCATAGCAAAAGTAACTTACTACCATCATAATGGGGGGTAACATAAGTGTAGTATCATGCAATTCTTTATTTATTTGATTGTAGACCCATTTTTGCATCAGGTGTGTTATGTTGGTAACATATTATGTTAACACAAACACCTCTCTCCTCATTAACTCCTTGCCACATAAGTACATTTATCTTCGGGTGCGTTATGTTACTACCTAAGTTACTCCCACAATAGCCAGCCTAAGGGGGAGGACCCTGGTCTACAAGCCCATGACGTATTCAGGTTGGGCTCTTTGGATTAGGATGTGCAGCGACGAACACAAGAGTTCCAGCCCCAAAGAAAAGAGTTCCAAACCCATGTCTGTTCTCAATTTTTATTGTTTGCAAACCTACAGTTTTCTCTTCCCTTTTTTACAAACTGACGCGGCTTAATTATGCATATTTCGTTCTTTAGATAAGGATAAGAAGAGTATATTACCCAGTACAACATATAGCTAGCCAAAGATAGCTAGTATATGTTTTTTTTTCTTAGATGACAGCTAGCATATGTTTGTCCCGTTAAAACTGCTATTTGGTTTTCCTTAGATTCTGATAGAAAATATTATTATTTTTGCAAAGTAGTGCGTTTTCGCAAGAATCAAAAACATGTGTTTCTACGAGAAGTACAGTTGTGTTTCTAAAAAAGGAAATCCACATCATGTACTTCTTCCAGGAGAAGCACAATTGTGCTTCCGGAAAAGCAAAAAGCACAACTATGCTTCCCAAAATGAAAAAGCACAGCTGTGCTTCCCATAAAAAAAAAGGAAAGCACAACCTATGCTTCCACAAGAAGCACAACTATGCTCTCCGAAAAGGGAAAACACAGTTGTGCTTTCCCGAAAAGGGAAAGCCCGGCATGTGGTTCCACGAGAAGCACAACTGTCTTCCCGAAAAGCGAAAGCATAGTTTTTGGTCTTTTTTTGTTTTGTTTCTTTTTGGGTTTTTGGTTTTTTATTCCTGATTTTCCTGGTTCTTTCAGGTTGGAAGGTTAACTGGGAACCTCGAGAAGGGATGAGCTTGGGGGGCTAGTCCCCCCTCAACGACATGCTTCTACTTTATTAGTAGTGGTTGTTGCTGCCAAACTTTTGTTGAAATTAACCACGCTGCCTCGTCTGTGTCCGGCTCGGACCAGAACACATCACCGAGTAGGACTTGTAGTGGTAGGCTAGATTAGCTATTATATAATCCTATGTATCCCCTGTAATCTTGTAACCCAAACTCAGATCAAAGTAATACAAAACATAGGTGCGACACGCACCTATTAGCCATCATATCGACTGTGTGTTCTTGCGTGCGTATTCCGTCGACGTGCAGTGTCGCTCGAAGGTGCCGACGGCTGATCGTTTCCTAGTTCGTACGTGCATAAGCTAGCACTTAAGAGGAACCATCCAGCAGCTAGGCTGCTTGGTTGCTTTGGTGTATAAGTGCACCTGACCATCGTCTACGTCTACATCTCCAACTGGTTAGCTCGGAAAGTACTCGAGCTAGTCTCGTACGTGCGTCTCGCCGGAAAGAACACGGCGGATCGCAGCGTTGAGGCCGGGCCTGTGCCAACAATTGGTATCAAAGCTTTGGTATTGACGTGATTCTCGGAAAGCAATCGAAGGATCATGTCGACCACGGGCAAGGAGATTGTGACGGCAGCAGCGGGAGCGCCGATGCCGATGGTGGGGGTGTCGCAATTCCCCCGTCTGGATCGAGAAGACTACGCACTATGGGCGATGAACATGGAGGTCGCGATGGAGGGAGCTGAGTTCTGGGAAGCCGTGGAACCCGGCGGTGCCGAGTACGCGAAGGGCGCGGCGAAGTACCGGAAGGATCGTCAGGCGTTAACGGCGATCTACTCCGCCATGCCGAAGGATGTGCTGCAACACCTCTCGGAAAGAACTCGGCGAAGGAGGCATGGGAGACCATCAAGATCCTGCACCAGGGTCATGACCGTGTCAAGGAAGCACACCTTCAGTCCCTGATGAGAAGCTACGAGTGCCTGAAGATGGATGAAAGTGAGACGGTTGATCAGTTTGCCTCCCGTCTCAAGACCCTCGTCAACGGCATACGCAGCTATGGTTCAACCCTAGAAGAAGTTGCGATCGTCCGACGATTTTTGCGTGCCGCGCCGGCACGCTACATCCAGATCGCCACGTCGATCGAGCAATGTCTCGACTTGAAAACTCTCACGGTTGAGGATCTCGTCGGAAGGTTCAAGGCCCACGACGAGAGAATTCGTCTAAGTTTCGGCGACGCGGAGGCGAGTGAGCACCTAATGCTGACAAAGGCGCAATGGATTGCTCTGCCAAAAGAAAAGCAGGGCGGATCTACGAGCAGCGCCAAGAAGAAGGGGAAAGGGAAGCAGCGCTCGGTGAGAAAGAACTTCACCGACTCGGACGACGAGGATGCGCCTGCACCACCGATGAGGAAGTTTGACATCAGAAAAGTGAGGTGTCATAAGTGTGGCCTCCTCGGTCACTTCAAGGCTAACTGCGAGGAAGCACCGAAGCAGCGGGCGCTCATTGTCGAGGAAGGAGACGACGGGGATATGATGCTGATGTGCGAGCTAGTGGACGAGGAGGATCCAGATGATCTTGGTCAGCTGGACATAGGTCCGGCGAGTGCATCCGCGCCATTATACCCAGGCGAAGTTATGGCGCCAGAAGACCATGACCAAAGGCGTGATAGTGTGGTTACGTCAGTAAACCCGGGCGAAGTCGTGGCGCCAGAAGACCATGACGAAAGGCGTGACGGTGTGGTCACGTCAGAATCAGGCGAAGTCGTGGCGCCAAAAGACCAGGACACGGGGCGTGACGGTGGGGTTGCGCTAGAACCAGGCGAAGTCATGGCGCCAGAAGACCATGAAGCAAGGCGTGACGGTATGATCACGCTAGACCCAGGCGATGACGTGGCGCCAGATGACCACGATATGTGGCAAGCTACACTCGGGCCAGACAAGCATAACGCATTCACAGTGTCAAGTGGTGCAACGAACAACATAAACGTCGTATGCGGCAGGTGCGTGCCAGGTGTGCCAGGAGACCAAGACACGAGTGGTGATGAGTCAGCTTCAGCTAGTCCGTCTGTAAAAGAAGTCGTGCGCGCCGCATACGAGCAAGCGGCCGACGAGGGGCTATGCATGTACGTGGGCAGCAGCAGCACTGGAGCTGGTGCACAGACTAGTGCTGCTCCGCATAGGCCAGAAGGACGTGGCCACTACAAGTCGTATACTACAGCTCCATTGGAAAAATCACCACCACGTGGTGGCCAATCATGGAGAGAAGGGGTGCAAATCCCAGTAAATTTGCAAGATGCACTCGGTTCAGAAAAGAGTGCATGTGGGAGTTCATCATCACGTGGAGGACTAGTGAATGAGAACGGTCCAGAAAAAGGCGATGGGCTTAAAAGCCTAGGAAAAGGATTGGGTGTGCCAGAAACTAAAACTTTGGCAAGTTTAGAAGCAGAAGTGTCTTCTCCAATAGCACAGGAACGACACGTCTTGGACATCTCTTCAGAAGAAGCGCTTCGAATAAATTCGGTGAAGATGAAGAGTAAAGGGCAACGATGTTTGCACATCGAGGAACCGGAAAATTTTGAAGACGCAAAGACGGAAGAGTGTTGGCGCCGTGCTATGGATGAAGAGTTGTGGTCGATCCGAGACAACAAAGTATGGGAGCTCATGGATCTTCCCAACGGGCATAATGCCATAGAGCTCAAGTGGGTGTACAAAGTCAAGAAGGATGCCGAAGGGTACTTGGTGAAGCATAAAGCAATGCTCGTGGCTAAACCAAACGTGCAAGAGCAAGATGTGGACTTCGAAGAAGTGTTCGCTCCAGTTGACAAGATGAACTCGGTGAGGCTACTTATAGCTCTCGCGGCTCAAGAATCTTGGAGGATACATCATATGGATGTGAACTCCACGTTGTTGACTGGGGAGTTAGAAGAAGGGTTGTATGTGAAGCAACCACCAGGGTATATCCAAGAAGGAGAGGAGCACAAGGTATTGAAGCTACACAGGGCATTGTACGGGCTACGACAAGCTCCTCGGGCATGGAACATCAAGCTTGATCGTACATTGATTTCTCTTGGATTTGAGAAAGCCCCACTAGAGCATGCTATGTACAAGCGAGGTGAAGGCAAGGATCGTCTCTTAGTGAGCATCTATGGGGATGATCTATTGATAACTGGAGCAGACCAAGAGGTGATTGCAAACTTCAAGCTACAAATGAAGGAGCTATTCAAGATGACTCATCTAGGGCTCTTGAGTTACTACCTTGGGATCGAGGTACAGCAAAAGTCGGAGGGGATCACAATATGCCAGGAAGCATATGCAAAGAAGGTACTTGAAAGCTGTAGCATGGAAGATTGCAATCCAAGTCATGTTCCGATGAAGCCTCGTCTTGTTCTAAGCAAGAAGAGTGAAGCACCCGCGGTTGATGCAACGGAGTATAGAAGTGTGGTCCGCAAGCTGAGGTATCTCACGAATACAAGACCAGACTTGGCCTATTCTGTTGGCATAGTGAGTCGCTTCATGGAAGCACCCACGACGGAATATTGGGCAGCTGTGGAAAATATACTCAGGTACATCAAAGGGACAACAAACTTTGGTTGTGTCTATTTGAGAGAGAAGAAGGAGATGGTGGAGTTACTTGGCTATAGTGATAGCGACCTGGCAGGAGATGTGGACGACCGTAAAAGTACCTCGGGCGTGGCATATTTCTTTGGAGGAAGCATAGTGAGTTGGCTATCACAAAAGCAGAAGGTGGTCGCATTATCATCTCGTGAAGCGGAGTATATTGCAGCTGCAACCGCGGTGTGTCAAGGCGTGTGCCTACGAAGGCTACTTGGTGACCTCACAGGTAAGGAACGAGTGGTGCTCAACATTGACGACAAGTCTACAATCTCTCTGTGGAAGAATCCAGTGTGTCATCATGGAAGATGGAAGCACATCGATACGAGGTATCGGTACCTAAGGGAATGCGTGGGAGAAAGCAAGATTGACGTCAACTACGTTTGCACCAATGACCAGCTTGTAGATATCCTAACCTTTGGGACGGCAGAAGTTCGTGAAGATGCAGCATAGGATCGGCGTCCAAGCTGTGAAGTGAGGACATCGTGTTTAGGGGGGTGATTGTTGGAATTAACCACGCTGCCTCGTCTGTGTCCAGCTCGGACCAGAACACATCACCGAGTAGGACTTGTAGTGGTAGGCTAGATTAGCTACTATATAATCCTATGTATCCCTTGTAATCTTGTAACCCAAACTCAGATCAAAGTAATACAAAACATAGGTGCGACACGCACCTATTAGCCATCATATCGATTGTGTGTTTTTGCGTGCGTATTCCGTCGACGTGCAGTGTCGCTCGAAGGTGTCGACGGCTGATCGTTCCCTAGTTCGTACGTGCATAAGCTAGCATTCAAGAGGAATCCATCCAGCAGCTAGGCTGCTTGGTTGCTTTGGTGTATAAGTGCACCTGACCATCGTCTACGTCTACATCTCCAACTGGTTAGCTCGGAAAGTACTCGAGCTAGTCTCGTACGTGCGTCTTGCCGGAAAGTACACGGCAGATCGCAGCGTCGAGGCCGGGCCTGTGCCAACAACTTTCTCATTCCATAAGAACTTTGCCCCCTCCATGAGCAAGCTCGTCCCCTCTATGTGTAAATCTTGGCTCCATCCCTGACCTCAAGATAACCCATGTGTTATCTGTTTGACTGCGAAATGTGTTCCTTGAGTTGAAATAAGTAAACAAATTTAGGGTATACAAACATGCACAAGCGATGGCAATGTACCATCCGCACACTCCCACACAAACAGATATTAACCAATTGAGAAGAAGAATTGTTACACCATGCAGAGCATAGAGCTCATGCATGACTATATGTCGATGGAACTGGTTACTTGTGATAACAGAATATTATTACGCTCAACTCTAGCCGACCAGAGATCTATTAGATGCCGGTGGCGAGTACAGATGCATCAGCAGGCGCGGTTCGGCATGCAGCACCAACGGCTTGGCCTTGAATAAGTCGTGCTCTGACTCGCTGAGATCAATGGTCGGCAACCCTGGCGGCTTCCTCCAAGCGAACCCCTGTAGTGGTCGTCCAAAGAGCACCACGCACATGGCTGTCCCAAGTGACGATGCGATGCATCCACGGTGGCCGGTGCTGAAGGAGATGAACTGCAACTCAGTCTCCGTGAGCACCATGTGTGTTTCTGCAAGAAGTACAATTGTGCTCCTAAAAAAAGAAAATGCAAAGCATTACTTCTTCAATGAGAAGCACAATTGTACTTGGGGAAAGGGAAAAGCACAACTATGCTTCCCCTAAATGAAAAGCACAATTGTGCTTCCCATAAAAAAAGGAAAGCACAATCTGTGGTTTCACAGGAAGCACAACTATGCTCCCCGAAAAGGAAAAACACAGTTGTGCTTCCCCGGAAAAGGGAAAGCACGGCATGTGGTTCAACGAGAAGCACAACTGTGCTTCCCGAAAAGCAAAAGCATAATTTTTGGTCTTCTTCTTTTTTTGGTTTCTGGTTTTTTATTCCTGATTTTTCTGGTTCCTTCGGTTTTGGGGGGTACCAGTCCACCTCAACGACATGCTTCTACTCCCTCCATTCTTAAATATAATTCTTTTTAGAGATTCTAATATGGACTACATATGGAGCAAAATAAGTGAATCTACACTCTAAACTACGTCTATACTAGTAAGCTTGCACGTGCAAATGCACGTCTCCCCCAAAGAAAATCTTTGCTCATAGAACCCTTCTAAGCCGTCTATATTGCATTGTCTACGTCACATTGGATAATCTATATGATGAATGCAATATGAAAGCTCACTTAGTCACCACAAATTTAGAAATATCTAGACCCCAAATTTCAAACATGTATCTAGAATTATCGGAAATGTGCCTTTTACAAATATAAAGAAGACATGTTAGCTCTTGACAACTTTGCTGAATTCAGAAATATATGCGTCTTAGGGCAATCTCCACGTCACCTCACCGTTGTCAGCAAGCTGAACCGCTATGCAGCAACTGTGTTTAGCTAATTAGCCATTAAAAAATAAGAATATATGATTTAAACTTGCTGGCCGCCGCCATGAGGGCCTTGCCTGGGTCGATTGTTTTCGCTCGGCTGCCCATAAGTGATACGTTGCGTCCTCTGTGCCCTGTGCCTTGCTATGTACTATGTCCTTCCATGTATCTCTCTCACTCTTTGTAATACCCTCTGACCATCCTGGCAATTTGGGCATATTTAACTTCAAAAATGTTATATATGATTTACAATAGGATCACCAATCGAAGCAAATATGATGTACTCAACTGTTAATTCAACATCACTCGACAACATAATGGACGCGGTAGGCGAAAAAATATGACAACCTGAATTCTAATGCACAAAGGATCTAGTTGACAACGTTAAGTGGGCACAGGGACAACTGAATCTTCAGCTTTAGTGATTGCAACAGAATCCATATAACATGACATAGGAAACAACTATCACCCTGACCCTGCTGCCTAGTTTGACTTGAACAAAGTATTACGAAGAGTCATGTTAAATTGAATTTAGAACTATACCATATGAAAAGCAGACCAAGGCTAATTGCTCATCTTGTAGTTTCATGTAAAATTGATATAGTACAAGAAAGTTCATCAGAAATTGTGGTGTCCATTTTTTTTAGAAAACTGGTCAAATAGAAAGAAGACAAGCTAACTGCTACAGGTCAATCAAAAAGCTTACACACCATGTTTGAAGGAAACGCAGAACAAGTCCAATTGAGCAGCATCAAACCAATCAAAGCTTGTAGTCGAGTGATACAGATGTGGTGGATGATGCCATATAACTAAAACATGTAACTGAAGGGAAAGAGTTATGTAAAGAATGCACATAACCTATTTAATCCTCATATTCCTTCCTCTTCACTTCCATCTGAATCTACTCTTACATCCAAACGTTGCACAATCCATGTGGACTGAACTGATAATAAAGTGCACTCTTAAGTGTTCGGCATTTTGTCCCTGTTAATCGTGTATGTGCAATGCATGTATTGACTAATAAAGCCAAAATGGAAAGTCTTAATTGCATATGAAAGTTTAGAGCATAAAATGCTTCCACTCATTGGAAATTAAATTCATACATGACATAATACCTCTAAGAAATATACTGAAACAAGGTCAAGATTCAAAAAGGTATGTGTTAGATTTATAAGGAACCATCCACCTTTAGTTATAACTCAGAAAATATTCAGTTCAAGTGATTACCTGGGTTGAAGAACTAACTGGTTACGGATTCAACAACTGCCAATGTTATCCACTATTGCTTCTCTTGACATAGACAATATTCATCTTACGAACAAGAAATAGCTTCATAAGGATGTATCCATTAGGATCAAAAACTTGCAGATCAAATTCTGTAGACCTTTAAAAAATATCTATACAGGGCATATGCTGAAACAAAACATTAACTAATCTAAGGACTAACGTTGGCATACAACATGGGCGCAACCCTCTATCTAAAACCATTCTTAAGAGAACAGAAAAAAAGAACATTTGCAACATTAACATTTGAGCAATTCAAAAGGATATTTCTATGTTAAGGTGCATGCCATATTTCTCATGCACTATTTTTATTCAGAATTCCTTCTTGTTTTTATTAGTACGTAATTATTCTGAATTCCTACTAAGTGTTATTAATTTAGTAAAGATAACATGTATTGTTGTTTATTTTTCATTAATAAGTAAAGACAGGGAAGAAACTCATGTGCACACTCTGCAGATATAAAAAAATAATGCAATAAGACACTGTTTAGGTTATACCAACATTTAAGTCTTGTCAGACCACAATAAGAGAACAATCATTCTCAGATTCATACTTGGTTTCAGTAATAAGAAGGATCACAAGTTCGACCTAAAAAAGGAAGTCCATTTAGTTACTGGAGTTACAAATTCTAGGTGATGCCAATTTATTTAAACAAAGTTTAGAATCTCGTCCGAAATTACATCTAAAATAAAGTCTGGTGGCGAACCCACCCAAGTATCGCAGCGTCCCTCTCCTACGCTGACTCGAGCTAGCTTATGTGCAGCAATATTCCCAGAACGACGAACCCAAGAAACCTTGAACTCCGTCAACGAGGTGAGCATCTCTTTGATCTCTTCTATCCATGGTCCAACAACAGACATATTCCTATTTGTTTCGTTTATCATTTGCACGACCATCCTGCTGTCCAGCTCCACATGTGCTCGCTGAACCTGTTGCTCGATGACCAACTGAACAGCCCGCCTACACGCCAGGACCTCCACTGCTTCTGGGTCAACAACGTGTGGAAAGAACTGACAGCCTCCGGCTATGAATGCGCCATTGTGATCCCTCAAAACAGCTCCAGCACCACCTTTCTCCCCATACCTTGATACTGCTCCATCAGCATTTATCTTGACCCATCCTTCGTCAGGTGGCTCCCATCTCTGAACTATGTGTTGTTTGTGATGTGGTTCCCTCACCTTGTGCATCAAACTCCATTCTGCCATGTGCATCTTCACTGAGGTTACTATTTCATGTGGCATCGTTATTCTCTTCCCATCCCTTGCCTCGTTTCTTGCTAACCACAAACCATAAGCTGCCTGAATCATGATCTCCTTCTCCTCTTCGATCGCACCAGCAAACCAGCCCAGCGGCCAAGAAGATATGGCATTCTGTGAGTCAACCTGACACGGCGGGGTCTCCACCGCTACTCCCAATTCCGAACACAACAACCTCCAGAACTGGACCAATGTTGGCAGGCCCAAAAACGATGCACTGTCGTTTCCTCCCGGCCACACGCAACACAGAAAACACCCGGCTTGATCCATCGACGAAAGAACTCCGACCCAACAGCTAGGCCATTCCGAATGATGCGCCACATGTGAATCTTAGTTTTCGCTGGAGCACTAGTTTCCCACAGAGCCATATATCCCTTATGTTTACTAACCGAGCTTGAGGACTCCGGCTGTCCGGTCCTAGCCCTCTTCAAGGACATCCTGAGATGATAAGTGGATTTCACAGTAAACATACCATTTTTAGTGAAATTCCATGCCAAGTAATCCTCTGTCCCGGGTCCCCCAACAGCGAATTGTTTAATATCTGAAGCATCTCCAGGTGTAAACATTGCATCAACGCGAGCATAGTCCCAGCTGGTCTTGTCACCACTCAGGAGATCGGCCACCTTGGTAACGCCCGGGATATAAATCTGTCCCAAAGGCTTCGAGCTTCCGTTCCTTGGTATCCATGAGTCATGATGGATATTTATACTAGCCCCGTCTCCAATCCTCCATACCAAACCATCCCGCAGCAAATCCCTCCCATGCAATATGCTCCTGAAGGTGTACGACCCCGAAGAAGGGCACATAGCAGTCATGATCAAGTTGTCTTTGAAGTAGCGAGCCTTTAGCACCCTTGCACGCAGAGAGGTTGGTACTGTCAGAATGTGCCAAGCTTATTTAGCTAACAAAGCTTGATTGAAAGCTTCCAGATCTCGAAAACCCATCCCACCATCCCGTTTACTAGTACACATATTTTGCCATGCAATCCAATGGACCTTACGTTCACCATTCATTGCGCCCCACCAGAATTTCGAGGAGATCGAAGTCAGGTTCCGGTACATCTTCTTTGAGAGGCGAAAACAACTCATGGTGTATGTCGGGGTCGACTGGAGGCCAGACTTTATGAGCACTTCTCTGGCTGCCTTTGATAACCCTTGTCCCTTCCATCCACATACCTTTCCCTTCGAGCTTTCTGTAACATGCTTGAATGCATCATCTTTTGACCTCCCAACCAGTGTTGGAAGGCCAAGGTATCGTTCACTGAGAGCTTCGGACTGAATGCCAATGATTTGTTTTACCTGTTCCTTAGTCACCTCCTGACACCCTTTACCAAAGAAAATCGAAGACTTCTGCAAGTTAATTTTCTGACCCGAAGCCTTCTCATATTTAGCTAGAATTTCTTTCAGAGTATTCAGTTCTCCATCATCCCCTCTAGGAATACAATACTGTCATCTGCAAATAAGAGATGTGTGACGTGGGGGCCAGTGCTCCCAAAGCTTACACCTTTTATTTTTTTAATCTTCCTGAGCCCTCTTGAGCAGCGCAGAGAACCCCTTCACACAAAAAAGGAATAAATATGGTGAGAGGGGGTTACCTTGTCTGAGACCTCTAGAGGGGATAAAACTCCTAGACCGTCCACCATTAAGTTTAACAGAGAATTTTGCAGACGTGACGCATCTCATCACCATGGCGATCCACATAGGGTCAAAGCCAAACTCTAACATCATCTGCTCCAGAAAGTTCCACTCTACTCTGTCATAAGCCTTTATCATATCCAACTTGACTGCACACAAACTTTTTTTTCTCTTCCTAGTTCGTATAGCATGTACACACTCATACGCTACCAGAACGTTATCTGTGATGAGCCGACCTGGTACAAATGCGCTATGTTCCTCCGAGATAAGAATGGGCAGGATACCCTTTAGCCTATTCGCAAGTACCTTGGTCGCAATTTTGTACAGCAGATTACAGAGACTAATAGGCCGGAACTGTGACAGTAGCTCCGGAGAGTTTACTTTTGGTATCATCACAATTATAGTAGCGTTAAACTCCTCCGGAGTCACGACCCCATTTAAAAAATCCCTGACAGCATGGCAAACCTCCCTTTTCATCAGCGGCCAGTGCCTCTGATAAAATAGTGCCGGCAGCCCATCCGGGCCTGGTGATTTAGTAGGACCCATATGGAAAAGAGCGGCCTGAATTTCCTCATCAGATATCGGGCGCATGAGTCTGTTATTCATGTCACCCGTAACCAGCAGCTCAATGTTCTGTAGCAGAACGTTGGCCTCTACAGACCCTTCCGACGTGAAGAGATGTTCATAAAAGCTGGCTGCCATCTCTCTCATCTCATCGTCTACTGTGCATCTAGTACCATCCTCTTTCCGAAGAGCCTTTACCGTATTTTTCGCTTCCTATGTGAGGCACGGTTCTGAAAGTACTTGGTATTTTGATCTCCCGCCTGTAACCAATCGACTCTTGATCTTTGTCTGTACAGAACTTCCTCCCTCGCATATATCTCTCTTAGTTGCTCTTCAATGTCCTAGACCTCCAGTGAGGATCCAGAGACAACAGCTCGTTTTCTTGCATCCAACAGTTGATTTTTTAGCTTAGAGATATGTCGCCTTATTGAACCAAATACTTCTCTTGCCCATTGCTGTATATTCCCTGTAACCTTGCTTCACCGATTCCAGACTGCAGTCAATGAATGATCGCCTGAATCTGCTGCTTCCTAAACTTCCTGAATCATGGCGTCGTACTTTTCATGCCTGGTCCATGCTTCTTCAAATTGAAACAGTCGTGGTCCATTCCTTCCGTGACGTGGAGCCGTCTCCAGCGCGCGGACAAGGATGGCTTGATGATCGGACTCCTCCGTCACTAAGTGCTCGACCGTAGTCTCAGGAAATAAATCCAGAAAACTAGCCGTACATGTTGCTCTATCCAGGCGAACCTGAATGTTTTCTGCCCCGTCTCGCTTGTTATTCCATGTGTATGGGTATCCTGAAAAGCCCAAGTCCGCAAGGCCGCAGTCGGCTAAGCAGTCTCGGAAATCCTCCATCTGAGCAAAAGGCCGTGGATTACCTCCCAATTGATCAGTTTGAAAATGTTGGAGTTGTGTCGAATATAGTGTACGAGGTAGGTTACAGTTGGACTTGTAGTTGTATTGTGTTTAGATAGGATATGTAGTCGTGTCCTAATAGGACACTCGTATCCTAGGCCTCTCATATATAGCAGGGCTAGACACACGATGTAACCTATGCCAACATAATAGCACAGGCGCGCAAGGGGGAGCCGGCGGCGTGTGCCGGCGCCCGGGTGGCCGGTGTGCGGTATTGTGACGGTGTCACGGAGAGGAGAGCCCGTAGTCATGCCCCGGGGATGTAGCGATTTGGGTGAACCTCGTTAACAAATCTCGGTGTCGTGCTTGTGTGATTGCTTGGTCCTCGGATGATCGACGGTGTGCCTCAGATTTATTCTAACAAGTGGTATCATGAGCTAGGTTGTTTGAAGGCAGCGAGAGTTGATCTAGAGAAGGAAGAATATCGATAGAAATCTGCATGATGCGGTCGTGATGCGCGACGAAGGACGTTGGTGAGTTGCGAGCTAAGGCAGAGTTGATCGGTTGTAATCTTCGGCGAAGCAACTGGAAGCAGGCAAAGTTCTCGACGGAAGATACGTGTGCGACGGCTAGACGTGCGGCGATCGGATCGATTGGGCAAGCGTACAGGCAGCAGCGGCGGCGCACCACGCATGGGCAGGCAGGCAGCAGATCGACCGATCGATGGCTGCGGAAACCCAGCGGCCCAGGTGGCGGAAAGCCGCACGGCTGCAGGCGGCGGAGTCACGTACAGGTCGAGTACAGCAGGCGAGAGCAATCTGACAGAGTTTTGTTTTGGAAAAAAAGGGACCGAGTCCCGACGGGACCTTGTCTCCGTGATGAATACGTGCAGGTGCAATTTAAAGGCTGGTGCATGCAAGACTTACTTACGTACGAGAGACGAGGCAAGGCAGCGGATCAGATTTGTGAGAAAATCCATCAAAGGATACGCATCCATCGGAAAGCAGAAGGTCATGGCAAGGCAAAAGCTAGCATTCGGAGTTGGGCTTAGGAGCAACGCCACGTGAGAAGACCAGAAAGTTTTTTGATTGGAATTGCTATTAGTACGCGGAGGCTGTTCGTGTACTTGGGAATCATGTTGATAGCTTGGATAATTTTTCGCAGGGTCAGCCATACGAACAAACATGGCGCTGACAGGTACCGAGTTTGAGGTGGAGAAGTTCACGGAACTGAAAACCTTGGGTTATGGCAGACAAGGGTGAAAGATTTGTTGGCACAACAGAGATGGTTGAAGGCGTTGCAGGAAGTCATGGCAGCTAAGATGGAATTATCGTGTGATGGATGGAAATTCATGGAAGATGATCTTGGAGCCTGGGTCGGACTGGACAGTCTAACGGGATCGACGCAAGTCGGTTGGTACAGAAGACAGTGGTGGGATCAGCGACGACGACTAGGAGCGTGATGCTGATGGTAACCGACTTCTGAGGCGTGGAAACACGTGGCACAAGCCTGAGTGCTTGTGTGGCTTCGACAAGACTATGGCGCGGGATTGATTCAAGGTGGTGTATACATGGAGCTTGAAGTCGATGAGGCGCGGGGTGGACTGATCATCTACCATGGAGTCATGTTGAAGGTGGAGCTGAGTTGAGGGGCTACGGCGTAAGTCGACGGGGTCGAAGCCTATTCAGCAGGTGGGAAAAGCGAGTGACATGCAGTTCGGACTGGAGCCCAGTGGTCTGATGGAAGCGTGAAACTCGTCATCGGTCGGTGATGATCGGTGGTACTCTGCAGTGGGTTTGAGTGGTGTGGGTTCGCGTCTCTTGAGACTCGACCGGGACAGCGGAGGCTCGACGCGGTAATAGCGGCGAGGCGTGCGGTATATGCACGGGACATGGAGACGGGCCAAGGCTCTGGTGGTCATACATGTGGTGAGACAAATGCGAATTTGACTCGGGATGACTACAAGCAACGGTGAAATTCCTTCAAGTATCAGACAGGCGGTCAAGAAAGGAGCGGTGATGTTGAGTTCAGGTAACTCTTATGTGTGACATCTAATATGTGAGTTGTTCACTTTCACGCAGGTCATTGACCGGTGTGTGATGGCGTTGGACGGATACTCTGGAAGTTGGGAGCACAAACTAGAGTAACAAGGAACTTAATTTTGCTCGAGTGTTGACGGTGGTCAAGAAAAAGAAGGGACTACAAGTTGCAGGTGGAGTCATATGGAGTCTTTGGAGTAGCAGCGGTACTCATGGGATAAGCTCAAGTCCAATGTACATGGAAGTTTGACGCATGGACAAATCCAGGGTGGTGGAGTATATTCGCCAAGGTGGAGTTTGTTGGAGTTGTGTCGAATATAGTGTACGAGGTAGGTTACAGTTGGACTTGTAGTTGTATTGTGTTTAGATAGGATATGTAGTCGTGTCCTAATAGGACACTCGTATCCTAGGCCTCTCATATATAGCAGGGCTAGACACACGATGTAACCTATGCCAACATAATAGCACAGGCGCGCAAGGGGGAGCCGGCGGCGTGTGCCGGCGCCCGGGTGGCCGGTGTGCGGTATTGTGACGGTGTCACGGGGAGGAGAGCCCGTAGTCATGCCCCGGGGATGTAGCGATTTGGGTGAACCTCGTTAACAAATCTCGGTGTCGTGCTTGTGTGATTGCTTGGTCCTCGAATGATCGACGGTGTGCCTCGGATTTATTCTAACAAGTGGTATCATGAGCTAGGTTGTTTGAAGGCAGCGAGAGTTGATCTAGAGAAGGAAGAATATCGATAGAAATCTGCATGATGCGGTCGTGATGCGCGACGGCGGGCGTTGGTGAGTTGCGAGCTAAGGCAGAGTTGATCGGTTGTAATCTTCGGCGAAGCAACTGGAAGCAGGCAAAGTTCTCGACGGAAGATACGTGTCGCGACGGCTAGACGCGTGCGCGATCGGATCGATTGGGCAAGCGTACAGGCAGCAGCGGCGGCGCACCACGCATGGGCAGGCAGGCAGCAGATCGACCGATCGATGGCTGCGGAAACCCAGCGGCCCAGGTGGCGGAAAGCCGCACGGCTGCAGGCGGCGGAGTCACGTACAGGTCGAGTACAGCAGGCGAGAGCAATCTGACAGAGTTTTGTTTTGGAAAAAAAGGGACCGAGTCCCGACGGGACCTTGTCTCCGTGATGAATACGTGCAGGTGCAATTTAAACGCTGGTGCATGCAAGACGTACTTACGTACGAGAGACGAGGCAAGGCAGCGGATCAGATTTGTGAGAAAATCCATCAAAGGATACGCATCCATCGGAAAGCAGAAGGTCATGGCAAGGCAAAAGCTAGCATTCGGAGTTGGGCTTAGGAGCAACGCCACGTGAGAAGACCAGAAAGTTTTTTGATTGGAATTGCTATTAGTACGCGGAGGCTGTTCGTGTACTTGGGAATCATGTTGATAGCTTGATAATTTTTCGCAGGGTCAGCCATACGAACAAACATGGCGCTGACAGGTACCGAGTTTGAGGTGGAGAAGTTCACGGAACTGAAAACCTTGGGTTATGGCAGACAAGGGTGAAAGATTTGTTGGCACAACAGAGATGGTTGAAGGCGTTGCAGGAAGTCATGGCAGCTAAGATGGAATTATCGTGTGATGGATGGAAATTCATGGAAGATGATCTTGGAGCCTGGGTCGGACTGGACAGTCTAACGGGATCGACGAAGTCGGTTGGTATAGAAGACGGTGGTGGGATTGGCGACGACGACGTAGGAGCGTGATGCTGATGGTGACCGACTTCTAGGCGTGGAAACACGTGGCACAAGCCTGAGTGCTTGTGTGGCTTCGACAAGACTATGGCGCGGGATTGATTCAAGGTGGTGTATACACGGAGCTTGAAGTCGATGAGGCGCAGGGGTGGACTGATCATCTACCATGGAGTCATGTTGAAGGTGGAGCTGGATTGAGAGGCTACGGCGTAAGTCGACGAGGTCGAAGCCTATTCAGCAAGTGGAAAAAAGCGAGTGACATGTAGTTCGGACTGGAGCCCAGTGGTCTGATGAAAGTGTGAAACTCGTCATCGATCGGTGATGATCGGTGGTACTCTGCAGTGGGTTTGAGTGGTGTGGGTTCGCGACCCTTGAGACTCGACCGGGACAGCGGAGGCTCGACGCGGTAATAGCGGCGAGGCGTGCGGTATATGCACGGGACATGGAGACGGGCCAAGGCTCTGGTGGTCATACATGTGGTGAGACAACTGCGAATTTGACTCGGGATGACTACAAGCAACGGTGAAATTCCTTCAAGTATCAGACAGGCAGTCAAGAAAGGAGCGGTGATGTTGAGTTCAGGTAACTCTTATGTGTGACATCCAATATGTGAGTTGTTCACTTTCACGCAGGTCATTGATCGGTGTGTGATGGCATTGGACGGATACTCTGGAAGTTGGGAGCACAAACTAGAGTAACAAGGAACTTAATTTTGCTCGAGTGTTGACGGTGGTCAAGAAAAAGAAGGGACTACAAGTTGCAGGTGGAGTCATATGGAGTCTTTGGAGTAGCAGCGGTACTCATGGGATAAGCTCAAGTCCAATGTACATGGAAGTTTGACGCATGGACAAATCCAGGGTGGTGGAGTATATTCGCCAAGGTGGAGTTTGTTGGAGTTGTGTCGAATATAGTGTACGAGGTAGGTTACAGTTGGACTTGTAGTTGTATTGTGTTTAGATAGGATATGTAGTCGTGTCCTAGTAGGACACTCGTATCCTAGGCCTCTCATATATAGCAGAGGTAGACACACGATGTAACCTATGCCAACATAATAGCACAGGCGCGCAAGGGGGAGCCGGCGGCGTGTGCCGGCGCCCGGGTGGCCGGTGTGCGGTATTGTGACAGTGTCACGAGGAGGAGAGCCCGTAGTCATGCCCCGGGGATGTAGCCATTTGGGTGAACCTCGTTAACAAATCTCGGTGTCGTGCTTGTGTGATTGCTTGGTCCTCGAATGATCGACGGTGTGCCTCGGATTTATTCTAACAGAAAAAGAGCCTCATTATAATCGCCCGCACAAATCCAAGGCAAATTGTCCTGAGCTCTCAAATACCTTATAGCATCCCATGATTTTTTTTCAAGGTCAGTTTTTGGTTCACCGTAGAATCCAGTGAATCTACAGGTTTTACCCTCCCATATTATTTTCGCGTCGATAAAATATTGGCACCAGGGCCTAACTGTTACTGTAACATTTTCTCTCCACCACAGCACCAAACCTCCAATGAGGCCCTCACAATCCACCGCCACACCACTCTTGAACCCCAGACTCCACTTCAACCTTTCCATCGCTCTTGCCTTCTTTTTGGTTTCACACAAAAAGACCACCGCTGGGTTGTATGACCATATCAGGTCTCTTAATTCGCCAACCGTCGAGTCCAACCCCAATCCTCGACAGTTCCAGACAAGAATGTTCATGGTGTCCGGCGGCCCCGCTCCTCGGGGTCCACCGATTTATCATTAGTCTCAGAGATATGGTCAAACACCGTAGACGTCTTTCGTCTCGTGTCGCGAATGAACGCATCATTTGAAGTCTGCTTGTCGGGATCATCTTTTGCTACCCAGTACTGCCTCGGCCCCCTCTTGCGACCCCCATATTCAAACCTATTCTGTGGCCTCTCATAATAAACATCCCTGTACTCTTGCCTTGGTTTTTTGACATAGGTTCCCTTCTTCCTTCCTTCCCTGTTTTCTCCGGGCAAATTGCTAAACATACTTTTTGGCTGAGGTTAATAAAATCTTAACGGTTAGATTAAATTGAGTGATCCTAATCGTGAGGCTGTCATTGGTCTGTGTTGTTTTGCGTATATTAGGCTGGGTGCACTTAACAATAAATATGGTTGCTTGTTTAATAGTAGCAGAGATGGAGATACATTTGTATGTAGTCCATATTGAAATTTGTAAAAATATGTATACTTAGGAACGGAGGAAGTACTTCATTAGTAGTGGTTGTTGCTGCCAAGTTTTCTCATTCCGTAAGAACTTTGCCCCCTCCATGAGCAAGCTCGTGCCCTTTATGTGTAAATCTTGGCTCCATCCCTGACTGGGAAATGTGCTCCTTGAGTTGAAATAAGTAAAGAAATTCAGGGTATACATACATGCACAAGCGATGGCGATGTACCATCTGCACACTTCCACGCAAACAGAAATTAACCAATTCAAAAGAAGAATTGTTACACCATGTAGAGCATAGAGCTCATGCATGACTATACTGTTGATGGAACTGGTTATTTGTCATAATAGAATATTATTATGCTCAACTCGAGCTGACCAAAGATCTATTAGATGTCGGTGGTGGAGTAGAGATGCATCGGCAGGCGTGGCTCGGCATACAGCACCAACGGCTTGGCCATGAATAAGTCGTGCTTTGACTCGCTGAGATCAATGGCCGACAACCCCGGCGGCTTGCTCCAAGTGAACCCCTGTAGTAGCCGTCCAAAGAGCATCACACACATGGCTGTCCCAAGCGACGACGCGATGCATCCGCGGCGGCCGGTGCTGAAGGAGATGAATCGCAACTCGTTCTCCGTGAGCACCACGTCACCGCCATCAGCAAAATTCATGTGGCGCTCTGGATTGAAGCAGAGTGCCTCGTCCCAGATGGTCGGGTTTCGGCCAAGCCCAGTTCGGCTGAGGATGATGTGGCTGCCCTTGGGCACGCGGTAACCGGCGACTGTGGTGTCGGCTAGGGCAACATGTGGTACATTGAAGGGGGCGACCGGGTGCAGCCGAAATGCCTCACGAATGCATGCCTTGGCATAGTTGAGATACGGAATGTCTGATTCCTGCACGAGCCGCTCCCGGCCCACCACCTGGTCCATCTCCTCCATCGCCTTCGCCATCACCTCTGGCGTGTTCGCCATCTCCGCCAACGCCCACTCCACCGCGTTCGACGGGTTGTCAACCGCAGCGAATATTATGTCCTGCAGCATCATCGCATGCAACACATTAATAGGGTGTGTAGTAACCTTTTTTTTCACCTAGTATACATGCTTGACGTGCGCTGACATTGCACCCATGGCCATGGGAGACCTACCTGCGACTGCGCTTTGACCTCCTCGATGGCGAGCAGCGGCTTCCCCTCGGCGTCCTCCAGCGTGATCAGCACGTCGAGGAAGTCGTCGAGCTCCCTCCTCTCGCCGGACTTCCACTGCCTCCACCGCTCGTCGATGACCGTGTCGTGGAGCCGGTTCACCGTCGCGTTTGCCTCCTTGACCATCTTCTCCTGGCCGTCGAGGTCCAGGCCGCGCAGCCAGGGAAGGTAGTCGGAGACGCAGAACGCAAAGAGGAGACCCATGGACGTGAACACGGCGTCCATGTGCTCCACCTCCATCGGGCCCGGCCCGCCGTCTGGCTGAGGCTCGCCGAAGTACCGCCGGCCGAAGACGAGCGAGCGGATCACGTTGCCGCAGTAGTGCCTCGCCACGTGCCTCACGTCCACGCCCGACGCGGACGCAGACCCCGTGGCGAGGGCGTAGACGTAGCGGGTGAGGTTGTCAGCCTCGTCAGCGCGGCGGTCGTGGAGCCACCGGTGCCGGGACGGGCAGATGATCTCCGAGGTGAGCACGCGGCGCATCTTCTTCCACTGGTCGCCGAACGGCGAGAGCACGGCGTTCTTGTACCCGCCGCTGAAGGCGGAGGAGGCGAAAGTGAGCGGGCGGGAGGCGAAGTTGGCGTCCTGCTTCCTGAGCACCTCGCGGGCGATGCTGGGGCAGGTGACGGCGACGACGTGGACACCGCCGAGGCGGACGCAGGCGATGTCGGTGCCCATCTTCTCCATCATCTGGTGGATCCACCGGAACGCCGGCTTGTTGAACATCATCTCGGGGAGGTTCCCCACCACCGGCCAGGGCACCGGCCCCGGCGGCAGGGCCGCCGCCGACGTAGCATTAGTAATGCTGGAGCTACGACCACCGGCACCGTTCGCGATCTTGCTCTTGGGGCGCCTGAGCAGCAGCAGTCTCTGGATCGCGAGGTTGATGAAGGCTAGCACCAGCACTAGCGCCTTGGCAGTGGCAGAGGAGAGGGACGCTCCCATCTTCCCCATTGAAATCTAGCTGTAGCTCTCCTCTGTTCGATCAATCACAGAGGCAGTAATGTGAGAGCTTGGGGTTAATTAGTTTGCCAAATGAGAGGCTAGCTAGGTGTGCTCTCTAGCTATGCATTAACCCCTATTTATAGTGTTTCTACTATATAGTTGTTGTGCACCCAATGTAGTTAAGTAAATATAATTGTAAACTAGATGTTAATTAGGGCAGTAGTTGTAGATGCTTAAGTAGTTTTTAGGACAAATTCCTAGGCCGTTCATCAATGGGTGCTTAAGTAGTTGTAGATGCTTAAGTAGCTAGGCAGCTTTTATCTAATTAGTTAGTACTTGTAGATGCTTAACTACTAGGGCAGTAGGGTTTAACTAGATGTTAATTAGGGCAGTACTTTTTAGTTTAGAGGAAACATTCAATATAAATATATAAATTTCTATTAATGCTGCAAGTCCAGTAGGTTCTTAATTTGTACTGATCTTTTATTATGACAGAAATTTAGGACATACTTTGAATTGGGTTCTAGGGTTCATAATTTGAAATTTAGGACAGAAATTGAGTTCTAGGGTCCATAATTTTTATTAGGACAGCAACTTAGGACAGAAATATGTAAAGGTTCTAGGTTTCTAGGGTTCATCCATCTATATTTGGTTTTTTAATTGAGTTTGAGAGAGCATGAGATTTGTGTAGATTTTCTTGAAGTGTCAAACACTATGAGATGCAAATTTGAAGTGGTCATGTTATATGCAAATTCCTCAATAGTGTTGGCTCATGTTTATCTACTGTTGTAGTTGCTCATGTACATGTTCTTAGGTGATCCTGTTATATGCAACATTGAAGTGGTTCGATTGTGTCCAAGTGGCCTTTTGTTGTTTCCAGGGAATGAAGCCGAGTGGCATATGTTTTGTCGGAATGTTGATTCATTTATGTTCCAGCAAATTTCAGGTGCTCGATTTGTCTATTTTTTAGCAAAGGTCATGCCGAAATTTTCCGTGAATTTCGGCATGACTTGTGCTAGAAACTAGGACATATCGAGTGCCCAGGATTTGTCGCACTGGGAAGGAATCAACGTTCCTGGAAAACATAGGCCTTTTATGTCATTATTCACTTTATTAGGTCTAGAATTAATTGACTAGATTTAAGCGTAGGAAACATGGCTAGCAATGATGAAGGACAGGGTACAAGGCAGCAAACGCTTATTTGAACCTTCTCGACGAGCAACGGTTGTTGCAGGCCCACTTGTCACATCCGAGACCGGCGCCGAGACCGGCGTTGAGACCCAGACCGACACCCAGACTGGCGAAGCCGGTATAGAACCGAAGCTGAAGAGGAGACGTCGACGCCCAAACCAGCTCATCACTACTAGACTGGTGGTCACGGAGGTGGACGGCGGCAATTTTGAGCCAAAAGAGCCTGTGGAAGTGCGCGTGTGCTACGGCAATCAAATAGGCTGCATCGTACGTACAACCACCACCATCAACGATGAGAAATTAAATAAGATAGAAAATATGAAGCACTCCCTCCTAACGAAGCTGCACCAGGTATTCTTGTTTCCGGGCCGGGATGAAATCAAATTTACTGATCCAGATAAAGACCCGGCAATGAAGAAGATAAACAGACGCACCATGAGCAAGTTTAGCGACGCGTTGTCCGTCTGGAAAGTAAGGGTGAAATCAAGGATCATCGACAAAAAGGAACCCTACTCCAAGATTGTAAAGGATAATCTGACAATTACGAAAGAGCAGTTTGAAATATTCAAGGCGGCTTGCGTTGCCGAAGCTGCCAAAGAAAAGTCGAAGTACATGAAGGGGCTTCAAGAGAGGAACATGGGGTGCCACCACCTCAGAAGCCGTGGTTATGCGGGGAAGAGGTCCATATGGGCCAAGGAGGACGCGGAACGCGAAAGTCTTGCATCCCAGACCCCTTGGCGGAGTTCACCGTCCTGCGGGAGCGTGACGTCATCAGGGCCCGGTACCGTTGGGACCCAGTGAAGAAGGTTTTCGAGACGGACGCGGTCACGAAAGAGTTCATGAGACTGCTGGTAATTTTAGCTTCTGATCAATTCGACTGCACGTTTAGTCATATTTGTAAATGATCCTTGTTCCTTTTGTAGAGATAGCAGCACAGGATTGCGGCCGAAAATGATGCCCATATTCTGCCATGGGCAAAGAACCTAGGAGATATACCAGATCATCGACTTCGAGCTAAGTTCTATCACATCCAGCGTGAACTTTCCCAAATCATCATGAAGGAGGTCGTCGAAAAAACAGGGATGTTCTACGAAGAAGGGCAAATGTCGCGGGAAGACGTCCCAACACGCGTATCGGCTCAGCGTCTCGACCTGAAGCCTTTCACTAAGCTCGGGGACTATCTCCTTGACTTGGATGGATGGCACGACATGTTGGAGTGATTGACGATATATGACAATGTGTTCGTTTAGTCCATACTTTCTCTATGACGAAACTTTGAGTTATGCACGACGAAACTTTATTTGTGATGTAATTGAACCGTCCTCCTCAACTAGCGAAGATCACTCTAGTTAGGGCATTTTGGGTACGATGAACTTTGTTATTTATGCTTACGATATGTTGCTTCTATTTTTGCCAAGTCTGTCTCTTTTTATTGCTCAACTATATATGTTGCATATCATCGACTCATATGACGATGCAGGTGCATAGATCATCGATGGCGAAGAAGTGCTACGCCAGGAGTATAGGACGAGTGGCTGGAGTGTCAGGCCCAGGTGTATCGGTTTTTGAGCGACGACCAGTAGTTAGTTTAGGTTTACGATAGTGCGAGAGAGGGATACGAACCGACGCCTCAAGAAGTACTACATTATGTATTATGAGACATGTCATGTAACTTGTATAGTTATATCGTGATTATGATGTGACGACATGATTTGTGTTGGATGATATGATGAGACTATTATGTGTATGATATGATGAGCATATTGCATGTTTATGATATGATTAGAATACTGTATAAAACTTGTACAAAAACATCGCAAATACGCAGCAAAAAAAGATATGAGAAAATATAGTAGTAGCGCTCTTTAGCGCTGGACAGGAAAACGCTACTGCTAAAGCACTTAGCAGTAGCACTGGTTTGAAAAGCGCTGCTGCTAAGTAGGTATATCAGTAGCGCGTGTCAAACAGCACTACTGCTAAACGTCAGTTGTAGCGCCGTATCAATAGCACGGCGCCCCGCGCTACTGATAGCCCTTAGACCGGCGCTGCTGCTAGGCTTTTCCCTAGTAGTGCATCTTGGTAAATAATACTCCTTGTATATCTTTGCCTTTGAGAAATATTGATCATCTTCATCTTGAGAAATCCTTTGTATAATCCTTAAAGTCTTCTTCAAAAACCCTGTGCGAAAAATATGAGGAGAATAGTGTAGATATGTTGCTAAAACTCCTTTAAACCCATTGGGGAAAAATAATAAATTTGATGGAGGTGAAGGGTAGAGAAGAAAACACATGCTTCCAAAAGAAAAGAATACTCTTATGGGGGCAAATAAATTTGACTTTAAACCTGTTTGGAAAATGTGTCTTTTAGTATGCTCTCTATGTTTGTAGTGTCTGAAGGTCCTAGTAAGAGATTTGTTTTAAGGAGAGGTTAGGTACTTTGGCAGAAACACGAGTGGGTGAGAAAATACCACTTGCTCAGTTGGAAGATAGTGTGTCAGCCTAAAGACTAATGTGAGAATATACTACTTGGTCAATTGGATGATTTGTTTGCCCCCATAAGAGTTTTGTTTCCTTTCGAAGCATGTGTTTTATTCTCTACCCTTCACCTCCGTCTGGGGTAATTAGACCATCTTGTATTTTAGGTCTAATTTTGACTATGTATTTGGTTAAAAATATATAAAGTATATGCTACAAAACGTAATATTATTGGATTTGTATTTGAAAGTGGTTTTCTATGGTATAATTTTTATGACATATAGTTTACATTTATTAGTTAAATTCACATCCAAAGTTTCGATCAAAATAAAAGGGAGCCTAATTAACCCTGAAGAGGCAGTACTTTTCTATTGGCTAGCTAGTGCATCCAACATCCATTGCTGTTTTGAGTAACTTTGTCTTGTTTCAGAGGACAACATAATGTTGGGTTGAGAATATTATTTTTCTTATTTGAAAGTGTAACATAATATATCTTTTTTTGCACGGAATATTTAGAGCTTTATTCAACTAAACGCATTCGCTGAACAGTCCGTCAGAAGACTACTAACCAGTAAGTTAGGTGTCTCTTGCAGCGAGTTTTCAATCAGAATCAAAGTGCAATTATGCTTAGCACAAAAATAAGTTCACTCATCAAATGTTTGTTGGCACTTTGTAGATGTATGGTACACCGCGTGCAGACTTGTAATTGCAGTGGCGATCAAGACCCACGTAGATCGCACCAGCACATGATGGGAAACCGACCACGTACAAACATTATGTGACCACCTGGCAACCTAAAAACAAACAATGTCAAGACCAACATTATTGTGACCGGTAGGATTAGTATAACGTGAAAACATTACACGGGATTCGGTCGGAATGGAATCGTCTTCGTATGAACATATGCAAGGTCGTACAGGACCCATCCATTTTTAAGTAGCACGGATCAGGAAATACATGGTGTGTATGCCTACGTATGCATGTGATGCACATACGTACGTGTACAACGGCCACGGTTACGAAATTTCCAGGCAGGGCCAGCGACGAATCGAAGTGTTGGGTTGCTTGATAACACAAGTCGTCGTCGTCGTCGCCAGCAATAGTAAATGGTAGCTTAAGGACGCTTACGCGACGGCCGGACCGGTACTAATGATCGATCACTATTGTACGTTATAATCTAAACAAAATGGATGGAGCTGACTACGATCGAGCTACCTTGGCCAGCTCCAAATGTGGATCCTTAAGCAAAACGTGGTTCGAGCTAGCATTGACTACAAGTCTACAATGCGCAAGAAAAGCAAAATGCTCGACGTCGAAGCTTCTTGCTTTAGTAGGGCAACTCCAAACGTGGATCCTCTTCCCTCTTCTTTAAACTTTCGGTTTTGCTAAATCTCAGATGCCTGAAATTTTTTCTTGGCGTGAGTCGATTTCTGTTGGAGTTAAACCCGACATGGGTTCTCCCGTATGTGTATACGCAAGTGTCCGGTTAGGATACGTGATTATCATCTGAGTAGGCTTAGGAATAGCTAGTTTTTTTTTTTTTGGAGGAAAAGCCTTTATGGCGCATTTATTGATTTTTCAACACAGTTACATCTTGAATTACATCCGAAACAATAAAGCTAGGTGGCTGATCGTCCCAGACAATTACAGAATTTATAGTAAAAGCATGTCTAGCTAGATTGTGCGCCACATAGTTTGCTTCCCGTTTGCAGTGTTGCAATGAAAATTTTCCTATCCTGTGAGCAATTTGAAAGCACTCCGCAAGGATCGCTGAGTAAGGACTCCATATTTGAGTGACTCCATTAAAAGCCTCAACTAGTTCCAATGAGTCCGTTTCTATAATAATTGGCGAGCATCCGATTCTTTCCACGAGATTTAACCCCATCCGGAGAGCCAAAGCTTCGGCTGTTGCTGCATCATGGATGTGCCGAAGCGGTTCGCAAGTACCAGCAATCGCTTCTCCAGCATCGTTACGAATGACCGCACCCGCTCCTCCTGAGCCATCAATGTAAGCTGCATCAGTGTTAAGTTTGTAAGTCTGCTTAGGCGGCTTGGTCCATGACACTTCATGTGGTACTGATTTCGCACTAGCAGCACCAAAGTTATTCGCCAAAGCTTGAATACTGAAAGCCGATCACATCGGCGGCGCCACATGCGCACCTTTTACGAATTCTCTCCGCTGCCACCAAATATACCAGGCTCCCGTGATAATCATCTCTTTTAATCCGACGTGACCAAGGACAGGAGATTTGTTGCCTGGACGTCTCAAGAGTTCTTCCAAAACCACTGAACCCGACCTGTCAATTCTTGTAGCGTCCTCAATGATGTCCAGTAAACCAACCGAGTTCCAAACTTGCTTCGCACGAGCACATGTGAACATCAGGTGCTTGATGTCTTCTGCGCCCATTGAGCAGACCGGACATTGGCCCAAAGTGGGTATATGTCTATTTGCCAATACGGCTAATCCCGGTAAAATTCCATGCAGAGCCTTCCATGCAAAAATCTTGATCTTACTAGGAACATGAAGCTTCCATAGTATATCCCAAACAGGGTTGCGAGCAGAAGCCCCTTGGCCATCTGGTCGGGTGAGTCTGTGACGATGGGCATGATCCCACTCAATATAATATGCAGACCGAACAGAGAAAACATATGACCGCGTATGATGCCATGCCACAAAGTCGTCATGTTGATGTTCACTCAGAGGAATACGTAAGATTCTCTAAATATCCACTGGATAGAAGATGTCTTGGAGCAGTTGTACATCCCAATTCCCAGAGGCAGGGTCAATAAGCTCATTTACTATTTTAAGGAGAACATGGCCCTTCGGTGTTTGTACCATACGATTTGGGCTCCTAGGAACCCAGTGGTCTTCCCAGATGTTTATCATGTTACCTGATCCCACTCTCCAAATGTGTCCCCTTCGGAAAGTACTAAGTCCGGCCACAATACTTTGCCAAGTAAAAGATGAACCCTTCTTTGGCCCCGCCTTCAGAAGATTACAGTTGGGATAATATTTTGCTTTTAGGACTTGGGCACATACCGAGTTCGGATTTGATAATAGTCTCCAAGATTGCTTTGCCAACATAGCAAGGTTAAAGGAGTGTAGATCACGAAACCCCATACCTCCATCCTTTTTAGGTATACACATTCTCCACCATGCCATCCAATACATACGTTTCTGGTCATCCATATCTCCCCACCAAAATTCAGCCATTGCATCCGTCATCTCTTTGCAGAGTTTCTTTGGAATATTAAAAACTGACATCGCAAAAACGGGGATAGATTGTATCACAACCTTCAATAGTATTTCCTTCCCCCCCAAAGGTAGGAACTTCTCTCTCCAACTTTTCAATCTATTTATAATTCTCTCGAGAAGATGAACAAAGCTCTCGCTCTTGTCCACCCCAACCATAGCTGGCAGGCCAAGATATTTGTCTGATAGTGCTTCGGACATAATATTCAACTCCGTACAGATCTCAGCCTTTGTTTCAACACCTACATTCGGACTGAAGTATATACTGCATTTAGCTTCACTGACCATTTTCCCTGAACTTGCGCAATATTGATCTAGAACCTGTCTCAATGAGGTTGCATTTGTCATATTACCCTTCATAAGGATAAGGGAATCATCAACGAAAAGTAAATGCGAGACTGATGGTGCATTTCTGCAAACCCTGACACCTTCAATGGCACAAACCTCCTCTTTATGAGCCAGTAAGCTAGATAGCCCTTCTGCACAAATTAGGAATAGCTAGTTTGTACTAGTATAAATATAGATAGTGTAACCTATGCCGTTTAATCTGTACCGTGAGTTGAAAAGCAATACAAAAATAGCAGTACTACTAAGGAAAGGCTTGCTAGTGGCGCACCTGTTTTGGCAATTAATGACGCACAACAGGTGCGCCACTAGCATCACGTCATTAGTAATTAATACTAATGGCGCATCTCTGATGCGCCATTAGTATACCAGACAATAGTGGCGCACCAGGGAGTGCGCCATTAGTATGTCACACGGTGCGTCATTACTATGCCTTCCAGGGGACCATATTTACCTTGTGCTCTGGCTCATTAATGGCGCACTTGTAGATGATGTGCCACTAGTGTGCTTATTGCAATGCGCCACTAAAGTGCAGAGTGGTGCGCCACTAGTATGAATATTAGGAATTTTTTTTCTTTTTTGATATTTGCACATGTTACAAAGCATATTACTGCACAGAATATAGACATCACAACATATAAACAACAGATTTATCGAATACAATAGAAGATTAGTCTCCGAATACAATTCATCATATTAGCCTCCGAATTTAAAATGCCGAAAAAGTTAGAACATTACAAGTCTCGAGACCGCGAGTAGCGAGTTTGTCTTCACATTAAACCTATCAAAAAGACCTTTAAAGGCGTCATACCAGGTGTAGAAGCCAATTGTACATGCTCAATCACACTGGAAGTGGTCTTCGGATCCCCGGATAACTTCCGAAGCGAAGAGTTAATCTTCGACATAGTCCCGTTCCGTAGCGGCTATCATGCCTTGCTCGGACGTACCGTGTTTGCAAAGTTCAACGCGGTGCCGCACTACGCATACCTCAAGCTCAAGATGTCAGGCCCTCGAGGAGTCATCACGGTCAACGGAAACACTGAACGTTCTCTCCGCACGGAGGAACATACAACGGCTCTCGCGGCAGAAGTGCAATGCAGCCTCTTAAGGCAATTCTCGAGTCCGGCGGTTAAGCGGCCGGACACAGCTAAGCGTGCCCAGAGTAACTTACAACAAGACCACCTGGCACGTTCCGAGCACGCGTAGCAGTGCGGCCCCAACCCCAGCTCCTGCGAAACGTCAAAGCAGGTCCTTCGCGTACACCATTACGCTCTGAAGATACCATGGGCATGGGGAGAGGGGCACGACCACGATAAACCCAGACTGCGGCTCAACCACACCAGGGGCTCTCAAGTGTGTCGTTTATTTTTCTTCTCTTTTTACCTTTTACTTTTTACCCCACAGGACTCCGTTTGTCAGAAGCCCTGTCCGGCAGCAGACCTGCCGAACTCACGATGCAACAGCCAGGGAAGGATAAAGGCTACAACGAATATACAGGTGGTCTCCATTACGAGCATTTTTATACACCAATCTGCAGCCTACCCCTGGAGGGGGACATGTTTAACAGTCCCACACCTTGCTTATCGCACTATTTGTATCGTTCTGCATTCGTAGCAGCACTTATTAAATAAAAAAATGCAGCACCTTTTTGCTTATAATTGCACCTCTTTTTCATACATATGTTCATTAACAGCATGTTGCATCCGTACACTTTGGTACGGCTAATATACTCCAGGGGCTTATGTTTCCCGCATTATGGTGTGATGAGTCCGAACACTTTCACAAGTGCGGCACCCCGAACTTATAGCACTATATGCATCGGCTCCGAATCATGTCTTGGGTCAATAGTTGGGTTTGCCCGGCTCCCATGTTTTGGTACCTTACGTTCCGTTATATCGGCTAAGGTAGCACTGGGAGAACCACTGCGATTCCGCCCCAGTTGAGCTGGGTTAACGCCTCAGTGGAGAAAGCTAAAACTGACCGTCATGATGAGGCGAGAGCGATCGCTGTTCGAGAGGTTTTTATGCGAGTCCTAAAGACTTATGCCACTTAGAGCGAGGAGCGGATACTGTCCGCCAAGGCGTGATAGCGCCCAAATTGACCTTCCGAAGACTAGGGGCTTCACTAAATTTAAAATTATAGAATTCTATGGCTAAGTGAGAGTGTTCAAGCATTATAAGTCCGGTTGCCTGGTTCGCTGTGTTGAGCGCCTCCCTAGATGGACCCAAAAATGGGAACAAGAGCGCTCAAGTTTATCCCGAACACTCCAGCACTCGTGGCATGGGGGCTGAAGCCGATGACTTGCCATCTCTCAGATTTGATAAACAGCCGCACAGAAGGTAATATTTTAAATTAACAAGCGTTGCTTAGCGCATATGAACTAAGTTTTCAGCGCACAGGATATCAAAATGCGAGTCTACTCAAATATTACATCTTTGGAGCACTCACCCGCAATAATGCGGGCGCCCTTCAGCACACTCTTATAATACATCTCGGGCGTGCGATGCTCCTTGCCCTCTGGTGGCGGGTCCGTCACGAGCTTCTGGGCATCCATCTTGCCCCAGTGCACCTTTGCGCGGGCAAGGGCCCGACGGGCACCCTCAATACAAGCAGAATGCTTGATGACTTCTACCCACGGGCACGCATCCATCAGCCGCCGCACCAGGCCGAAGTAGCTCCCAGGCATGGCCTCCTTAGGCCACAGCCGAACTATCAGGCCCTTCATGGCCTGTTCGGCCGCCTTGTGGAGCTCGACCAGCTGCTTCAGCTGGTCGCTAAGGGGCACCGGATGTCCGGCCTCAGCATACTGAGACCAGAAGACCTTCTCCGTCGAGCTCCCCTCCTCGGCCTGGTAGAATGCGGCAGCATCGGACACGCTGCAAGGAAGATCTGCGAACGCTCCTGGAGAGCTCCGAATTCGGGTAAGCAACAGGTAATTAACACTCACATGCTTACTTTGCATGGAAAATGCCTTACCCGCTGTTATTTTCTTCACCGCCTCAATTTCCTGGAGGGCCTTGTAGGCTTCGGCTTTAGCGGCTTTGGCACTCTCAAGAGCCGTTGCAAGCTCAGACTCTCGAGTCTTCGAGTCACGCTCCAAGCTCTCATGTTTATTCATGAGATCCTGGAGCTCTTGCTGTACCTCCGCCACCCACGCCTCCTGCTTCTCTCGCTCGATGCGCTCCGCGGCCGCATTACGTTCGGCCGCGGCCACCGCCTCCTTCAGGGTCGCCACCTCGTTAGTGGCCCCTACAATACCCACGTTATCCTTGTCATTTTTCTTGCAACCAAATCCTTTTCTCTAAGGTACAATTTTCATAAGGTATTACTCACCTTCTTTTTCCTCGAGCTGCTTCTTGGCATGGCCGAGCTCGTTCTCGGACCGCTCGAGGTTTTCCTTCAAAGTATTGACCTCCGCAGTCAGTGTGGCGGAGGTCAGCAGCACAGCCTGCAATCCCATATTGACATATTTTTATGACTCCTGCGTTTATCTTTCTAAAGGTCCTCATCCGCTTTTCCTTCCAACACGAACCGAGCATCGAGGGCTACTGTCTATGCGGTACCATTTTACATATATTGAAATTCTTACCTCAAAGCCTGTTAGAAGGCTGCTGCGAGCTTCAGATAAGCCCGCTCTTGGCGAGCTGAACCTTGAATCACCGCACTCATAATAGTGCGGTGTTCCACTCGATGGGCGCCGTTGAGCGCCTCCAGCAAATATCCGCACCTCCGGTTGGGCGGAGGCAACCGGCGTCACGGTCTTGCCCTTCTTACTGAAGGGTCGCCACGGACTCGGAGCCACTGTGGCTTCCGGGGCTGAGTCCGGTGCAAAGTCCGGGAGGGTGTCCTGTGACACCTTCGGGGCCTCCTCCTCCTGGTGGGTCCTTTCTTGGGATCTCACCTCGGCGTCGTCCGTCGCACGGGGGGAGGAGGCAGTTGGAAGGGAATCCATATCCGACGCACCCAAGGACCCGCTCGACGAAACGGGAAGATCATCCTTGGGCGGACTGTAGGGTTGTATGCGGCATTAGAAAGACATTATGTGGCGAAAAGAAAAAAAACCTTGAAGTTATTCGGGAGTCCGGATACTTACGATCTCGCCAGGGGCTTGGCCCTTGGGGGCCAGTCCTCGTCGTCGTCACTGGCGTTGGCGGAGCAGTCCGGGGGAAGAGTTTTTCCCTTCTTGGACCCTTCGGCCTCCCTTGTTGGGGAGGCCTTCCTTTTCTTCCCTCCCCCCGCTGGGGGAGAGGATTTCTTCTTCTCCTCCTCATCTTGGTGGGAGGAGTCGGCCTCGGATTCATCATCCGATAGCACCTGAAAACGGGAACTCTTCCGAGTCCCCGTGGCCGTCTTCTTGGCCTTCTTCTCCGGCACCACGTGGGGTGCCGGAGCCAGCAGCCCCGTTAGGCGGGCGTCCGCTGGGTCCTCTGGCAATGGGGCCGGAAAGGTAATCCGTTCGGCCTTCGCCAGCCATTCCTGTTAAAGGCAAAGGGAGTTTAGTTCCCGCATAGAGTCAAACTATGGAAAACAAGTGGTGAAATCACTTACCTCGTCAGCTGGACGCTGCGAGCAGAATCCGCGATCTTCGGTAGCGGATGCGGGAGCTTCGGCGCCCTTGAACAGCACCTTCCAGACATCTTCGTACGTAGTGTCGAAGAGCCCGCTCAGGGTCTGGTGCTGCGCCGGATCAAACTCCCACATGTTGAAGCCCCGTCGCTGGCACGGGAGAATCCGGCGGATGAGCATGACCTGGACTACGTTGACAAGCTTGAGCTTCTTGTCTACCAGCTTCTGGATACAGGCTTGGAGTCCGGTCAGCTCCTCCGAATCCCCCCAAATCCGGCCACTCTCTTTCCAGGAGGTGAGCCGTGTAGGGATGCCAGATCTGAATTCGGGGGCCGCTGCCCAATTAGGGTCGCGCGGCTCGGTGATGTAGAACCACCCCGATTGCCACCCCTTGATAGCTTCCACGAAAGTGCCCTCCAGCCACGTAACGTGGGACATCCTGCCCACCATGGCGCCTCCGCACTCCGCTTGGCTGCCCTTCACAACCTTCGACTTGACACTGAAGGTCTTGAGCCACAAGCCGAAGTGGGGCTGGATGCACAGGAATGCCTCGCACACGACGATAAACGCCGAGATGTTGAGGATGAAATTCGGGGCCAGATCATGGAAATCTAGGCCGTAGTAGAACATGAGCCCCCGGACAAAGGGATGAAGCGGGAAGCCCATTCCGCGGAGGAAATGGGGAAGAAATACTACCCTCTCATGGGGCCTGGGGTTGGGAACGAGCTCTCCCTCGTCGGGGAGCCGATGCGCGATGTTGCTGGACAAATATCCGGCGCCGCGCAGCTTCTGGATCTGCCCCTCCGTGACGGAGGAGGCCATCCACTTTCCTCCCGCTCCGGACATAGTTGGAGGAGGTTGAGGTGAGAAGTGCAGACTTGGGCGCTGGAACTTGAGTTCGCGAAGATGGATAAGCCAAGGAGGAAGAAGGCGCAGGTAAAAAGGGTTGGATCTTTATCCCCTTATACGGGCGGACAAGAACATGTGTCCCCACCGGCCTGGTAAAACTCGCTTATCTCCCAAGCGTCACAATCAATGGCGCGGTTGGGTTACCCATGTCCGTATTGATGGGAATCCCGAATAAGGGAACACGATCTCTGCTTCGACAAGACGTGCCAAGGAAACCGCCGCTAAACGCTACCGAGGTGGAACAATAAAACAATTTGAGTAAAGGCTTGGTAGTGGTGCGACGTCACGCCACAGAATACGTCAGCAGATTGATCTTGTGTAATATTATTCTCTCTACGGTGGTATGTGGAATTTATTTTTGCAGAGCCCGACACTATCTTGGTGTTCACAATCTTCTATAAATTATTCGGAGGAAGAACCCTCCTTGCAATGCCGAAGACAACATGCGCGCCGGACTCGTCGTCATTGAAGCCTAGTTCAGGGGCTACTGAGGGAGTTCCGGACTAGGGGGTGTCCGGATAGCCGAACTATCACCATCGGCCGGACTCCAAGACTATGAAGATACAAGATTGAAGACTTCGTCCTGTGTCCGGATGGGACTTTCCTTGGCGTGGAAGGCAAGCTTGGCGATACGGATATGTAGATCTCCTACCTTTGTAACCGACTCTATGTAACCCTAACCCTATCCGGTGTCTATATAAACCGGAGGGTTTTAGTCCGTAGGACGAACAACAATCATACCATAGGCTAGCTTCTAGGGTTTAGCCTCTTTGATCTCGTGGTAGATCTACTCTTGTAACACACATCATCAATATTAATCAAGCAGGACGTAGGGTTTTACCTCCATCAAGAGGGCCCGAACCTGGGTAAAACATCGTGTCCCTTGTCTCCTGTTACCATCCGCCTAGACGCACAGTTCGGGAGCCCCTACCTGGGATCCGCCGGTTTTGACACCGACAATGACCATCAAGTAGTTCTTCCAAAGTCTACACTTTATTTTCATACATGGATCCTCTCTCGGATTTTATGGCCTCGAGCCATTTGTCGGAATCCGGGCCCACCATCGCTTCTCAATAGCTCGTAGGTTCATTGTTGTCTAGCAACATGACCTCTAAGACAGGATTGCGTACCACTCTGAAGCAGTACGTGTCCTTGTCGACCTACGAGGTCCGGTAGTGACTTGATCGAAAGCATCATGATCACTATCATCAGCTTCCACTTCAATTGGTGTAGGTGTCACATGAACAACTTCATGTGCGCTGCTACACACTGGTTGAAGTGATGGTTCAATAACCTCATTAACTCTCCACCATCCTCCCACTCAATTCTTTCGAGAGAAACTTTTCCCCGAGAAAGGACCCGTTTCTAGAAACAATTACTTTTGCTTCCGGATCTGAGATAGGAGGTATACCCAACTGTTTTGGGTGTCCTATGAAGATGCATTTTTATCCGCTTTGGGTTCGAGCTCATCAACCTGAAACTTTTTCACATAAGCATCGCAACCCCAAACTTTTAAGAAATGACAACTTAGGTTTCTCCAAACCATAGTTCAAACGGTGACGTCTCAACGGAATTACGTGGTGCCCCATTAAAGTGAGTGCGATTGTCTCTAATGCCTAACCCATGAACGATAGTGATAATTCGATAAGAGACATCATGGTACGCATCATATCCAATAGGGTGCAACTATGATGTTTGGACACACCATCACACTATGGTGTTCCAGCGTATTTATTGTGAAACAATTTCCACAATGTCTTAATTATGTGCCAAAGCTCGTAACTCAGATACTCATCTCTATGATCATATCATAGACATTTTATCCTCTTGTCACGATGATCTTCAACTTCACTCTGAAATTACTTGAACCATTCAATAATTCAGACTTGTGTTTCATCAAGTAAATACACTCAAGATCTACTCAAATCATCCGTGAAGTAAGAACATAACGATATTCATCTGCATGCCTCAAAGACTCATTGGACTGCGCACATCAAAATGTGTTACTTCCAACAAGTTGCTATCTTGTTCCATCTTATCAAAACCGAGGCTTTTCACTCATTTTGCCCATGTGGTATGATTTGCATATCTCAAGTGATTCAAAATCAAGTGAGTCCAAATGATCCATCTGCATGGAGTTTCTTCATGCGTATACACCAATAGACATGGTTCGCATGTCTCAAACTTTTCAAAAACGAGTGAGTCCAAAGATCCATCAACATGGAGCTTCTTCATGCGTTTTACACCAATATGACTTACATGGCAGTGCCACAAGTAAGTGGTACTATCATTACCATCTTATATCTTTTGGCATGAAAATGTGTATTACTGTGATCGAGATTCAATAAACCATTCCTTTAGGTGCAAGACCATTGAAGGTATTATTCAAATAAATAGAGTAACCATTATTCTCCTTAAATGAATAACCGATTAGTATAGACATAATCCAATCATGTCTATGCTCAACGCAAACACCAAATGACAATTATTCTGGTTTAATACTAATCTTGATGGTAGAGGGAGCGTGCGATGTTTGATCACATCAAACTTGGAAACACTTCCAACACATATCGTCAGCTCACCTCCGTTTATTCCGTAGCCTTTTATTTCGAGTTACTAACACTTAGCAACCGAACCGGTATCTAATACCCTGGTGCTACTAGGAGTACTAGTAAAGTACACAATAACTTAATGTATATCCAATATACTTCTATCGACCTTGCCAGCCTTCTCATCTACCAAGTATCTAGGGTAATTCTGCTCCAGTGGTTGTTCCCCTTATTACAGAAGCACTTAGTATCGGGTTTGGGTTCAACCTTGGGTTTCTTCATTAGAGCAGCAGCTGATTTGCTGTTTCATGAAGTATCCCTTCTTGCCCTTGCCCTTCTTGAAACTAGTGGTTTCACCAACCATCAACAATTGATGCTCCTTCTTGATTCCTACTTTCGCGGTGTCAAACATCGCGAATATCTCAAGGATCATCATATCTATCCCTGATTTGTTATAGTTCATCACGAAGCTCTAGCAGCTTGGTGGCAATGACTTTGGAGAAACATCACTATCTCTGTTAGATCAACTCCCACTCGATTCAAGTGATTGTTGCACTCAGACAATCTGAGCACAAGCTCAACGATTGAGCTTTTCTCCCTTAGTTTGCAGGCTAAGAAAATCGTCGGAGGTCTTATACCTCTTGACGTGGGCACGAGCCTGAAATCCCAATTTCAGCCCTCGAAACATCTCATATGTTCCGCGACGTTTCGAAAAATGTCTTTGGTGCCTCAACTCTAAACCGTTTAATTGAACTATCACGTAGTTATCAAAACGTGTATGTCCGATGTTTGCAACATCCACACGACGCTTGGGGTTCAAAGACACCGAGCGGTGCATTAAGGACATAAGCTTTCTTCTGTCCGCATAATCGCTACTGTCAACTTTCAACTATATTTTCTCTAGGAACATATCTAAAACAGTAGAACTATAGCGCGAGCTATGACATAATTTGCAAAGGGCTTTTGACTATGTTCAGGATAATTAAGTTCATCTAATGAACTCCCACTCAGATAGACATCCCTCTAGTCATCTAAGTGATTACATGATCCGAGTCAACTAGGCCGTGTCCGATCATCACGTGAGACGGACTAGTCATCATCGGTGAACATCTTCATGTTGATCGTATCCTCCATACGACTCATGCTCGACCTTTCGGTCTCTTGTGTTCCGAGGCCATGTCTGTACATGCTAGGCTCGTTAAGTTAACCTAAGTGTTTCGCGTGTGTAAATCTGGCTTACACCCGTTGTATGTGAACGTAAGAATCTATCACACCCGATCATCACGTGGTGCTTCGAAACGACGAACTTTCGCAACGGTGCACAGTTAGGGGGAACACTTTCTTGAAATTTTAATGAGGGATCATCTTATTTACTACCGTCGTTCTAAGAAAATAAGATGCATAAACATGATAAACATCACATGCAATCAAATAGAGACATGATATGGCCAATATCATTTTGCTCCTTTTGATCTCCATCTTCGGGGCTCCATGATCATCATCGTCACCAGCATGACACCATGATCTCCATCATCGTGTCTCCATGAAGTTGTCTGGCCAACTTATTACTTCTACTACTATGGCTACCGGTTAGCAATAAAGTAAAGTAATTACATGGCGTTGTTCAATGACACGCAGGTCATACAATCAATAAAGACAACTCCTATGGCTCCTGCCGGTTGTCATACTCATCGACATGCAAGTCGTGATTCCTATTACAAGAATATGATCAATCTCATACATCACATATCATTCATCACATTCTTCTTGGCCATATCACATCACATAGCATACCCTGCAAAAACAAGTTAGACGTCCTCTAATTGTTGTTTGCATGTTTTACGTGGCTGCTATGGATTTCTAGCAAGAACGTTTCTTACCTACGCAAAACCACAACATGATATGCCAATTGCTATTTACCCTTCATAAGGACCCTTTTCATCGAATCCGTTCCGACTAAAGTGGGAGAGACAGCACCGCTAGCCACCTTATGCACCAAGTGCATGTCGGTCGATGGAACCTGTCTCACGTAAGTGTACGTGTAAGGTCGGTCCGGGCCGCTTCATCCCACAATACCGTCAAACAAGATTGGACTAGTAACGGTAAGCATATTGAACAAAATCAACGCCCACAACTACTTTGTGTTCTACTCGTGCAAAGAATCTACGCAATAGACCTAGCTCGATACCATCTGTTGGGGAACGTGGCAGAAATTCAAAATTTTCCTCGTGTCACCAAGATCTATCTATGGAGAAACCAGCAACGAGGGGAAAGAGAGTGCATCTACATACCCTTGTAGATCGCTAAGCGGAAGCGTTCAAGTGAACGGGGTTGATGGAGTCGTATTTGTCGTGATCCAAATTACCGGAGATCCTAGTGCCGAACGGACAGCACCTCCGCGTTCAACACACGTACAGCCCGGTGACGTCTCCCATGCCTTGATACAGCAAGGAGAGAGGGAGAGGTTGAGGAAGACTCCATCCAGCAGCAGCACAACGGCGTGGTGGTGGTGGAGGAGCGTGGCAATCCTGCAGGGCTTCGCCAAGCACCTGCGGGAGAGGAGGAGGTGTCACGGGAGGGAGGGAGGCGCCAGGCTTGAGTGCGGCTGCCCTCCCTCCCTCCACTATATATAGGGCAAGGGAGAGGGAGGGCGCAGCCTTGGCCCTTCCTCCAAGGAAGGGTGCGGCTAGGGGAGTCCATCCTCCCAAGGCACCTAGGAGGTGCCTTCCCCCTTTAGGACTCTCCCTTTCCCTTATCTCTTGGCGCATGGGCCTCTTGGGGCTGGTGCCCTTGGCCCATATAGGCCAAGGCGCACACCCCTACAGCCCATGTGCCCCGGGGCTGGTGGACCCCCTGGTGGACCCCCGGACCCCTTTCGGCACTCCCGGTACAATACCGATAATGCGCGAAACTTTTCCGGCAACCAAAACAAGACTTCCCATATATAAATCTTTCCTCCGGACCATTCCGGAACTCCTCGTGACGTCCGGGATCTCATCCGGGACTCAAACAACATTTGGTAACCACATACAAACTTCCTTTATAACCCTAGCGTCATCGAACCTTAAGTGTGTAGACCCTACGGGTTCGGGAATCATGCAGACATGACCGAGACGTTCTCCGGTCAATAACCAACAGCAGGATCTGGATACCCATGTTGGCTCCCACATGTTCCACGATGATCTCATCGGATGAACCACGATGTCGAGGATTCGATCAATCCCGTATACAATTCCCTTTGTCTAGCGGTATTGTACTTGCCCGAGATTCGATCGTCGGTATGCCGATACCTTGTTCAATCTCGTTACCGGCAAGTCTCTTTACTCGTTCCGTAACACATCATCCCGTGATCAACCCCTTGGTCACATTGTGCACATTATGATGATGTCCTACCGAGTGGGCCCAGAGATACCTCTCCGTCACACGGAGTGACAAATCCCAGTCTCGATTCGTGCCAACCCGACAGACACTTTCGGAGATACCTGTAGTGCACCTTTATAGTCACCCAGTTACGTTGTGACGTTTGGTACACCCAAAGCATTCCTACGGTATCCGGGAGTTGCACAATCTCATGGTCTAAGGAAAAGATACTTGACATTAGAAAAGCTTTAGCATATGAACTACGACCTTTGTGCTAGGCTTAGGATTGGGTCTTGTCCATCACATCATTCTCGTAATGATGTGATCCCGTTATCAACGACATCCAATGTCCATGGTCAGGAAACTGTAACCATTTGTTGATCAACGAGCTAGTCAACTAGAGGCTTACTAGGGACATGGTGTTGTCTATGTACCCACACATGTATTTGAGTTTCCTATCAATACAATTATAGCATGGATAATAAACGATTATCATGAACAAGGAAATATAATAATAACTAATTTATTATTGCCTCTAGGGCATATTTCCAACATTACCTTCATCTCCAGAGCCATGAGCGTTACTTTCAGGCGGGTATCCTCGGGCCTGCATCCTCCATACAATGAAGTAACCACGTCTATCTCCAGTTGATCCAGCTTGGCTTTCTCTCGGGCGACAGCTCTTGCGTTATCCGTCTGCTTGAGAAGCAGCTCTTGAATATGAGGGTCCTGCACCCAGCCCATCGATGGTCCATCGTCGTCTGCTCCGACATCTTCATCTTCATGATCATGCCCTTCGTCTGCTCCGGCATCTTCCTCATCATCATGTCCGGCATCTTCTACATGATCATGCCCTTCTGGAGATTCTTCATCTTCTCGCCCGCCCTCGCCGCGGTTGTCTTGCTGCCCTTCCTCATTTCTTACCCGGCCCCCATGGACGACTTCATAATCATCTTCATCACCTTGCCACCGATAGCCATCCATGAAACCACGCAAGAGCAGGTGGTCCCACACCTGTACGGAATCAGGGTCCATAAGGCTCCTCAGCATGCATCTTCGACACGGACATCTTATCTATGTCTCGTTCTTTTAAAGCATCTCGGCATTCGCGGAGCTCAAAAACCTATTCACGATGCCTTCGGTCATCGTGTGGACCATGGTCGCCTGCGGGGTAGAGCAAAACGATATTTTAGAACCAAGGAAAAATTTGGCATGACTTTGCCTAAAAATAGGACCAAAAAGAATGCATAGTGCCAAATTCTCGTCGAAACGGAAATGAATCAACATTCCGGTAAAATATTGGCAACTATCGCATTTCAAATATCGGTACCTGCAAACACAAACATATATGCAACACCACAAACATATGCAACACCACAAACATACATAGATCTAGCTAGGCCATAAAAAGTGCATGTGCACGTTGTTGGAGGGAGAAAAAAGTAGATCTACGACATAAACAAAGCTTTCCCCTTACTTACCTATCAAAAAAGGTAATTTAACCACTTAATTTGGGTGAATCTAGGGTGCAAATGAGGTGAGGAGGAGGGGGCAGCCGAGACAAGCTTGGAGGAGGAGGTGGAGAGAATGAAGTGGGGAAAGTGAGTGTGGTAGGTGGTTGTCCAAAATATCTAGCTGGTCTCAGGTTACTAATGGCGCGCCACCTACAAATGCGTCATTAGTAACCCTGGTTACTAATGGCGCACCAATTAGGTGGTGCGCCATTACTAGTTTTGCCAAAAAAAGTAAATGTTAGTAGTGGCGCACCATGTATGTGGTGCGCCATTACTACTTTGAACTAGTAATGGTGCACTATACTCTGGTGCGCCATTACTAGTTTTGAAAAAAAAATGTTAGTAGTGGCGCAATGGGTGTTTGGTGCGCCATTAACTAGTAATGACGCACTATGCCCTAGTGCGCCATTACTAGTTTTGAAAAAAAAAAGAATTTGTTAGTAGTGGCGCACCGTGGCTGTGGTGCACCATTAGTGTGATGGACACTAATGGCGTACCAGCACATGGTGCGCCACTGCTATATAGCAGTGGCGCACCACATGTTTGGTGCGCCATTAATGTCCATATTATCTATAGCCCTTTTCCTAATAGTGCAGACTCGACATGAGCCTTCGACACTAGCATGTGGCTATCCAAACAATCAGGTCCCGTGTTTTTTTAGCACTAGTAAACGTGCACGTGCAACGCACATCTCGACTAATATTACAAGTATATTATATGTGAAAATTATTCACTTATATGTAAAAGAATAATCTGATAGTAGTGAAAAATATTTAAAATGAGTTGTTATATAGAAATAGCTAGTTTGTACTAGTATAAATATAGACGTAACCTATGCCGTGTAATCTGTACCGTGAGTTGAAAAGCAATAAAAAAAATAGAGGCTCGACACGAGCCTTCGGAACGAGCTTCCAAACAATCAAGTCCCATGCGTTTTTTGAGCAAAAGGGAGGCTTGACCTCTCCGATTTCATATAAAGAAAAGGGACAAATGCATTTTTGCACCTAGTTGGGACCTACCCACGGGGTTTGCTTTTACTTTTCGACTCCGCTCAGTTTTTCCCTTAGATTTGCCTCCGAGATCGCCCAAATGCCCTTGGACCATTTGACAAATAATTTGACCATTCATAATAAATTCATATGAATTCAGAAAATGCAAATAAGATATCAATATGTTCAGAAAAACATTAACTTGATGAGCAAGTCATTTTCATTAAGAACAAAAGTACCGTTTAAACTACTTGAGGTTATAAATGTTATTAACGTATTTAAAAATAAAAAGGTATAAACAATACTTTTTTCATGAATAAAAATTGTGTGCAAATGTAGGTGATGTTTTCTGAACATCCTTTACTGAATTTTGACATCTTATTTGCATTATGTGCAAATTATGTGCAAATGACATGCACATAAAGGTAATTTTTTTCTGAACATTTTGACATCTTATTTGCATTTCTCTGAGTTCATGTGAATTAGTTATGAATGGTCAAAGTATTGGTCAAATGGTTAAAGGGCATTCGGGCTACCTCGAAGGCAAATCTAAGGGCAAAATTGAGCAGAGTCGAAAAATAAGGGCAAACGCCATGGGTAGGTTCCAACTAGGGGTAAAAATGATTTTATCCCTATAAAGAAACCAAGGTCTAGTACTCCAAGAAAAATAAACAGAAAAGGGAAAAAGAGAGAAGAAAAAAAGAAACAGAACAAGGGGGAAAAACCAGATTAGGAACCTTCTAGAAGTTTCCCAAACTAGAAAAGACCTCCTGGAAACCCACTTAAATGGGTTGGCCCAGCTGGAACGATTCCTGGATCTCCCTGTGCGGCGAATACAAAATTCCACCAGAATTCTTTATTCCCCGCGCGTCGCGACAAGTTGTCGCTATTTTCCATGTAGTGTTCAAAGATGGCTCAGTTTAGTTGTTTCGCACCTAGGCTCAGTTCTTTTGCCAGAATCTGGGGATTGTCCCAGAATCTGCCAGGATTGTAAAACAAATGGGACTAAAAGATTCTGTGAGAAGCTGTCTAGGGGTCAGATTCTGGGAGAATCCCCAGATTCTAGCAGAAGAACTGGGCCCTAGTGTTCAGCATTCCTGGTTCTCGGAAGGACTTCTAAGCCAGTTTTTTCAGGTTTTCGGACCTTCTAGAAGGTCTCCGAACGGCTTCTTCTTCTTTTTCTTTCTTATTTTTATTTTTATTTTTTCTTCTACCCTATTTTCCTTTTGCTGTTTCTTTTTCTGTTTCTTCTTTCCTGTTTCATTTATTTATATTTTGCCTTTTTTGTTTATGGCTTCTATTTTCACCAATTAAAATTTACATAATTTTAAAATCTAGTTAAAATTTCAAACTTTTGTTTCAATATCAATTTTCCTTCATGTTTTTCCAATTTTGTTCACATTTTTAGTAAATGTTCTGAACTCTGATTTTTTTGTCATGTATCATTTCAACTTTTCGAAAACAAATTCATGTTTCAACCTTTTTTGCATCTTTTAAAAAATATTCACAAATAAAATTAATTATTCTAAATTCAAAAAAAATCAAGTTGTCTAATTTTGTTCCGAGTTTGAAAAAGTGTTCCCGTTTTCAAAAATTGTTCACACATGCCAATTTTTTTTTTTTTTGCATTTTTTGAACTTTGTTCAAGTTTCAGAAAAGTTTCCATTTTCAAAACATGTTCTCTTTTCCAGAAAAATCAAAACTTTTTAGAAAATTCCCCATTTACAAAAAAAAACAAGAATTCAAAAAATATTCTGGGAGTTTCAAATAATATTTACGGTTTCAAAATTTGTTTGGAATTTAAAAATGTTCTTGTTTTCATTTTTCATAAATACAAAAATCTTTGAGAAAATATTTTGGAAAAAATTGTTCCAAATTTTAGTTTATATTATTGGAAAATATTTAAAATCCTAATTTTGTTTGTTTTTCAAAAATGATCAAAAATTTAAGAATTGTTTGTGTTCCAAATGGTTTCACGCTTTTCAAATTTTGTTATCACTTTGACTTTCTGAGCAATTTTGAATAACATGAACATTCTTTTGAAATTTCCATCATTGTTTAATGTGAGTAGTTTCTATTTTAGGAATAAACATTAGTTTAAAAAAATGAAGAATGTTTTAAAAGAGTAATCATTTTATGAAGTAGGAAAATAAATTTGTAAAGGGAATACAAAGAAATGAAAAAAAAGAATAGGGGTAGGTTAAAATGGGTTCGCTTCAGTGAATTGGTCGCTGATGCATAGTTCTTGTAAACCATGTTTTCTATTTTGGCAGTGAAACTTGTCAGGTGGTGTGTTTAGCGACGAGTGATCAGCAACGGGAGTTGCAGGGTTCCATCCCTCATGGTCCCAAGGTGAACTTTTCCCTATTTACTGCGCCACATTGGGCCGGCCAGTATAGCTGCCTTCTGCGTGTGGCGCAATAAATTTTGACATATAATGAGGTTAGCCAACTTGCCTCCAGGGAGCTCCCCCAATTGGGCCACTCGTGGCCGTCCGATCCTAGTTTAAAAAAAAAGAACATCAAATAGGAGCTCCCCGCGTTCCCGACACCTGAAGCGCTAAGGCTAGTCATAGTAGAAAGTAACTTAGACTAGTAATATGCATATGCTACTATTCTATGTCACAAGTGTAGTATCATGCAATCCTTTATTTATTTGGTTGTAGACTTATTTTGCATCAGATGCGTTATGTTATGGTAACATATTATGTTACCACATACACCTCTCTCCTCATTTACTCCTTGCCAGATAAGCATATTTATCTTGGGTGCGTTATATTACTATATATATTACTCCCACTATGACCAGCCTAAGGGGGAAGACCCCTGGTCTACAGGCCCATAACTTATTCAGGTTGTGCACTTTGGATTAGGTTGTGCAGTGATACGTCTCCGTCGTATCTATAATTTTTTATTGTTTCATGCCAATATTATACAACTTTCACATATTTTTGGCAACATTTTATATGATTTATTGAACTAACCTATTGATCCAGTGCCCAGTGCCAGTTCCTGTTTGTTGCATATTTTTTGTTTTGCGGAATATCCATATCAAACAAAGTCCAAACGTGATAAAAATTTACGAAGAATTATTTTGGAATATTTATGATTTTTGGGAGGTGGAAGCAACGCTAACAGAGGCCCGCGGCCTCCACAACCCACTAGGGCGCGCCTGGCACCCCCAGCGCGCCCAAGTGTCTTGTGCCCTCCCCGTAAGTCAGTTGGGCCCTTCTTCGGACGCAAGAAAGATAATTTATGAAAAAAATCGTGTAAAAATTTCAGCACAATCGGAGTTACGGATCTCGGGGAATTTAAGAAACGGTGAAGGGCCAGAAAACAGAAACGCGAAACATTAGAGAACAAAGAGGGAGATCCAATCTCGGAGGGGCTCTTGCCCCTCTGCCGCCATGGAAGCCATGGAGCAGAGGGGGAACTCTCCTCCCATCTAGGGGGGAGGGGGGCAAGGTAGAAGAATAAGGAGGTGGGCTCTCTCCCCCTCTCTCCTTGTGGCGCCGGAGCGCCGCCGGGGCAAGGATCGTGATGGCGATCTACATCAACAATCTTGCTACCGTCAGCACCAACTCTCTCCCCTTTATGCAACGGTGTAAGACCTCTTCTCCCAGTTGTATCTCTGCTTAAACATGGTGCTCAACTCCATATACTATTTCCCAATGATATATGGTTATCCTATGCTATTTGAATAGATTTGTTTTGTTCTGTGGGCTAATGGTGATCTTGGTTGGTATGAGTGTATATTTTATTTATGGTGCTGTCCTACGGTGCCCTCCGTCTCGCACAAACGGAAGGATCCTCGTTGTAGGGTGTTGTAATATGTTCATGATTAGCTTATTGTCGGTTGCGGGAGTGACAGCAGCCTAAACACGGATAAGTGGGTTGTTGCATATGGGAGTAAAAAGGACTTGATACTTAATGTCGTGGTTGGGTTTCACGACCTTAATGATCTTTAGTAGTTGCGGATGCTTGCTAGAGTTCCAATCATAACTGCATATGATCCAAGTAGAGAAAATATGTTAGCTCATGCCTCTCCCTCAAATAAAATTGCAAGAATGATTACCAGTTTAGTTATCGATTATCTAGGAACAAATGACTTCCCTGTTGACAAAAACTATCCACTTTTATTATCTTGCAATTTATTCGTAGTTTTATTCTCACAAAGTACTCGTAGTTTTTCTTGCAAAATAGTTTTACTCTTGTTTTAGGTAAAGCAAACATCAAGTGTACGTAGAGTTGTATCGGTGGTCGATAAAACTTGAGGAAATATTTGTTCTACCTTTAACTCCTAGTTGGATTCGACACTCTTATTTATTAAAGAAGGCTACAAATGATCCCCTACACTTGCGGGTTATCATCTAGCAACGAACACAAGAGTTTCAACCCCTGTAAAAAAGAGTTCCAAACTCAGGTCTGTTTTCTGTTTTTATTGTTTGCAAACCTATTGTTATCTCTTCCCTTCTTTACAAACCGACCCAACTTAATTAGGCATATTCCGTTCTTTAGATAAGGATAAGAAGAGTATATTACCCAGTAGAACATATAGTGAGGGTCACGTGCAGAAAATCAGCTAGCCAAAGAGAGCTAGTATATGCTTTTTTTTTCTTAGATGACAGCTAGCATATGTTTGTCCCGTTAAAGCTGCTAAGCTATGTGAGGAGAGCACCTAATTAAGGGGTATTCCTTGAAGGGCTTCTGCAGAGGTCACTTTCTTGGATCTGGGAGCATGACAAATGATGTGCCCAGCCATCGTCACATGTCACGCACTGGCGTAACATCAGGATTTCATTTTCTTCTACACGTGTTTCAGGCTTTACTTAGTTTATTAGGGGAGGGGGGGGAGTTGTTTATTTTATTTTTGGTTTTCGTAGGTTTTGATAGAAAAATATTATTATTATTGGAAAGTAGTGCTTTTTGCAAGAAGCAAAAACATGTGTTTTTGTGAGAAGTACAGTTGTGCTTCTTCCAAAAAAAAAAAGAAATGAACAACACGTACTTCTATCAAGGGAAACAAAATTGTGCTTCCGGAAAAGGGAAAAGCACAACTATGCTTCCCCTAAATGAAAGGCAGAGTTGTGCTTCCCATAAAAAAAAGGAAAGTACAACCTATGCTTCCGCAAGAAGCACAATTATGCTCCCCGAAAAGGAAAAATACAGTTGTGCTTCCCGGAAAAGAGAAAGCACGGCATGTGGTTCAGTGAGAATCACAACCGTGCTTCCCGAAAAGCGAAAGCACAGTTTTTGGTCCTTTTTTAGTTTTGGTTTGCTTTTTTGGGTTTCTGGTTTCTTATTCCTGAATTTTTTCCGATTCCTTCGATTTGGAAGGTTAACTTGGAACCTCAAGAAGGGATGAAATTAGGGGGGGGGGGGGGGTGGGGGGCTAGTCTCAACGACATGCTTCTACTTCATTAGTAGTGGATGTTGCTGCCAAATTTTCTCATTCCCTAAGAACTTTGCCCCCTCCATGAGCAAGCTCGTCTCCTCTATGTGTAAATCTTGGCTCCATCCCTGGCCTCAAGATCATGTGTTATCAGTTTGACTACGAAATGTGCTCCTTGAGTTGAAATAAGTAAACAAATTCACGGTGTACAAACATGCACAAGCGATGGCAATGTACCATCCGCACACTTCCACACAAACAGATATTAACCAGCTGAGAAGAAGAATTGTTACACCATATAGAGCATAGAGCTCATGCATGACTATACTGTCGATGGAACTGGTTATTTGTGATAACAGAATATTATTACGCTCACTTCTAGCCGACCCGAGATCTATTAGATGTCGGTGGCGGAGTAGAGATGCATCGGTAGGCGCGGCTTGGCATGTAGCACCAACGGCTTGGCCATGAATAAGTCGTGCTTTGATTCACTGAGATCAATGGCCGACAACCCTGGCAGTTTGCTCCAAGTGAACCCCTGTAGTAGCCGTCCATAGAGCATCAAACACATGGCTGTCCCAAGCGATGATGCGATGCATCCGCGGCGGCCAGTGCTGAAGGAGATGAACCGCAACTCGTTCTCCGTGAGCACCACGTTGCCGCCATCATCCATATTAATGTGGCGCTCTGGCTTGAAGCAGAGCGGCTCGTCCCAGATGGTTGGGGTTCGGCCAAGCCCAGATCGGCTGAGGATGACATGGCTGCCCTTAGGCACGCGGTAACCGGCGACTGTGGTGTCGGCTAGGGCAACGTGTGGCACATTGAAGGGGGCGACCGGGTGCAGCCGAAATGCCTCACGAATGCACGCCTTGGCATAGTTGAGATACGGAATGTCTGATTCCTGCACGAGCCGCTCCCGGCCCACCACCCGGTCCATCTCCTCCATCGCCTTCGCCATCACCTCTGGCGCGTTCGCCATCTCCGCCAACGCCCACTCCACCGCGTTCGACGGGTTGTCAACCGCAGCGAATATTATGTCCTGCAGCATCATCGCACGCAACACATTAATAGGGTGCGTAGTAACCTTTTTTTTCACCTAGTATACATGCTTGACGTGCGCTGACATTGCACCCATGGCCATGGGAGACCTACCTGCGATTGTGCTTTGACCTCCTCTATGGCGAGCAACGGCTTCCCCTCCGCGTCCTCCAGCATGATCAGCACGTCAAGGAAGTCGTCGAGCTCCCTCCTCTCGCCGGACTTCCACTGCCTCCACCGCTCGTCGATGACCGTATCGTGGAGCCGGTTCACCGTCGCGTTTGCCTCCTTGACCATCTTCTCCTGGCCGTCGAGGTCCAGGCCGCGCAGCCAGGGGAGGTAGTCGGAGACGCAGAACGCAAAGAGGAGACCCATGGACGTGAACACGGCGTCCATGTGCTCCACCTCCATCGGGCCTGGCCCGCCGTCCGGCTGAGGCTTGCCGAAGTACCGCCGGCCGAAGACGAGTGAGCGGATGACGTTGCCGCAGTAGTGCCTCGCCACGTGCCTCACGTCCACGCCCGACGCAGACGAAGAACCCGTGGCGAGGGCGTAGACGTAGCGGGTGAGGTTGTCGGCCTCGTGAGCGCGGCGGTCGTGGAGCCACCGGTGCCGGGACGGGCAGACGATCTCCGAGGTGAGCACGCGGCGCATCTTCTTCCACTGGTCGCCGAACGGCGAGAGCACGGCGTTCTTGTACCCGCCGCTGAAGGCGGATGAGGCGAAGGTGAGCGGGCGTGAGGCGAAGTTGGCGTCCTGCTTCCTGAGCACCTCACGGGCGATGCTGGGGCAGGTGACGGCGACGACGTGGACACCGCCGAGGCGGACGCAGGCGATGTCGGTGCCCATCTTCTCCATCATCTGGTGGATCCACCGGAACGCCGGCTTCTTGAACATCATCTCGGGGAGGTTCCCCACCACCGGCCAGGGTACCGGCCCCGGCGGGAGAGCCGCCGCCGACGTAGCATTAGTAATGTTGGAGCTGCTCGCGATCTTGCCCTTGGTGCGCCTGATCAGCAGCAGCCTCTGGATCCCCAGGTTGATGAACGCTAGCACCAGCAGTAGCGCCTTGGAAGCAGCAGAAGAGAGCGATGCTCCCATCTTTCCCATTGAAAGAAAGCTAGCTAGCTAGCTCTAGCTCTCCACTGTTCGTTCAATCAGAAAGACTCTAGTAATGTAGCGCTGGGTGTTAATTAGTTTGCCAAATGAGGCTATCTTGGTGTGCTCCTCTAGCTATGCACTAACCCCTATTTATAGTGTCGGAAAAGCTATTTTCTTGCCGACTGGCAGTTAACGAGAGATCCGAACGATCCGGATACCTTCGATTTCCGATTGTCCGGTCTCGCGCAAGATTCCCGCAGTTCCCGTTTCCGCGTCGCCTTAATCAGCGGGATTTAATTGTTCGAATCTCTTAATTGACCCAGTTTATTCTCCTGGGCATTAATTAGCATGATTTAATTCTCCCTATCTTAATGATCTCTTAATAGACCCGAGTTTTCATCCTTACCATTCATTAGCCAAATTTAAATCTTCTGTACCTTAATTGGCGTGTTTAATGAGCTCCTAATTAGTACTGCCATTTAAAGTATGTTATTTTTGTGCCAAGTCAAAAATTATGCGCGTGTCATGGAGGAATCGAACTCTTGCCCTCTCCATTCTATCCATACAAGACTAACCAGCTCTGCTAGCAAGCGTATTTGTTCCAACTAATTGTTTACTTGGATACATGTAAATTTTACTTGGATACAAAATTTTTTGTTGTTGAAACTTGCTGCCGGTAATTTTTTATAAATATCACAGTAATTTATGCATCACATGTCTGATAACTTACGTGCAAACACAATGATACCTTTGACCCAGACGAGAAAAGTTCTTGACTTGGCACAAAAATAGCATGATAACATACGCATCATAGGCTAGAGGACTTAAGTACAAACATCACGGTAACTTTTGATCCCAAAAAAGTTGTTAAAACACACTTGATAACTTCTACGTAAATGGAATGATAACATACACACAACAGACCTAATAATTTTGGTACAAACACCATGATAATTTTACCTTGGAAAAAATTATTGAAAACATAGTCCATTAGAAAATATACCCCCGGTAACTTTTATGTGAATAGCACGGTAACTCACATATTGTAGACCTGATAACTAATGTACCTTAGTCTTTTGTTAAATTTGGTGACTGGGTGGGGGAGGGTGGTTGATGAAATATACCCTTGGTAACTTTTTATGTGAATAACATGATAACTCACACATTGCAGACCTGATAACTTATGTGCCCAAGTCCTGATAACTTTGGTGACGGTGGTGAGGGGTGAGAGAAGGTTGTTGATGAAATATACCTCCGGTAACATTTTTTGTCAATACCATGGTAACTCGCACATTATAGACCTGATAACTTAGGTATAAATAACGCGGTAACTTAATTTAGGACCCGAATAAAAAGTTATTGAAACATACCCTGGTTACTTCTGTGCAAATATCACGGTAATGTATGCATCCGGAGTTGATAATTTAGGTATAAATATCACGGTAAATTTGACCCAGGGGAAAGAAGTAGTTGAAAACACATCTCTATCATTTCTGTATAAATAACATGTTAATATACATCTAACATAACTGGTAACTTTACGGTAACTTTTGACCAAAAAGTGATCAAAACATGTCAACATGAGAACTTTTTTTGAAGTTCTCATCGCGATGGATATTTTATGTGAAAATAATTTTTCAATCAAAAGCGACAGTTTGAGATATAGAACATTTTTTACATTTTCAAAATATCAAAAATTTACAATGACATCAGGTTTCCTGTGCTCTACTGCATTTGCATGTGGAGAGAATGTAGGAGGAGCCATTTTTATGCCCCGGTAATTTCTATGTAAACATGATGGTAACTGGTGTACCACATAAGTGATAACTTATTTAGCCTAAGTCTGATAACTTTTGACCCGAAAAAAAGTCATCGAAACATACCAACATGGGATCTAGTTTCGGAGGTTTCGTCGCGATGAATCTTTTATGTGAAGACGTTCAATTGGACCAACGGTTTGAGCTACAAAACATTTTGAAATTTCGTTTCTAATGAAATCTTTGATGACATCATCTTTTCTTTGTAACTACATGGATGCATTGTTAATTTTTAATATGTACGCTTCATGCAAACAGAGTGCATGCAAGATTGCAGCGCAACACTACATGCGAGATTACCCCGAGATATAGCATACGCGTGATCGTCTGCACCTGTCGCTAACTTCCAGTCGACTGGAAGTTAGTCGTGTCCGGAAAAGCTATTTTCCTGCCGACTAGCAGTTAGCGAGTGATCCGAACGATCCGGATACCATCAATTTCCGATCGTCCGGTCTTGCACAAGTTTCCCGCAGTTCCCGAGCATGTTATTTTTGTGCCAAGTCAAAAATTATGCGCGTGTCATAGAGGAATCGTACTCTTGCTCTCTCCATTGTATCCATACAAGACTAACCAACTCCGCTAGCAAGTGGATATGTATTTGTTCCAACTAAGCGTTTACTTGGATACATGTAAATTTTACTTGGATACAAGAATTTTTGTTGTTGAAACTTGCTGCTGGTAATTTCTGTATAAATATCACAGTAATTTACGCACCACATGTTTGATAACTTACGTGCAAACACAATGATACCTTCGACCCAAAGGAGAAAAGTTATTGATTTGGCACGAAAATAGCATGATAGCATATGCATCATAGACTAGATGACTTAAGTATAAACATCATGGTAACTTTTGATCCAAAAAAGTTGTTAAACACTTGACAACTTCTTCGTAAATAGCATGATAACATACACACAACAGACCTAATAATTTTGGTACAAACAACATGGTAATTTTACCTTGGAAAAAGTTATTGAAAACATAGTCCACTAGAAAATATACCCCTGGTAACTTTTATGTGAATAGCACGGTAACTCACATATCGTAGACCTAATAACTAATGTACCCTATTCTTTTGTTAAATTTGGTGACCGGGTGGGGGAAGGGTGGTTTATGAAATATACCCTTGGTAACTTTTTGTGTGAATAACATGATAACTCATACATTGCAGACCTGATAACTTATGTGCCCCAGTCCTGATAACTTTGGTGACGATGGTGAGGGGTGAGGGAGGGTTGTTGATGAAATATACCTCTGGTAACATTTTTTGTCAATAGCATGGTAACTCATACATCATAGACCTGATAACTTAGATATAAACAACGCGGTAACTTAAGACCCGAATAAAAAGTTACTGAAACATACCCCGTTACTTCTGTGCAAATAGCACGGTAATGTATGCATCCGGAGTTGATAATTTAGGTATAAATATCACGGTAAATTTGACCCGGGGAAAGAAGTAGTTGAAAACACATCTGTATCACTTCTGTATAAATAACATGTTAATATACATATAACATAACTGATAACTTTACAGTAACTTTGACCAAAAAAGTGATCAAAACATGTCAACATGAGACCTTTTTTCGAAGTTCTCATCGCGATGGATTTTTTATGTGAAAACGACAGTTTGAGATATAAAATATTTTTTAAATTCTCGAAATAGCGAAAATTTACAATCACATCAGGTTTCCTGTGCCCTACTGCATTTGCATGTGGAGAAAATGTTGGAGGAGTCATTTTTATGCCCCGGTAATTTCCATGTAAACATGATGGTAACTGGTGTACTACATATGTGATAACTTATTTAGCTAAGTCTGATAACTTTTGACCCGAAAAAAAATCATCAAACATACCAACATGGGAATTAGTTTCGGAGGTTCGTCGCGATGAATCTTTTATGTGAAAACAATTTTTCAATCGGACGGACGGTTTGAGCTATAAAACATTTTAAAATTTCGTATCTAACGGAATCTTTGATGACATCATCTTTTTTTATCTACATGGATGCATTGTTAATTTTTAATATATGCGCTCCATGCAAACAGAGTGCATGCGAGATTGCAGCGCAACACTGCATGCGAGATTACACCAAGATATAGTATACGCGTGATCGTCTGCATCTATCGCTAACTTTCAGTCGACTGGAAATTAGTCGCATCCTTATAGTGTTCGTATGCATTGTTCCATTGTTACCGTGCATGCATTGGCGGCAAACATGCAAGGCAAAAGGTGGTGACCCAAGAGAGTATGCATATTTATTTTGTGCACGTTTGAACAATTTCTCGTTTGGAAGTCAATTTTCACAAAAGCCAACTGTTTTGTTTTGGTAAAGAAAAATTATATGAATAGTGAATATACTTTTATTTTTACATGTGTAGACTAGGCGGTAGCTTGCCTTTTAAGTATCCTATAAGATACCTCTGAATACTGAGATTGCATATTAATAAGGATTGGGAAAGTACTAATGAGATTAAAAAAAGATTGGGAAAGCACTGATGAGAAGGCTAGAGAAGAAAGCAGATGCTTCGAAAGGGAAACAAAACTATTATTGGGGCAAACAAATTTCACTTCAACCATGTTTGACAAATGTGTCTTTGGGTATTTTCTCTATGTTTGAAGTGTCTAAAGTTCCTGAGAAGAGATTATCCTTTTTAGGGAAAGGTTACTTTGGAAAGAAGATGATTGGTTGAGAAAATTCCACTTCGTCAACTGGAAGATGTGTCAGCCTAAAGACCGCTGTGGTTTGGGTGTGCTGATTTAGAAGAAATGTCTATTAAGTAAATGGTTTAGAAATCTCACAAAAAAAAGTAAATGGTTTTGAAGATTAAAAAACGAAATGCAGCTTTCAGGAACTGTTTAGAAATAAGTATGAAGAATGCTACATTAACTATGTGTAAGGTGTAAAGCTGGGTAATCACATTTCTGGTGAGGATTAATGAAAGTAAAAGACATATTTTCCAAATTGTGTAGGATGGTGGTCGGAAATGGTAATAAAAGTGGCTTTTGGGAAGATCTTTGGTTAGGAGACAGACGAGAGTTATTTTCTACCAAGGCAGGGGCATACCGTGCATGCATCCACCCTCCGTTGTTGTTTTCGGTTGTTGGCAAATACTCCTAAAGTTCGCGTGTTCTGGTGGCGTGTGCTTCGGGGGATCCTTTCTGTCGAAAGCACTCTTAAACACAAACACATTGCAACAATAGCCAGGTGTAAAATATGCCTGTCAGCGGATGAAGATATGTATCATGCATTGATACAATGTACACATGCAAATCGGTTCTGGACAGAAGCCCGCGAGTGGCTGGGCATTAAGCTTCCGGAGTTGCATGGACTGACATGGTCCAGGGATATTCTCTGCGACCCTCGTTTCGGTGCTTCAGACCAAGCTAATATCATCTCGGTGATGTGGGCTATCTAGACATCTTGGAACAATATTACTCATGACAAGGCCAGTATGGATCCGAAGCAGTCGTTACAAATGATTAGAGATGCGCTGGCGGTGCTAGAGCTTCCAACAAAGCATGCTAGCATACTACCAGGTCATGGGTGGCGACCACCTGACGGTGAGGTTATCAAGATTAACACAGATACTGGAATATCTTTGCTGGAGCATAGAGCAGGCATTGGTGGAGTGGCTCGGTGAGCTTCATCGTTCATCTCAGCTTGGTGCAAACCAAGCCCTGGTATTACTGATCCACTTGTGGCAGAAGCTACTGTTGTACGTGAAGGCGTGGTGGTGGCTTTACTTCGTGGCTTTACGCGAGTGCAGATTGAGACAGATTGTTTGGATGTGGTGAATTTCTGGAACTCGTGCCGTACTTCGCGCTCTCTGATAGCGCCATTACTCTTAGATATTGAGGAGCTAGCTGCTAATTTTACTTCTTTTGATATTCTACATGTAAAGAGACATGCCAATATCCCGGCCCACCTTTGTGCGAGACATGCGTGCATGTTGGAGGTGTCGGAGTGTTGGATGGACTCTCCTTCGGGTTTGCTGGTAACCAGCCTTATGGCTGATAGTGATAGTGCTGGCGCCTTATCATATGAATAAAGCTCTTCATTACCCCGCAAAAAAAATTACTACTAAAGTATTGTTTAATTTATTGAATCCTTCGTTTTTTTCTTGTTTAAAAGTGCATAATAACATTTTGTTGTGTACCAAAAAAATAAGAGGGCACTTGTTTCAGATTGGATTTGCTGGTACACGAAGGCAAACAACGGAACACTATGCTACGCTTTGAAACAAGAAACAAAAAACTATCGAGACATGTCAAATTTTGGCAAAACAAGAAAATGCAGTACTAATCTCAAAAGCAATGGTAGAAATTGGATCGGCACAGTAGATCCCGTACATGATAGCATATCATTTTCGGAGGCAAAACTATTATGCTTCAGTTTCTTAGACCTCACAATCTTACTTTTAGTGTAAACATTAGTGCAGCAAATGTGTTTAATTAGGGCCGTTGTTGTAGTACTAGATTCATATGGTGCCCTGATTTTGATTTTTTTTTTTGCGAAAATGATCAAATCCATTGTAAAGATTGAAAAAATACAAAACACTTCAAACATAATAAAAATTACATCGATGTCCATGAACCACCGAACGACCATTGCCGCCGCCAGAATGAGCCGCCGATGCGTCGTTGTCGCCGCTCCCATACAGGAGCCGACTTAACCTTGTTGATGACAATCGGGAAGTCTTTGCGCACGTACCCCTAAGGACCAGCGCCCCAGAGCCGCAGTCATCGCTGTTGAATCCTTGAATAGATCTGAAGAACCTGACACCAAATATCGCCGTTGTGTACGCACGACGAGAAACCCTAACCTCGCTGCCCGGAGGAACTGGCAGGAATCAATGCTGGAGCTCCGTCTAATCTGTCTCAATTAATGGACCAACTTGAGGAGGATCAGAACCCAGACGACTGACTCAAAAAAGAAATGCCGTCATCTGTCCAAACACCGTCCCTGCGAGGACTAAAACCCTACCTATCTACTAGCTGGATTCGACGCACCAGAAATCCCTTCCCCGCTACCGGCCGCCGAAGCGGCAAACGGGGGAAGGCGAATCCATGGACTCGGCGGTGAAGATCGAGGGAAGGAATGCTTTCCCTAGTCGTTTTGCGAGAAGGGAAAGAAACGTTGATTGCAAGAAGTAGATCGAGAGCGACCGCGAGACGGGGCAGTTTGAAGGTTTATGTAAAATCAACGTACGTCTCATCTCCAAGAAAAGCTAGGGTTCGTGCCTCTCGCCGGCTCCGCCGCAGGTCCGCCTCATCTCCGGTGGCCCTAGGGCCATGGGGCGTGGTGGATCCTGGCAAGGGCCGGCGGGAGGGCTCCGTTGTTAGTCGTTCCTTCAAAATTTGTTAGGGTTTATGTCCTACTCAGGAAGACGAGACGGTGGCGGCTCCCTGAAGATGGAATAAAGGTCTCCCCACCTAGTCCCCGTTCCGGTGGTGTGTCTAGCATCGTTGGTGGGCGTGTGGAGGTGTGTCTCCGGCGGATCTATCCTCGGTGGATTTGCTCGGATCTGGTTGTGGTTCGTCTATGTTCGTGTGTCTTCAGGTTGGATCCTTTCGATCTACATTATTCTTCATCAGCGGCGGTTGCTGTTCTGGTGCGCTGGTCCTACGGGGCCTTAGCACGACGACTTTCCGACTATCTACTACAACAAGTTGTGCCCGACTCCGGCGAAGGAGGGGTGATGACGGCGGCGCGTCTTCGGCTCGTTTCAGTAATTGTAGTCGTCGCTAGGTGGTCTACGGATCTGGATGTAATTTTTATTATTTCTAGTGTTCGTTGTACTGCCGTGATGGAAGATGAATAGGCTGAAAGTTTCTCGAAAAAAAAAAATCAGCGTACATACACTGCGCATGGATGCATGTATAGCGCGCGCAGCGTGCACGTCTCAAAGTAAACTCGATCCTACCCATCAGTGGTCACCGGTCACTGCAGCATGCATGCATGATGTACGACTTTCCATCATTAAAGCATGCGTATATGCATCGTGCTGCTGCGTTGCAAGTCGCGCGCAGACTTCTGCAGTCCGGGACCCACGTGTCAGTGCTGGAAACCGATCGTTGACCCATTTTTTTTTTCACCAGTAGTATAGCGTGAAAACTCGAGAGATCGTCTGCCCCGGCCGGCCCGGTCAGGGCGCCGTTACGTACGCGGGCAAAAAAAAGGATAGGATTCGGTCGAAAATGGAAACTTCTTTGTAAGTATCTATGCGGCTGACATGGTCGTACGTGTAAGAGCATCGATCGATCTTGCATTGGCGTAGCACGCGACGCGACACAAAACACATGATCGATCGTACGATGTGATATATAGAAGCTACTTGCTTCTACCATCCTCTACATAGGTACTCTCTCTGTTTTAAAATAAGTGTCTCAGAGAGTACATGCGATATACTCGCTCTGTACCGAAATATTTGTCACTGGAGTAGCTGAATTCAACTACTCCAGCGACAACTATTTTAGAGGGAGTATGAAATTTCCAAGCAGGCCACTCATAGATGGAGCTGACCGGCCACGATCATTCCAGGCGAAACAGATGGAGCTGACCGCCCACGATCGAGCTAGTTATCTTGGCCAGCAAGAGCTGAGCGGCGACATGTGAGTGTGATGTCTCCGCCGCGGTGGCCCGGTCCGGTCGACGGTAATTAACCAGCTTCCTCCGCCGCGTGGAAGTGTTCTACTCTTTGCACGTGCATGCAATGTACAAGAAAAAAGCAAAACGATCGACCTAGAGTTGAGTTGAGGCTGCTTCCAGATTTACCACCCCGGTCCGCCTGCTGGTCGTGCAAACGAGTAACCTACGGGATATACCGTGCAGACATCCACACCGTCTGTCGCTCTTCTGAGATTTGCACTATGTTTTTTTGGCGATAATCCTAGACACACGGACCTACTACAAGCTTTTACGGATTTTTCCTCTTAACTAATCTCTTTCCCCCCTGATTTTTAGCTGGGGTGGGGCCCATCCTCCTCCCTACTCCAATCCCAATCATCCACGTATGTTAGTCCGTGGATCCCGTAATTAATCCCCCCGTGAGTGTAGCATTACTCGTTTTTTTTGGCTGTTGGCAATTATACAACGATGCTGCACAATGGAACATTATGTTACACTCTGAATAAATCAAGAAGAAACAAAACTAACAAGACAAGAAATACTAACAAGACAAGAATTTTTTTGCCAAAACTTGAAAATGTAGTGCTAATCTCAAAGCCATGGTACGTAGAAGGTGGATCCAGCGCGATATATCCCGTACATGATATGGTAGCATATCATTTCTCGGAGACAACTCCACTATGCTTCAGTTTCTTAAACATCATAATCTAACAATTTTAGTGTAAACACAGCGTAGCCATTGTGTTTGATTGCCAGCTTCGGTAGTCGTGCGCTGATTGCCAGAACTAGAACGGAGAGCGACAGTTTGAAGAAGTTTGTAAAATCAACGCGCGTACGTGTCGTGTCGATGTGACACTCTGCATGCATGATGCACGTCTACCATCATTAAAGCATGCATGCATGCGTCCACGGATTTTTTTTTTCCATCGTACGTACTACGCTGCAAGTCGCGCGCAGACTTGTGCACTGCCGGGACCCACGTGTCAGTGCTGGAAACCCACCGTTGACCAATATTTTCTTGACCTGTAGTATAGCGTCAAAAAGAGTTGTGCTGGGAGATTGCCGGCCCGGTCAGCGCGCCGTTACGTACGCAGGCCAAAAAAAGATAGGATTCGCTCGGTCGAAATGGAACTTCTTGGTACGTACATATGTGGCTAAGATGGTCGTACGTATATGTAGGAGCACCGAATCGATCTTGACGTACGTAGCACGCGACGCGACACAAAATACATGGTCGATCATACGGTGTGATATACACTACTCCCTCGGTCCTAAAATGTAAGATGTTTTTTGACTCTATCATTGTAAAAGAAATATCTTACATTTTAGGACGGAGGAAGTACATACTACTAGAAGCTACTTGCTTGCTTCTGTACCTTTTTCGACGTCTACTCCCTAGCAAGCGCTTGCACATGCGCTACGTACGTACTCTGAAATTTCCAGGCAGGTCAGTGCACTGCCGATCGGGGTACGGTGCTGCTTGCTTCATTGAACAAGAAGTCGTCGTCGTCGTTGACCCCCATCGATCGATGAACCAGCCGGCAACCGTTCAAGGCCGATCGGCAATTGTAAACCCAAATGGGACGACCTCTGAATCGGAGCTGATGATTACCCAATAATTATGTAAACCCAGCAAGGGACGACCTGAACCGGAGCTGATGATTACCCAATAATTATAGCCTCAAACAGAAAAGAAAAACGACCACGAACGAGCTAGCTTGGCCAGCAAGAGCTGAGCGGCGACACGACACGTGATGCCTCCGCCGCGGTGATCCGGTCCGGTCGACGGTAAAACCAACTTCCGCCGCGTGGAACTGTTCAATTCTTGCATGTGCATGCAGTGTGCAAGAAAAATCAAAACGATCGACCTAGAGTTGAGTTGAGGCTGCTTCTTGATTTACCACCCCCGGTCCGCCTGCTATGCTAGTCGTGCAAACGAGTAACGTAACATGCATGCACGTACATGTGCAAAGCACGCTTGGCCAGCATGCATGCATTGCACTGCATACACCAAACATGTCTAAAGGAACAGAAAAAACACGTCCAGCCCTTTGATCTCGGCCGTTCAGTTGGGATCGGATGGGCACAATGGATTCTCACATGGAATTTGCTGGAGGAATCCTGCTGCAGGACAAGTTCTTACATGGAAAAGGTCAATCTAGCAGCATCGCTGACTTTTTTTTTCTTTAGACAAAGGTGCAAGGCGACTTTATAAATAAAGCCACAGACAGCAGAGTTAACGACCGGTGTCGTAAGCAAAAAAGTAACCAAGTACAAGACGATTTCCTCGGTACACACAATCTACGAGCAAGGGCAAAGACCAAGCGGCACCCCTCGTAAAAAAAAGAGACCAGGCGGCACGCAGGCCGTCACACAGAGCAACGAACATAACAATGGGCTAACGTGTGGGCAGAATGCGGCTGCTGGTGGTAGACGTCATGGTCCTTCACAACAATGCAAGGAACCCTCGCCGCCATGGCAACACCTAATCCTTGCCTCCAACAACACTTCTATACATCGCTCTCCACCACCTTCCTTCACCCCACCGCTGTGCTGCAACGCCGCTCACGTCGTGTTCCCTCCGCTTCGTGTCGTTCCCGATGATGCCACCCTCATCACAATGGAATCCAGCGCCACTGTGGCCCCAGACACCTTCAACTAGACTACATTGCCGTGCCAACTGAGCATATGTGTGCCAATAGTCCTGCCAACTAAACACCAATATACGTGCAACTAGACTACATTGCCGCGGCAACTGAGCATATGTGTGTGCAACTAGTGTCCTGCCAACTAAACATCAATATGTGTGCAACTAGACTACATTACAAGCCAACTGAGCATATATGTGTGCCAATAGTCCTGCCAACTAAACATTAATGTGTGTAACTAGACTACATTACAAACCAACTGAGCATATGTGTGTGTAACTAATCCTGCCAACTTAATATCAATGTATGTGCAACTAGACTACATTACTGCGTCAATTGTGCATATGTGTGTGCAACTAGTGTCCTACCAACTAAACATCAATGTGTGTGCAACTAAACTACATTTTAAGACAACTGAGCATATGTGTGTGCAACTACTCCTCCTGCCAACTAAACATCAATTTGTGTGCTAGACTACATTACAAAGCCAACTAAATATCAATGTGTGTGCAACTAGAAAGGCTGAGGGTGCCAATCATTAGATACTCTTGGGCAACCCTCAAAAATTTGAAGATGGGACTAAAAAATAGTTACTCTTGTGGCTGAGGATGTCAATTAGTTGGATATTGTTTGTGCAAGTAGAAATGCTGAAGATGCCAACTAATTGAATACTCGTGTGCAACTATAAATCTTGAGGATGCCAATTAATTAGATACTCTTGGGAAAAGAAATATTCAGCACTTGCATGACCAATCAAAAAATTGCACATTCAGGTTTCAGGCTTCTAGAAGAAAATGCTGAGGGTGTCAACGCAGCTACCAAAATACTGAGGATGTCAACTAGTTGGATGGTATTGTGCAACTAGAAATGCTGAGGATGCCAACTAATCAGGTACTCTTGTGCAACTAGAAAAGCCTGAGGATGCCAGCTCATTTATATACTCTCTAGGATACATCATCATTCTCTCCATCCCCGTCATTATCAGCGCCACGTGGTTGCCGCTTAGCCGCCCGTTTTGAGTTCCGCCGAGAGGTCCTATTTGTAGAACCCTACAATGAACAAAAAATATTGAACTACACAGAGGGTAAAAGAAAAGAGCATAAATAAATGGCCATATATGATAAAAGAAAATATGAACCTCTGCTTCGCTACCAGGCACATTTCCTCTGGTTGCACAGTAATGTATCCCTAGTTGCACAGAACTAAAAAAATTATTTGCCTAGTTTGCTTACAAATTTGGCTAGAAGATATGATAGATTGCACAAGAAGGCTCCCCAGGTTGCACAAAACTGACACCAAAAACTGATATACAAAGAACGAAAATTATTTGCCTAGTTTGCTTACAAATTGGGATACAAAGATTTGATAGATTGCTAAGGAACCCCTAGTTGCACAGAACTAACACCAAAAAACTGATATACAGAGAACAAAATTTATTTTGCCTAGTTTGCTTATAAAATTTGGCTATCAGATGTAATAGATTGCACAGGAAGGCACCCTAGTTGCACAGGGAGGCGTCCCTACTTGCACAGAACTAACATCAAAAACTGACTTACAAATTTGGCTAGTGGCTATGATAAATTGCACAGGAACGGGGCCTAGTTGCACAAAAAAATAGACTGACTACACATAGCAATTCCCCCTCTCAAAATCAGTAAAAATCATGTGAAAAGCCGTTGGGGCTAGTGCCCTACCTTCCCCTAACAGATCAACTACAGATCCATAGATGTTAATTCATGGAAGGATATAGCCGACTCCTTCATGACCAATCCGCCACCATAGCGAAGCCTGCACACTGCATCCCTGTAGTCCGACCCTAGCCACCATGGATCCAACCACCACGCCCTTCTACTACAACAAGGCCGGCAGCGGAAACCCCTGCTACTGACTTCTCCATCCCGTCCACGCTCCTTTTCCCCATCCATGACCACGATGCTTGCACGCCACCGCCCCGTCATCCACGCGTGACCACGACGGATCCTGTCACCGCGCTCTTTCCCCCATCCCAACCTTTTGGATCGATGGATCCAGAGAGAGGCGATGTCCTACCTGTATGTCCCCTCCCAAGAGCTCTGACGGCGCCCCTTAGGAAAGTGGAGGAGGAGACGTCGGCGATGCTTCTCCGGCTCCACGGCCTCGATCTGCTCGGCCTGCACCGCCGGATCCGCCGCATCTTCCTTGACCTCCGGGGGCGTCGATGCCGGGAGGAGGATCGGGACGGTAGCCACATCGCCGGGAGGAGGAGCTCGGCGGAGGGGCACGTGGCTTGGAGAAGGAGGGCTCGCCGGGGTCGCTGCGGCGGCGGCCGCCGCCTCGCCTCGGCTTGGTGGAGAGAGTGAGCGAGCGGAGGGAAAGAAGGAACCAGAGCCGCTGTGAGCGAGCGGAACAAAGGGTTGTCGGCTAGCGCGGCCGCTCGTTCGGTCTATTTAGTGGCCGGCCGCTTTTTAGATTTCAGGTAATTAATTAGCAGTGTTCTTTTTAGCACTTTTGGGTTTCCTAATCTAGATGAAGGGACAAAAGGTTTCCTAAAAAGCAGGCCGCCCAGAAGCGCTAGCGGGCGCCCAGCCGCCCGCTAGACGCGTCCTTGTTATATATAAATGATGCAGACAACCCGACAACATCCTTCACGCATAATGTTGCTTCGTTCCTGGGTCCGAGTACTCTCACAACTCTTTCCACTAGTAGAAAAAGGGCCTATAGTCCCGGTTGGTGAGGGCCTTTAGTCCCGGTTCATGAACCGGGACTAAAGGGTCGGTACTAATACCCTCACCCTTTAGTCCCGGTTCTATCCAGAACCGGGACAGATGGGCCTCCACGTGGCCTGTCCGCTGAGCCCAGTAGGGCCTTTGGTCCCGGTTGGTGGCACCAACTGGGACCAATAAACATCCACGCGTCAACATTTCTTTAGCTCTGGTTTTGTTTTTTTTTCAAAGGGGGGTTGGGGGGTTTTGGGGGGTTAATTTAGGTGTTTCATATATTGTGCTATAGCTAGCTAATTAATAGAGAAAAGTGTCCTTTCTTTTGTCCGTGCTTGGTCGACGCTACGTACTATACATACGTATAGAGAGGACTAACTAGACATGCTAGCTAGCTAGTAATTAAGCAAATAGAAGATCGTCATGAACATATATATGCATACAGAGAGAAGTGATATCGACCACCTCTCCTTCTCCGAGAGATTGGTCGAACAACAAGTTCTCGTATATCTATCCGACACTACCGGCTACATATATACAATAATTATCTTTTACAATACGGACGCGTGGTCCACATAGTATTCCCCGTCTTCAGCGATCACATGGTCAAGAAAGAATGCCGCCAATTCCTCTTGAATTGCTCGCATGCGATCTGGTGCTAGGAATTCATCCGCTTCCAAACATCTAATTTTAAGAAAGGGTCAATATATATATATATATATATATATATATATATATATATATATATATATATATATATATATATATATATATATATATATGAATGAATGAAACTCAACACAAATGATGGTAATAAAATAAAATTGTGAATATTTTATTTACGCACTTCAAATTGTTTGTCGGAGTAGCCCTCTCACAGGTCGTGTGGCGGATGGACTCAAACGTAGTATCCACAGAAATCATTCCCTTGTTCCTGCCACAACCACTTTATAAGAAACAGAGGTCAATCAAACTGATAATTAGCAAGCACATGCTAAATGGTATTGATGAAACTAGCGCTTGAATCACTAGGAGATCGCGTGGAATATGCTACTATATAGTACTTACTTTGGTGTCTAAATTGCAGCTTCTTCGGTAGTCCCGGAGCTTTTTGGTGAATTTTCCCAAGCCCTGCCATACAAAGAAAACAATTACTTGATATCAGAAATGAACAAAGTTGCTGATATGGTGGATAATGATCGATTTAACTTACTTCTCGAGCATTTCAGTCATTTCCGCATACTCCTTGGGATCTTTTAGTCTCGAGTCTAAGACAGTTACTACTCCTGCTCAAGCTTAATCTCTAGGAGAATATAGTGGAACCTGCGCACGCATGCATAACTCATCAATATTACATTTCTATAACCTGGACTAAATAAGGAAACCGAATATGCCACAAGACAGTAACACTCACGTGTAGTTGTAAGGAAAGAGTATTGTATTTTTGTGTTCATTTATTTCCAACGATCGTAGCAAGTTGGCCTCGGTTTCCTTGGCACGATATTTAACTTCATTTGCATCGATGAGATATGTGTTAATGAACCCAATATCACCCACTTGTTTTTTCTTCATTTCTACGATCTTCAATCTGCATAATATAGTGAGGATATTTATAAATACATGCAATGAAAGAGCTGAGTTATATAGAGATACTTAATGACAGAAGTAGTACTACTTACAGACAGTAGCAGGTGACCGTTGCTTTATCGAGGGCCAATTGATTGAAAAACTGATAGAACTCCTCAAATGGAATAGGCAACAGTTCAATTCCAAGGAGGTCATGCTCCTTTTTAACTCTCACATACAAAGTATTCCTCCCCTCAGACTCTTTGCAGGTTTTCATGTACCAATCATGCAATCTTCGCATCATCGTTGTTAGAGAGCTTTCATCTTTGACGAGAGGCTTCCCGTACTCGTATCTTTGTATGGCTGGGGGCAATGGGGGTGCAGCAAGCTTCAATTCCAATTTTTATTGGGTCATATGTAATGCTTTGGTGTGTTATACTGCACTGAAACTATATCAATATGTTTATTTTTTATATGCAATGCTTTAGTTGCTTTGCTTTTGGAGGCTCCATCAGAATAGAGGCATCGTATTTGTCTACACTTCCTGTCCTGAGGCTCAATTAGAATAGAGGCATCTTAGTTGTCTAATTTGTCTAGAGCTTGGACTTTGGACACATTTTATCTTTTTATTATACTCATGGTCGTTCTGGAAAACGGATGCAATGCAAATGTTATGTATTCTGCTTGTGCTTGTTCAAGGGACCTCCTAATGACACACGATGGAAACGGATCCGTGGATTAATTCAGATAGCATTAATTGGAGAGAAGATATCTAGCTAGGTTTGCAATGGCTGTCAATAAAAAGAGTTGTGCTGGGAGATTGCCGGCCCGGTCAGCGCGCCGTTACGTACGCAGGCCAAAAAAAGATAGGATTCGCTCGGTCGAAATGGAACTTCTTGGTACGTACATATGTGGTTAACATGGTCGTACGTATATGTAGGAGCACCGAATCGATCTTGACGTACGTAGCACGCGACGCGACACAAAATACATGGTCGATCATACGGTGTGATATATACTACTCCCTCGGTTCTAAAATGTAAGATGTTTTTTGACTCTATCATTGTGAAAGAAATATCTTACATTCTAGGACGGAGGAAGTACATACTACTAGAAGCTACTTGCTTGCTTCTGTACCTTTTTCGACGTCTACTCCCTAGCAAGGGCTTGCACATGCGCTACGTACGTACTCTGAAATTTCCAGGCAGGTCAGTGCACTGCCGATCGGGTACGGTGTTTTCTTTTTAGAACGTAAATCGGGTACGGTGTTGCTTGCTTCATTGGACAAGAAGTCGTCGTCGACCCCCATCGATCGATGAACCAGCTGGCGACCGTTCAAGGACGATCGGCAATAGTAAACCCAACATGGGACGACCTCTGAACCGGTGCTGATGATTACCCAATAACTATAGTAAACCCAACAAGGGACGACCTGAACCGGAGCTGATGATTAGTACTCCTTCCGTACTATAATAAATACATCTGTATCTAGACGAATCTAAAATAAAATTTTTGGAACGGAGGAAGTAGTACCAAACAATTATAGCCTAAAAAAGAAAAACCGGCCACGAACGAGCTAGCTTGGCCAGCGAGAGCTGAGCGGCGACAGGACACGTGATGCCTCCGCCGCGGTGGCCCGGTCCGGTCGCCGGTAACCAACTTCCGCCGAGTGGAACTGTTCAATTCTTGCATGTGCATGCAATATGTGCAAGAAAAATCAAAACGATCGAGAATTGAGGCTGCTTCTTGATTTACCACCCCGGTCCGCCTGCTATGCTAGTCGTGCAAACGAGTAACGTAACATGCATGAACGTACACGTGCAAAGCACGCTTGGCCAGCATGCATGCATTGCATTGCATACACCAAACGTGTCAAAAGGAAAAGAAAAAACACGTCCAGCCCTTTGATCTCGGCCGTTCAGCTGGCATCGGATGGGCACAATGGATTCTCACATGGAATTTGCTGGAGGAATCCTGCTGCAGGACAAGTTCTTACATGGAAAAGGTCAATCTAGCAGCATCGCTGACCTTTTTTTTCTTTAGACAAAGGTGCAAGGCGACTTTATAAATAAAGCCACAGACAGCAGAGTTAACGATCGGTGTCGTAAGCAAAAAAGTAACCAAGTACAAGACGATTTCCTCGGTACACACAATCTACGAGCAAGGGCAAAGACCAAGCGGCACCCCTCGTAAAAAAAAGAGACCAGGCGGCACGCAGGCCGTCACACAGAGCAACGAACATAACAATGGGCTAACGTGTGGGCAGAATGCGGCTGCTGGTGGTAGACGTCATGGTCCTTCACAACAATGCAAGGAACCCTCGCCGCCATGGCAACACCTAATCCTTGCCTCCAACAACACTTCTATACATCGCTCTCCACCACCTTCCTTCACCCCCACCGCTGTGCTGCAACGCCGCTCACGTCGTGTTCCCTCCGCTTCGTGTCGTTCCCGATGATGCCACCCTCATCACAATGGAATCCAGCGCCACTGTGGCCCCAGACACCTCCTGTGTTAGGTCTCTCTTCTTCCTTCTTTCTCCCATTCCTCCATTGTCTCTCGTTGATATTAACTGAATAAGGACGGTGAGTCGGTGACTGGCATCTTACTTGCTAATCCTGGGCATCAATGTTAATAGCCATCGGCGGACTGATTCTCCGGTTCTTACGTGCAATGCAAAGTCAGCAAGTTAATCATGCCTAACAGACTTGGAAACACACAACAAAACAGAAGGATCTAGCATGCCACGGTTAGAGCAGGACGAACATGCAAATCTAACCCTACGCCCTCTTTTGTGATATCACAAATGTTCATCAACCTGGGCATGCGAGTTTAGGTACGTATGTTTCATGTTTAAGCACAACATTTACACTATTCGAGTTTAGGTACGTATGTACATGTTGACTTAATTCGGTTAGCAGGATGCTGCCTCGTTCTCATCTGGTTTTGTTATATATAAATGATGCAGACAACCCGACAACATCCTTCACGCATAATGTTGCTTCGTTTCTGGGTCCGAGTACTCTCACAACTCTTTCCACTAGTAGAAAAAGGGCCTATAGTCCCGGTTGGTGAGGGCCTTTAGTCCCGGTTCATGAACCGGGACTAAAGGGTCGGTACTAATACCCTCACCCTTTAGTCCCGGTTCTATCCAGAACCGGGACAGATGTGCCTCCACGTGGCCTGTCCGCTGAGCCCAGGCAGGAGGGCCTTTGGTCCCGGTTGGTGGCACCAACCGGGACCAATAGGCATCCACGCGTCAAGCATTTCTTTGGCTCTGGTTTTGTTTTTTTTTTCAAAGGGGGGTTTGGGGGTTTTGGGGGTTAATTTAGGTGTTTCATATATTAGAGAAGATCGTCATGAACATATATATGCATACAGAGAGAACAGAAGATCGTCATGAACATATATATGCATACAGAGAGAAGTGATATCGACCACCTCTCCTTCTCCGAGAGATTGGTCGAACAACAAGTTCTCGTATATCTATCCGACACTACCGGCTACATATATACAATAATTATCTTTTACAATACGGACGCGTGGTCCACATAGTATTCCCCGTCTTCAGCGATCACATGGTCAAGAAAGAATGCCGCCAATTCCTCTTGAATTGCTCGCATGCGATCTGGTGCTAGGAGTTCATCCGCTTCAAACATCTAATTTTAAGAAAGGGGTCAATACATATATATATATATATATATATATATATATATATATATATATATATATATATATATATATATATATGAATGAATGAAACTCAACACAAATGATGGTAATAAAATAAAATTGTGAATATTTTTATTTACGCACTTCAAATTGTTTGTCGGAGTAGCCCTCTCACAGGTCGTGTGGCGGATGGACTGCAAACGTAGTATCCACAGAAATCATTCCCTTGTTCCTGCCACAACCACTTTAGAAGAAACAGAGGTCAATCAAACTGATAATTAGCAAGCACATGCTAAATGGTATTGATGAAACTAGCGCTTGAATCACTAGGAGATGCGCGTGGAATATGCTACTATATAGTACTTACTTTGGTGTCTAAATTGCAGCTTCTTGGTAGTCCCGGAGCTTTTTGGTGAATTTTCCCAAGCCCTGCCATACAAAGAAAACAATTACTTGATATCAGAAATGAACAAAGTTGCTGATATGGTGGATAATGATCGATTTAACTTACTTCTCGAGCATTTCAGTCATTTCCGCATACTCCTTGGGATCTTTTCGTCTCGAGTCTAAGACATTTACTACTCCTGCTCAAGCTTAATCTCTAGGAGAATATAGTGGAACCTCTTGCGCATTCATAACTCATCAATATTACATTTCTATAACCTGGACTAAATAAGGAAACCGAATATGCCACAAGACAGTAACACTCACGTGTAGTTGTAAGGAAAGAGTATTGTATTTTTGTGTTCATTTATTTCCAACGATCGTAGCAAGTTGGCCTCGGTTTCCTTGGCACGATATTTAACCTCATTTGCATCGATGAGATATGTGTTAATGAACCCAATATCACCCACTTGTTTTTCTTCATTTCTGCGATCTTCAATCTGCATAATATAGTGAGGATATTTATAAATACATGCAATGAAAGAGCTGAGTTATATAGAGATACTTAATGACAGAAGTAGTACTACTTACAGACAGTAGCAGGTGACCGTTGCTTTATCGAGGCCAATTGATTGAAAAACTGATAGAACTCCTCAAATGGAATAGGCAACAGTTCAATTCCAAGGAGGTCATGCTCCTTTTAACTCTCACATACAAAGTATTCCTCCCCTCGCACTCTTTGCAGGTTTTCATGTACCAATCATGCAATCTTAGCATCATCGTTGTTAGAGAGCTTTCATCTTTGACGAGAGGCTTCCGTACTCGTATCTTTGTATCTGCACCTCCAAGAAATCAAATTGTACATCGTCAGGCAGGTAATCTTCAGGATTGCCATAACCGGGCACCATCCTCGGATCGACGATGTCGCTAGCAGAGCACCTTGAGCGGGGGCACGATTGCCCGCTTGTTCGCCGAGCTGGGCAATTTGTTTCCCAACTCGTCGTTCTTTCATCCTTTGATCACTTGACAAGATTTCCGATCTCTCGCTTCGCAAATGCCTTTCAATAATGCGCTCATAGTTGCCTTCGGCGGAGACTTGGGTGGTTTTGTCGGGGCAGCAGTGCGCTTCGCTTTGACCGAATCTACCTTCTCCTCCGGAGGTGGATGTCTCTTTGCTTTCAACCCTTGAAACCAGTCATCCACTTGATCTGCGCGATCTTCGCGTTTTCCTCCTCGCTCCTCTCGTCGGTAACTTCTCCGAGTCTTGAGAGAAGGACCGAATCTAGATCTCCTCCCGCCTTTGGCTGTACTGCTAGACGCCGGCAGAGCAGACGGAGCGGATGTCTTCTTTCCTTGCTTACGAGGCGGAGGAGAAGGACTACGACGCTACCGGAGCAGCCGGAGCGGCGGGTCTCTTCCGCCCTTGCTGACGAGTCGGAGAAGGAGGAGGATGGCTGCCGGACGCGCCGGTGCAGGCGGAGAAGGAGACGGAGTGCCGCCACGCGCCGGAGAAGGAGCCGGCCGAGTGCCCTGATCGTCACTCACCGGAGGAGGAGGCGGTGGAGGAGGCGGAGTGCCCTGACTCGCCGGAGGAGGAGGAGGAGGCGGAGGCGTCCAGTTCGGAAGGTTGATGAGATCCTTCCGCCATAGGCATGGAGTCTTCAGAGCAGAACCCAGCCGATACTCCCCTTCACCGGTAGGGTGGTCAAGCCGGAGCTCCTCAAATCCCTCCGTTATTTCATCGACCATCACCTTAGCATATCCTTCTGGAATCGGCCGGCAGTGAAAAGTTGAGTCGGGTTTAGTAGGATAAACAGAGCCAACAACCGCCTTGACCTTCAAATTGCTCCATTGCGCCATAAGGTGGCAACTTTCAGCATCCGTGATAGCATCCACGGGATAGCTGGTAGGAGCCGTCAAGGCATGTTGCTCTGGCTGAAGCAGCTCGGTGGAAGCCACGCTGCTTCTCCGCTGAGATGGCGGGTAGCCGGGGAAGCTTGGCAGGTCGTTTGTTGTGATCTGCTGCTTCTCATTCCTCTTCTCGTTCCTCTAGCCCCATTACCCTTTCGTGCAGCGCCTGCATTAGGCTCTGCTCCAGGTTTCTTCCTCCTCTCATGGGTTTTGTAACCCCTGCGTCCGAAATCCAGCCTTCCACGAAGCGGAGCTGGCGTGCCTCGTGTCCGTCCGGGTGCTCGAGGATTCGAGGGCCATTGTGAGCTCGTCCTTCTCCCTGTGCTCGAACGAACTTCCCTTGCTGCGCTGCTTCGATATAATGCTTAAGCCTCTTGACTGGTATGTCCAATTGTTCGTCCGTCCAAATGCACTTCCCGTTATAGGGTCCAAGGATCCGCCGCCCCAAGAACCAAGTCCGCAACGGTCAGCGAGTTCATTGTCTCGGTTCGATCCCTTTATCAAGCAGATCATTCTCAGCCTTGGCCCACTTAGGCGGGCTATGAGGTAGCCACGACCCGTGCGATGGTGAAGCTTCTTCTTCGCAGCATTTCTCTTGTTTGTCGCTGACATCTTTTTACTCTTTTCCGATGTCTTGTAGGCCACAAATGCGGGCGATCATCTCGATCTTCTCATATTTGCCCGTGAATTCTGGTGTCTCATTTTTTCGACATACGTATTGAGGTCTTTCTTCCAATTCCTGAATAGTTCTGCCATCTTCTTAAGAGCAAAAGACTTGATTAATGGCTCTATTACTGGCTTCTCCGGATCATCCTCTGGCGGTAGGGTAAAATTTGACTTCAGCTCAGGTCCAAAGATCATTTTTCTGCATATCATTGACACAAGACACCTCGTGGTCTTCGTTCTTGAGGCTTATACCATTGGTGGATGCTGATCGATCTTGTCCCTAACCGAACCCCAGACCGAGCAACAAATGCCTTCTTTGTCGGTAGGGTTCAATCGGTTGGCCGTCATGCGATTTGTATGATCTCAAACTTTTCATCCGAGCTCAACTTTTCTTCGGCCTCGTCTCTTTACCGGTTGTGCTCGATCCGGAGGGCTAGAAAAAGAACAAAGACGAGAGTTAATTAATATGTGTACATATATACCAAAACAAAGACGAGAGCTAGTCAAGACAGGCTTAACTAATATATATACCTGGCGGACTCGGTTTGGTGATCACGGAGCCGTCCTCACGGTCTACTTCTTCACCCTCTCCTTCTTGCACCGCATTGGGTCATCGGAGCCATGTAAATCATAGCCAGCTGCTTCTTCACCCTCTCCTTCCAGACCATCGTTGTCGACGTTGAGAAACATCATCGAGGAGACGGCATCACTTCCGTGTGCGATTATGTCCCTCAACAACGCTTCTTGTGCTTCGTCTCGGGGGGTGTCCATAGTTTCTACAAATATTTACAACATGGCAATTATTATTCAAACATGACAGATATGGATATATTAGTGCCAACGTAGAACTAGCTAGCTAATCACAATAAGGAATCATATTAGTGGCCTCGACGCTGCTTCTCTAGGGTTTGGGGTGGCCTCGACAACGCTTCAAGGGTTAGGGGGTGGCCTCGAGAACGCTTCAAGCTAGGAGGGTGCGTGATATCGACCCCCCACGTGTTGAAGCTATCGGGAGGGGTCGGCGTTGAACAAGACATCTATGTCCCACAAGTGACGTGGGCATCGACGCCATGTAGGGTAGAGGGTCGTGGATCGTCGAGCGGTCGAGGTCAAGGGTCGAAGATCACCGAGGGTCGGGAGGTTGCCTAGTGTCAAAGGATTCAACAAAACCATGTCTTCATCATTAGGCGTAATAGGTGCATGATGGTGCGAAGCTCTCCAAAGTTGTTTTGGAGCGGAGTCCCGAGATAGGATAATTAAGCTTTTGGTACAAAGTTCAGCAAAAGGCAAATTATCCTATCCGGACTCCATTCGAACAACTTTGAGGACTTCGCACCATCATGCCATGGTTACTCCGCTAATGATGAAGCCATGGATTTCTTCAATACTTTGACACTATAGGAACCTCGACCTCAAAACCTCCGACCCTTGACCCTTAACGACCCTCGACCCTCTACCCTAGTTCCCGACCCTCGACCCTCGGCGATCCTCGACACCCTCGTTATATCGACAACGACGCAACATACATATACATGGGAAAATAATGTTATCGGGGAGGGGTATCGTACCCCCTCGTGTCAAAGTTTCTTCTTTCTCCTCTATTCCTTTCTTTATTCTTCTCCTCTTCTTTTCTTCTTATCCCTCGAGAAAGGAAAATAAGGAAAAGGAAGAAAAGAGGAAGAAGGAAGAAGGAAGAAGAAGAAGAAAAAAAGAAGAAAAAAAAAGGAGAAGAAGAAAAGAATAGAGGAGAAGAATAAAAATAGAAAAAATTCTATTTTTCTTCTTCTCCTCTATTCCTTTCTTCTTCTCCTCTTCTTTTCTTCTTTTCCTCTCATTCTTTTCTTCTTCTTCTTCCTTCTTCCTTCTTCCTCTTTCTTCCTTTTCCTTATTTTACTTTTTCCTCTACACTAACCTAATTAAAATGCACTAACCTAATTAAAATTGTAACTTTCTATATATGAACAAAAACTAAACTAATAAAAATAAAAACATATACATTATAGCCACATACACATATACATCACATATGAACAAAAAAATAAACTAATAAAAATAAAAAAGGGGCGGCTCGACGGCGGCGGCTCATAACGGGGCGGCCGGGCGAGGGCGACGGCGTGCGGGCGAGGGCGTCGGCGACGGCGACGACGGGTTCAGGCGGCGGCGGCAGGGGGGCGACGACGGGCTCGGGCGGCGCGGGGCACGGGCGACGAGGACGGCGGGCTCGGGGCAGGGGCGACGACGGCTCGGGCGGCAAGGCAGAAGCGGCACGACGGGCTCGGGCGGCGGGGCACGGGCGACGAGGACGGCAGGCTCGGGGCAGGGGCGACGACGGGCTCGGGCGGGCAGGGCAGGGCGTGGCAGGCGGCGACGGGCGCGGGCGACGACGACGTCGCCGCCGGCGGCGGCGTCGGGCGGCGCGGGCAGGGCGACGACGGGCAAGCAGCGACGACGGGGGCGCGGACGGCGCCGGGTGGCGCGCGGCGGCGGGCGGCGGCGGGGCAGCGGACGGCGTCGATCTGGGCAACTGGCGGCGCGATGAGCTCAGCGTCGTCGGGGAGGAACTGGCGAGGAGGTGTGAATTTTCACAAGTCCTGGTTATATAGCAAGGGCATTGGTCCCGTTCGTGGCACAAACCGACTAATGCTACTTTAGTCCCGTTGGTGCCACCAACCGAACCAAAGGCCTGTTTTCAGCAGCCCAAAGGCGGAGGCGGCGGCCTTTGGTCCGTTGGTGGCACAAACCGACTAAAACCATTAGTCCCGGTCGAGGCACCAACCGTGATTAAACCCCTTAGTCCCGTTGGTGCCACCAACCGGGACCAAAGGCCGTGTGCTGCCTGCGCCAAATGTTTAGTCCCACTCGCTAGTTGAGAGGAGCCGCACCAGTTTATAAGGTGCGGTGCGGCTCCCTCTCGAGCTCCTCTCTAAAGCAGGCTTTGGGCCTATCTCGCCACTGTGCTCAGGCTCTTTGGGCCTTCCAGCTGGCCTGAATCTCAGCACATAGGGTTTCTAGTCGTATTCAGGCCGTGGGGGCCCGATGGGTGGCACTTTTTTTGCTTTATATTTTATTTCTTTTTGCTTTTAGTTTTAGAAAAATATATGCCATTAGTTTTAAAATTTGAAAACACTTTTTTGTTTTCTTTGTTGCTTTATTTATTTTATTTTGTTTCTACTTACAACAAAATACTTATTGTTGCTATTTTTAATTTTTTCAAGTTTTTTGTTTTGTTTTCTGCATTATTTATTTTCTTTTGGTTTTTTGCTTTATTTTTAATTCTTTTTGCTTTTAGGTCAGCAAAATTATAAACTTTCTGTTAGTGCTTTTAGTTTTAGAAAAACTATAAACTTTCTGTTTGTGCCATTAGTTTTAAAATTCGAAAACACTTTTTTTGTTTTCTTTGTTGCTTTATTTATTTTATTTTGTTTCTACTTACAACAAAAATGCTTATTGTTGCTATTTATATTTTTTTCAAGTTTTTTTGTTTTTTTTTCTGCATTATTTATTTTCTTTTGGTTTTTTGTTTTGTTTTTCAAGCTTATAAACCGGTGTGACCGCCCTTCGGTTGGCGAGGTTTTCAAATTCATAGTTTTCAAATGAACTCTGAAAAAGTTCTTCAACTAATTGGACTACAACCCTTTTTTGTGATCCTCTAACATGCGATCGAACTTCAGCTTTTTCGCATTGTGTCCTTGCATCGACAATGACCCGGCGGAGATCATCATCATGGGGCACATCGTCTGTTCCTCTTGATCTTCAAGCAGCTTCGCCGTTGCAGCACCATCGTGCACATCGTCTGTGCATCTTGATGTTCAAGAGCATCACCGTATTCAGGGGCACATAGTTGTCATCGTACTCTTCTTCCTCGCCGCCTTCCATCATAACCCCTATTTCTCCGTGCCTCGTCCAAACATTATAGTGTGGCATGAAACCCTTGTAAAGCAGGTGGGTGTGAAGGATTTTCCGGTTAGAGTAAGACTTCAGATTCCCACATATAGGGCATGGACAACACATAAAACCATTCTGCTTGTTTGCCTCAGCCACTTGAGAAAAGCAAAAGAAAAAAATAAATATAGCAGAAAAGAAAAAATCTATATAAAAACTACTCATAATGAGCATAGATGCGCTTATAAAGAAAATTCAACCTAAATTCATAATAAATTTCTACTAACTTCAGAGAAATTCAGTATTAATTTAGGTTAAATTCTCATATAAGGGCATCTATTTTCATTTTAAGAGGAGCTCAACATGGCGAAAGGGAGGTGCTTATAAACTGGTTTGATTCCCTTCGATTGGCGAGGTGGGACTAAACTCGGGCGCAACGAGACCAACCCTTTAGTCCCGGTTGATAGGATGAACCGACTAAAGGGTGCTTTGGTCCCGTTCAAGCCGCCAACCGGGACCAATGATTGTGGGCCAGGAGCGAGGGCCAATGGTCCCGGTTCGTCCCACCAACCGGGACCAAAAGGTCCGGACGAACCGGGACCAATGGCCCACGTGGCCCGGCCGGCCCCCTGGGCTCACGAACCGGGGCAAATAGCTCCATTGGTCCCAGTTCTGGATTGAACCGGGACTAATGGGCTAAACTGCCCTAGACGATAGCCCCTTTTTCTACTAGTGTTCTGACCACAGATCTTGCAGAAAGTTCAATGGTATGATTCGATACGTACATCATATGAACAGATCAAACGTCTCTATGAATGTACATCAGCTTGATTCGGTTAGTAGGATGTTGCCTCGTTCTCATCTAGATTTGTCGTTTATACATCGTGCAGACAACCCATCAAAATCCTTCACTTTATGCCACAGGTCATGCAAAAAGCTCAAGTGGTGTGATCTGATACGCCTTTCATATGGCCAGACTTGTGCTTATGGGGGTGCAGATTCATGTATTTACCTAACATATGGGTATTCTTCTGTTCCTGTAGCCACAGAATCTTCCCATAATGTGTGACTTAATGCCATTGGTCGTGATGGTTCAGAGTTTGTGCCAGCGTCTACCCAAAAAGTGATTCCGAGACAACATCTGTTGTCATGAATGACGCAAAGCAATCTAGCAAAAAGCATGATAAAGAATATAGTAATAACTTAACAGACGATAAAAGGGAGTAGAGAAACGCACGAATGAGAGAAGCTTATCAGAAGAAAAAGGATGAGGATACGATCAAGCTCCCAAATGAAAAAGCAGAATGTTTCCCGACCCCCTCTTGGTGATATCACGAATTTTGATTAGCCTTTGGTTTGATGCCAGGTACGGGTGTTCAAATTTTCAACATAACAATGATAGTATAAATTCAGTAATTGTAGCTATGAGGCAACGTGATAAAAAAACGCAACAATAACTTCATAGACGATAAAAAGTTGCGGAAAAACACGCGTAGGTTTCTTGTGTTCGTTTTCAATGGAATTCCTTTCCTGGCGTATTGATGTTTATGTATGTCGCCCAGGTTTCACATATAGACTATACAAGCCTGAAGCATTCGAGAATGTTGCTTGTCTGGATGCTATTTTAATCCACCACTGTGGTTGAGCATGGATGCTACACTTTTTCATATTTTTCTCGCTGTCTATGAGCTTCGCCAAGAAAGGATTAAGAGAGATTTTATATTGATAATAACGATAGATGCTAACTGTTATTTTTCATACTATTTTGTTCCTCAATATAGACTTTCAGGATATTTGGTTAAACCATAAAATAATCATAAACATTTTATTTATAATAAGGAATGAGTTCTTCTGACTTTCCCATGCATTGACATTTACAGTTGAAGCTACAACTAATTTCTGTCATGAAATAGGTAGAGAGTCGGATAGACTGATTTGTTGGAAATATGCCCTAGAGGCAATAATAAATTAGTTATTATTATATTTCCTTGTTCACGATAATCGTTTATTATCCATGCTATAATTGTATTGATAGGAAACTCAGATACATGTGTGGATACATAGACAACACCATGTCCCTAGTAAGCCTCTATTGACTAGCTCGTTGATCAGCAGATGGTTACGGTTTCCTAACCATGGACATTGGATGTCATTGATAACGGATCACATCATTAGTAGAATGATGTGATGGACAAGACCCAATACTAAGCCTAGCACAAAGATCGTAGTTCGTATGCTAAAGCTTTTCTAATGTCAAGTATCTTTTCCTTAGACCATGAGATTGTGCAACTCCGGATACCGTAGGAATGCTTTGGGTGTACCAAACGTCACAACGAATCGGGTGACTATAAAGGTGCACTACAGGTATCTCCGAAAGTGTCTGCTGGGTTGGCACGAATCGAGACTGGATTTGTCACTCCGTAAACGGAGAGGTATCTCTGGGCCCACTCGTAGGACATCATCATAATGTGCACAATGTGACCAAGGGGTTGATCACGGGATGATGTTTTACGGAACGAGTAAAGAGACTTGCGGAAACGAGATTGAACAAGGTATCGGGATACCGATGATCGAATCTCGGCAAGTACAATACCGCTAGACAAAGGGAATTGTATACGGGATCGATTGAGTCCTTGACATCGTGGTTCATCCGATGAGATCATCGTGGAACATGTGGGAGCCAACATGGGTATCCAGATCCCGCTGTTGGTTATTGACCGGAGAACGTCTCGGTCATGTCTACATGTCTCCGAACCCGTAGGGTCTACACACTTAAGGTTCGATGACGCTAGGGTTATAAAGGAAGTTTGTATGTGGTTACCGAATGTTGTTCGGAGTCCCGGATGAGATCCCGGACGTCACAAGGAGTTCCGGAATGGTCCGGAGGTAAAGATTTATATATGGAAAGTTGTTGTTCGGGTTCTGGAAAAAGTTCGGGTTTTTTCGGTATTGTACCGGGAAGCTTCCAGAAGGTTTCGGAGGATTCCGGAGGGGTCCGGAGGTCCGGAAATTGTTCCACCACGTCCAATACAGTAGCATGGGCTGTAGGGGGCGCCCTAGCCATAATGGGCCAAGGGCACCAGCCCCCCCAAGGCCCATGCGCATGGGAAGGGGGAAACCCTAAGGGGAGGGCCTCCACTTGACTTGGGAGGCACTCCTCCCCTCTGGCCGCCCCAAGTCCCATCTAGGGCTGGCCGCACCCTTGGGGTGGGAAACCCTAAAGGGGTGCAGCCCTCTTTCCCCCTATATATACTTGAGGTTTTGGGCTGCCCAACACACATGAGTTCTCTCCCTCTTGGTGCAGCCCTGCCTCTCCTCCTCCTCGTCTCCCTTGGTGCTTGGCGAAGCCCTGCGGGATTACCACGCTCCTCCATCACCACCATGCCGTTGTGTTGCTGCTGGATGGAGTCTTCTCAACCTCTCCTCTCTCCTTGCTGGATCAAGGCGTGGGAGACGCCACCGGGCTGTACGTGTGTTGAACGCGGAGGTGCCGTCCGCTTGGCACTAGGATCTCCGTGATTTGGATCACGACAGTACGACTCCTTCAACCCCGTTCTCATGAACGCTTCCGCTTAGCGATCTACAAGGGTATGTAGATGCACTCTCCTTCCCTCGTTGCTAGTTTCTCCATAGATAGATCTTGGTGACACGTAGGAAAATTTTGAATTTATGCTACGTTCCCCAACATGATTTGTATGCTAAAGATTGGTTGGTTTAGTGTTTCTTCCCTATACTGAAGCAGTCAACAAGGCAAATATAAGTACTCTATGAATATCGTATTTCAAATCATGTGACTTGCTTCCTTTTCTTTTTTATACATAGAATATTTACTTCCTTGAGCCACAATTTTAGATTTTAGTATTCGATCCATGTTAAGGTAAGAATATTTGTCCCATGTTTTTTGCTATATCATATCAAGAAAAATTCATGAGTATATACAAGTATATCATATACTTTTATGTTGCTGAAGTCATAACTTTCGAAGTTGTAGATCAGTAAAAGACTCCCAGCAAAAGGTTGATCATTTAGTCTCGTTCACTTTGCAATTTATGTTTTGCTTTTTAGTTTGACCCCCTGCAAAATATTGCAGGGTGAATAAGTGCTTATGTATAAGTTCCAAAAAATATGTGGCACAATCCCTGTAATTATGGTTTTTATGAGCGAGAAGATTTCAAAAGCGCGCCAGTTAAGAATTACACATATTTATACTTTCGACGAGGAAGCATGCATTTGATCTTTGCTGCTGAGATTAAGTGTTCCCTATCGAAGATCTAAAACAGTAGGTTAAAAGCCTACTGTGAGTTTATTAGAAGCAAAATATTTACAAGGATTCTTGTATGCAATTTACACGGGGCTATCCAATGTTTGATATCCAGGCCTATAATTATTTGGATATATTGGTTCTAGCTCTATGCATGCATACCAAGATCATTATAGTTTTTTGAAAAACTATATTTGTAATACAAATTTTAAGAAGCCCGTCACTAGTAGAAAAATGCCCATTTGTCCCGGTTCTAGAGGGCCTTTAGTCCCGGTTCTGGAACCGGGACTAAAGCCCCCCCCCCCTAGTCTCGGTTCTTATAGGAACCGGGACAGATGTGCCTCCACGTGGCCGCTGCGGCGAGCCCAGGCAGGAGGGCCTTTGGTCCCGGTTGGTAGCACCAACCGGGACCAAAAGGCATCCATGCGTCAGCAGCCGGTAGGAGTTGAGGTTTTTTTGGAAAGGGGTGGGTTTTGGGGGTTTTGGGGGGTTAATTTAGGGTGTTAGCTAGCTAATATAGAGAAGTGTTCTCTCTTATCTTCGTGCTTGGTTTACCAGCACTACTGCTATGCCTAAACATGGCTTAGATTGAAGTGAAGGCAACATGTGGTGCATGTCGAAAGTAATACTAATCCTAACTTGATCAAGTTTGAATTAGTACTACTTTCGACATGCATCACATGTTCTCTTCACTTCAATCCAATCCATGTTCATTTCACCCGCTGATATATAATAACTCTTCATGCTCGCATCATGCATCATCATAATAACAAGTCCTACTAATCATCATCATACAACTTCTACTCGTTATTAATAACAAGTCATACGATCATCATCCTAGTCATCGAACCAACCCTACTTAATTGTTCTTAGCACATGATCATGAGTATTAGGTAGGACCTAAATACCCTCTTTAAGGTAAAATAGCATAAAATAATATAGGCCCTGACTCTCCATTAAGGAGAATGGAGATCATCCTGTCTCCAATTCTTGCGCTTCGCTTCCTTTTGCTTCCAAGAACCTCCTTACGACTATCCATACATTTTTTCCATTCTTTGATTACCATGCGTTCACCGGTTTAGAAATCCGGTATGGACAGGTGAGATTCGTAGGATGACCTTGTTGGGGAACGTAGTAATTTCAAAAAAATTCCTACGCACACGCAAGATCATGGTGATGCATAGCAACGAGAGGGGAGAGTGTTGTCCACGTACCCTCTTAGACCGAAAGCGGAAGCGTTAGCACAACGCGGTTGATGTAGTCGTACGTCTTCACGATCCAACCGATCAAGTACCGAACGCACGGCACCTCCGAGTTCAGCACACGTTCAGCCCGATGACGTCCCTCGAACTCCGATCCAGCCGAGTGTTGAGGGAGAGTTTCGTCAGCACGACGGCGTGGTGACGATGATGATGTTCCACCGATGCAGGGCTTCGCCTAAGCACCGCTACAATATTATCGAGGTGGACTATGGTGGAGGTGGGCACCGCACACGGCTAAAAGATCAAACGATCAATTGTTGTGTCTCTAGGGTGCCCCTGCCCCCGTATATAAAGGAGCAAGGGGGGAGGTGCGGCCGGCCAGGAGGGGCGCGCCAGGAGGAGTCCTACTCCCACCGGGTGTAGGACTCCCTCCCTTTTCCTTGTTGGACTAGGAGTGGAGGGGGAAAGAGGAGGGAGAGAGGAAGGAAGAGGGGGGCGCCGCCCACCTCTCCTTTTCATATTCGTACTAGGGGGAGGGGCGCGCGGCCCTGCCCTGGCCGCCTCTCCTCTTCTCCACAAAGGCCCACTATGGCCCATTAAGCCACCGGGGGGTTCCGGTAACCCCTCGGTACTCCGGTAAAATCCCGATTTCACCTGGAACACTTCCGATATCCAAACATAGGCTTCCAATATATCAATCTTCATGTCTCGACCATTTTGAGACTCCTCGTCATGTCCGTGATCACATCCGGGAGTCCGAACAACCTTCGGTACATCAAAACATATAAACTCATAATATAACTGTCATCGAAACGTTAAGCGTGCGGACCCTACGGGTTCGAGAACTATGTAGACATGACCGAGACACATCTCCGGTCAATGACCAATAGCGGAACCTAGATGCTCATATTGGCTCCCACATATTCTACGAAGATTTTTATCGGTCAGACCGCATAACAACATACGTTGTTCCCTTTGTCATCGGTATGTTACTTGCCCGAGATTCGATCGTCGGTATCTCAATACCTAGTTCAATCTCGTTACCGGCAAGTCTCTTTACTCGTTCCATAATCCTGCGACTAACTCATTAGTTGCAATGCTTGCAAGGCTTAAGTGATGTGCATTACCGAGTGAGCCCAGAGATACCTCTCCGACAATCGGAGTGACAAATCCTAATCTCGAAATACGCCAACCCAACAAGTACCGTCGGAGACACCTGTAGAGCACCTTTATAATCACCCAGTTACGTTCTGACGTTTGGTAGCACACAAAGTGTTCCTCCGATAAATGGGAGTTGCATAATCTCATAGTCATAGGAACATGTATAAGTCATGAAGAAAGCAACAACAACATACTGAAACGATCGAGTGCTAAGCTAACGGAATGGGTCAAGTCAATCACATCATTCTTCTAATGATGTGATCCCGTTAATCAAATGACAACTCATGTCAATGGCTAGGAAACATAACCATCTTTGATCAACGAGATAGTCAAGTAGAGGCATACTAGTGACACTCTGTTCGTCTATGTATCCATACAGGTATTATGTTTCCGGTTAATACAATTCTAGCATGAATAATAAACATTTATCATGATATAAGGAAATAAATAATAACTTTATTATTGCCTCTAGGGCATATTTCCTTAAGACCTGGCTATATGTTCAAAACATCAAGGCGACCATTCTGATACATCAAATGAGGCACACAATCCATTGGGATTTTCTGTTGAAAAACATAGTAATAACTTCGTAGTTAGCAACGTAGTTCAGTTTTAGAAGAATTTATGCAAAAGATGCATGGATGTCGTAATAGTAAAAAAGAATCTTACCATGACATCTCCATGGTTGTTACCATAGTTCAACACGTGCACTAGTGGCACGTATTGACCATAATGTGGAGGAGTATGATTATAGGTATTGTAATTCTCAAGGTCAGTACAAAATGCGATCAGATGATTTTTCTCCTGATAAGTTAATTCGGAGCCATTGGTGTAGTGGGTTTTTTCTACCATGCACATTGTTTAAAGAATGAAATAAGCTGTCAACTATTTTGAAATAAACAATATAAATTAGTTAATAACTATGTTTGAGAAACTCACATAGCGGTAGAATTGGAAGCGTGTCAACAAGGACCCAAATGTCCTTATTGTCTTGCTCGATGTCAGGATCACCAAGATCCATGGTGACAAGCATATCCTCATAAAAACCATACATCTTGCAAAGTGCTTCCCAATTTGGGCAACCAAAATGGGTTACGCTCTGAGAATTGTACATATTTACTTCAAAATCCATACCATGATGGGTCCTTAGGTGAATTTTCTTTGTTTTGAAAGTTTCATGGTCTTGAAAACCCATCCTCTCCAAGACATAGCGTCTTGCATGGCATGGGATAAGTTAGTCAAACTGTAAAAGATGAAAATTACATGTTGAAATATTTGAAGTCGTGCTTAATTAATTATGAAAAAAAACACTTGTCGTTGTTGCGTACTGTTTCAACATCGAATGTCTCCTGCAGCTTTATGCTAAAGCGCCGATCTTCGTCCAGGTGAGGCATGTCGCACAGACCTCGATCGTCGTTGAAGGAAATATGCCCTAGAGGCAATAATAAAGTTGTTATTTATATTTCCTTATATCATGATAAATGTTTATTATTCATGCTAGAATTGTATTAACCGGAAACTTAGTACATGTGTGAATATATAGACAAACAGAGTGTCACTAGTGTGCCTCTACTTGACTAGCTCGTTGAATCAAAGATGGTTAAGTTTCCTAGCCATAGACATGAGTTGTCATTTGATTAACGGGATCACATGATTAGAGAATGATGTGATTGACTTGACCCATTCCATTAGCTTAGCACTTGATCGTTTAGTATGTTGCTACTGCTTTCTTCATGACTTATACATGTTCCTATGACTATGAGATTATGCAACTCCCGAATACCGGAGGAACACTTTGTGTGCTACCAAACTTCACAACGTAACTGGGAGATTATAAAGGTGCTCTACAGGTGTCTCCGATGGTACTTGTTGAGTTGGCATAGATCGAGATTAGGATTTGTCACTCCGATTGTCGGAGAGGTATCTCTGGGCCCCTTCGGTAATGCACATCACTATAAGCCTTGCAAGTAATGTGACTAATGAGTTAGTTGCGGGATGATGCATTACGGAACGAGTAAAGAGACTTGCCGGTAACGAGATTGAACTAGGTATTGAGATACCGACGATAGAATCTTGGGCAAGTAACATACCGATGACAAAGGGAACAACGTATGTTGTTATGCGGTTTGACCGATAAAGATCTTCGTAGAATATGTAGGAGCCAATATGAGCATCCAGGTTCCACTATTGGTTATTGACCGGAGACGTGTCTCGGTCATGTCTACATAGTTCTCGAACCCGTAGGGTCCGCACGCTTAACGGTCGGTGACAATCGGTAATATGAGTTTATGTGTTTTGATGTACCGAAGGAAGTTCGTAGTCCCGGATGAGATTGTGGACATGACAAGGAGTCTCGAAATGGTTGAGACGTAAAGATCGGTATATTGGACGACTATATTTGGACATCGGAAAGGTTCCGAGTGATTCGGGTATTTATCGGAGTACCGGAGAGTTACGGGAATTCGTCGGGGAGTATATGGGCCTTATTGGGCTTTAGGGGAGAGAGAGGGGCTGCCTAGGGCAGGCCGCGCGCCTCCCCAAGGCTAGTCCAAATTGGACTAGGGGGAGGGGCAGCGCCCCCTCCTTCCTTCTCTTCTCTCTTCCCCTTCCTTCTCTCCTACTCCTACTACTTGGAAGGGGGGAATCCTACTCCCGGTGGGAGTAGGACTCCCCAGGGCGCGCCATAGAGAGGGCCGGCCCCTCCCCTCCTCCATTCCTTTATATATGGGGAGGGGGCACCTCATGGACACACAAGTTGATCAGTTGATCTTTTAGCCATGTGCGGTGCCCCCTCCACCATAATCCACCTCGATAATAACGTAGCGGTGCTTAGGCGAAGCCCTGCATCGGTAGCATCATCCTCACCGTCATCACGCCGTCGTGTTGACGAAACTCTCTGTCGGTGTCAAAACCGGCGGATCTCGGGTAGGGGGGTCCCGAACTGTGCGTCTAGGCGGATGGTGACAGGAGACGAGGGACACGATGTTTTTACCCAGGTTCGGGCCCTCTCGATGGAGGTAATACCCTACTCCTGCTTGATTAATATTGATGATATGGGTAGTACAAGAGTGGATCTACCACGAGATCAAGGAGGCTAAACCCTAGAAGCTAGCCTATGGTATGATTGTTGTTCGTCCTACGGACTAGAACCCTCCGGTTTATATAGACACCGGATAGGGTTAGGGTTACACAGAGTCGGTTACAATGGTAGGAGATCTACATATCCGACGCCAAGCTTGCCTTCCACGCCAAGGAAAGTCCCATCCGACACGAGACGAAGTCTTCAATCTTGTATCTTCATAGTCCAGAGTCCGCCAGCGGTGATAGTTCGCTATCCGGACACCCCCTAATCCAGGACTCCCTCAGTAGCCCCTGAACCAGGCTTCAATGACGACGAGTCCGGCGCGCATATTGTCTTCGGCATTGCAAGGCGGGTTCCTTCTCCGAATACTTCATAGAAGATTTTGAACACAAGGATAGTGTCCGGCTCTGAAAAACAAGTTCCACATACTACCGTAGAGAGAATAACTTTTGCACAGATCTGCTGACGTATTCCGTGGCGTGACATCACACCACGGCCGGGCCTTTATACGAATCGTTTTTACTGTTCCACCTCAGCGTGTTTAGCGAGGTGGTTTCCTTGGCACGTCTTATCAAAGCGGAGATCGTGCCCCCTTATTCCGGGATTCTCATCAATATGGACGTGGGTAACCCAACCGCGCCATTGATTACACCGCTTGGGAGATAAGCGAGTTTTACCAGGCTGGTGGGGGACGCATAGCTTCGTCCGTCCATATAAGGGGATAAGGATCCACCTTTTCACCTACGCCTTCTTCCTCCTTTGCTCATCCATTTCCGCGCACTCGAGCTCCAACGCCCAAGTCCGCACATCCCACCTCAACCTTCTCGAACTATGTCCGGAGCGGGAGACAAGTGGATGGCCTCCTCCGTCACGGAGGGGCACATCAAAAAGCTGTGGAAGGCCGGATACTTGTCCAGCGACATCGCGCACTGGCTACCCGACGAGGGGCAGCTCATTCCCACCCCCAGGCCCCATGAGAGGGTGGTGTTCCTCACCCACTTCCTCCGCGGACTAGGTTTTCCACTTCACCCATTTGTCCGGGGGCTCATGTTCTACTACGGCCTGGATTTCCACGATCTGGCCCCGAACTTCATCCTCAACATCTCGGCGTTTATCGTCATGTGTGAGGCCTTCCTCTGCATCCAGCCCCACTTCGGCTTATGGCTGAAGATCTTCAATGTCAAGCCGAAGGTAGTGGGCGGCCGCCAAGCGGAGTGCGGAGGCGCCATGGTTGGCAAGATGGCCAAAGTCCTATGGCTCGTGGGCTCCTTTGTGGAGACCATAAAGGGGTGGCAATCGGGGTGGTTCTACATCACCGAGCCGCGTGACTCTCAATGGGCAGCGGCCCCCGAATTCCGATCTGGCTTTCCCACACGGCTCACATCATGGAAAGAGACGGGCCTGATGTGGGGGGATTCGGACGAGCTGTCCGGACTCCAAACCTGTGTCCGAAACCTGGTGGACAAGAATCTCAGGCTTGTCAACGTAATCCAGGTGATGCTCATCCGCCGGATTCTCCCATGCCAACAACGGGCCTTCAAATTGTGGGTGTTCGATCCGGCACAACACCCAACTCTGAAAAGGCTCTTCGACACTACGTACGTAGACGCCTGGAAGGTGTTGTTCAAGGGCGCCGAGGCTCCCACATCCGCTACCGAAGATTGCGGTTCAGTTCGCAGCGTCAAGCCAGCGAGGTAAGTTATTTTACCCTTTATGGGAATCTTTTTTCATAGTTTGACTCTATGCAGGATCTAAAACTCCCTAACCTTTGGCTGGACTGGCTGAAGACGTCCGGACAGATTAACTGTCCGGCCCCCTTGCCAGAAGACCCAGCGGATGCCCGATTGATGGGGCTGCTGGCTCCGGCACCTCACGTGGTGCCGGAGAAGAAGGCCAAGAAGAAGGCCACGGGGACTCGAAGGAGTGCCCGACGCCAGGTGTTGTCGGACTCATCGTCCGACGACTCCGGGGCGGAATCCTCCTCTGAAGACGAGGAGGAGGAAAAAGAAGCCTCTCCCCCAGCGGGGGGAGAGAAGAAAAGGAAGTCCACCCCGACTGGGGAGGCCGGAGGGTCCAAGAAACGACGAGGAGGAGTGGCCACCAAGGGCCAAGCCCCTGGCGAGATCGTAAGTGTCCGGACTCCGGAATAGTTCATGATTTTTTATTTGTCGCATAGTGTCTTCTAACGCCGAATATGACCATGTAGCCCGCCCAAGGACGAGCTTCCCGCTTCGTCGAGCGGCTCCCTGGGCTCGTCGGATCTGAATAGTACTTCACTTCCGACCGCCTCCTCTCCTCGTGTCGCCGACGACACCGCGGTGGAGTCCCAAAAGGGGCCCAGCCAGGAGGAGGTGGTCCTGGAGGCGCCGCAAGGCGACCTCCCGGACTCTGGGCGTGAAGGGGGCGAGACCCCAGAGGGCTCTAAGTCCGGCCCTGTGTCGGACTCCGTACCGGAACCTTCAGTGGTTCCGAAGTCCGGCAAGCGGCCCCTTCGTAAGAAGGGTAAGACTATGACGCCGGTGACCTCCGTCCATCCGGAGGTACCGGATAGCTTGCTGGAGGCGCTTAAAGGCGCCTCCATCAACGAGGAGCACCGCACTGTTATGAGTGTGGTGATCCAGAAAGTTCAGTCCGCCAAGAGCGGGCTGACTGAAGCCTGTACCAGCCTTCTAACAGGCTTTGAGGTAAGTTTAGAATATGTAAAAATATTACCGCATAGACAGTAGCCCCTGATGCTTAGTTCGGTGTTCGGAAAGAAAAGCCGGACTAAGGATCTAAAAGATATACGCAGGAGTCTAACATAAGTATGTCAATATGGGAATGCAAAGGGCGCCACGACCTCTCCAGACCGACCGTGGAGGTCAATGCATTGAAGCAGAGCCTCGAGCGGTCCGAGAACGAGCTCGGCCTTGCCAAGAAGCAGCTCGAGGACAAGGAAGGTAAGTAATACCTTATTAAAGAAATACCTTATAGAAAGGATTTGGTTGCAAAATGACAGAGTAACGTGGGTATTGTAGGGGCCACTTGACGAGGTGGCGACCTGAAGGAAGCGGTGTCCATGCCGAAGGAAAGCGGCATGAGCGCACCGAGCGAGAGAAGCAGGAGGCGCGGGTGGCGGAGGTGCGGCAAGAGCTCCAGTGCTCGTGGAAAAACACGAGAGTTTGGGCGTGACTCAAGACTCGAGAGTCCAAGCTCGCCTCGGCTCTTGAGAGTGCCAAAGCCGCTAAGGCCAAGCCCAAAAAGCCTCCAAGAGATTTAATCATTAAAGAAGATAGCGGCGGTAAGGCATTCTTTATGCAAAGAAAGCATGTGAAAGTGAATTACCTATTACTTACCCGAATCCGGAGCTCTCCAGAGCATTCGCAGATCTGCCCGTAGGTGTATGCGATGCTGCGCGTTCTACCGCGCCAAGGAGGGAGCTCGACGGAGAAGGTGTTCTGGTCTCGAGATCTTTGAGGCCGAACGCTCGATGCCCTCGAGCGACCAGCTGAAGCAGCTGGTCGAGCTCCACAAGGTCGCCGAACAAGCCATGAAGGGCCTCATAGTTCGGATGTGGCCATTGGAAGCCATGCACAGGAGCTACTTCGGCTAGTGCAGCGTCTGGTGGACGCCTTTGTCCATGGATTGAAGTCATCAAGCGCTCCGTCTGCATTGAAGGTGCCTGTTGGCCTTGCCCGTGCTAAAGTGCACTTTGGGCAAGCTGGATGCGGAGAAGTTTGTGACGGACGGCCACCAAGGGCAAGGAGCATCGCAAGCCGAAATGTACTATGAGAGCGTCTCAAGGGTGCCCGCCATATAGCGGTGAATGCTCCAAAGATGTAATTTTTGAATAGACTCGCATTTGTTATCCTGTACGCTGAAAACTTTTTCATATGCGCTAAGCAACGCTTGTGAATTTAAAATATTAGCTTCTGTGCGGTCGTTTATCAAATTTGAGAGATGGCAAGTCGTTGGCTTCAGCCACCATGCCACAAGTGCTGGGGTGTTTGGGATAAACTTGAGCGCTCTTGTTCCCATTCTTGGGTCCTTCGAGGGAGGCGCCCAACGCAACGAACAAGGCAACCGGACTTATAGTGCTTAAACACTCTCACTTAGCCATAGAATTCTATAATTTTAAATTTCGGCGAATCCCCTAGTATTCGGAAGACCGAGTTCGGGGAGCTATTCACGCCTTGGCCGGACAATGCCGACTCCTTGCTCTAAGCGGCATAAGTATTTAGGGACCCAAAAAAAACCTCTCGAACAGCGACCGGCTCTCGCCATATCATGACTGTCAGTTTTAGCTTTCTCCACTGAGGTGCTCAACCCAGCTCAACCGGGGCACAATCGCAGTGGTTCTCCCAGCGCTACCTTAGCCGATATAACGGAACGTAAGGTACCAAAACATGGGAGCCGGGAAAACCCAACTATTGACCCAAGACATGATTCGGAGCCGATGCATATAATGCTATAAGTTCGGGGTGCCGCACTTGCGAAAGTGTTCGGACTTATCACACCATACTTTTGGGGTACTTAAGCCCCTGGTGTATTGGCCGTACCAAAGTGTACGGGTGCAACATGTAATGAAATGAACATATATATAGATAAAGAAAGGAGCGCAACAATAGGAAAAAGCTATGTATTGTTTTTTCGAAAAGGTACTGCAATGGAAGCAGAACGATACAAATAGTGCGATAAGCAAGGGATGGGACTATTTAACATGTCCCCCTCCAGGGGTAAGCTGCGGGATGGTACGTAAATCAGGTATAATGCTCGTAGTAGAGACCAGCTGGACACTCGACGTAGCTTTCTGCTTCCCTGGCTGTTACATCGTGAGTTCGGCAATTCTAGTGCCGGACAGGACTTCTGGAAAATGGAGTCCTGAAAGTAAGAAAAAAAAGAAGAAAGAAAAAGAATGACACAATCGGGAGCCCCTGGTGCGGTTGAGCCGCATTCTAGGCGTGTCGTGGTTGTGCCCCTCCCCTTATGCCCATGGTATCTCCAGAGCGTAGTTATGTACGCGAGTAATCTTCGCAGCGGTTTCGCGAGGGCTGGGGTTGGGGCCGGATTGCTACACGTGCTCGGATCGTGCCAGGCGGTCTTGTTGTAAGTTACCCCGGGCGCGCTTGACTGTGGCCGGACGTTTAATAGCCGGGTACGAGAATTGTTGTGAGAGGCTGCTTTGCACCTCCGCCGCGAGGGCCGCTGTGTGCTTCTCCGTTCAGAGAGAGCGTTCGGTGTTTCCATTGACCGCTATTACTCCTCGAGGGCCTGGCATCTTGAGCTTGAGGTATGCGTAGTGCGGCACCGCATTGAACTTTGCAAATCCGGTTCGTCCAAGCAGTGTGTGATAGCCGCTGCGGAACGGGACTATGTCGAAGATTAACTCTTCGCTTCGGAAGTTATCCAGGGATCCGAAGACCACTTCGAGTGTAACTGAGCCTGTACAATTGGCCTCTACACCTGTTATGATGCCTTTAAAGGTCGTCTTTGTGGGTTTAATCCTTGAGGGGTATATGCCCATTTTGCGCACTATATCCTGATAAAGCAGGTTCAGGCTGCTACGCCGTCCATCAGGACTCTAGTGAGGTGAAATCCGTCGATGATTGGGTCAAGAACCAATGCGGCGAATCAGCCTTGACGGATGCTAGTGGGGTGGTCCCTTCGATCAAAGGTGATCGGGTAGGAGGACCATGGGTTGAACTTCGGGGCGACTGGCTCCATCGCATATACGTCCCTTAGTGCACGCTTCCGCTCCCTTTTGGTTATGTGGGTTGCGTATATCATGTTCACCGTCCGCACTTGTGGGGAGAAGCCCTTCTATCCTCTATTGTTCGGCTGCCGGGGCTCCTCCTTGTCATCGCTATGCAGCCCCTTGTCATTGAGTTCGGCATTTAACTTGCCTGCCTGTTCGAAGACCCAGCAATCCCTGTTGGTATGGTTGGCTGGTTTTTCGGGGGTGCCATGTATTTGGCACGAGCGATCGAGTATTCGGTCCAGATTGGACGGGCCCTGAGTATTTCTTTTGAACGGCTTCTTCCGCTGACTGGGTTTAGAGCCTCCGAATCCGGCATTGACTGTCGTGTCTTCAGCAATGTCGCCGTTAATGCGGCTCTTGTGCTTGTTGCGACGCGACCTGCCATTGTTGTCCTTGGTATCCGAACTACCAGGGTTTTTGGTCAGGTTGTTACTTCGAGCTAGCCAGCTGTCCTCTCCCGCACAAAAGCGGGTCATGAGCGTTGTGAGGGCTGCCATGGATTTCGGCTTTTCCTGTCCTAGGTGCCGGGCAAGCCACTCATCGCGGATGTTATGTTTGAAGGCTGCAAGGGCCTCTGCATCCGGACAATCAACGATTTGATTTTTCTTGGTTAGGAACCGTGTCCAGAATTGTCTGGCCGATTCTTCTGGCTGCTGAATTATGTGGCTGAGGTCATCGGCGTCTGGTGGTCGCACATATGTGCCCTGGAAGTTATCAAGGAATGCGGCTTCCAGGTCCTCCCAACAACCAATTGATTCTGCTAGCAAGCTGTTAAGCCAATGCCGAGCTGGTCCTTTAAGCTTGAGTGGGAGGTATTTGATGGCGTGTAGATCATCACCGCGGGCCATGTGGATATGGAGGAGGTAGTCCTCGATCCAAACCACAGGATTTGTTGTGCCATCGTATGATTCGATGTTTACGGGGGTGAAACCCTCGGGGATTTGATGATCCATTACTTCGTCTGTGAAGCATAGTGGGTGTGCGGCGCCTCTGTATTGGGCTATATCACGACGCAGCTCAAATGAGCTTTGTCTACTGTGTTCGGCCCGGCCGGAATTGATGTATCCGGCGTGACGGTTATCATCACGTGTCGTGAGGCGCCCACGCGATCCGTAGATCGATCTTGTTTGCCTTGCCTTGTCCTCCAATATGTCTCGCAGGTCTGGCGCGTTTCCCCGTGGCTTGGTACTTTTCGAGCGACGCCGGGGTACGGTTTGGATGGAGGGTCTAGATGCCTCTCTGTCGCGACCACGGGGTGGCCGGTCGGCCGCATCATGCGCTGGTGATGTAGGTTTGGGTGCTGCTTCCTCTAATTGGGGTAGCAGCCTGCGTTTTGGGTATCTCTTGGAGGGGCGTTCGAGTTCGTACTCTTTGGCTGCGAGGACTTCAGTCCATCTGTCAGCTAGCAAGTCTTGGTCAGCTCTAAGCTGCTGCTACTTTTTCTTGAGGCTACTTGCCGTGGCCATAAGCCTGCGTTTGAGACGCTCCTGTTCGGCGGGGTCCTCAGGCACGACAAATTCGTCGTCGTCGAGGCTTGCCTCATCTTCGGAGGGAGGCATATAATTATCGTCCTCCACCTCCCTGTCTGCCGCTCTATCATGAGGGCTGGCTTCTCCCTCCTCCTGTGCTGAATCCTGCTGGAGGGGGTTGTCTTCGGCACTATCCGGGGTATTATTATTTCCCGTGCCGGAATCACCGTTTTTGCTGTGGCAGGATTTAGAGCGGCGCCGCTGACGCCGGCGCTTGGGCTGCTTCTTGGAGGGGTCATCCTCCGTTGTTCCATCGTCGTTCCCATCTTTTGGGATGTCCACCATGTATATGTCGTATGACGAGGTGGCCTTCCAGTGCCCTGTAGGCGCTGGTTCTTGATCGTCTCCAGCATCGTCGTCCATACCGTCGATGTCTTCGGAGTCGAAGTCGAGCATGTCGGTTAAATCATCGACAGTGGCTACAAAGTGGGCGGTGGGTGGGCGTTGAATTTCTTCGTCGTCCGCATCCCAACCTTCCTGACCGTAGTACGGCCAGGGCTCTCTTGATAAAGAGAGAGACTTTAGTGAATTCAGGATGTCGCCAAAAGGCGAGTGCTGAAAGATGTCCGCGGCAGTGAACTCCATAACCGGCGCCCAATCGGATTCGATTGGCAGGGGCGCGGAGGGTTCAGAGTCCGGAGAGGAGTCTGGCACCTTGGAGTCGCGGTCTTCACAAAGGACAGGGATGGAGTTCGGCTCAATCGCCGTAGAGATCGTAGCCCCGAGGCGGTGTCCAGCCACTCGCCCTGATCGGGGGAGTCGGCTCCGAGCTAAGGGTCGGAACGGACGCTGGTGCGGCCTCCAGGGTACTGTTCAGCGGCAGAGCTAGATCGTGCCCATCGAGACAGTGCGGCGCGCTTGGCTGTGGCTCGAATCCGTCGAAGATCAAGTCTCCGCGGATATCGGTCGTGTAGTTCAAACTCCCGAATCTGACCTAACGGCGAGGGACGTAGCTTTCGATCTGCTCCAGATGGCCAAGTGAGTTAGCCCGCAGTGCGAAGCCGCCGAATACAAAGATCTGTCCGGGGAGAAAAGTCTCACCCTGGACCGCGTCGTAGTTGATGATCGAAGGAGCCATCGGGCCTAAGGATGACGACACAGAGGAACTCTCAATGAAAGCACCAATGTCGGTGTCAAAACCGGCGGATCTCGGGTAGGGGGTCCCGAACTGTGCGTCTAGGCGGATGGTAACAGGAGACGAGGGACACGATGTTTTTACCCAGGTTCGGGCCCTCTCGATGGAGGTAATACCCTACTCCTGCTTGATTAATATTGATGATATGGGTAGTACAAGAGTGGATCTACCACGAGATCAAGGAGGCTAAACCCTAGAAGCTAGCCTATGGTATGATTGTTGTTCGTCCTACGGACTAGAACCCTCCGGTTTATATAGACACCGGATAGGTTTAGGGTTACACAGAGTGGGTTACAATGGTAGGAGATCTACATATCCGTATCGCCAAGCTTGCCTTCCACGCCAAGGAAAGTCCCATCCGGACACGGGACGAAGTCTTCAATCTTGTATCTTCATAGTCCAGGAGTCCGGCCAACGGTGATAGTTCGGCTATCCGGACACCCCCTAATCCAGGACTCCCTCACTCTCCCTCGCCCTCAGCTGGATCAAGAGTACGAGGGACGTCATCGAGCTGAACATGTGCAGAACTCGGAGGTGTCGTGCGTTCGGTACTTGAATCGGTCAGATCATGAAGAAGTATGACTACATTAACCGCGTTATGATAATGCTTCCGCTTTCGGTCTACGAGGGTACGTTGACACACTCTCCCAGCTTGTTGCTATGCATCACCATGATCTTGCGTGTGCGTAGGAATTTTTTTGAAATTGTTACGTTACCCAACAGTCGTTGCACCAGTCACACTCACCCGGGAGACTTTCGTCGTCCGAGTACGACATTTCCTATGTTCATAATTCAAAGATTAAACTTGTACAATTAAATATATGTACTACAAAAACTAAATTAGATCATTATTATTCATCAGAGGTTGACTATCGGTCTGTCGAGTCTTTTCTTGAAAACTCTCAGCTCACGTGGTGTATATATTCGACTGTCGGTGATGGTAGCTCCTCTTTTCGTTCCCGAGTGCATTACACCAAATTGTTTAGCACACGGGAACGAAGGACAAGCTACCCCCACGACAACAGCCGGGATTCTTCGTCCTCTCATATATGGTGGAGACTCTCGATCCCTCACTGATTCCTCTCTGACATTTGCGACCGTAGGTGATGGTCGTTACCCCTCCTTCCCCTAGTGCATAACAAAGGTCTAGCACAGGGAGAAGAAAGAGAAACGACCCCCACGACAACAGTCGGGATTCTTCGTCCCCTCATATATGGTGGAGCCTCGACAGACTTAAAGTCAACCCGAAATATCGTTTAATTATCTTTCTAAAAAGGACATATCGTTTAACTAAAAAAATAAACTAGTTCTATTAATGTTCTTACCAAAAATTAACTACTTCTATAGTAAAATAAACTTGCTTTATTAAATCAACTAGTTCAACTAAGCACTTACTATAAATAAAATAACGTAGTACTTACTAAAAATAAACTACTTCTATAGTAAAATAAACTAGTTTTATTAAATCAACTAGTTCAACTAAGCACTTACTATAAATAAAATAAATTAGTACTTACTAAAAATAAACTTGTTTAACTAGTTCTATTATTTTTCTAACTAATTCTATTAAACACTTACTAAAAACATCTAATTCAACTAACTAAAATGCAAACTAACCTAACATCTAATGCACTAACCTAAATCAGAGAATGTTCAAATAAAGTAGTATTGCTAAGGTTTTTTAAAGAAATGTTCAAATAGAAAATTTAGGAAAAAAGCAAAGGTTTTGCGAATGCATTCTTCATATAGAAAATTGTTACTCTGTAATTTAAAGTGAAGAGTCTACAAAAATGTCCATTTCAAGATTACATAATAATCTGTACAAATTACTAGTATATATACATAGAAAAAATACAAATATGAAAAAAACTGAAAAAAGAGAGCCGGGGCGGCGGCGGCAGCTCACAGCTGGGCCTGCCGGCGAGGGCTACTGGCGGGCGGCAAGGGCGTCGGCGACGGCTACGGGGGCGGCGGGCGACATCGGCGTGCAGGATCCGGGCACGCGGGGGTAGGGGCACGGGCGACGGCGACAGTGTGCACGGCGGACGGCGACGTCGTGGGCGACAGACGGCGTCGCCGTGGGCTCGGGCGGGGCGGCGGCGACGGTGTCCGGCAGCTGGCGGCGTCGAGGAGGTTCGCGCGCGTCGTCGGGGGCAAACTGCAAGATGAAAACCAAAATTTTCACAATTGTTCCTTATATACATGAAGCTTTAGTCCCGGTTCTTGGCACGAACCGGGACCAATGCACCCCTTTGGTCCCGGTTCATACCAGCAACCGGGACCAAAGGTCTCTTTTCAGCAGCTGAAAGGGCGGGAAGCAGAGGCCTTTGGTCCCAGTTGGTGGCACCAACCGGGACTAAAGGTGGGCATTGGTCCCGGTTGGTGCCACGAACCGGGACGAAAGCACTCCTTTAGTCCCGGTTGGTGCCACCAACCGGGGCCAAAGGCCTTGTGCTGCCCATCGCGGCGAAAAGTTTAGTCCCACCTTGCTAGCTGAGAGAGCTCGAGAATGGTTTATAAGCGCTGATGCTCCCACCCTCTCGAGCTCCTCTCAATTACAGGCTTTCGGGCCTAACCTATCCTTTGTGTGCTGTGGGCCTCTGGGCTGTTGCTATGCCTGAATCCTGGCCCATGATTGGGTTTCTAGTCGTATTCAAGCCGTGGTGGCCCAGTAGGTGGCACTTTTTTTGTTCTTTTGTTGCTTTATTTATTTTATTTTGTTTCTAATTACAACAAAATACTTACTTTAGCTATCTTATTTTATTTTGTTTCTACTTATTAATTAAAGTTTATTTTGTATCAACTTATTTTTTTATTTTTTTTCAAATTATTTAGTTTATTTTGTCTACTTATTTTTTTATTTTTTTCTACTTATTTATTTTATTTTCTTTTTTGCTTATAATGTTTTGAACAGAAAATACTTTGATAATTTTAGTTGCATAAATTTTATATAATTTTAGTTTCAATAATACTAGAGGTTTATTAAACTTTTAGTTGATTCCTTCTGCTATTAGAGTTTCATTAAAGTTTTCTAGTTCATTCGTTTTTCTATTAGAGTTCCATTAATGTTTATTTTGTTTCTACTTATTTATTTTCTTTTCTTTTTGCTTTTTATTGATTTTATGAAAATTCTTTTTTGCTTTTAACGTTTTGAACAGAAAATACTTTGATAATTTTAGTTGCATAAATTTTATATAATTTAAGTTTCAATAATACTAGTGGTGTAAACTGCATCATTCAAAACCACATCATCAATTTTCAACCCTTTCTGACTTCATTTGTTATTTTTCATGCATTTACTGATTTTTTTAGCTATAAGACCCTGAAATTCAAAAGCATTTCAAATGAACTCTGAAAAGGTTGAAAGTTGGCATGGTATCATCATTTCACCCACATACCATGTGCAAAAAAGTTGAGAGGGTTACGGCAAAAACTGGATGCACTTCGTGGACAAAACGGAGAATCTCTTTCGAAGTATCAGGGTTACATACGGAAATTCATCTGTTACAAAAGGATTTCATTTTTTTGAACTTATTTGAACTCCAGACTTTTTGTGTGTTCAAAATGCACCATTCAAAGCGACATCATCAATTTTCAACCCTTTCTGACTTCATTTGTTATTTTTCATGCATTCACTCATATTTTTGAGCTATAAGACCCTGAATTTCAAAAGCATTTCAAATGAACTCTGAAAAGGTTGAAAGTTGGCATGGTATCATCATCACCCACATAGCATGTGCAAAAAAGTTGAGAGGGTTACGGTAAAAACTGGATGCATTTCGTGTACAAAACGGACAATGTCTTTCGAAGTATCATGGTTTCATACAGAAACTCATCTGTTACAAAGGGATTTCATTTTTTTGAACTTATTTGAACTTCAGACTTTTTGTGTGTTCAAAATGCACCATTCAAAGCCACATCATCAATTTTCATCCCTTTCTGACTTCATTTATTATTTTTCATGCATTTACTGATTTTTTTGAGCTATAAGACCCTGAAATTCAAAAGCATTTCAAATGAACTCTAAAAAGGTTGAAAGTTGGCATGGTATCATCATTTCACCCACATAGCATGTGTAAAAAAGTTGAGAGGGTTACGGCAAAAACTGGATGCACTTCGTGTACAAAACGGACAATCTCTTTCGAAGTATCAGGGTTTCATACGGAAACTCATCTGTTACAAAGGGATTTCATTTTTTGAACTTATTTGAACTCCAAACTTTTTGTGTGTTCAAAATGCACCATTCAAAGCCACATCATCAATTTTCAACCCTTTCTAACTTAATTTGTTATTTTTCATGCATTTACTGATTTTTTTGAGCTATAAGACCCTGAAACTCAAAAGCATTTCAAATGAACTCTGAAAAGGTTGAAAGTTGCCATGGTATCATCATTTCACCCACATAGCGTGTGCTAAAAAGTTGAGAGGGTGACGGCAAAACTGGATGCACTTCGTGTACAAAACGGACAATCTCTTTTGAAGTATCAGGGTTTCAGACAAAAACTCATCTATTACAAACGGATTTCATTTTTTGAACCTATTTGAACTCCAGACTTTTTGTGTGTTCAAAATGCACCATTCAAAGCCACATCAGCAATTTTCAACCCTTTCTGACATAATTGTTATTTTTCATGCATTTACTGATTTTTTTGAGCTATAAGACCCTGAAATTCAAAATCATTTCAAATGAACTCTGAAAAGGTTGAAAGTTGGCATGGTATCACCATTTCACCCACATAGCATGTGCTAAAAAGCTGAGAGGGTTATGGCAAAAACTGGATGCACTTCTTGTACAAAACGGACAATCTCTTTTGAAGTATGAGGGTTTCAGACAAAAACTCATCTGTTACAAAGGGATTTCATTTTTTGAACTTATTTGAACTCCAGACTTTTTGTGTGTTCAAAATGCACCATTCAAAGCCACATCAGCAATTTTCAACCCTTTCTGACTTCATTTGTTCTTTTTCATGCATTCACTTATATTTTTGAGCTAAATGACCATGTAATTGAAAAGCACTACAAAAGATTCTTTTTAGTTGCATAAATTTTATATAATTTAAGGTGCATAAATTTTATTTTTTATTGATTCTTTTTAGTTGATTCCTTTCCCTATTAGAGTGTTATTAAAGCTTTTTAGTTGATTCTTTCTGCTATTGTAGAATATTATAGTTTTGTTTTAGTTTTGTTTGGGTAAAAAAACACACCTTTGGTCCAGGTTCCAGACACCAACCGGGACTAAAGGTGGTGGGCCAGGAGAAAGGCCCATTCGTCCCGGTTTGTGTCTGGAATCAGGACCAATGGTCTCAGACGAACCGGGACCAATGGCCCCCGAGGCCCGGCCCGTGCCCTGGCCTCATGAACCGGGACCTATGCACCCATTAGTCCCGGTTCGTGAGTGAATCGGGACTAATGGGCTAGCCACGCCTGAACCAAAGCCCTGTTTTCTACTAGTGTGTTGCAATGCACGGGCGTTCTGCTAGTTAGGAAAATTGACCACTGGGTTAATATAAATAAAAGAGATCAACATCGATAAAAGATCAACAGTCTCATGCTTGGGCTGAATAAACAACATCACACTAATTTTTTTGTACAACACAAATAAGATTGGCACATAACATAGTTTACCATAAATTAAAGTTTATAATTTCAAGAAGTGAACACATACATTGCGAAGAATAAAAAAATTGTACTTCATAACTTACTGATGTAGGACATGTTGATTTTTTTGCCGAGGTAGTGCTATGTCTGTGTCACTGGAATTTTGGTAATATGTGAGGCTTTTCTGGGTGGAGTGGTGTTGGAGATATGCCCTAGAGGCAATCGTGTATGATGATATTTCCTATGTGTTTATGAATAAAGATAGTCCTTTGACGTTATCAATGATGTGTATCAGCAAGTATGTGACTTGTTTGTGGGACTATGCATTGTATGATGACTGTCCTAAAAGGTCCCTAGTCAAAAGGGCTGTGTGAACGTGCATCCGACTAGACAAGCATATGACACGGTGGATGGCTAGGCCTCACTAGCCATGGAGCATAGGATGCTAACCGGATAATATGGACTCGGAAGGATCTGATCGGATTCGATGTAGTCGGATCCGAGTTGAGATAAGGTCCAAGTAGGGCAGACCCGACTATGAGATGCAGTGATATGTCATCTGTGAGTCTCTAGTACAACATATGTTCTATGTCCTAAGACCTAAGCTAGCACATGTACTTGGGATGGTGACAGACCTGCTTTGGGACGACCAAACACTACTCCGTGTCTGGGTAGTTACAAAGGTAGATTTTGGGCTTGTCCAGACCCATGTTGCGAGACATGGTTGAGCAAGACGTGATTTGCCCCTCTGATCAGGAGAGATATACTCTGGGCCCCTCGTGTGATCCAACCAAGATAAGCATGGCCATGTGACTAGGATTATGAGATAATCCGGTTTGTGGTCGGCATCACTAGAACGAGAGAGATGTTGGGCTAGCACAAGGATGACAGACTCACCTTAAGCCCGAGAACATATATCATGTGGCAAAGGGAACAGAAGTGTGAGATGTTGTACAGGTTTGCCAACCAGCTTCATTGTCTACTTGGTGGTCGGCACACCTTGCTAGAGGCCGCTACCAGCCGAGCAGGTCGGAGGTGATCTTGACCTGCGATCAAGCTTACTTGAACCTAATGAAGGAAATGTGCCCTAGAGGCAATAATAAATTTGTTATTTACATTTCCTTATATCATGATAAATGTTTATTATTCATGCTAGAATTATATTAACCGGAAACTTAGTACAAGTGTGAATACATATACAAACAAAGTGTCCCTAGTATGCCTCTACTTGACTAGCTTGTTTATCAAAGATGGTAATGTTTCCTAGCCATAGACATGTGTTGTCATTTGATGAACGGGATCACATCATTAGATAATGATGTGATGGACAAGACTCATCCGTTAGCTTAGCATTATGATTGTTTAGTTTGTTGCTATTGCTTTCATCATGACTTATACATGTTCCTCTGACTATGAGATTATGCAACTCCCGAATACCGGAGGAACACTTAGTGTGCTATCAAATGTCACAACGTAACTGGGTGATTATAAAGATGCTCTACAAGTGTCTCCGATGGTGTTTGTTGAGTTGGCATAGATAGTGATTAGGAATTGTCACTCCGATTGTCGGAGAGGTATATCCGGGCCCTCTCGGTAATGCACATCACAATAAGCCTTGAAAGCAATGTGACTAATGAGTTAGGTGCAGCATGATGCATTACAGAATGAGTAAAGAGACTTGCCGATGATCGAATCTCGGGCAAGTAACATAACGATGACAAAGGGAACAACGGATGTTGTTGTGCGGTTTGACTGGTAAAGATCTTCGTAGAATATGTAGGAGCCAATATGAGCATCCAGGTTCCGCTATTGCTTATTGACCGGAGAGGTGTCTCGGTCATGTCTACATAGTTCTCGAACCCGTAGGGTCCGCACACTTAACGTTCGATGACGATTGGTATTATGAGTTTATGTGCTTTGATGTACCGAAGGTTGTTCGGAATCCCGGATGAGATCATGGACATGACGAGGAGTCTCGAAATGATCGAGACACAAAGATTCATATATTGGAAGGCTACATTTGGACACCGTAATGGTTCGGTTCATTTCGGAGTACCGGGGGTTACTGGAACCCCCCGGGAAGTTATTGAGCCTCATGGGCCTAGTGGTGCAAGAGAGGAAGCAGGCCAAGGTGTGGCGTGCGCCCCCCTAGCCCAAACCGAATTGGACTAGGGCTAGGGGGGCCGGGCCCCCTTTCCTTCTCTTCTTCCTCTCCTTCCTTCTTCTCTTACTTGGACTAGGAAAGGGGGGAACCTACTCCTACTAGGAGTAGGAATCTCCCCCTTGGGCACGCCCCTTGTGGCCGGCCCTCCTCCTCCTCCCCTCCTTTATATACGGGGGAGGGGCACCCCATAGACACACAAGTTGATCTTTAGCCGTGTGCAGTGCCCCCCTCCACAGTTTTACACCTCGGTCATATCGTCGTAGTGCTTAGGCGAAGCCCTGCGCCGGTAACTTCATCATCAACATCACCACACCGTCATGCTGACGGAACTCTCCCTCGGCCTTGGCTGGATCTAGAGTTCGAGGGACGTCACTGAGCCGAACATGTGCAGATCGCGGAGGTGTCGTGCGTTCGGTACTTGATTGGTTGGATCACGAAGACGTTCGACTACATCAACCGCGTTACTTAACGCTTCCGCTTTCGGTCTACGAGGGTACGTGGACACACTCTCCCCGCTCGTTGCTATGCTTCTCCTAGATAGATCTTGCATAATCGTAGGAATTTTTTTTTGAACCCCAACAGTCGCATCCGAGCCAGGTCTATGCGTAGATGATATATATACGAGTAGAACACAAAGAGTTGTGGGCGGTAATAGTCATACTGCTTAACAGCATGTTTTGATTCGGCGGTATTGTTGGATGAAGTGGTCGATACCAACATTACATGACCGCGTTCATGAGACTGGTTCTATGATGTCTACTACACAACCTTCTTCTTGTAGACGTTGTTGGGCCTGCAAGTGCACAGGTTTGTAGGACAGTAGCAAATTTCCCTCAAGTGGATGACCTAAGGTTTATCAATCCGTGGGAGCGTAGGATGAAGATGGTCTCTCTCAAACAACCCTGCAACCAAATAACAAAGATTCTCTTGTGTCCCCAACACACCCAATACAATGGTAAATTGTATAGGTGCACTAGTTCGGCGAAGAGATGGTGATACAAGTGCAATAGGGATGGTAGATAAAGGTATTTGTAATCTGAAATAATAAAAACAGCAAGGTAAGAAGTGATAAACGTGAGCGTAAACGGTATTGCAATGATAGGAAACAAGGCCTAGGGTTCATACTTTCACTAGTGCAAGTTCTATCAACAATAATAACATAGATAGATCATATAAAAATCCCTCAACATGCAACAAAGAGTCACTCCAAAGCTACTAATAGCGGAGAACAAACGTAGAGATTATGGTAGGGTACGAAACCACCTCAAAGTTATTCTTTCCAATCAATCTGTTGGGCTATTCCTATAAGTGTCACAAACAGCCCTAGAGTTCGTACTAGAATAACACCTTAAGATACAAATCAACCAAAACCCTAATGTCACCTAGATACTACATTGTCACCTCAAGTATCCGTGGGCATGATTATACGATATGCATCACACAATCTCAGATTCATCCAACCAACACAAAGTACTTCAAAGACTGCCCCAAAGTTTCTACCGGAGAGTCAAGAACGTGTGCCAACTCCTATGCATAGGTTCATGGGCGGAACCCGCAAGTTGGTCACCAAAACATACATCAAGTGGCACATGATATCCCATTGTCACCACGGATAAACACGGCAACACATACATCAAGTGTTCTCAAATCTTTAAAGACTCAATCCGATAAGATTACTTCAAGGGGAAAACTCAATCCATTACAAGAGAGTAGAGGGGGATAATAAACATAAGATCCAACTATAATAGCGAAGCTCGCGATACATCAAGATTGTATCACCTCAAGAACACGAGAGAGAGATCAAACACATAGCTACTGGTACATACCCTCAGCCCCGAGGGTGAACTACTCCCTCCTCATCATGGATAGTGCCGGGATGATGAAGATGGCCATCGGTGATGGGTTCCCCCCTCGGGGTGTGCGGAACAGGCTCCCGAGAGGTTTTTGGTGGCTACAGAGGCTTGCGGCGGCGGAACTCCCGATCTATCTTCTGTTCTGGAAGTTTTACGATACGTGGGTATATATGGGTGAAAGGAGTACGTCGGTGGACCGAAGGGGGGGCCACGAGGCAGGGGCGCCCTAGGGGTGGGCGCGCCCCCCACCCTCGTGAGCACCTCCCTTCTTTCCTGACGTGCACTCCAAGTCCATCGGGTGGCTTTCCTTCCAAAAATAACTTCTCCAGTTGATTTCGTTCCGTTTTGACTCCGTTTGATATTCCTTTTCCTCGAAACACTGAAATAGGCATAAAACAACAAATCTGGGCTGGGCCTCCGGTTAATAGGTTAGTCCCAAAAATAATATAAAAGTGGATAATAAAGCCCAATATTGCCCAAAACAGTAGATAATATAGCATAGAGCAATCAAAAATTATAGATACGTTGGAGACGTATCAAGCATCCCCAAGCTTAATTCCTGCTCGTCCTCGAGTAGGTAAATGATAAAAGAAATAATTTTTGATGCGGAGTGCTACTTGGTATAATTTCAATGTAATTATTCTTAATTGTGGTATGAATATTCAGATATGAAAGATTCAAGACAAAAGTTTAATATTGACATAAAAATAATAATACTTCAAGCATACTAACAAAGCAATTATGTCTTCTCAAATAACATGGCTAAAGAAAGCTATCCCTACAAAATCATATAGTCTGGCTATGCTCTATCTTCACCACACAAAGTATTTAAATCATGAACAACCCCGATGACAAGCCAAGCAATTGTTTCATACTTTTGACATTCTCAAACTTTTTTAATCTTCACGCAATACATGAGCGTGAGCCATGGACATATCACTATATGTGGAATCGAATGGTGGTTGTGGAGAAGACAAAAAAGAGAAGATAGTCTCACATCAACTAGGCGTATCAACGGGCTATGGAGATGCCCATCAATAGATATCAATGTGAGTGAGTAGGGATTGCCATGCAACGGATGCACTAGAGCTATAAGCATATGAAAGCTCAACAAAAGAAACTAAGTGGGTGTGCATCCAACTCGCTTGCTCACGAAGACCTAGGGCATTTTGAGGAAGCCCATCATTGGAATATACAAGCCAAGTTCTATAATGAAAAATTCCCACTAGTATATGAAAGTGACAAAATGAGAGACTCTCTATCATGAAGATCATGGTGCTACTTTGAAGCACAAGTGTGGTAAAAGGATAGTAACATTGTCCCTTCTCTCTTTTTCTCTCATTTTTTATTTTTTTTATTTGGGCCTTTTCTATTTTTATGGCCTTTATTATTATTATTTTTATTTTTTTCGTCCGGAGTCTCATCCCGACTTGTGGGGGAATCATAGTCTCCATCATCCTTTCCTCACTGGGACAATGCTCTAATAATGACGATCATCACACTTTTATTTACTTACAACTCAAGAATTACAACCCGATACTTAGAACAAAATATGACTCTATATGAATGCCTCCAGCGGTGTACCGGGATATGCAATGAATCAAGAGTGACATGTATGAAAGAATTATGAATGGTGGCTTTGCCACAAATACGATGTCAACTACATGATCATGCTAGCAATATGACAATGGTGGAGCGTGTCATAATAAACAGAACGGTGGAAAGTTGCATGGCAATATATCTCGGAATGGCTATGGAAATGCCATGATAGGTCGATATGGTGGCTGTTTTGAGGAAGGATATGGTGGGTGTATGATACCGGCGAAAGGTGCGCGGTATTAGAGAGGCTAGCAATGGTGGAAGGATGGGGAAAGTGCGTATAATCCATGGACTCAACATTAGTCATGAAGAACTCATATACTTATTGCAAAAATCTACAAGTTATCAAAGCAAAGTATTACACGCATGCTCCTAGGGGGATAGATTGGTAGGAAAAGACCATCGCTCGTCCCCGACCGCCACTCAAAAGGAAGACAATCAATAAATAAATCATGCTCCGACTTCATCACATAACGGTTCACCATATGTGCATGCTACGGGAATCACAAACTTTAACACAAGTATCTCTCAAATTCACAACTACTCAAATAGCATGACTCTAATATCACCATCTTCATATCTCAAAACAATCATCAAGCGTCAAACTTCTCTTAGTATTCAACACACTCATAAGAATTCTTACAAATCTTGTATGCTTAGCATATTAGGATTATTTAAGCAAATTACCATGCTATTTAAGACTCTCAAAATAATATAAGTGAAGTATGAGAGTTCATTTATTTCTTCAAAATAAAACCACTACCATGCTCTAAAAGATATAAGTGAAGTACTAGAGCAAATGACAAACTACTCCGAAAGATATAAGTGAAGATCAATGAGTAGTCGAATAATTATACAACTATGTGAAGACTCTCCCATTTAATAATTTCAGATCTTGGTATTTTATTCAAACGGCAAGCAAAGCTAAATAAAATGACATGACGCTCCAAGCAAAACACATATCATGTGGTGAATAAAAATATAGCTCCAAGTAAAGTTACCGATGAACGAAGACGAAAGAGGGGATGCCTTCCAGGGCATCCCCAAGCTTAGACGCTTGGTTATCCTTGAATATTACCTTGGGTTGCCTTGGGAATTCCCAAGCTTAGGCTCTTTCCACTCCTTATTCCATAGTCCATCGAATCTTTACCCAAAACTTGAAAACTTCACAACACAAAACTTAACAGAAAACTCGTAAGCTCCGTTAGCGAAAGAAAACAAAATACCACTTAATTTTACTGTAATGAACTCATTATTTATTTATATAGGTGTTAAACCTACTGTATTCCAACTTCTCTATGGTTTATAAACTATTTTACTAGCCATAGATTCATCAAAATAAGCAAACAACACAATGAAAGCAGAATCTGTCAAAAACAGAACAGTCTGTAGTAATCTGTAACTAACGCAAACTTCTGGAACTCCAAAAATTATAAAATAAATTGGTGAACCTGAGTAATGTTTCTAGTAATCATCTGCAAAAAGAATCAACTAAATATCACTCTCCAGTAAAAAGTTCTAGCTAATCTCGTGAGCGCTAAAGTTTCTGTTTTTTACAGCATGATCATAAAGACTTCACCCAAGTCTTCCCAAAGGTTCTACTTGGCACAAACACTAACTAAAACACAAAACCACATCTAAACAGAAGATATATGGATTATTTATTCCTAAACAGAACCAAAAAGCAAGAAACTAAAATAAAATTGGGTTGCCTCCCAACAAGCGCTATCGTTTAACGCCCCTAGCTAGGCATAATGATTTCAATGATGCTCGCATAAGAGATAAGAATTGAAACATAAAGAGAGCATCATGAATAATATGACTAGCACATTTAAGTCTAGCCCACTTCCTATGCATAGGGATTTTGTGAGCAAACAACTTATGGGAACAATAATCAACTATCATAGGAAGGCAAAACAAGCATAACTTCAAAACTTTAAGCACATAGAGAGGAAACTTGATATTATTGCAATTCCTACAAGCGTATGTTCCTCCCTCATAATAATTTTCAGTAGCATCATGAATGAATTCAACAATATAACCAGCACCTAAAGCATTCTTTTCATGATCTACTAGCATAGAAAATTTATTACTCTCCACATAAGCAAAATTCTTCTCATTCGGAATAGTGGGAGTATCATAAGAGACTTGAATACTACAAATTGTTTCCACACTAAAAGAGTAATGTTCATAGAAAGGGTCCTCATAATCATGACAAGTTTTATAAATATAATCATCACAACTCTTTATAACATAAGTTTTATCACAATAATCATCATAAGTAGCAACTTTGTTCTCATCACAATCGATTGAAACCTCTTCCAAGATAGTGGATACATCACTAAATAAAGTCATGACCTCTCCAAATCCACTTTCATAAATATGATAAGATTCAACATCCTCCAATATTGTGGGATCACTACTTCCTAAATTTGACACTCTTCCAAACCCACTTTCATAAATATAATCATCATAGGTAGAAGGCATGCTATCATCATAACTACTTTGCATATCAAAACTTGAGAGGCTAAAAATATCATCATTATTAAACATAGCATCCCCAAGCTTGGAACAAACATTATTGCAGCAAATATATTCTCAAATATGTCATCCTCATCAAACATAGCTTCCCCAAGCTTGGGCCTTTTCATATCATAAGCATAATCACTCTCATCATTAATAGTATGGATAGCACCAATAGTATAGCAATTATTATATTCTTCCAAGCAAGTGCCAAAAAGATTTTCAAGATCATAAGAAGTATCATTATCTTCCCAATCATAATCATCACAACAAGCAATAGGCACAATGAGATCATCGTCAAGTGTATCATCTTCATTTTCATGAGGCACAACAATAATAGGAGCAACTTTATTTGGGAGAGATACCTTTTTACCTCTCTTCCTTTTTCTTTTATTCTTCTTCACCTCATGTGTGGGTTCAATCCTCTTTTTGGAGCTCCTTATTATTGAGATTGGTTGGATAGAAGACTCCTCCTCGTTACCTGATTCATCATAAGAAACAATAGGAGGATATTGGGAAGTCTCTTCCCTTTCATTAGTATTCTCTTCATCTTCTATTTGTTTTCTTTTCTTTATGTAGTTGGCAATATAAGGATTTTCAATACAATTCACCGCACAATACATATAAATCTTCTCTAGATCAAAATCAAGAAATCTATCAAGATTAAATTTTGGAATACCTTCAATTATACGTTTCATTTCTTCATACCCCAAAAGAAGGCTAAGATCTTTATGATGCTCAAGGGTAATCAAATTATCACAATATTTAGACACAACTTGATCATGAAACAAATAGCATTGGATCTTTAAATGACCATGTTCAATGCAAAGTTCACAAGGGGCATGAAAAATATTGAATCTTTCAGCACATTCATCTAGACCTTCTTGCAACAATTTGGTTTCTAAGTACTTATGCCTCTTGCAATATCTATCTTCCCTATCTGGTGTGTACTTGCAAACCCAATCTACTCCACAAAAATTGACATGTTTGTAGGAGGCATTTTCATCATAACTAGTGCAATCATCATTAGTACTATGGATATTCAAGGAGTTCGTACTAACAACATTGCAATCATGCTCATCATTCAAAGATTTAGTGCCAAACATTTTAATGCATTCTTCTTCTAACACTTTGGCACAATTTTCATTTCCATCATACTCACGAAAGATATTAAAAAGGTGAAGCGTATGAGACAAACTCAATTCCATTTTTTTGTAGTTTTCTTTTATAAACTAAACTAGTGCTAAAACAAGAAACAAAAAGATTCGATTGCAAGATCTAAAGATATACCTTCACTTACCTAGCCTCCCCAGCAACGGCGCCAGAAAAGAGCTTGATGTCTACTACACAACCTTCTTCTTGTACACGTTGTTGGGCCTGCAAGTGCACAGGTTTGTAGGACAGTAGCAAATTTCCCTCAAGTGGATGACCTAAGGTTTATCAATCCGTGGGAGCGTAGGATGAAGATGGTCTCTCTCAAACAACCCTGCAACCAAATAACAAAGAGTCTCTTGTGTCCCCAACACACCCAATACAATGGTAAATTGTATAGGTGCACTAGTTCGGTGAAGAGATGGTGATACAAGTGCAATAGGGATGGTAGATAAAGGTATTTGTAATCTGAAATAATAAAAACAGCAAGGTAACAAGTGATAAACGTGAGCTTAAACGGTATTGCAATGATAGGAAACAAGGCCTAGGGTTTATACTTTCACTAGTGCAAGTTCTATCAACAATAATAACATAGATAGATCATATAACAATCCCTCAACATGCAACAAAGAGTCACTCCAAAGCTACTAATAGCGGAGAACAAACGTAGAGATTATGGTAGGGTACGAAACCACCTCAAAGTTATTCTTTCCAATCAATCCGTTGGGCTATTCCTATAAGTGTCACAAACAGCCCTAGAGTTCGTACTAGAATAACACCTTAAGATACAAATCAACCAAAATCCTAATGTCACCTAGATACTCCATTGTCACCTCAAGTATCCGTGGGCATGATTACACAATATGCATCACACAATCTCAGATTCATCCAACCAACACAAAGTACTTCAAAGAGTGCCCCAAAGTTTCTACCGGAGAGTCAAGAACGTGTGCCAACCCCTATGCATAGGTTCATGGGCGGAACCCGCAAGTTGGTCACAAAAATATACATCAAGTGGCACATGATATCCCATTGTCACCACATATAAACACGGAAAGACATACATCAAGTGTTCTCAAATCTTTAAAGACTCAATCGATAAGATTACTTCAAGGGGAAAACTCAATCCATTACAGGAGAGTAGAGGGGAGAAGAAACATAAGATCCAACTATAATAGCAAAGCTCACGATACATCAAGATCGTACCACCTCAAGAACACGAGAGAGAGAGAGAGAGAGATCAAACACATAGCTCTTGGTACATACCCTCAGCCCGGGGTGAACTACTCCTCCTCGTCATGGATAGCGCCGGATGATGAAGATGGCCACGGTGATGGGTTCCCTCTCCGGCAGGTGCCGAACGGGCTCCCGAGAGGTTTTTGGTGGCTACAGAGGCTTGCGGCGGCGGAACTCCCGATCTATCTTCTGTTCTGGAAGTTTTACGATACGTAGGTATATATGGGTGAAAAGAGTACGTCGGTGGACCGAAGGGGGGGGGGCACGAGGCAGGGGGCGCGCCCCCACCCTCGTGAGCACCTACCTTCTTTCCTGACGTGCACTCCAAGTCCATTGGGTGGCTTTCCTTCCAAAAATAACTTCTCCAGTTGATTTCGTTCCGTTTTGACTCCGTTTGATATTCCTTTTCCTCGAAACACCAAATAGGCATAAAACAAAGAAATCTGGGCTGGGCCTCCGGTTAATAGGTTAGTCCCAAAAATAATATAAAAGTGGATAATAAAGCCCAATATTGCCCAAAACAGTAGATAATATAGCATGGAGCAATCAAAAATTATAGATACGTTAGAGACGTATCATTCTACCGCGGTGCTTCGCACACTGGTGGCTGGTGGGTGTCTGTTTCTCCAACTTTAGTTGAATCGAGTGTGACTACGCCCGGTCCTTGTTGAAGGTTAAAACAGCTCACTTGAGGAAAAATCGTTGTGCTTTTGATGCATATATAGGTAAGAACGGTTCATGCTAAGCCCGTAGCAGCCACGTAAAACTTGGAACAACAAAGTAGAGGACGTCTAACTTGTTTTTGCAGGGCTTGCTGTGATGTGATGTGGTCAAGACATGATGATATATAATTTGTTGTATGAGATGATCATGTTTTGTAACAGTTATCGACAACTGGCAGGAGCCATATGGTTGTCGCTTTATTGTATGAAATGCAATCGCCATGTAATTGCTTTACTTTATCACTAAGCGGTAGCGATAGTCGTAGAAGCAATAGTTGGCAAGACGACAACGACACTTCGATGGAGATCAAGGTGTCAAGCCAGTGACGATGGTGATCATGATGGTGCTTTGGAGATGGAGATCAAAGGCACAAGATGATGATGGCCATGCCATATCATTTATATTGATTGCATGTGATGTTTATCCTTTATGCATCTTATTTTGCTTAGTATGGCGGTAGCATTATAAGATGATCTCTCACTAAATTTCAAGGTACAAGTGTTCTCCGTGAGTATGCACCGTTGCGACAGTTCGTCGTGCCGAGACACCACGTGATGATCGGGTGTGATAAGCTCTAAGTTCACATACAACGGGTGCAAGCCAGTTTTGCACACGCAGAATACTTGGGTTAAACTTGACAAGCCTAGCATATGCAGATATGGCCTCGGAACACTGAGACCGAAAGGTCGAGCGTGAATCATATATTAGATATGATCAACGTAGTGATGTTCACCATTGAAAGCTACTCCATCTCACATGATTATCGGACATGGTTTAGTTAATATGGATCACGTGATCACTTAGATGATTAGAGGGATGCCTATCTAAGTGGGAGTTTTTAAGTAATATGATTAATTGAACTTTAATTTATCATGAACTTAGTACCTGATAGTATTTTGCATGTCTATGTTGTTGTAGATAAATGGACTGTGATACTGTTCCGTTAAATTTTAATGCATTCCTAGAGAAAGCTAAGTTGAAAGATGATGGTAGCAACTACACGGACTGGGTTCGTAACTTGAGGGTTATCCTCATTGTTGCATAGAAGAATTATGTCCTGGAAGCACCGCTAGGTGCAAGACCCGCTACAGGAGCAACGACGGATGTTGTGAACACCTGGCAGACCAAAGTTGATGACTACTCGATAGTTCAATGTGCCATGCTTTACGGCTTAGAACCGGGACTTCAACGACGTTTTGAATGTCATGGAGCATATGAGATGTTCTAGGAGTTGAAGTTAATATGTCAAGCAAATGCCTGGATTGAGAGATATGAAGTCTCCAATAAGTTCTACAGCTACAAAATGGAGGAGAATAGTTCTGTCAGTGAACATATACCCAAAATGTGTCGGTATCATAATCACTTGACTCAACTGGGAGTTAATCTTCCGGTTGATAGTGTCATTGACAGAGTTCTTCAATCACTGCCACCAGGCTACAAAAGCTTCGTGATGAACTATAACATGCAAGGGATGGATAAGACAATTCTCGAGCTCTTCGCAATGCTAAAGGCTATGGAGGTAGAAATCAAGAAGGAGCATCAAGTGTTGATGGTCAACAAGACCATTAGTTTCAAGAAAAAGGGTAAAGGGAAGAAGGGGAACTTCAAGAAGAACGGCAAGCAAGATGCTGCTCAAGTGAAGAGTCTGGACCTAAGCCTGAGACTGAGTGCTTCTACTGCAAAGGGACTGCTCACTGGAAGTGGAACTACCCCAAGTATTTGGCATATAAGAAGGATGGCAAAGTGAAAGGTATATTTGATATACATGTTATTGATGTGTACCTTACTAATGCTCGCAGTAGTGCCTGGGTATTTGATACTGGTTCTGCTGCTCATATCGCAACTCAAACAAGGGCTACGGATTAGCGAAGATTGGCTAAGGACAAGGTGACGATGCGCGTGGGAAATGGTTCCAAAGTCGATGTGATCGCCGTCGGCACGCTACCTCTACATCTACCTTCGGGATTAGCTTTAGACTTGGATAATTGTTATTTGGTGCCAGCGTTAAGCATGAACATTATATCAGGATCTTGTTTCATGCAAGACGGTTATTCATTTAAATCAGAGAATAATGGATGTTCTACTTATATGAGTAATATCTTTTATGGTCATGCACCCTTGATGAGTGGTCTATTTTTATTGAATCTCGATAGTAGTGATAAACATATTCATAGTGTTGAAGCCAAAAGATATAAGTTCAATAATGATAGTGCAACTTATTTGTTGCACTACCGTTTAGGTCATATTGGTGTAAAGCGCATGAAGAAACTCCATGCTGATGGGCTATTGGAATCACTTGATTATGAATCACTTGATGCTTGCGAACCATGCCTCATGGGCAAGATGACCAAGACTCCGTTCTCCGGAACAATAGAGCGAGCTACAGACTTGCTGGAAAAAATACATACTGATGTATGCAGTCCAATGAGTGTTGAGGCTAGCGGCGGGTATCGTTATTTTCTAACCTTCACAGATCATTTGAGCAGATATGGGTATATATCTACTTGATGAAACATAGGTGTGAAACATTTAAAAAGTTCAAAGAATTTCAGGGTGAAGTGGAAACTCATCGTAACAAGAAAATAAAGTTTCTACGATCTGATCGTGGAGGTGAATATTTGAGTTATGAGTTTGGTCTTCCACTACTAGGGCAAAGGCTAGCAGCAGCGCGGGTTTTAGGTGTATCAGTAGCCCGGGGAGTGGCGCTACTAATAAGGCGCTACAGCTAACACATAGCATGGCGGCGTGCTCAAGCGCTACTGCTACACAAGTGTAGCAGCAGCAACGCTTAGTGGAAGCTCGCTCTCGCTAGTAGCTCTAGCGCGCTTTGCTGGGACGCTCTGCTATCGCGGCGCTGCTGCTAACTTCTATACACTCGCTCTGCTAATTTTAGTAGTTTTTGTTTTTTGGCATATTTTTTTTGTATTTGAACAGGCTTTATAGAAGAATCTTTAGCACATACAAATGTCATCATGATACACATACAAATGCCTGCGAGACCACAAATGTAATCATAGCATATACATACAAATAGTCTCATCATAATCATCATCCAACACAAAGTGGTATCTTGTCATCATCTCGAAAATAGCGATACATGCAAGTCTCGAATACTTGCAACTACAACAATGTCATCCATCTAAACAAAGGTATATGCAAGAAGAGCTATCACTATGAGTGAGAGCGGAACTATGCAGTACATGAGGTGGCGGTTACGTGTCCTCTCTCGCGCTAGCGCGAACCTCAAGTAACTAGCTTCTCCTTCTTGTCTGCTTTTGAAGCCTTTATGGCTGGCGCCCGTGAACCCATTCACTTGCGACTGACACTCATGCCACTCGTTGTACACCCCCGGAACCTTCCCTTTGTACACGACATAGCAATTCCATCTCGCCATCAAGAAACGAGGTACCTGTTAGAGATGCATGTTCATGAAGAGGATGTACAATCATATATATGCAACAAAATATAATAGAGCAACACCGAAAAAGAAAGGGTTAGCAACTAGATGCAACATACAATATGCAAATTAATTAACTAGAGGTACGCAGGTCATCGTACGCAAACTAACAAAGTAGCGTTACGCTAGTTCGGCAGGGACCGTGGACATCACAAAGTTTCATCGCTACAAAAAGTATACAAGTTCAACCGACACATATCATCATCATCGGCATCATAAATCACTAGAAGTTCAATCCTTCCATATCATCGAGGATGGACCCTCGCTTCTTGAACGACGTGAGGTCTAGACGTTGCATGCCTATGCGAGTTCGGACGTCAGCTCGCGATATAGCAGGGCCGTGGTGGAACATCCCCTTCTCATCGACGACTTCTTTCATGATGATCGTCGCAATGTCGCTTTGGATGCGAAAGAAGTCATCTCTAAGTTTATAATCCGCTTCTCCATGAGATTCTAGCCGCTTGTGGATATGATCATCATTTCTGCTTCTCATGCGAAGCTTTTGGTGATCCGTGTTGAACTGAATCATGAGATGGACGATGTAGAATCCATCTTTCTTGCTTGGTTTTGGGACATGGATGCAGGAGAAGTTAGTTTTATGCGCGAAACCCATCTTCTTGTTCCTTTGTTTCCTGATCTGCACGTGGCCACCTCTAAAGCTGAAGCCTTGGAGAGCATCATCTAGAATATTCATTATGTGGGTGTAGTATTTTTTCTCGTAGTCTCTGGAAGGGTCAAAATACACGGCGTGGGAGACTTGCGGGTAAAGAACGATAAGGATGGCGCACCCGTTTCTGCGGGGAAAAGACACCACAAATTATTCCCCATATGAGAGAGAAGGAATGATTGAAATGTACGAAAGGGTTGTCCGGAACTGACTTACTTTGGATGATAAGGCACGAGGACAATTTCCCGGTCCTTATTCTGTACCATGAAGTTTTGTAGGTACTCCCTAGCAGTTTCACGCTCAAAGTCGCCGAGACTCAAGAAAGACTCGTGCATGTAGTACGGATCCGTCACACAGATTTGCGAGACTTCCTTCACTCTTCATGACAGAGCTCATATGTAGCGCAAAAAGGCGGACGATTGTAAAATCGAGCCGCCTTGTCAGAAACATCTCAAAGATATGGTCAAACCGCAGGAAGAACACCTCCGCGTGCTGTGTCTCGACGTAGCACTTCCCCTCAAGCACACGAGCCGCGTGTGTCGGATATCCTGGATCCTTTGAGGCTAGTAGGCTTTTCTCAGTCAGCAGCACATGGTCGTGCAGTCTCCTGAGATCTCCTGATAGTGCCTCCAGCGGTTTCGGCGGTAGCATCGGCTCGCCCGTGAGATGGAACATGACCGCACCTTTCACGGGTACACGCTCTTCAGAATGCATCGTCTGGCTGCTATGTGATGTGGCTTGTTTGGAGGCAGCTATCTTCCCCGATCTCTTCCTCTCCTTTTTCTTGGGCACGCCTTCCAGACAATTAAGTGTCCTCTGGCTTGATTAAGTGTCCTCATTTATTTCTAAAAGTATGAATAAATGAGAAATGACATAAAAAAGAAATCTATGTGCCAGCACTCGATATGCCAACTATGTAGCACAAATCATGCCTTTATTCACGGGAAATTTCGGCATGACCTTTGTTAAAAAATGGACATATCGAGCGCCTGAAATTCACCAGAACGGAAATGAATCAACATTCCGGCGTAACATAGGCCACTCGGATCATTTTCCAAACATGACATGTTCCTATTTTGTATACACACTTATCGACAAATAGGAACATATATATTACATCATTGGACTCATGCATAATAATGGCTAAGTGTGTATACAAAATAGGAACATATATATATATATATATATATATATATATATATATATATATATATATATATATATATATATATATATATATATTACATCATTTGACCGATAACATACGGTTCCTCAGCCACGACGTTTTCGTTTTTGAGTCAGCTTCTTTCCCTTCTTGTTCGTCGAAGAATAATTGAGCCCCTCATTGTGACTTTGCATTTTCCATGGAGTACGGTTTTCTTAGGTAATGTAGTATTGATTCTTCTTTTGATGTATACTTCATCTTCCCTCATTGGGTTGCCGTACTGATCATAGTCTTCCTCGTTGGCGACTCCATCCATTCCAATGATGTTCATTTTGCCTCTCCTCATGACAACCCGACTGGGATTGCATGGGTCGGTTATGAAGAAGAATTGTGCCACGTGCTTAGCGTGTACCCATGGCTCGTTTTTTGCGATAGCGTTCAAGGCAGCGCTCTTGGCGTCGGGTATAGTCATGGTAGTGAAAGTCCAGTTTTCTCTTTCGACATTCTTAGCCCATTTGACACGGAACTTCGTCGTGTTGTGCAGTCCAGAGTAGTCAAGCTCCCAGATCTCCTCGACCCTCCCATAAAATCGTTCAGTTGCGTCGTTGTCGCTGCCGGTCATGCATTCCATCGTCACCCCTGAGTTCTGATCATCACTGTCCATATCTTTGGCCTCCGTGTAGGTCCTCAATGCTCAGCGTGACCATTGAATAGATCTCCACGGTTTCTCCACAGGTCGTCCTGTTCAAGCCATCTTCGATGCCCCATGTACACGATTTTCCCAGACCCGCCATCTTTCCTTGACGTTAGCTGCTGAGACGTCGTATCATCCATGCACCGCGTGCATCCGCAATATCCATGGCACACCTGGCCTGCCACATATCCGTAATCGAGATAGTCGCGCCTTTATCGTGATCAGCGCGACTCTCATGTTGAAATACTACGCCTTTGTCAAGGCGTCCCATGTCTTGGCGGTGTTTTCCATAACGTGTCTAACTCCTCTTGAAGTAGCCCCAGATATAAATTAATATTATTTCCTGGTTGTTTCGGCCCTTGAATAAGCATGCTCATGTGAATGTACTTCGATTTCATGCACAGCCACGGGGGAGGTTGTAACATCCCAAATTTTCCATTTGGAATGTTTTACAATATTAGCTAAGCATCTATGCATATTGTTTGAAATTGAGTGGCATTTGAAGTTTCAGAAGATTTTGAGTTGATGGAATTTGAATTTGAACTTGGCATTTGAAATTTATTTCAAAAACAATGCCTGACAAATACTTGAGATAAAGTATGAGAGGAGTAAACATTACACTCCAAAAATGTCAGAAGAAAACTTTGCCAAAAAGTTTGAATTCAAATTTTGATTTTATTTGGGATTTTAGAAAAATGATTTTTTTTAAAAAGTTTGAGTTTTGCCCCTGGAAAAATGTTCAAATTATAGGGAATATTCCCCTGATCATTTTGATATATATATGTCCTATATAAAATATGTATATTTAAATATATTTTCTCTCTCTCACTAATTCAAAAAAAAAAGGAAAAGGAGACCCAGGCGCCAGCCAGGCCAACCGGCCCAGCCAGCACCCAGGCGGCCCAGCCGCGCCCGAGCCAGCCAGCGAGCAGCCCAGCGCCCCCTCGCCCGAAGCCCCTTCCCTCCGGTCGCCCGACCCAAACGCCGCCTCCCTCTCCCTCTGACGCCCCGAACCCACCCCGCCTTTCCCCTCGCCCACGCCAACCCGCAGCGCCACCGCGCCGCCTCGCCGGAATCCCGAGGATCCCGGGATCACCTCCCCCGATCTTTCCCCTCGCCCAAGTCGACCCCCTATATAAACCCCACCTCCCCCTCGACCCATTCCCCCGTTTTCCCCCTCACCTCCCCCTCGCTCTCGCCCGCAATCCGTCGCCGGAGCCCGAGTGCCCCGCCGCGCCATTGCCACCGCCCCGGCCATCCCCGACCCCCTCGAGCTCCACCGAGTCGACCATCGAGCCCCCCTTGCTCCGCCGCACCACGGAGGCCTCCGCCGTCCCCGACCACCGAGCCGCCCGCCAGACTGTCGTCGCCCGAGCCGCCGTCGATCATCGCCGTCGTCGCCGCCACGGTAAGCCACCGGAGACCCCCGCTGCCGTTCGATCTAGATCCTAGGGTGTAGATTAGATCACCGAAGGGGTATGGTTTAATTTAAATGGACCGGTTTTAGTTCCGGTTTAGTTCCGGTTTTATTTAGGTTTAGTTTAGACCGGCCCGACTCGGTTTAATCCCCCGGGCGCGTTTTAACTATATTACGCCCGAGCGCTAGATAGGCCCATTAGCGCCAGATTTTTCTTTTTAGTTAATTTTTTCGTTTCTGTTTTTAACAGAATAGTTTCAGTTTTGTAAAATCCATATCTTTTAATCTACTTAATATTTTTCATTGATTCTTTTTTTGTTAGTTTGCAAATTTGTTGTAGTTTCTGTGGAAAATATGTTTAGTCATGTTAAAATTACTATAAATTGTTTTATTTTAGAGTTAGACAGATTAGTAATTCTGCTATAAAATGAGTTAGGATTATTTTATTTTAGTGATTCTTTTGTCACTACTTTGTTTTGACCTTGCCTAACCGTAGGAATTTAATTGGGTATTTTAGATTTAATAAAAAATAGTTTTATCAAAATCATGTGGTTCTTAATTATTTAACTAGCTACTGTTTTCCTATTGTTTTATTTAGCAAATAATTTTATTTTTCCTATGTGATAGTTTATTCTAGGTTAGTTTCTGTAACTATAGAACATGAACTTTTATTTACAATAAATAAAACTTTTATTTTATTTTTACTTGCTAGGATTGTTTTAGGCATAATAGGAGTTCTATAATAGCTTTTAATGTGATTCTTTTTGCTCCTAGTTGCATGATGTTTTCTCTTCTGTTAGTTAGCAAAAACCCATGCTTAGGTTCTGTTAAGAAAATTTTGGTTGTGTAAAACTATTTCTTGGTTGTTGTTTGATGTGGTGAAAACATTGAATTGGATTTCTTCGAGTTTTCTTTGGGTTTTGATTCAATTTTTTTGTGTTATATTAGTATGCTATTATGTTAAGTGATCATATGTTTGTATGCTTATATGATTGTTGTTTGCCTCGGTAGAATTTCCGGAGTGCGAAGCTTGCTACCACGAGTCCCTAGCTTTCGAAGATCGTCAGCAAGGCAAGTCATTGATCATATTTTTCCTTTATTATACCTATGATTCTATTGCATTAGAATTATACCTCCCCACCATGCATGCAGTAGGAAAATTTGAAGTTATGTTCTTGAGTAGTATCATGAGGTAGGATGAACCCAATTCCCCTTGTTACCATTGCCCGGGACGAAGTAGTTTATTTTTGCTATGCTCGTAGACAGGGTTGGTTGAGTGATTCATAAGGGAGATGTGAGAGTCAAGATGATGACAACCCCATGACTTCAAGCTCAAGATGGACTTCAAAATTCACTACTGGGTGGAGGACGGTTGACGGGCACCCTGGAGAAAACCAGCGGTTGGCCGGGATGCATGGAGAAGCGCCATGACATCTTGCGGAAAGCTTCACCCAGCCACGAAGAGATGGATGGATACCCCATTGACCGGAAGCTTACCTGTGCAGCCGCAAGCCATTATGGGCTCTGGCTTGGTCAACCCTAGGTGTGACTCTGGCAGGATGGTGCTACGAGATGTAGAAGAACGGTAGGATTGGATGGGTACCGGCAGTGGCCAGAGGAACTCTTCGGAAGACCCTGTTTCGTTCGTCCCGTCTTCAAACACCATGAAGTGCGAAGACTTAAAGGAGGGAACGAATCTTGCGGGTAAAGTGCACAAACCTTTGCAGAGTGAAGATCTAATCGGTTGCAGAGGAGTATTCCGATCAGGAGTGAGGCTACGATCCACGCTTGGCGATTGCCCTATGGAGTCGGATGGACTCGCTATTCTTCTACGCTTCCGCAGCTTTATTTAGTTTATTTCTCATGAGTTGGCCTTCGGCCGAATTTATTCTATTGTAATAAAGACTCGATATGAGAATCGTGTAATAAATTCAGGTGTGATTGAACTTTGATTATTTCATCAATGTACTGTGTGTGCCAAAGATGCTCTTGGGATGGTACAGCTACACGAGACTTGACCGATTTTGGGTCGGGTCTCTCTGAGAGATGGTATCGAGCACACGCTGACCGTGGGGCGAATCCCTAGGATCGGAAAGCCATAGGAAGAGACTATTTATTTTATGCCCTTATCATTCCGTAATTCTCCCTGCTCATTTCGACTTCTCTCCGATTTTCAACATTCTAGATGGCGCGAAGTTCACCCCAGTTCTGCTACGGAGTTTTGCCAGCCAGATGAGACGATGCCTTTCGGCAAGAAGCTGGTCCAGATCGTGAAGAAGCTGAAGATTGCTCTGCCCTCAATCACCGGGAAGCCTACCAATGCACTTCCGACGGATACCCGCTACAGGATTGAGGTGCACATTCCAGGGAGGACCTTCGGAGGACATTCAGAGACATTGACTTTGAGTTTAACGATTTCAATTGGATCCTCGGAAGAGACATGGCGATTTATCGTGCACTTGGACATCTCCGAGAAGAGTACAGGGCCGAGCTCGACCCATCAGACCTCGCCATGATTTCTCGCAGAGCTAGGAATGGAGATATCATTCGTACCATAGAGGACGACTCCATTCTCTCATATGTCCAAGACTTGGAGTGTCTTCTCAGGAAACGGGAGATCTGGACTCGCCGTAACTCGAAGGTACACAGGAGGCTGTTGTTCCGTGAACTGGAACTGGAGGAGAAAGCACACGCAGACTTCCTTGACCATGAAGAAGAAATCACGGATTTCATGGAGAGAGTCGACAAGATGAAGATGGATGTTGCTGCATTAGAGGAAAAGAAGGACTTGGGAGAAGACCTTTTTCCGAGTGGAGATGACGGACCCCTCGTGAGCAATGATCAGGATTATGAAGAGAGCTCCACCGAAGGAAGCCGTAAGAGGAGGCGCCATCGAGGACGCCACACCGGAGGACGCCGCACTGAGGACGCAAGGATAATTGATGAAGACATTTAGTCGACCACCATGTTATTTTATTTTTCCGTCGATCAGTTAGGCCGTTATTTTCGATTAGTCGTGAGAATTTGTAATCCGAGTTTGAACCATGTTTGAGTTGATTGAATAAATGATTGGTGTGATTATGATTGTGCATTCATATGGGTAGTGATATTTTCTCATTAGACCCTTGTTCTATTCTAATTTTCTCATCCACTCCAAAACACCAGATGCCTCCGAGACGTGACCCCGGTCTCAACTTTCCGCCGGAGCTCACACAGCTGATCCAGCAGCAGAATGCCCTCATGCAGATGCTCATCCAGAACCAGAACAACAACAACAACAACAACAACAACAACAACAACAACAACAACAACAACAACAACAACAATCCACCGCCACCACCCCCTGTTGACAACTTGACCCGCTTCCTAAGGCTGAATCCGCCAGTGTTCTCTAGCAGCACTGAGCCGATTGTGGCCGATGATTGGCTCCGCAAGGTCGGAAGGGAGTTAGCCACTGCTGGATGCACAGATGCAGAGAAGGTGCGCCTTGCCGCACATCAGCTTGATGGACCTGCAGCCTCTTGGTGGGAGAACTACACCGCCACTTATCCCATCGCCACCATCACGTGGGATCAGTTCCAGCAGCTTTCCGCACCGCTCATGTATCACCGGAGCCATGAGTCTCAAGAAGCGTGAGTTCCGCAACTTACGCCAGGGAACCGTCTTGTGGGGCGATATGTGGATGAGTTCAGCAAGTTAGCTCGCTATGCCCCGGATGATGTGGCCACAGATGCCGCAAAGCAGGAAAAGTTTCTCGAGGGACTCAATGACGAGTTGGGTATGCAGCTTATGGTGGCTACCTTCAACAACTACCAGGAGCTGGTAGACAAAGCCACCATACTTGAAGGCAAGCAGCAGCAGATTGATAGCCGCAAGCGGAAGTATGGCCAGGGGAAGTACAACTCTGGAGCTCAGCAGAAGCCCCGTTATGCCCCATACTCGGGAGGGCATACCCATCACAATCATGGAGGACATAATCATGGAGGACATAACCATGGAGGAAATGGGAACAACCACAACCAGGACAACAAGACAGGCAATGGAAACGGCAATGGCAACCAGCATCGTCCTGCCCCGGTTCAGAAGGATCTGAGTCACATCACTGCTTCAAGTGCCGTAAAACAGGGCACTATGCCACCGACTGCCCGGAGGCCAAGCAGAGGAATGGAAACGGCAATGGAAGCTCAGCAAAGAAGCCCAACCCTTTTCCTCGTGCTCAGGTGAACCACATTGACGTGGAGGACGTCTATGATCAGCCGAACATCGTGGTTGGTAAGTTTTATTAAATTCACATCCAGATTGGCACTCTTTGATTCGGTGCAACGCATTCATTCATATCAAGGGTAGTTGTGGAAAAGTACGGGTTGCCCACTAGAACCCTTAGAAGCCCTCTTCACGCCGGGCCCGCAGAGGAGAAATGATGGCGGTGAGGCTGTCATGCAACCCTCAACATCGGAAACCATAAATTTCCGCAGACCTCATAGTATTGGAAACCCGGACCTTGGATGTAATCCTAGGCATGGATTGGTTGACGAAGTTTGAAGGAAACATAGATCTGTGCTCAAGAAGTCGATTCTGCTCACCACCCCGGAGCGTAAGAGGATCAAGTATGTATCCGCACATATCCCGATGAAGAATCGGTGCATTCCCTCACGGAGTTGTTCAGAGGAAGTGCCGAGGTGCAAGATTTTCCGATGTGTTTCCGGAGGAATTACCAGAATGCCACCGACGAGACATTGAATTTCTGATTGAGTTATTGCCGGGCACAGCCCCAATATCCAAGAGACCCTATCGGATGCCCCCGAACGATTTAACAGAGATCAAGAATCAAATTAATGAGCTATTGGAGAAAGGATATATTCGGCCAAGCTCGTCACCTTGGGGAGCCCCAGTTCTTTTGGTAGAGAAGAAGGATGGAACCCTGAGAATGGTTGTGGATTATCGTTCATTGAACGACGTGACCATCAAGAACAAGTACCCTATGCCGATGATTAATGACCTATTTGATCAGCTAGTTGGAGCCAGGGTATTCTCCAAGATCGATCTTCGATCAGGGTATCATCAGTTGAAGATCCGTGAAAAGGATATACCTAAAACAGCATTCACCACCAGGTATGGCTTATATGAGTATACCGTCATGTCATTCGGATTGACTAATGCCCCTGCATACTTCATGAATTTGATGAACAAGGTATTTATGGAATATCTGGACAAGTTTGTCGTGGTGTTCATCGATGATATACTGATTTTCTCCAAGAGCGAGGAAGAGCATAAGGAACATTTGCGTCTAGTTCGAGAAACTCCGAGAACACCGGCTTGTATGCCAAGTTCAGCAAATGTGAATTTTGGCTGAAGGAAGTCGGATTCCTCGGACATGTTATTTCAGGAGAAGGAATAGCAGTTGACCCCGCCAAGGTTGAATCAGTCACCGATTGGCAGTCGCCCACCTCAGTCAAGGAGATCCGCAGTTTTCTCGGACTCACAGGATATTATCGGCGGTTTATTCAGAATTTCTCGAAGATTGCCAAGCCCATGACTGAGCTGTTGAAGAAGGACGCCAAGTACATTTGGACCGAGGATTGTGAAGCCGCCTCGAAATTGAAGAAACGTTTGGTTACAGCCCCAAGATTGATTTTGCGGACATACACAAGGATTACGGTATATTGTGACGCTTCTCGTCGTGGACTCGGAGGAGTACTCATGCAGGAAGGAAAAGTTGTAGCTTATACCTCCGCACAGCTCGACCACACGAGATGAATTATGCCACACACGATTTGGAGTTAGCAGCAGAGTGCATGCACTCAAGACTGGAGACATTTCCTTATCGGAAACCGCTGTGATGTCTACACAGATCATAAGAGCTTGAAGTACATTTTCACGCAGAAGAGTTGAACCTCGAGCGGAGGAGATGGCTAGAGTTAATCAAGGACTATGACATGAAATTGCATTACCACCCAGGAAAGGCTAATGTTGTAGCGGATGCTTTGAGCCGTAAGAGTTATGTGAATACTCTTATAGCAGGAGGATTACCCCAGGAGTTGGTCGATGACCTCGAGATCTCCGATCGGAGATAGTTCCGAGAGGATATGTTGCAACTCGAAGTTCAGTCCACTTTGGCGAAAGAATTCGTGAAGCCCAGAAGACGGACAAGGAAATTGATGAGATAAAGAAAAGGATGAATGAAGGAAAAGCTAAAGGGTTTCGTAAGGATGAATACGGAGCTATATGGTACGAGGATCATATTTATGTGCCCAATGATCCCGAACTTAGGAAGCTAATTCTTCAGGAGGCTCATGATTCACCGTACTCGATTCACCCCGGTAACACCAAGATGTATCTGGATTTGAAGGAAAGTTTCTGGTGGACAGATATGAAGAAGGATATTGCCGAGTACGTAGCAGTATGCGATGTTTGCCAGCGAGTAAAGGCGGAACATCAGAAGCCAGCAGGGTTACTTCAACCTTTGCCGATTACCGAGTGGAAATGGGAAAAACTTGGAACGGATTTTATCACAGGATTACCCAGGACTCGTTCAGGTTATGATTCCATCTGGGTAGTGGTTGATCGATTGACCAAGGTAGCTCATTTCATTCCCGTAAAGACTACCTATACCAGCGCTAAGTTGGCCAAGATATACATGACCAGGATCGTATGTCTGCATGGAGTTCCGAGGAGTATCGTGTCAGATAGAGGAACACAATTTACCTCAAAGTTTTGGAATCAGTTGCATGAAACTTTGGGTACGAGGCTGGAGTTCAGTACAGCTTTTCATCCGCAGATAGATGGACAGACCGAGAGAGTCAACCAGATCCTGGAGGACATGTTGAGAGCTTGTGCGCTAGACTATGGGTCTAGCTGGGATGATAATTTGCCATACGCGGAATTCTCGTACAATAACAGTTATCGCACCAGATCAAGATGGCCCTTCAAGCTCTATACGGAAGGAGGTGCAGAACACCATTGCTGTGGGATGGTGTTGGAGATTGAAAACTTTTCGGTCCCGATCTTATCAGAGATTCCGAAGAGAAAGTCAAGCTGATCCGAGATAGGCTCAAGGTAGCTCAGTCGAGGCAGAAGAGTTATGCCGACAGTAAACGCAAGGAAGTAACATACGAAGCGGGAGACCGGGCATATCTTCGTGTGTCCCCACTTCGTGGAATCAAGAGGTTCGGTGTTAAAGGAAAGTTAGCACCCCGATTCATTGGCCCCTACAAAATCCTCGAACGTCGTGGAGAAGTTGCTTACAAGTTGGAATTGCCGGAAGGATTGTCCGGAGTTCATGATGTCTTCCATGTTTCTCAGCTGAAGAAATGCCATGCCGACATGGCCGATATTCCGTTGAGAGACACAGTGCCCCTAGAGGCCATACAGCTCGACAGTGATCTGACTTATGAGGAGAAACCCGTCCGAATTCTCGAAACTGCGAACAGAGTCACCCGCAGCAAGATCATCAAGTTTTGCAAGGTGCTGTGGAGTCATCATTCCGAGGAGGAAGCCACCTGGGAGCGAGAAGAAGACCTCCGCCGAGACCACCCGCACCTATTTGCTAGCCAACCCGAATCTCGAGGGCGAGATTCATCTTAAGGTGGGTAGGTTTGTAACATCCCAAATTTTCCATTTGGAATGTTTTACAATATTAGCTAAGCATCTATGCATATTGTTTGAAATTGAGTGGCATTTGAAGTTTCAGAAGATTTTGAGTTGATGGAATTTGAATTTGAACTTGGCATTTGAAATTTATTTCAAAAACAATGCCTGACAAATACTTGAGATAAAGTATGAGAGGAGTAAACATGACACTCCAAAAATGTCAGAAGAAAACTTTGCCAAAAAGTTTGAATTCAAATTTTGATTTTATTTGGGATTTTAGAAAAATGATTTTTTTTTTAAGTTTGAGTTTTGCCCCTGGAAAAATGTTGAAATTATAGGGAATATTCCCCTGATCATTTTGATATATATATCTCCTATATAAAATATTTATATTTAAATATATTTTCTCTCTCTCTCACTAATTCAAAAAAAAGGAAAAGGAGATCCAGGCGCCAGCCAGCCAACCGCCCAGCCAGACCAGGCGGCCCACCCAGGCCAAGCCGACCCAAGCCAGGCCAGCGCTGAGCCAGCCAATGAGCAGCCCAGCGCCTCGCCAAGCCCCTTCCTCCGGTCGCTTGACCCAACGCCGCCTCCCTCTCCCTCTGACGCCTCGGACCCACCCCGCCTTTCCCCTTGCCCACGCCAACCCGCAGCGCCACCGCGCCGCCTCGCCGAAATCCCGAGGATCCCGGGATCGCCTCCCCCGATCTTTCCCCTCGCCCAAGTCGACCCCCTATATAAACCCCACCTCCCCCTCGACCCGTTCCCCCGTTTTCCCCCTCACCTCCCCCTCGCTCTCGCCCGTAATCCGTCGCCGGAGCCCGAGTGCCCCGCCGCGCCATTGCCACCGCCCCGGCCATCCCCGACCCCCTCGAGCTCCACCGAGTCGACCACCGAGCCCTCCTTGCTCCGCCGCACCCGCCGGAGGTCTCCGCCGTCGTCCCCGACCACCGAGCCGCCAGCTGTTGTCGCCTCGAGCATTGCCGATCATCGCCGTCGTCGCTGCCACGGTAAGCCACCGGAGACCCCCGCCGCCGTTCGATCTAGATCCTAGGGTGTAGATTAGATCCCCGAAGGGGTACGGTTTAATTTAAATGGACCGGTTTTAGTTTCAGTTTAGTTCCGGTTTTATTTAGGTTTAGTTTAGACCGGCCCGACTCGGTTTAATCCCCCGGGCGCGTTTTAACTATATTACGCCCGAGCGCTAGATAGGCCCATTAGCGCAGATTTTTCTTTTTAGTTAATTTTTCGTTTCTGTTTTTAACAGAATAGTTTCAGTTTTGTAAAATCCATATCTTTTAATCTACTTAATATTTTTAATTGATTCTTTTTTGTTAGTTTGCAAATTTGTTGTAGTTTCTGTAGAAAATATGTTTAGTCATGTTAAAATTACTATAAATTGTTTTATTTTAGAGTTAGACAGATTAGTAATTCTGCTATAAAATGAGTTAGGATTATTTTATTTTAGTGATTCTTTTGTCACTACTTTGTTTTGACCTTGCCTAACCGTAGGAATTTAATTTGGTATTTTAGATTTAATAAAAATAGTATTTATCAAAATCATGTGGTTCTTAATTATTTAACTAGCTACTGTTTTCCTATTGGTTTATTTAGCAAATAATTTTATTTTTCCTATGTGATAGTTTATTCTAGGTTAGTTTCTGTAACTATAGAACATGAACTTTTATTTACAATAAATAAAACTTTTATTTTATTTTTACTTGCTAGGATTGTTTGAGGCATAATAGGAGTTCTATAATAGCTTTTAATGTGATTCTTTTTGCTCCTAGTTGCATGATGTTTTCTCTTCTGTTAGTTAGCAAAAACCCATGCTTAGGTTCTGTTAAGAAAAATTTGGTTGTGTAAAACTATTTCTTGGTTGTTGTTTGATGTGGTGAAAACATTGAATTGGATTTCTTCGAGTTTTCTTTGGGTTTTGATTCAATTGTTTTGTGTTATATTAGTATGCTGTTATGTTAAGTGATCATATGTTTGTATGCTTATATGATTGTTGTTTGCCTCGGTAGAATTTCCGGAGTGCGAAGCTTGCTACCACGAGTCCCTAGCTTTCAAGATCGTCGAGAAGGCAAGTCATTGATCATATTTTCCTTTATTATACCTATGATTCTATTGCATTAGAATTATACCTCCCCACCATGCATGCAGTAGGAAAATTTGAAGTTATGTTCTTGAGTAGTATCATGAGGTAGGATGAACCCAATTCCCTTGTTACCATTGCCGGGACGAAGTAGTTTATTTTGCTATGCTCAGAGACGGGTTGGTTGAGTGATTCATAAGGGAGATGTGAGAGTCAAGATGATGACAACCCCATGACTTCAAGCTCAAGATGGACTTCAAAATTCACTCTTGGGTGGAGGACGGTTGACGGGCACCTGGAGAAAACCAGCGGTTGGCGGGATGCATGGAGAAGCGCCATGACATCTTGCGGAAAGCTTCACCCAGCCACGAAGAGACGGATGGATAACCCATTGACGGAAGCTTACATGCAGCCGCAAGCCATTATGGGCTCGCTTGGTCAACCCTAGGTGTGACTCGGCGGACGGTGCTACGAGATGTAGAAGAACGGTAGGATTGGATGGGTACGGCAAAGGGCGGAGGAACTCTTCTGAAGACCCTGTTTAGTTCGTCCGCCTTCAAACACCATGAAGTGCGAAGACTTAAAGGAGGGAACGAATCTTGCGGGTAAAGTGCACAAACCTCTGCAGAGTGAAGATCTAATCGGTTAGTCGTGTCCCCGGTTACGGACAATTTGAGCCTCTAGAACCTGGAGTATTTCGGATATCTCAACACAAAAATTAATAAATTAATTGAGGGGATTATTTAATAATTGGGAATGAGACATTGGTTGGTGGAACCATCTCAATAATTACCAACATTTTGTAGTAATTGCAAACAAGTCCTTATTGTAGGGAAAACTGGCTTTTAAAAACAATGAAACTTAGAGCCCCACACCAAATTGCATATAGTGTTAGTAATTTTATTGTTATTCTCTCTTCATGACTTGCCAGCATATTCAAAATGCTGACCTACACGGCTGCAACGCCTCATGTTGCAGAGGAGTATTCGATCGGGAGTGAGGCTACGATCCACGCTTGGCGATTGCCCTATGGAGTCGGATGGACTCGCTATTCTTCTCGCTTCGCAGCTTTATTTAGTTTATTTCTCATGAGTTGGCCTTCGCCAATTTATTCTATTGTAATAAAGACTCGATATGAGAATCGTAATAAATTCAGGTGTGATTGAACTTTGATTATTTCATCAATGTACTTGTGTGCCGGCATGATCTTGGGATGGTACAGCTACACGAGACTTGACCGATTTTGGGTCGGGTCTCTCAGAGATGGTATCGAGCACACGCTGACCGTAGGACGAACCCCTAGGATCGGAAAGCCATAGGAAGAGACTATTTATTTTGTGCCCTTATCATTCCGTAATTCTCCCTGCTCATTTCGACTTCTCTCCGATTTTCAACATTCTAGATGGTCACGAGTTCACCCCGCTCTGCTACCGGAGTTTTGCCAGCCAGATGAGACGATGCCTTTCGGCAAGAAGCTGGTCCAGATCGTGAAGAAGCTGAAGATTGCTCTGCCCTCAATCACCGGGAAGCCTACCAATGCACTTCCGACGGATACCCGCTACAGGATTGAGGTGCACATTCCAGGGAGGACCTTCGGAGGACATTCAGAGCCCATTGACTTTTAGTTTACCGATTTCAATTGGATCCTCGGAAGAGACATGGCGATTTATCGTGCACTTGGACATCTCCGAGAAGAGTACAGGGCCGAGCTCGACCCATCAGACCTCGCCATGATTTCTCACAGAGCTAGGAATGGAGATATCAATCGTACCATAGAGGACGACTCCATTCTCTCATATGTCCAAGACTTGGAGTGTCTTCTCAGGAAACGGGAGATCCAGACTCACCGTAACTCGAAGGTACACAGGAGGCTGTTGTTCCGTGAACTGGAACTGGAGGAGAAAGCACACGCAGACTTCCTTGACCATGAAGAAGAAATCACGGATTTCATGGAGAGAGTCGACAAGCTGAAGATGGATGTTGCCGCATTAGAGGAAAAGAAGGACTTGGGAGAAGACCTTTTTCCGAGTGGAGATGACGGACCCCTCGTGAGCAATGATCAGGATTATGAAGAGAGCTCCACCAAAGGAAGCCTCAAGAGGAGGCGCCGCATCAGAGGACGCCACACCGGAGGACGCCGCACCAGAGGACGCAAGGATAATTGATGAAGACATTTAGTCGACCGCCATGTTATTTTATTTTTCCGTCGATCAGTTAGGCCGTTATTTTCGATTAGTCGTGAGAATTTGTAATCCGAGTTTGAACCATGTTTGAGTTGATTGAATAAATGATTGGTGTGATTATGATTGTGCATTCATATGGGTAGTGATATTTTCTCATTAGACCCTTGTTCTATTCTAATTTTCTCATCCACTCCAAAACACCAGATGCCTCCGAGACGTGACCCCGGTCTCAACTTTCCGCCGGAGCTCACACAGCTGATCCAGAGGCAGAATGCCCTCATGTAGATGCTCATCCAGAACCAGAACAACAACAACAACAACAACAATCCACCGCCACCACCCCCTGTTGACAACTTGACCCGCTTCCTAAGGCTGAATCCGCCAGTGTTCTCTAGCAGACCGAGCCGATTGTGGCCGATGATTGGCTCCGCAAGGTCGGAAGGAGTTAGCCACTGCTGGATGCACAGATGCGAGAGAAGGTGCGCTTTGCCGCACATCAACTTGATGGACCTGCAGCCTCTTGGTGGGAGAACTACACCGCCACTTATCCCATCGCCACCATCACATGGGATCAGTTCCAAGAAGCTTTCCGCACCGCCATGTATCACCGGAGCCATGAGTCTCAAGAAGCGTGAGTTCCGCAACTTACGCCAGGGAACCGTCTTGTGGGGCGAGACGTGGATGAGTTCAGCAAGTTAGCTCGCTATGCCCCGGATGATGTGGCCACGATGCCGCAGCAGGAAAAGTTTCTCGAGGACTCAATGACGAGCTGGGTATGCAGCTTATGGTGGCTACCTTCAACAACTACCGGAGCTGGTAGACAAAGCCACCATACTTGAAGGCAAGCAGCAGCAGATTGATAGCCGCAAGTGGAAGTATGGCGGGAAGTACAACTCGAGCTCAGCGAAGCCCGTTATGCCCCATACTGGAGGGCATACCCATCACAATCATGGAGGACATAATCATGGAGGACATAACCATGGAGGAAATGGGAACAACCGCAACCAGGACAACAAGACAGGCAATGGAAACGGCAATGGCAACCAGCATCGCCCCGCCCGGCTCGAAGGATCTGAGTCACATCACTGCTTCAAGTGCCGAAAACAGGGCACTATGCCACCGACTGCCCGGAGGCCAAGCAGAGGAATGGAAACGGCAATGGAAGCTCAGCAAAGAAGCCCAACCCTTTTCCTCGTGCTCGGGTGAACCACATTGACGTGGAGGACGCCTATGATCAGCCGTATAATCGTGGTTGGTAAGTTTTATTAAATTCACATCCAAGATTGGTACTCTTTGATTCGGTGCAACGATTCATTCATATCAAGGGTAGTTGTGGAAAAGTACGGGTTGCCCACTAGAACCCTTAGAAGCCCTCTTCACGCCGGGCCCGCAGAGGAGAAATGATGGTAGGCTTAGGCTGTCATGCAACCCTCAACATCGAAAACCATAAATTTCCGTAGACCTCATAGTATTGGAAACCCGCACCTTGGATGTAATCCTAGGCATGGATTGGTTGACGAAGTTTGAAGGAAACATAGACTGTGCTCAAGAAGTCGATTCTGCCACCACCCCGGAGCGAAGAGGATCAAGTATGTATCCGGACATATCCCGATGAAGAATCAGGTTCATTCCCTCACAGGAGTTGTTCAGGAGGAAGTGCCATTAGTGCAAGATTTTCCCGATGTGTTTCCGGAGGAATTACCAGGAATGCCACCGGACAGAGACATTGAATTTCTGATTGAGTTCTTGCCCGGCACAGCCCCAATATCCAAGAGACCCTATCGGATGCCCCCGAACGATTTAAAAGAGATCAAGAATCAAATTAATGAGCTATTGGAGAAAGGATATATTCGGCCAAGCTCGTCACCATGGGGAGCCCCAGTTCTTTTGGTAGAGAAGAAGGATGGAACCCTGAGAATGGTTGTGGATTATCGTTCATTAAACGACGTGACCATCAAGAACAAGTACCCTCTGTCGATGATTAATGACCTATTTGATCAGCTAGTTGGAGCCAGGGTATTCTCCAAGATCGATCTTCGATCAGGGTATCATCAGTTGAAGATCCGTGAAAAGGATATACCTAAAACAGCATTCACCACCAGGTATGGCTTATATGAGTATACCGTCATGTCATTCGGATTGACTAATGCCCCTGCATACTTCATGAATTTGATGAACAAAGTATTTATGGAATATCTGGACAAGTTTGTCGTGGTGTTCATCGATGATATACTGATTTTCTCCAAGAGCGAGGAAGAGCATAAGGAACATTTGCGTCTAGTTCTAGAGAAACTCCGAGAACACTAGTTGTATGCCAAGTTCAGCAAATGTGAATTTTGGCTGAAGGAAGTCGGATTCCTCGGACATGTTATTTCAGGAGAAGGAATAGCAGTTGACCCCGCCAAGGTTGAATCACTCACCGATTGGCGATCGCCCACCTCGACCAAGGAGATCCGCAGTTTTCTCGGACTCGCAGGATATTATCGGCGGTTTATTGAGAATTTCTCGAAGATTGCCAAGCCCATGACTGAGCTGTTGAAGAAGGACGCCAAGTACATTTGGACCAAGGATTGTGAAGCCGCCTGTGGAATTGAAGAAACGTTTGGTTACAGCCCTAGTACTGATTTTGCGGACATACACAAGGATTACGGTATATTGTGGCGCTTCTCGTCGTGGACTCGGAGGAGTACTCATGCAGGAAGGAAAAGTTGTAGCTTATACCTCCGGACAGCTCGACCACACGAGATGAATTATGCCACACATGATTTGGAGTTAGCAGCAGAGTGCATGCACTCAAGACTGGAGACATTTCCTTATCGGAAACCGCTGTGATGTCTACACAGATCATAAGAGCTTGAAGTACATTTTCACGCAGAAAGAGTTGAACCTCGAGCGAGAGGAGATGGCTAGAGTTAATCAAGGACTATGACATGAAATTGCATTACCACCCAGAAAGGCTAATGTTGTAGCGGATGCTTTGAGCCGTAAGAGTTATGTGAATACTCTTATAGCGGAGGATTACCCGTGAGTTGGTCGATGACCTCGTAGATCTCCGATCGGAGATAGTTCCGAGAGGATATGTTGCAACTCGAAGTTCAGTCCACTTTGGCGAAAGAATTCGTGAAGCCCGTAAGGCGGACAAGGAAATTGATGAGATAAAGAAAAGGATGAATGAAGGAAAAGCTAAAGGGTTTCGTAAGGATGAATACGGAGCTATATGGTTCGAGGATCATATTTATGTGCCCAATGATCCCGAACTCAGAAGCTAATTCTTCAGAGGCTCATGATTCACCGTACTCGATTCACCCCTGTAACACCAAGATGTATCTGGATTTGAAGGAAAGTTTCGTGGACGGTATGAAGAAGGATATTGCCGAGTACGTAGCGAGATGCGATGTTTGCCAACGAGTAAAGGCGGAACATCGAAGCTAGCAGGGTTACTTCAACCTTTGCCGATTCTCGAGTGGAAATGGGAAAAACTTGGAATGGATTTTATCACAGGATTACCCAGACTCGTTCAGTTATGATTCCATCTGGGTAGTGGTTGATCGATTGACCAAGGTAGCTCATTTCATTCCGTGAAGACTACCTATACCAGCTTAAGTTGGCCAAGATATACATGACCAGGATCGTATGTCCGCATGGAGTTCCGAGGAGTATCGTGTCGATAGAGGAACACAATTTACCTCAAAGTTTTGGAATCAGTTGCATGAAACTTTGGGTACGAGGCTGGAGTTCAAGACAGCTTTTCATCCGCAGAGCAGATGGACAGACCGAGAGAGTCAACCAGATCCTGGAGGACATGTTGAGAGCTTGTGCGCTAGACTATGGGTCTAGCTGGGATGATAATTTGCCATACGCGAATTCTCGTACAATAACAGCTTATCGCACCATCGAAGATGGCCCCTTCAAGCTCTATACGGAAGGAGGTGCGAAACACCATTGTGTGGGATGGTGTTGGAGATATCTTATCGAGATTCAAGAGAAAGTCAAGCTGATTCGAGATAGGCTCAAGGTAGCTCATCGAGGCGTAAGAGTTATGCCGACAAGAACGCAAGGAAGTAACATACGAAGCGGAGACCGGGCATATCTTCGTGTGTCCCCACTTCGTGGAATCAAGAGGTTCGTGTTAAAGGAAAGTTAGCACCCCGCTTCATTGGCCCTACAAAATCCTCGAACGTCGTGGAGAAGTTGCTTACAAGTTGGAATTGCGGAAGGATTGTCCGAGTTCATGATGTCTTCCATGTTTCTCACCAAGAAATGCCATGCCGACATGGCCGATATTCCGTTGAGAGACACAAAGCCCCTAGAGGCCATACAGCTCGACAAAGATCTCGACTTATGAGGAGAAACCCGTCCGAATTCTCGAAACTGCGAACAGAGTCACCCGCAGAAGATCATCAAGTTTTGCAAGGTGCTGTGGAGTCATCATTCCGAGGAGGAAGCCACCGGGAGCGAGAAGAAGACCTCCGCCGAGACCACCCGCACCTATTTGTTAGCCAACCCAATCTCGAGGGCTAGATTCATCTTAAGGTGGTAGGTTTGTAACATCCCAAATTTTCCATTTGGAATGTTTTACAATATTAGCTAAGCATCTATGCATATTGTTTGAAATTGAGTGGCATTTGAAGTTTCAGAAGATTTTGAGTTGATGGAATTTGAATTTGAACTTGGCATCTGAAATTTATTTCAAAAACAATGCCTGACAAATACTTGAGATAAAGTATTAGAGGAGTAAACATGACACTCCAAAAATGTCAGAAGAAAACTTTGCCAAAAAGTTTGAATTCAAATTTTGATTTTATTTGGGATTTTAGAAAAATGATTTTTTTAAAAAGTTTGAGTTTTGCCCCTGGAAAAATGTTCAAATTATAGGGAATATTCCCCTGATCATTTTGATATATATATGTCCTATATAAAATATTTATATTTAAATATATTTTTCTCTCTCACTAATTCAAAAAAGGAAAAGGAGATCCAGCGCCAGCCAACTAACCACCAAAGACCACCAGCACTGCCCACCCATGGGCAAGCAAGCCAGCCACCACACCCGAGCCACCAATGAGCAGCCCAGCGCCCCTGCAAGCCCCTTCCTCCGGTCGCCCGACCCAAACGCCGCCTCCCTCTCCCTCTAACGCCCCGGACCCACCCCGCCTTTCCCCTCGCCCACGCCAACCCATGCAGCGCCACCACCCGACTCGCCGAATCCCGAGGATCCCAGGATCGCCTCCCGATCTTTCCCTCGCCAAGTCGACCCCTATATAAACCCCACCTCGCCTCGACCCGTTCCCCGCTTTCCCCTCACCTCCCCTCGCTCTCGATCCGAATCCGTCGCCAGAGCCCGAGTGCCCTTGCGCCATTGCCACCGCCTGCCATCCTCGACCCTCGAGCTCCACCGAGTCGACCACCGAGCCCCTTGCTCACCGCACTCACGGAGGTCTCCGCCGTCGTCCCGACCACCGAGCCGCCGCACTGCTCGCCGCCGAGCATGCGTCGATCATCGCCGTCGTCGCCGCCACGGTAAGCCACCGGAGACCCCCGCCACCGTTCGATCTAGATCCTAGGGTGTAGATTAGATCCCCGAAGGGGTACGGTTTAATTTAAATGGACCGGTTTTAGTTCCGGTTTAGTTCCAGTTTTATTTAGGTTTAGTTTAGACCGGCCCGACTCGGTTTAATCCCCCGGGCGCGTTTTAACTATATTACGCCCGAGCGCTAGATAGGCCCATTAGCGCCAGATTTTTCTTTTTAGTTAATTTTTTCGTTTCTGTTTTTAACAGAATAGTTTCAGTTTTGTAAAATCCATATCTTTTAATCTACTTAATATTTTTAATTGATTCTTTTTTTGTTAGTTTGCAAATTTGTTGTAGTTTCTGTAGAAAATATGTTTAGTCATGTTAAAATTACTATAAATTGTTTTATTTTAGAGTTAGACAGATTAGTAATTCTGCTATAAAATGAGTTAGGATTATTTTATTTTAGTGATTCTTTTTGTCACTACTTTGTTTTGACCTTGCCTAACCGTAGGAATTTAATTGGGTATTTTAGATTTAATAAAAAATAGTTTTATCAAAATCATGTGGTTCTTAATTATTTAACTAGCTACTGTTTTCCTATTGTTTTATTTAGTAAATAATTTTATTTTTCCTATGTGATAGTTTATTCTAGGTTAGTTTCTGTAACTATAGAACATGAACTTTTATTTACAATAAATAAAACTTTTATTTTATTTTTACTTGCTAGGATTGTTTTAGGCATAATAGGAGTTCTATAATAGCTTTTAATGTGATTCTTTTTGCTCCTAGTTGCATGATGTTTTCTCTTCTGTTAGTTAGCAAAAACCCATGCTTAGGTTCTGTTAAGAAAAATTTGGTTGTGTAAAACTATTTCTTGGTTGTTGTTTGATGTGGTGAAAACATTGAATTGGATTTCTTCGAGTTTTCTTTGGGTTTTGATTCAATTGTTTTGTGTTATATTAGTATGTTGTTATGTTAAGTGATCATATGTTTTTATGCTTATATGATTGTTGTTTGCCTCGGTAGAATTTCCGGAGTGCGAAGCTTGCTACCATGAGTCCCTAGCTTTCGAAGATCGTCAGCAAGGCAAGTCATTGATCATATTTTTCTTTATTATACCTATGATTCTATTGCATTAGAATTATACCTCCCCACCATGCATGCAGTAGGAAAATTTGAAGTTATGTTCTTGAGTAGTATCATGAGGTAGGATGAACCCAATTCCCCTTGTTACCATTGCCCGGGACGAAGTAGTTTATTTTGCTATGCTCAGAGACGGGTTGGTTGAGTGATTCATAAGGGAGATGTGAGAGTCAAGATGATGACAACCCCATGACTTCAAGCTCAAGATGGACTTCAAAATTCACTCTTGGGTGGAGGACGGTTGACGGGCACCTGGAAAACCAGCGGTTGGCGGGATGCATGGAGAAGCGCCATGACATCTTGCGGAAAGCTTCACCCAGCCACGAAGAGACGGATGGATACCCCATTGACGGAAGCTTACTGTGCAGCCGCAAGCCATTATGGGCTCGCTTGGTCAACCCTAGGTGTGACTCGGCGGACGGTGCTACGAGATGTAGAAGAACGGTAGGATTGGATGGGTACCGGCAAGGGCTAGAGGAACTCTTCTGAAGACCCTGTTTGCTCATCCCGCCTTCAAACACCATGAAGTGCGAAGACTTAAAGGAGGGAACGAATCTTGCGGGTAAAGTGCACAAACCTCTGCAGAGTGAAGATCTAATCGGTTAGCCGTGTCCCGATTCTTTACAATTTGAGCCTCTGAACTGGAGTATTTCGGATATCTCAACACCAAAATTAATAAATTAATTGAGGGGATTATTTAATAATTGGGAATGAGACATTGGTTGGCGGAACCATCTCAATAATTACCAACATTTCGTAGTAATTGCAAACAAGTCCTTATTGTAGGGAAAACTGGCTTTTCGCAAAACAATGAAACTTAGAGCCCCACAGCCAAATTGCATATAGTGTTAGTAATTTTTGTTGTTATTATCTCTTCATGACTTGCCGGCATATTCAAAATGCTGACCTACACGGCTGCAACGCCTCATGTTGCAGAGGAGTATTCGATCGAGTGAGGCTACGATCCACGCTTGGCGATTGCCCTATGGAGTCGGATGGACTCGCTTATTCTTCTACGCTCCGCAGCTTTATTTAGTTTATTTCTCATGAGTTGGCCTTCGCCAATTTATTCTATTGTAATAAAGACTCGATATGAGAATCGTAATAAATTCAGGTGTGATTGAACTTTGATTATTTCATCAATGTACTGTGTGTGCCAGCATGATCTTGGGATGGTACAGCTACACAGAGACTTGACCGATTTTGGGTCGGGTCTCTACAGAGGTTGTACATCCATACAAACACGGGCCATGTGCTATGGTTGGTGTTGTGGTTGCCAAACGGATTCATGCCATCGGTACACGCGCCGAGCACGATATTCCTTGCATCACATTCAAAATACCGATAGAAGCTGTTCAACGCTCTCCACTGTCTTCCATCCTTCACGTGTCTCAGCTTCGGATCATCTCCATCGCCGGGCTTCTTCCTCTCCGCGTGCCAGCGCATTAGCTTTGCTTCCTTGGGATCTACAAAATACCTCTAGAGACGGGGAGTGATCGGTAAGTACCATACAACTTTCTGGGGACATTTCTTCCCGGCCTTCTTGTATCGAGAAGCATTGCACACCGGACAGCTTGTTTTTTCCGCGTGCTCCTTCCGATAAATTATGCAATCGTTGATGCATACATGGTATCTAACGTGTGGCAGATCAAGAGGGCACACGATCTTCTTGGCCTCATCAACACTAGTAGGACATAGATTAACCGCGGGAAGGACATCCTTTAGGTACTTGAGATGCTCATCGAGGCTAGTGTCGCTCCATTTGTTTTTAGCCTTCGTCTTCAGGAGTTGGTGCGTGAAACTCAAGAGGGTTACCTCAGGATTGCAACCATCATGCAATGGAGTGTTCGAGTCTACCACCAGTTGCTCCAGCTTAGCCTCCTCTCTAGAAGCAGCTCTCTCAAGAATCGCCTCTCATGGGCAATGCTTGAACATGAGGGCCCCGCATGATTGAACTTAGTACCGATTTAACTCTGCTGCGTGGAGTCCATGTTGTTCTCTCCGCCGCCATGTCCGCCCCTTCTCCTCCGCCATGCCCGCCCCTTCTCCGTCGCCATGTCCGCCTCTTCCCCGCCGCCATTATCGATCATCTCTTCGCCTTGCCCGTGTCATCATTGCTCGCCTCGTCGGCATCCTCAACATCGCCATCCCCATCTTCGCTATCCACCGAGTATAGCCATCCATGAAACCAGTCATGAGCAGGTGCGCCGACACCACCATCGCCATAGGGTCGAGCCAAACTATTCCTTTGCATTTTCGACACGTACATAAAACCTCTGTCAAGTTATTTTCTTTCATGTCCTACACCGCCGACCGCAACCACCTGTCCACCATCATTCCATCGACCATCATGAACGCCTGCACGGTAATAATAAAACAAATTGATTATAAAATGCATGCATGCATCAAAGTCATACAAAAATTCGCATGACCTTCCCTAAAATAGGACATATATGGATCTAGAGTTTGCCCGAATTAGCCAAACGGAAATAAATCGACATTTCGCAAAACATAGGCCACTCAAAAGCACAATTTGGCGTCAACTCATGCCACACACACAATTTCCATAAACATATCACACACACATAAACATATTTCCATTTTGTAAAAGCATGGAATTTTAATCACCTCTATCTCGAGATCGAGCATACGGTCTAGATGATGGTGTAGGGAGATCAAAAGTGCACAAAGCTCTTCTTGACAAAGATAGATCTAGTTAGGGGGCAAATGGGTTACTTAACTAAATCCTACATCTACCTAGCTACCTAATTTGGGAGGAGACAACTTCAACTAGTGGAGGGGGAAGGAAAAAGAGAAAGGAGATGCATTAATGGAGGTGGTGTAGTTAGGTAGGAGTAATGAAGAGAGAGCGAAAGGTAGATAGAAGAGGGAGAGTAATGGGGATAAGTATTGAGGAAGAAGAAGAGTGAGAGGGAGCATGTGGGAGGTAGGGGAAAGGGAAGAGAGGAGGGGAGGGGAGGGACGGGTGGGGAAAAGGTGGTGGGTTGGTGCGGATTAGCGATGAGCGCCGAGTTAAAACACATTGCTGCTAAGGAAGTAGCAGCAGCGCTTTGGGCAACGGCGCCATCGCTAACCGACCAAAAGTGTGCTAATTTGAAATTTAGCAGCAGCGACCTCGTAAAAGCGCTACTACTACATCCATAGCAAGAGCGCGCTGCTCATGGCACCAGCGCTGCTGCTAAATGGAGTTTGGTGGACACCACCGGTCGATATTTGTAGCAGCGCGGTTTACACCGAGCGCGCTACTGCTAAAAACTTGTCAGTAGCGAGTTTCCCGCACACGCGCTACTACTAATTAGCAGCAGCTCTCCTTTTAGAGCCGCGCTGCTGCTAAGATTTTGTGTATAGGCTTTTCCCTAGTAGTGTTCATTTGAAACAATGCGGAATAGTTTTGCAACTCACGCCACCCGGAACACCACAACGTAATGGTGTGTCCGAACGTCATAACCGCACTTTATTAGATATGGTGCAATCTATGATGTCTCTTACTGATTTTCCGCTATAGTTTTGGGGTTATGCTTTAGAGACGGCTGCATTCACGTTAAATAGGGCACCATCTAAATCTGTTGAGACGACACCATATGAACTGTGGTTTGGCAAGAAACCCAAGTTGTCGTTTCTTAAAGTTTGGGGCTGCGATGCTTATGTGAAAAAGTTTCAACCTGATAAGCTCGAACCCAAATCGGAGAAATGTGTCTTCATAGGATACCCAAAGGAAACTGTTGGGTACACCTTCTATCACAGATCCGAAGGTAAGATTTTCATTGCTAAGAATGGATCATTTCTAGAGAAGGAATTTCTCTCAAAAGAAATGAGTGGGAGGAAAGTAGAACTTGATGAGGTAATTGTACATGCTCCCTCATTGGAAAGTAGTTCATCACAGAAATCAGTTCCAGTGATTCCTACACCAATTAGTGAGGAAGCTAATGATGATGATCATGAAGCTTCTGATCAATTACCACCGAACCTCGTAGGTCAACCAGAGTAAGATCTGCACCAGAGTGGTACAGTAATCCGGTTGTGGAAGTCATGTTACTTGATCATGACGAACCTACGGACTATGAGGAAGCGATGATGAGCCCAGATTCCGCAAAATGGCTTGAGGCCATGAAATCTGAGATGGGATCCATGTATGAGAACAAAATGTGGACTTTGGTTGACTTGTCCAATGATTGGCAAGCCATAGAGAATAAATGGATCTTCAAGAAGAAGACTGACGCTGACGGTAATGTTACTGTCTACAAAGCTAGACTTGTTACGAAAGGTTTTCGACAAGTTCAAGGAGTTGACTACGATGAGAATTTCTCACCCGTAGCAATGCTGAAGTCTGTCCGAATCATGTTAGCAATTGCCGCATTTTATGATTATGAAATCTGGCAAATGGATGTCAAAACTGCATTCCTGATGGATTTCTGGAAGAAGAGTTGTATATGATGCAACCAGAAGGTTTTGTCGATCCTAAAAGTGCTAACAAAGTGTGCAAGCTCCAGCGATCCATTTATGGACTTGTGCAAGCCTCTCGGAGTTGAAATAAACGTTTTGATAGTGTGATCAAAGCATATGGTTTTATACAGACTTTTGGAGAAGCCTATATTTACAAGAAAGTGTGGGAGCTCTGTAGCATTTCTAATATTATATGTGGATGACATATTGCTGATTGGAAATTGTTGGGGAACGTAGTAATTTCAAAAAAATCCTACGCACACGCAAGATCATGGTGACGCATAGCAACGAGAGGGGAGAGTGTTGTCCATGTACCCTTGTAGACCGAAAGCGGAAGCGTTTAGTAACGCGGTTGATGTAGTCGAACATCTTCCCAACCCAACCGATCCAAGTACCGAACATACGGCACCTTCGTGATCTACACACGTTCAGCTCGGTTACGTCCCTCGAACTCTTGATCTAGTTGAGGCTGAGGGAGAGTTCCGCCAGCACGACAGCGTGGTGACGGTAATGATGAAGTTGCCGGCACAGGGCTTCGTCTAAGCACTACGATGATATGACCGAGGTGTGTAACTGTGGAGGGGGGCACCACACACGACTAAGACAAATCTTGGAGTGCCTTTCGGGTGCCTCCTGCCCACGTATATAAAGGAGGGAGGAGGAGGAGGCCAGCCCTAGAGGGGGCGCGCCAAGTGTGGGGAGTCCTACTAGGACTCCCAAGTCCTAGTAGGATTCCCCTTTTCCTTTCTGGAGTAGGAGAGGAGAAATAGGGAAAGAGAGAGGGAGTAGGAAAGGGCAAGGGGGGAGCCGCCTCCTTTCCCCTAGTCCAATTCAGACCCATGGGGGCACGTGCACCTCCTTCCCTTTGGCCTGCCTCCTCTGTTCCCGTATGGCCCAATAAGGCCCAATACTTCTCCCCGCGAATTCTCGTAACTTTCCGGTACTCCGAAAAATACCTGAATCACTCGGAACCTTTCTGATGTCCGAATATAGCCTTCCAATATATCAATCTTTACGTCTCGACCATTTCGAGACTCCAAGTCATGTCCCCGATCTCATCGGGTACTCTGAACAAACTTCGTCATCAAATCACATAAATCATAATACAAATCATCATCGAACGTTAAGTGTGCGGACCCTACGGGTTCGAGAACTATGTAGACATGACTGAGACACATCTCCGGTCAATAACCAATAGCGGAACCTGGATGCTCATATTGGCTCCTACATATTCTATGAAGATCTTTATCGGTCAAACCACATAACAACATACGTTGTTCCCTTTGTCATCGGTATGTTACTTTCCCGAGATTCGATCATCGGTATCCTCATACCTAGTTCAATCTCGTTACCAGCAAGTCTCTTTACTCGTTCTGTAATGCATCATCCTGCAACTAACTCATTAGACACAATGCTTGCAAGGCTTATAGTGATGTGCATTACCGAGAGGGCCTAGAGATACCTCTCCGACAATCGGAGTGACAAATCCTAATCTCGATCTATGCCAACTCAACAAACACCACCAGAGACATCTGTAGAGCACCTTTTATAATCACCCAGTTACTTGTGACGTTTGGTAGCACACAAAGTGTTCCTCCAGAATTCGGGAGTTGCATAATATCATAGTCATAGGAACATGTATAAGTCATGAAGAAAGCAATAGCAACATACTAAACGATCAAGTGCTAAGCTAACGGAATGGGTCAAATCAATCACATCATTCTCTAATGATGTGATCCCGTTAATCAAATGACAACTCATGTCTATGTCTTGGAAACTTAGCCATCTTTGATTCAACGAGCTAGTCATGTAGAGGCATACTAGTGACACTCTGTTTGTCTATGTATTCACATGATACGTCTCCAACGTATCTATAATTTTTTATTGTTTCATGCTATTATATTATCTGTTTTGGATGTTTAATGGGCTTTATTATACACTTTCATATTATTTTTGGGACTAACCTATTAACCGGAGGCCCAGTCCAAATTTTGCCTATTTCAGTGTTTCGTAGAAAAGGAATACCAAATGGAGTCCAAACGGAATGAAACCTTTGGGAGAGTGATTTTTGGAACAAACGTGGTCCAGAGGACTTGGAGTGGGCGTTAAGAAAGAAGTGAGGAGGCCACAAGGCAGGGAGGCGCGCCTGCCCCCTGGGCGCGCCCCCACCCTCGTGGGCCCCTCGCAGCTCCACCGACCTACTTCTTTCTCCTATTTATGTCCATATACCCCGAAAACATCCAGGAGCACAATAGATCGGGAGTTCCGCCATCGCAAGCCCTGTAGCCACCAAAAACCAATCGGGACCTTATTCCGGCACCCTACCGGAGGGGGGATCCCTCACCGGTGGCCATCTTCATCATCCCGGCGCTCTCCCTGACGAGGAGGGAGTAGTTCACCATCGGGGCTGAGGGTATGTACGAGTAGCTTTATGTGTTTGATCTCTCTCTCTCTCTCTCTCTCTCTCTCTCTCTCTCTCTCTCTCTCATGTTCTTGATTTGGCACGATCTTGATGTATCGCGAGCTTTGCTATTATAGTTGGATCTTATGATGTTTCTCCCCCTCTACTCTCTTGTAATGGATTGAGTTTTCCCTTTGAAGTTATCCTATCGGATTGAGTTTTAAGGATTTGAGAACACTTGATGTATGTCTTGCATGTGCTTATCTGTGGTGACAATGGGATATTCACGTGATCTACTTGATGTATGTTTTGGTGATCAACTTATGGGTTCAAAGGACCTTGTGAACTTATGCATAGGGGTTGGCACACGTTTTCTTCTTGACTCTCCGGTAGAAACTTTGGGGCACTCTTTGAAGTTCTTTGTGTTGGTTGAATAGATGAATCTGAGATTGTGTGATGCATATCGTATAATCATACCCATGGATACTTGAGGTGACATTGGAGTATCTAGGTGACATTAGGGTTTTGGTTGATTTGTGTCTTAAGGTGTTATTCTAGTACGAACTCTAGGATAGATCGAACGGAAAGAATAGATTCGCACTACTAGGGAAAACCCTAGTAGTAGCGCGGGTATTTTGCCTATCAGTAGCGCATGACGACGCGCTACTGATAAGGTGCTACAGCTAACGTGTAGCAGTAGCGTCTGTCGTCCCACGCTACTGCTATACATGGCTAGCAGTAGCGTGCTTTTGTGCAGAGCGCTACTGCTAATATCTGCAGCGCTTTTTGGTAGGAAGCGCTACTGGTAAGGGAGCGCTACTGCTAACTTTGTTCCCCTCGCTATTGCTAGTTTTTTTAGTTTCTGCTTTTTTCTGCATATTTGTTTTTATTTGAATAGAATTTATACAATAATCTTTAGCATATCATACACATACAAATGTAATCATAGCATATACATAAAAATAGTCTCATCAAATCATGTCATCATCATAATCATCATCCAACACAAAGTGGTATCTCGTCATCATCTCGAAAATAGCGATACAAGTCTCGATTACTTGCAACTACATCGTCATCCATCTAAACAATGATATACGCGAGAAGAGCTATCACTATGAGTGAGAGTGGAACTATGCAGTATATGAGTTCGTATCCCTCTCTCGCATTATGGTGAACCTAAACTAACCATCGGTACGTCGCTGGAAACCAAGACACTGGCTCGACACTCCGCCACTGTCAGATACTCCTGGCGTAGCACTTCTTCGCCATCGATGATCTATGCACCTGCATCGTCACATGAGTCGATGATATGCAACATATATAGTTGAGCAACAGAAAGAGATAGACTTGGCAAAAATAGAAGCAACAGATATATCATAAGCATAAATAACAAAGTTCATCGTACCCAAAAGGCCCTAACTAGAGTGATCTTCGCTAGTCGAGGAGGACGGTTTAATTACATCACAAATAAAGTTTTGTCGTGCATAACTCAAAGTTTCGTCATTCAGAAAGTATGGACTAAATGGACACATTGTCATATATCGACAATCACTCCAACATGTCGTGCCATCCATCCAACATGTCGTGTAATCCTTTTTGTTAATGTTCTTCGACGAGTCCAAGTAAAGAGCGTGGGAGTACCGGGGGTAGAGGATGATGAGGACGGCACGCCCGTCGCTGCGCAAAATAAGTACACCTCAAATTAATTAGCCTCCACCGTGCAAATGAATGATTGAAATCAAAGGAAGGATATCCGCGCGGATGACTTACAGGGGATGATAAGGCACGAGAATTGCCTCCTTGTCCTTATTGGCGAGCATGAAATTGACGATGTATTCTCTCGCGTATTCACGATGCTTTGGGCAGACTCCCAAGAAGGGCTCGTGCATGAAGTACGGGTCAGCGACACAGATATGAGGTATCTGCTCAACCCCGATGATGTAGTTCATGTGCAACGCATAAAGGCAGACAAACGTAAAATCCAGCTTCTTCACGTGAAACATGTCGAATATGTAATCGAATCGAAGGAAGAACTTCTCTGCGGGGAATGTGTCGACGTACGACAATTGCCGCGGAACGTTAACCACGTAGAGTGGGTATCCTGGATCTTTTGAGGCGATGAGGCCTTTCTCTATCCGCAGCACATCGTCATGAAGTCTCCTTAGATCGCTGAATCTGGCCCCTAGCACTGCTTCAGGTAGGATTGGTTGACCGGGGATATGCCATTTTGCAGCACCGGGGATATATATACGGTCTTGAACCCGAGGCTGTTGAGGCGGTTGGATCATAGAAGCAACTTTTTTGCCTTTCCTCGATTTCTTCCTAGACTTCTTTACTACCAGAAGGTCGTCCATAATACGTTCAGCCTCCGGAGACGGCAATTCAGGCACCGACTCATAACACTCAAACCCTGAGTAGGCGCCGGTATTGAGATACTGTTGAGTGTCATCGTCATCCTCATCCTCATCTATGGTGATGTCATCAGCGACTAATGGAGCCTCTTCCTCACCCCGTCCGCTATCACCCAGCCCGACACCCGACGCTAATTGGGTAGGTGGGTTGTTGATGTTCATACCTTGCTGAGGCTGCGTGCTCGTGGGTGTGCTCTCGGCCGCCTCCAGACGAAGCAGACTCTTTGGCCACAACAGGACCCACCCATTGCAACAATCATCAAGCCGCCATGGGGTCTCATCGTCATCACCCACTAGTACCAGAGGAGGCAAATTCTCGTGGCCCGGTTTGACACTGGCCATGGAAACCTTGAAGACGTTCGGGGGGATCGGCCGGCAGTGGAACAATGGTTCCTTCGGATTCAATATCGTTGCCTTCCCCACGTCCACCTTCTGGTCGCTGATGGTGTACAATATGGTGCACGGGGTTTCGTCGGCCTACAAAGAAAAGTCTGCAACGTGAGACATCCGAAAGGCAACGAAAACGGGAGATTATACATTTATTGAAAGGGGCCGGTGTGACAGATATCATGAGGGTGTCGACCTCATCCAAAGACGAAGCACCGCCGAGCACATCAGGTGCGGGAGCCAGTGCGAGAGCAGGTGAAGCTGCAGGTGCTGGTGCAGCGCTAGTCGAGCTGCTCACCAAGAAGTCAGCAAGGGGAAAGTCCGCTCCATCTTTTTCTGGATTTTGCCTGGTCCAATTGAAAACGGCCGGAACCAAGGAAGTAGACATATTTACAACCACCTGTCTTGCAGCAGCTACCGCTATTGCGACTGTCTGAGATGATTTCTTCTCAATTGCAATCTCAACCTTCTTGTCGATGTTTTCTTCAGTTAACCTCCGTCTTTCCTTTCTCTCCTCCGTGGTCTCACGGTAGTACTTCTTCCACGTGGCACCGTCTCGGACACCGTGCATGCGTCCATACGACGGTCGAGTCTCCACCGGGAGTTGTTTCAATATGTTCAACGCTCGGTTGAATGGAGTGTCCCACTTGGGCCTCGCCAACGCCTCGACGGGCGAAGTCGCTTTCGCAACTCTGTGCTGCTCTCTCTGCAAAAGGCACAAGGATCGTTTACAAATATGACTAACGTGCAGTCGAATTGATCAAAAACTAAAGCAGTCTCATGAACTCCGTTGTGACCGCGTTCGTCTCGAAAACCTTCTTCACTGGGTCCCAATGGTGTCGGGCCCTGAGGAAGTCACGCTCCTGCGGGACGGTTGACTCCGCCAAGGGGTCTGGGATGCCCAGACTCGCGGCTTCCGCGTCCTCCTTGGCCCATATGGACCTCTTCCCGCCGTAACCACGGCTTTCGAGGTGGTGGCACCCAATGTTCCTCTGTTGAAGCCCCTTCATGTACTTCGACTTTTTTTGGCAGCTTCGGCCTTGCAAGCCGCCTTGAATATTTCAAAGTGCTCTGCCATGATTGTTGGATTATCCTTTACAATCTCGGAGTAGGGTTCCTTTTTGTCAATGATCCTCGCTTTCACCCTTGTTTTCCAGGCGGCCAACGCGTCGCTAAACTTGCTCATGGTGTGTTTGTTTATCTTCTTCATTGTCGGGTCCTTATCTGGATCTTTATAATCCTTTTCATTCCGGCCCGGGAATAAGAATATCTGGTGCAGCTTCTTTAGGAGGAAGGGCCTCATATTATCTATCTTCTGTAGTTTCTCATCGTTGATGGTGGCGGTTGTCCGTACGATGCAGCCTATTTGATTGCCGTAGCACGCGCGCGCTTCCTCGGGCGTGTTTGGCTCAAAATTGCCGTCGTCCACCTCCGTGACCACCAGTCTAGTAGTCCTGAGTTGTAAGTGCATCTAGTGCCCCTTAGTGATTTTGGTGTATTGAAGACTTATAGGTTAAGGGACTAATGTGTTTATGAGTGTACACAGGTCTATAAGTCTATGAGGAGTTTGATATTTACAGAGAAATTCGACCCCTAAAAATGAAGTTCTTCGACTGAAGACTTTGGTATTCCGAAGACTTTGAAAGTGAAGAAATTGGTGTGACCTTGAAGACTTGGTATTCATTTGAGGAACATGAAGTGTGAAGACTTTTGTTTTTGTAGTTTCATTTTTCTCTTTCTTGAGTCATCGGAAACACCGTACTGTTAAAGGGGGTCAAGGAAATACTAAGGAAAAATTTCCATGTGATGCTCAACTCAAAATCCTACACCTACCAACCCCTTCGAGTGAAGCCTTTGAAATCTCATACAGATTCACCAATTTCTTCAAAGGATGTGAGACGAAGTTCTTCTAGTCGCTGAGGAATTTGTTCTGACTGAGGAGTTAGGAATTCGCCAGTGCGGATTACCTACACAGTGAGGAACATGATAGCCCTGAGGAATTTGAAAGTCAAATTTCCGACCGTTGCTATGCTGCGCGCCAGCTGTCCCAAAATATCTTATCCACCTAACGATCATATAATTGAAGGGCATTTATGTCTTATCATGTCGGGCTGCTCCCTAGGCTATAAATAGCCGCCCCCTACAACCACTAGCTGGTTGGCTGCTCAGAGAGAACTTGACACTTGTCATTTGAGAGCATCCCATCCTCCGAGGACTTTGAGCGAAAATCATCGAGTGAGGAAAAACGCAAAACCAAACCCCTACAAACCCAAAGTGATTGAGCATTACTGAAGAGATTGATCCTGCGTGGATCCGGCGTTTGTTACCTTTGAAGACTGTGCTTCTTCCAGATGGTTAGGCGTAATGGTCTAGAGCATCCAAGAGGAATTGTGGATCGCCGAGTGACCGAGTCTGTGAAGGTTTGAAAGTCGCCTGAAGACTTACCACGAGTGATTGGACGAGGTCTGTGTGACCTTAGTTCAAGGAGAATACGGTGAGGACTTGGTGTCCTGAGCTGCGTGCTCAGCGACCGGGTGTCCGTACTATGTGTCCTCGAGTTTAAATACTCACCGCCGAACCAGACGCATAACCGAGACAGCAGTTGGAACTGGTCTACCAAACCATTGTCTTCACCAACCTTATCGGTTCTATTTCCTCAACTCTTTCATTTCCTCATTCTTGTGTTGAGTGTTTGTTCATATCTGTGTTTCAAGACTTTGACTGAAGACTTTCTCAATTTCCCCAGTTCAAATTCTTCAGTCTGTTTGTCTTCATCTTGTGTTATCCTGTGATTACACTTTCTGTACTCTGTGCGTGTCTTCATTTCATCATGATGACCATGCACGATTCTGTTATGCTTACTTGAGTACTTATTCCGCAGCAAGTAGTTCTTCGCTAAGGAATTTCCTCACCGCAAATTCCTCGAAAGAATTCATAAAATTGCCTATTCACCCCCTCTAGTCGATATAACGCACTTTCAATTGGTATCAGAGCAAGGTACTCCCTTGTTCTGTGTGATTTTGGTTTAACCACCTGGAGTTTTAGTTATGTCGACCGCAGGTATGAAGAAAGTGACATGCCCTATCTTTGACGGTCATGATTATCCCAAGTGGAAGGCCATGATGAGGAAGCGCCTCATGGCAATGGACAGCGAGTTGTGGACCGTCACTGAGATTGGTCTTACTGATCTATGCAAGACGGCGAATGCAGATGATATTCACAAGTACACTCGACTTGACATCATGGCGAAGGACATCATCTGTTCCTGCCTATCCAGAGATGAATTCAAGCGCATTATGCATCTTTGCAATGCGGTTTATCTGGGACCGAATCTCGACGCCTATGAAGGTCATCGAACCCGTCATGATCCTTGGTTTGAGGACTTCAAGGAATCTCTCAAAACAATGACTTTCGAACCAGAATCATCATCTTCTGCATCATGTCTCATGGCAAAGGGTGACAAGGTAACCGAATGTTCCTCATCCGAGTTTAGTGACGATGAATCTGATGATGATGGATCTGATGATGATATTGAACCTAGTTATACCAAACTTGTTTGCATAGCCACTAAACAACAAACGGCCTTGGAAAAGGTTCAAAACATGCTAGACAAAAGTGATGATATGTTGGGTGAAGAAATGGATCGCACTAAAGCCCTGACTGAAAATCTTCAGAGACTCCAGTCTAGGTTTGACAACCTTCAAGGTCATCATAACACTCTCTTATCTGATCATGAGAAGCTTTCTTATGAATTTCTTCAAAGAAAGCAAGATCTTGAGAAGCTAAGAGTGAGTTATGAAGATCTTCAGAAGGAGCGCGATTCACTACTTGCTCAACAAATCAGCGCTTCTCAGGAAGAATTTGTTCCTCCATGCTTAAAGTGCATTGAACGTGAATCGCTAATTCTTCACCGAATGTTCAAATGCTTCAACTGCTACAAATTCTTCACCTGCCTCTGCTGTCACTAATTCTTCATCTGAGGACATTGCTAGTATCACCGACAATGCAGGGCTGAAGGAATTGTACATGACAGCATGTACAAAAGCCTCAAAGGGCATCGACTCTTTGTGATGTGCTTAAAAGCAGATCCTCGCCAGAAACCCTAGGAAAGAGGGTATTGCCTTTGAGAGGAAACTCAATGCGATGGAACATATTGGAAGCCCGAGCGGTACCCCAAAACCTCATGGGTTCTTCGCAAAGGGACCTCCATTGATCCATCTAACTTATCTGGCTTTACATGTGAATCTCCTCATTCTTCTGATGAGTCATTTGACTCCAACTATAAACTGTTCAAAAATCAGAATGGTGAACTATTTGCTAGATATGTTGGCACTAACTGCAGGAACGGGTCGCCTATGAAGAAAATCTGGGTTCCCAAGAAGTGCCTTGAAAGGCTTCAGGTGAATGTCCTCATGACACCACCTATGAAGAATAGGAACCCCAGATCAAACTCTTCATATGGACCAAATTCTTCATATGGATCCAAGTCCTCTTACGGACCAAATTCCTCAAAAGGATCAAAGTCCTCATATGATTATCATCGTGCTAACAACTCTGTTTCGCAGGGTAGAGCTAAGGGCTATGAATATGCGCATTATTCTTTAAACCATTATGTTCATAAGTCCTCGAAGAATTTCTCTGCTTATTCATATGCTTACCCTAACCCCTCTTATGTGAAACGAACTGGATTGGCTTCTATGCCACCATTCTCATATGGGCCTCGTAGAGTGATGAACTCTTTGCCACCCCTTCAGATGTGGGTGGTGAAGAAAAAGAACTAATCTCTTCTGCAGGGTCAGGTCTCCGGGCGTGCTTTAACGTCTCAAGAATTTCTTGGGGCACGACAAAATTGCCTGAAAGGACGCAGGCTAATCATGAAGAAATGAACTTTCATTTCACACGTCCTCATACTGTTGTATCTGTTTTACTGCTTGATGAAATTCATATGATGAATTTGATATCATATTCTTCACTGATGAAGTATATGAGATCGTAAGTTGCACTAATTCGTCTGCAGGATGATCAACCCAAAGCAAATGAGTGGGTCCTCGATAGTGGATGTACAAATCACATGACTGGTGACAAGAATCTATTGATGGATGCTCCTTATCACCGTCACATCTGAAGCATATCATCTTTGCTGACAAAGGCAAAAGTCAGGTATTGGGTCTAGGTAAGGTTGCGATCTCTAAGGACATACACATGGACAAAGTCATGCTTGTTGAGTCCTTAGGATACAACCTCATGTCAGTCTCAATGCTTTGTGATCTTGATATGGTTGTTGTCTTTGGCAAGTATCGTTGTGTTGTGATTATGGAAGCTAACAATTCCAAAGTCTTGAAGGCTTTAGGAGAGGAGACTTGTATATTGTTGATTTCTCTCAGACCACAACCAGCCGTGTGCCTACTTGCAAAAGCTTCGAAGGCTGGCTATGGCATCGACGACTTGGTCACACAGCATGAGGAATTTGCACACGCTTGCGAAGAAGAAGCATGTCATTGGCATTGAAAATGTCAAATTCCTCAAGGATCACTTGTGTGGAGCCTATGAAGCTGGAAAATGACCAAGACCAAGCATCCAAAAGACTATCATGACCACTAGTCGTCCATTCAATTGCTTCACATGGACCTCTTTGGTCCTAATCATTACTCAGCAAATACTAATGATGCATCTCTATATGGCTTTGTTATTGTTGATGATTACTCTCGTTACACATGGGTACACATTGTTACTTACAAACATGAAGTGCAGGAAGTCTTCAAACGATTTTCCTCGAGGGCTTCAACCAACTTTGGTGTGAAGATCAAGCACATCAGAGTGACAATGGAACCGAGTTCAAGAATTCGGTCTTGATGACTATCTTGATGAACTTGGTATTACTCATGAGTTATCTGCTCCTTATACTCCTCAAAAAAATGGCGTCGTGGAGCGCAAGAACGTAACTCTTGTGGAGATGGCTCGACTATGCTTGATGAATACAAAACGCCTCGTCGTTTTTGGATTGATGCAATTGGTACCGCGTGCCACATCATCAACAAAGTATATCTTCACAAATTCTTCAAGAAGACTGCCTATGAACTCCTCACTGACAAGAAACCCAATGTAAGTTATTTTAAAGTCTTCGGTGCTAAATGTTGGATTAGAGATCCTCATCACAATGCCAAATTTGCACCGAAAGCACATGAAGGTTTTATGCTTGGTTACGGAAAGGACTCGCACACCTACAGAGTCTTCAACATCGCTCTTCACAAGATTGTTGAAACTGTAGATGTGCGGTTCGATGAAACTAGTGGCTCGCAAAGAGAGCACCTACCTTCTGTGATAGATGAACCAGCACCCGAGGAATCTATCAAGTTCAAGGCAACTGAGGATGTCATTCCTACTGAAGAATCTGCTGAAGAATTCATTCCTGAACGCGAAAAACGTCGAGCTGATTCACCTGAAGTGTAGGATCTTGAGAAGAGGTGTCTAGAGGGGGGTGATTAGACACTAAGTACCAAAGTTGCAGTTTTTAACCTTATTAAAGTTTAAGTGGAGTTTAAGCACAAGCTTAACTTTTTCAATACATAACAAGCAAGCATGCAAAGAGTATATGAGCAGCGGAAAGTAAAGCATGCAACTTGCAAGAAAGTAAAGGGAAGGGATTGGAGGATTCAAACGCAATTGGAGACACGGATGTTTTTGGCGTGGTTCCGATAGGTGGTGCTATCATACTTCCACGTTGGTGGAGACTTCAACCCACGTAGGGTAACGGTTGCGCGAGTCCACGGAGGGCTCCACCCATGAAGGGTCCACGAAGTAGCAAGCTTGTCTATCCCACCATGGTCGTCGCCCACGATGGACTTGCCTCACTAGCGGTAGATCTTCATGAAGTAGGCGATCTCCTTGCCCTTACAAACTCCTTGGTTCAACTCCACAATCTTGTCGGAGGCTCCCAAGTGACACCTAGCCAATCTAGGAGACACCACTCTCAAGAAGTAACAAATGGTGTGTTGATGATGAACTCCTTGCTCTTGTGCTTCAAATGATAGTCTCCCCAACACTCAACTCTCTCTCACAGGATTTGGATCTGGTGGAAAGAAGATTTGAGTGGAAAGCAACTTGGGGAAGGCTAGAGATCAAGCTTCATATGGTAGGAATGGAATATCTTGGCCTCAACACATGAGTAGGTAGTTCTCTCTCGAAATAGGATCTTTGGAAGTGTAGGTTCAGTCGATGGCTCTCTCCACGAATGAAGAGGAGGTGGAGGGTATATATAGCCTCCACACAAAATCTAACCGTTACACACAATTTACCAATCTCGGTGGGACCGAATCAACAAACTCGGTCGGACCGATTTTAGTAAACCTAGTGACCGTTAGGGTTTTCGTGGATCGACTTGCATCTCGGTGGGACCGATATGGTTAGGGTTAGGGCATAACTAATCTCGGTGAGACCGATTACACAAACTTCGGTGAGACCGATTTTGGTAATTAGCTAACCAGAGAGTTGGTCAGGCAAACTCGGTTGGACCGATTACTCAAACTCGGTGGGACTGATTTTGGTAATAAGTTAACGAGAAGTTTGCATTGTAATCTCGGTAGTACCGATTCTCAAACTCGGTGAGACCGATTTTGATGATGGACATACACAGAGAGATTACAATCCCATCTCGGTGAGACCGAGATCCCTATCGGTAGAACCGATTTGCCTAGGGTTTGTGGCAGTGGCTAAGACATCCAAACTCGGTGGCGCCGGATAGAAAGAATCGAGCAATGAGTTTGACTTTAGGTTTTAGGACATATGTGTGGAAGTGGGAAGGTAGCTGAGGGTTTTGGAGCATATCACTAAGCACATGAAGCAAGAGGCTCATTAAGCAACACCTCATCCCTCCTTGATAGTATTGGCTTTTCCTATAGACTCAATGTGATCTTGAATCACTAAAATGTAAAATGAAGAGTCTTGAGCTTGAAGCTTTAGCAAATCCTTTGTCCTTAGCATCTTGAAGGAGTTCCCACATCCTTTAGTCCATGCCACTCCATTGTTGAACTTATCTGAAACATACTAGATAAAAGTGTTAGTCCAACAAGAGATATGTTGACATTAATTACCAAAACCACCTAGGGAGCACTTGTGCTTTCAATCTCCCCCTTTTTGGTAATTGATGACAACATACATCAAAGCTTTAGGTAAAGATATAAAGAATAGCAAGTAAAGCTTTGGAAAGACATGTAACAGGCATAGGCTCCCCCTATATGTATGCAATCATGTGAATGTGGAATATAGAAGCATGTGATAGCATAACCATGATAGAGCAGGCAATGTGTTACATGTATCTTGGCCATATGCATCAGAGCAAAGAATATTAAAGAAAATACCTTCATGCCCATGAGTCCTTCTTGCAAACAGTATGTACATCAGCAAGAATTCCTCATACACATGATTGTGATGCATATACTTACCTTATAGTCTTGAGTTGGCTTAGGATGGAATGAACCTGCGTAAACAAGGTTAGATAACACATATGCACCTACTAGCCAGAGCAAACAAAAGAAACCACAAGAATACCAAGACTGGGATGACATGTAAAGAGTGAGTACTAAGTACTACATTGGATTAAACATGTCCCCAAGAGTAAAGATATGCAATGAATTTAGATGATTTCTTTCCCTTAGATGTCTTGCTCCCCCTGAATCTAGCATGGGATACTGGGAGAAGATAGGGAACAGAAAATCAGAGCTGGAAGATATAAATGAACAGAGCTAATGCAAGCTAGTGCAAATAAGCACATATGAACGTGTCTTTCCCCTCAAGAAGACATGTGGCATCTCTCCTTTTGAACACCAAGCATCTGGGATCCTTGAGAAGTACTTTTATCTAGTATTCTCTCCCCCTGGAGATCTCTCTCTCCTCCTGAAGGATCTCTCTAAGTGATAAGCTTTGATGTGATCTCTCTCTCTCTCCCCCTTTGACATCAATTTCCAAGAAGGGCTTGATAAGAAAAAAAATTAGCTCTCTCTCCCCCGCTGGAATTTGTCGTGAATGGGTTTGATCCTTGAGTCACAACCTAAAGCAATGATAAAAATGTGATGCTTGTAGAGGACAAGATTCATTTAGTGGAGCTAGAGCAAAAGAAACATAGAATAAGTGGCAAATTATTTTTCCTGTTGTGAAATTGGTGGCACCAAGTGGTATGCTTCGGTGGTACCGAATGTTTTCGGTTGGACCGAAAATAACAAATCGGTGTAACCGAGTTCATTGCAGAGAAAACACTTGTCACCTCAGCTCTCTTGACTAATAAGATCTCACAAAGATTTGCAAGGAATTTACTAAAAGATTTGCAATGAATTGGAATGCAGAAAACGCAAAGCAAACAGAAAGAAATCTAGATGAAGTTTTTTTTTGAAAGGGGAAAAACATATGCATGGGACAAATGCAAAAACTCAGAAAAGAACACAAGGGAACTTCATCTAGAGATGGTCGGTGACAAAGTCACCTATGTTAGAGTATATTGACTTAGGAGTCAAGTGACATCACTTGATCATAGGTCATACTCATCGTTTAACATCGTCATCATAGTATCCATGTTCAACATCGTCATGTGGTGGATCAAATCCTAGAGAGGGTAATTCATTAGAGTGAGTTTGACAATGATCTTGCTTATGAATTCTTGTAGCTTCGGAAATAATATCACTAATAATTCCAACATCTCCTTTGGCACGCATAAGGTCGGTAAGTTCAAATAGACGATCACCAAACATAGGATCACTAGTATTCATTTTACTCAAAGCAATAGACTTATAGAGAATTTCATCTAGATTTTTCAAGGAATAATTTGGAAAGCGTTCCTCAAGAAATTTCCATATAGTGTAGGCACACTCAAAAGTAGGCAGGATTCTAATCAAGTTTCTAGGCAAGCCTCTAGTGATAAGATTAACAGTTCTAAGATTCCTAGTCATGTCAATAGATTCATCAAGGGTAGGATGCATAGGATCAACATGAGGAGCACAAGGGCTAGCAATGTACTCGTTCAAATGATATTGATTGAAAATTACAAGGATCTCATTTTTTCACTCATGAAAATACTCTCCATCAAGAATAGGCACTCTATGACTAAGACTCCCCGAAGTAGACTCATATATCTTCCTCCAATGGTGATTAAACCAATGTAATGGATACAAATGCTCTGATACCACTTGTAGGATCTTGAGAAGAGGTGTCTAGAGGGGGGCTGATTAGACACTAAGTACCAAAGTTGCAGTTTTTAACCTTATTAAAGTTTAAGTGGAGTTTAGGCACAAGTTTAACTTTTTCAATACATAACAAGCAAGCATGCAAAGAGTATATGAGCAGCGGAAAGTAAAGCATGCAACTTGCAAGAAAGTAAAGGGAAGGGATTGGAGGATTCAAACGCAATTGGAGACACGGATGTTTTTGGCGTGGTTCCGATAGGTGGTGCTATCGTACTTCCACGTTGGTGGAGACTTCAACCCACGTAGGTAAGCAGCCTTGTGAGTCCACGGAGGCTCCACCCACGAAGGGTCCACGAGTAGCAACCTTGTCTATCCCACCATGGCCGTCGCCCACGAAGGACTTGCCTCACTAGCGGTAGATCTTCATGAAGTAGGCGATCTCCTTGCCCTTACAAACTCCTTGGTTCAACTCCACAATCTTGTCGGAGGCTCCCAAGTGACACCTAGCCAATCTAGGAGACACCACTCTCCAAGAAGTAACAAATGGTGTGTTGATGATGAACTCCTTGCTCTTGTGCTTCAAATGATAGTCTCCCCAACACTCAACTCTCTCTCATAGGATTTGGATCTGGTGGAAAGAAGATTTGAGTGGAAAGTAACTTGGGGAAGGCTAGAGGTCAAGATTCATATGGTAGGAATGGAATATCTTGGCCCCAACACATGAGTAGGTAGTTCTCTCTCGGAAATAGGATGCTGGAAGTGTAGGTTCAGTCTGATGGCTCTCTCCACGAATGAAGAGGAGGTGGAGGGGCATATATAGCCTCCACACAAAATCTAACCGTTACACACAATTTACCAATCTCAGTGGGACCGAATCAACAAACTCGGTCAGACCGATTTTAGTAAACCTAGTGACCGTTAGGGTTTTCGTGGGGGCGACTTGCATCTCGGTGGGACCGATATGGTTAGGGTTAGGGCATAAGGTAATCTCGGTGAGACCGATTACACAAACTTCGGTGAGACCGATTTTGGTAATTAGCTAACCGGAGAGTTGGTCGAGCAAACTCGGTTGGACCGATTACTCAAACTCGGTGGGACCGATTTTGGTAATAAGTTAACGAGAAGTTTGCATTGTAATCTCGGTAGTACCGATTCTCAAACTCGGTGAGACCGATTTTGATGATGGACATACAGAGAGATTACAATCCCATCTCGGTGAGACCGAGATCCCTATCGATAGAACCGATTTGCCTAGGGTTTGTGGCGTTGGCTAAGACATCCAAACTCGGTGGCGCGGATAGAAAGAATCGGTGGGGCGAGTTTGACTTTAGGTTTTAGGACATATGTGTGGAAGTGGAAAGTAGTGAGGGTTTTGGAGCATATCACTAAGCACATGAAGCAAGAGGCTCATTAAGCAACACCTCATCCCTCCTTGATAGTATTGGCTTTTCCTATAGACTCGATGTGATCTTGGATCACTAAAATGTAAAATGAAGAGTCTTGAGCTTGAAGCTTTAGCAAATCCTTTGTCCTTAGCATCTTGAAGGAGTTCCCACATCCTTTAGTCCATGCCACTCCATTGTTGAACTTATCTGAAACGTACTAGATAAAAGTGTTAGTCCAACAAGAGATGTGTGGACATTAATTACCAAAACCAACTAGGGAGCACTTGTGCTTTCATGAAGATAATGCTGAAGAAAATGGTGCTGAAGAAAATGCTGATCAAATTCCTCGACGACAACCAGCTCATCCTCGCGTTGCAAAAGAAGTGCAAGTTGAAAAGATCATCGATGACATTGAAGCACCAAGTCCTCTCACACGCTCAAAAGCTTCACATTTATCTAACTTTTGTGGGCACTATGCTTTTGTCTCTATCACAGAGCCCACTAAGGTAGATGAAGCATTTCGAGCTGAGTGGATTCAGGTCATGCAAGAAGAATTACATCGATTCGAGATCAACAATGTCTGGGAACTGGTCAAACGCCCAGATCCTCGCAAGCATAATATCATTGGCACAAAGTGGATCTACTGCAACAAGAAATATGCAAATGGCCTTGTGGTGAGGAATAAGGCACGACTTGTAGCTCAAGGCTACACACAGGTTGAAGGAATTGATTTCGATGAAACTTTTGCACCTGTTGCTAGACTTGAGGCTATTCGCATATTGCTTGCTTATGCTAACCATCATAATATCAATTTATATCAAATGGATGTGAAAAGTGCATTCCTCAATGGTAAGCTTGAGGAAGAAGTATATGTTGCTCAACCCCTAGGTTTTGAAGATCCAAAGAATCCTGATAAAGTCTTCAGACTCAACAAGGCCCTCTATGGCCTCAAGCAGGCCCTCGAGTGGTATGATACTTTGAAGGAATTCTTCGTGAAGAATGGCTTCACACCGGTTCACTCGACCCTACTCTCTTTACTAAATCTTATGATGGTGAACTGTTTGTGTGCCAAATATCGTTGATGATATTATCTTTGGCTGTCTTGACCAACGTTATAGTGATGAATTTGCCTATATGATGAGTGAAGAATATCAAATGTCTATGATGGGAGAGTTGAAATTCTTCTTAGGTCTTCAAATTAAATCAACAACACAATGGCATATTCATATCTTAGGAGAAATACCTCAAAGATGTTATGAGGAAATTCGGCATGCAAGATTGCAAAGGAGTCAAAATTCCTATGCCCACAAATGGCCATCTATGCACTGATGAAAATGGTATTGACTTGATCACAAGGTATACGGTCCATGATTGGTTCTTTATTGTACTTATGTGCATCTAGGCGGATATAATGCTTAGTGTTTGCATGTGTGCCTGATTTCAAGCTACACAAGGAATCACACCATAAGGCTGTGAAGCATATTCTTGATATCTAGCTCACACACCAACACTAGGATTATGGTACCCCAAGGGCTCTACTTTTGATCTCATTGGATATTCGACTCGACTATCTTTGGTGATCGTGTGGACCGCAAGTCAACATCTGGTACTTGTCATTTCCTCGGACGATCTTTGGTCCATTGGTCCTCGAAGAAGCGTAACTGCGTATCACCGCTCTCATCGCGAAGCTGAATACATTGCTGCTGGTTCTTGCTGTGCTCAATTGCTGTGGATGAAGCAAACTCTCAAGGACTACGGCATCAACGTGAAGAATGTGCCTCTCTACTGTGACAATGAGAGTGCCATCAAGATTGCTCACAACCCAGTTCAGCACTCGAAGACAAAGCACATTCATATTCGTCATCATTTTCTTCGTGATCATGTGTTGAAGGGCGACATCTCCATCAATCATGTGAAGACTGAAGAACAGCTAGCCGATATCTTCACAAAGCCCTCGGATGAGAATATATTTAGCAAGTTGCGGTGTGAGCTAAATATCTTAGAATCTTCGAATGTTCTTTGAAAAGGACACTCATTGTAACACTTATGCAAAATTGATGACTTAGATGTGCAACACATGAAGAAACGTTTTTCTTCAAATCAATGAAGAATAACACTCTAAGTGTGAAGAAATTAATGAAGAATTTGATTCTTAGAACCCTACGACAATTGTACGCGGTGTCTGAAATCATCATTCTTATACGGTGGGTCACGCCACCACCAAAGTTGAAAATCTTCAATTTGAGTTTTTCCTCAGTTTTGAAATTCTTCAGTTTTTCAAATTCTTCAACTTTGCAAAATCTTCACTGTTTTCGTCGTTTTTCTTCATTGGCTATATATATATGGGTTTATGTCCTCTACAGCATTCACTTATGGCTATTTCTTCAAGTTGTTTTTTCTGCTAAGTGAATGTGATCGGACCCTTCCCCCTCTATGCTATACTCAACCCAATCTATTCACAAATTCTTCATGTGCGTTCTATTTGAAACTCGTTCAAAATCTTCACTGTGTCCTTGTCAGCTGAAGAAATTGCGAACGGAACTTTTAACTTATCTTATCCAAATTTTCGGCTTTGCCGCTCAAACCGTTCCGCTTCCCACGATAGACTTATCTATTCACCCACGATCTAACACGATCTCCACTTTTCAGTACGTGGGTGACACATGTCAAGCGAATGAGAAGGGTCAGGGGCACGTTCGTCCAAAATCTTCGGGCGAACAGTTTTTCACCGTGGCTATATATACCCCCTCTCTCCTTCCTCACTTCCTTTACTCCGCTTGACCGCTCTCTCTCTCGCTCGAGCTTATCAAACCCTAGCGCCGCCGCTACTCCATCGTCGCCGGTGAGGAAGAGCTTCACTGCCTCGACCTTGTTGTCGTCGTACTCGCGCCGGCCGCGGAAATCTTCACTCCGCCGCCGCCATAGCTGTCTTCCTCCGCCGAGTTAGGGCGTGGAAGATCTGAACTAACGAACTTCCAATCTACACCTCTCAGTTCGTCGTGTTCTTCACTTCGGGTAATTAGAAGTTACTTTTATTGCTTGCTTTGATTCTCAAGACTTCCTGAAAATCTTCAAAGGTGTTTATTCTTCAAAATCTTCACACTTATGACCACCTCTCAAGTAATATGCTCTTGATTCGTTTCCCTAAGCATCTTTTTCTTCAAGATTCCTCAATTGTGTGGATTTTCGATCTATACAACTCTGGAACCTAAGACAAAGAACGCTTAGTGAAATTCTTCAAGGCTCATCTGGTCAAATTCCTCAAACTTGTTCTTTTTGAAAAACCTTCTGAGAACATATGACCTCTCCAAATTCCTCGCAACTATACTCATTTCACGGTACTCATGTCCGCCTTGAATCACTAGGTTCTCATCAACTTAACTCATTTGCAGCGTTCCTCGAAGAAAGTTACATACTTCTTCAGAGAATTCGATTGTTCAAATTCCTCATCCGAAGACTATGGCTGACGGTAAGAAGCCCCAGAAAGGAGGAAAGAGGCCTGAGATCATGACTGCTTTTGAAATACCTGAGGACATATATGCTGACTATTGCACACCTGATGAGGCCAAGTTCGGAAAGGAGAACAAAAATCAGCGCAAGGTGCGCATACAGAGGATTGAAAGGAGATGGGCAAGAGAATGGAGGGAGTAGAGGTATGTTACTCCAAAGTACATGAAGAAATTCGCATTGAATCCTCCATGCCCAAGAGCTCCATTGGCACCTGGCCAAGAAGCTGACCCCACCAGCATCAAGCGTGGTGAGGATTTTACTGAAGAATGGGCCAAGCGCCAAGCCAAGTTGGCGAGACAAGCCAAAGATGCAGTGAGGAAATTCAATGAAGACTCACATCTGCTGCTGCCACCGAGGCCCTGTCAAGCCTAGAAAATCAATGGCAAAGAAGCCAGCGCACAAGCCAAGTGCTTCACCAGCAAAGCCCTCACGGCCAAAATCCTCAAAGAATGCCCTCACGGCCAGATTCTTCAATGCCCTCACGTCCAGTCCCTCATGCTGCTCCTGCTCCTCCCAAATCCTCAGCTCCTCCTCCAAAGTCCTCAGCTGCGCCTCCAAAGTCCTTAGCACCTGTGCATCTGGCCACGTGCCAAAGGACTGCAGGCATCTCTATTGCCTCTGGTGTCTCAGCAAGTTCCTCTGCTGCACCAAATTCTTCAACTGGCCCTACTCTGCTGAAGAAAAAGGCAACGGCTGGTCGAGGTCCTCGGCCGAGTCCAAAGAAGAAACAGGTTGCCTTCCAAGTGTCATCTGACGATGAAGCTGATGATGATGAACTTGCAGAAATCATCAGAGACAGGCAAGAGAGGGCCGCTAGAGCCAAAGGCACACCTGTGCCACTACTTTTGGATCCAAGGGCGATCCTCGAGTACATTGATCTCTGGCACAAAGATCCAGACACCCCTATGCCTGATTTTCATTTGACTCCTGGCCAAAGTCACATGCTGACCCATTTCATCTCTGAAGAGAAATGGAAATTTGAGAAGGCTAGGCAGATCAAGAAGGCTCAGTTCAGGAAAGAGAAGTTCCTGAGGAAAAACGTTGTCAGAATGACACCTGATGATCTCCTCAAAATCCAGTCCGAGATCAAAGCCCTCAACGATGACTTTGATGCCTACTATGCCGATTGGCAAGGAGCCAAAGTAAGATTTGTAAACCTGACCAAGAAGTTCACAAATGTTGCAGCACCAACGCAACAACAAGTTCCTCAGGCTGGAGCCTCTGCTCAGCCTACTCAAGTACATGCCAAAGACGGCGATGATTTTCAACTTCTTGAAGACAATGCTAGTTCGGTGTGATGACTCCATTCCACCCGGCGAAGAAATTGCCGTGGCATCCACTAGTGGTACGCTGAAGAAACTGAAGAAGTCGAGGCAATCGCATCGAGTTATGCCTAAGGAAATTCAAATAGATTCCTCGGCTCCTCCGGCGCCTACACCAACTCCTATCCTTCCATCGCATCGATGTGAAGAAGACCAAGGCTGCAGAGCGAGCTGCGATGAAGAAAAGGAAAGCATCAATCGCTTCATAATCTTGACTCAAAGAAGATGAAGCCTATGACAAGCTCTTTTGAAAATCCGATTGATCTTGTTCGATTTCCTCCATACCATCAAAGGACCTTGTTCCTTTTGGTGAAGAATATGAGATCCCTAGCGGATCGATGAAGAAAATCATTCTGCTGCTTCATCAGAGCAGATTGATGAAGAAATTGAAGTGGATGCGATCCCTTCAACACCAATCATTTCCTCGCCAATGCCTCATTTCACAGCTGAAGAGGCCGGCATTGAAGAAATTGAAGAAGATGTGGACATTGGAAGCACAACGCCGGTGATGAGCGATGACTTTTGGGACGATCGATCCAAATTCTCCACTCTTCACCCCAATACAACAAATTCCTCGGTCCCCGCACCAACAGTTCAAATGGGTTACGAAGAAACTCATCCCACCTCGTCCGTGCATGAAGAAATTCCAGCCACTAGTCTTTGAAGAACCTGCTTCTTGCTACTCCTTTGAACACGCATGCGCATATGAAGAGGAACTGAAAATCCTCACTGAAGAACACGAGATTGCGATTCACGAGGTAGTGATGCAAATCATCGACACTCCTCTGCCAAAGCCAAAGGATCCATTCTCGCGCAAGCAAAAGTTCAAGGTGAAGACTTCTTTCGCGAGCATGTTTTCTTCATCGATTACAATCCTTATGATTACGCTCGCATAAGGAAGAGGCGTTTCGGACTGCTAGTCAAGCCAATTTCTATTCCTCTGTGCTATTCAACAAAAACAAAGTCTTCGATCATGCACACATTCCTCACGTGGACATGGAATCTCTGCCAGCTTGAGCCGGTCCTCGGTGTTCTTCACGATCTTTGGTTTGCTGAATTTCTGCTTGACATCTGTGATTGGAATGAAGAACTCATTCTTCAATTCTATGTGACGCTGCACATCACCGGAGATTACGAAGATGTGAACTCATGGGTGCTGGACTGGATGACGAAAATACTCACTACAAGGCACCAAAGAACTAAATTGCTTCGTGCCCTCCCACTCGATCCTCCCTTGACGGTGCTCATTGCATCTACAATGAACTGAGCTTACAAATCATTACATGCAAGTCTTGATGAAGCCTTTGAAGCTGTGGCAGGCCCTCGAACCAAATTCCTCATCAAGGAATTACTATATGTGCCTCGGACTGTTTATCGCATTCTGACGAAGACAATGAGTCCTATCAAAGGCCACGACTCAAATGATGAAGAAGTCGTTGGCATCATGAAGAATATGCTTTTCAATATCATTCATGGCGTTCCGTCAACTTCCATGATTTCTTCATGAGGACTCGGCAAACATTGCTATGTCACCTTTTGAGTGAAACCCTATGCACCATGGATTATGAGGTTCATCGGGACAAGGTCTTCACTCAATTACAAGGCGATACTCGAACCACTGCAGCTACTTGCCTCCAATTGAAGTCCTCAAGCGGACATTTTCCTCGGTGATGACAAAGGCAAGGCAACTGCTGTGATAGATGAAGGCATTCGTCCATTGGATGGTCAATTTCGCAAGGCTGCATCCTACTCCACCAATGATGACTCGCCACACATGAATCTGCCGCCAACAACTCGCCAAGCAAAATCCTCAAGCCACAAAGACCGTGGTGATGACTGATCGTGAGTTACTCCTCAGTCTTCATCAGAAAGTTGATCGCAATCATAAATGGGTCAAGCGTTAGTTTGGTTCAATTCTTCACAACATGACCTCAACACACAATGCAGTGAAGAAAAACCAATACTACCTCCATGAAACCTTCAACCGTACCTGGGTTGTTCTATCTCATGTCTACAGCGCAGAAGATCTGAAGAAAATGGGTCTTAAGGAAGAATTTGACTGGTCTGCACCTCCGCCGAAGAAATTCAAGAAGGTCAAGGTTCCTTCATTGGTGGCCAGCTCCTATTCTTCATCACGCGACACTGATGAAAATCAAGACTTGGACGACACTGCGGCAGGCCCTACTACAACAACCGACCGCGACAACGCTGGCGCTCCTTCATCAACTTGATATTCTTCAGGGGCGTTAGTCCTCAGTTTCGATCATTTTGGTCATTCGATGACAAAGGGGGAGAAATTTGAGTTAATCTTCAAGCGGGTCTATTATATGGGCATTTTTTTTCTAAGTTACAACTCTCGTTCTTCTGAAACTTTTATTGGATCAAGTTGTAATCTTAAACCCGATGGTGCTCTGATACTTTTGATGTGTTCCTCTGCATGCTTATTCTTTGTTTTATGTTAATACACACATGCTGAATTACATCAGTCACCATATTCATCATGCATTTCCAATTCTTCATACTATATGTCAAATGCGTGTATGAATTACAAGATATAGGGGGAGATCTCCATGATTCAACTCTTCAAATGTGCATTGCCTCAAAAGCAAATTCCTCACTATGCACATCTTCAGGGGGAGTTCTTCTATATCTTGCAATCAAATTCCTAAATATCAGTATTTACACTTCATATGTTTATCCCCGTTGAAAACTTAACCTATATTATCATCAATCACCAAAAAGGGGGAGATTGTAAGTGCATCTAGTGCCCCTTAGTGATTTTGGTGTATTAAAGACTTATAGGTTAAGGGACTAATGTGTTTATGAGTGTACACAAGTCTATAAGTCTATGAGGAGTTTGATATTTACAGAGAAAGTCGACCCCTAAAAATGAAGTTCTTCGACTGAAGACTTTGAAAGTGAAGAAATTGGTGTGACCTTGAAGACTTGGTATTCATTTGAGGAACATGAAGCGCGAAGACTTTTGTTTTTGTAGTTTCGTTTTTCTCTTTCCTGAGTCATAGGAAACACCGTATTGTTAAAGGGGTCGAGGAAATACTAAGAAAAAATTTCCATATGATGCTCAACTCAAAATCCTACACCTACCAACCCCTTGAGTGAAGCCTTTGGAAATCTCATACGATTCAGTCAATTTCTTGATGTGAGACGAAGTTCTTACAGTCACCGAGAATTTGTTCGACCGAGGAGTTAGGAATTCGCCAGAGGCAGATTACCTACAGTGAGGAACATGATAGCCCCGAGGAATTTGAAAGTCAAATTTCGACCGTTCTGTCTTGTTGTCTTCTTGCCACCTGTCCCAAAATATCTTATCCACCTAACGGTCATATCATTGAAGGGCATTTATGTCTTATCATGTCGGGCTGCTCCCTAGGCTATAAATAGCCGCCCCTACAACCACTAGCTGGTTGGCTGCTCGAGAGAGAACTTGACACTTGTCATTTGAGAGCATCCCATCCTCAGGGACTTTGAGCAAAAATCATCGAGTGAGGAAAACCCAAAACCAAACCCCTACAAACCCAAAGTGATTGAGCATCATCAAGAGATTGATCCTGCGTGGATCCGGCGCTTGTTACCTTTGAAGATCGTGCTTCTTCCAGACGGTTAGGCGTCATGGTCTAGAGCATTCAAGAGGAATTGTGGATCACCGAGTGACCGAATCTGTGAAGGTTTGGAAGTCGCTGAAGACTTACCACGAGTGATTGGACGAGTCATGTGACCTTAGTTCAAGGAGAATACGGTGAGGACTTGGTGTCTGAGCTGCGTGCTCAGGGCCGATGGGTGTCCGGGGCTGTGTGTCCTCGAGTTTAAATACTCGGCCGCTCCAACCAGACGTACAAGCGAGACAACAGTTGGAACTGGTCTACCAAATCATTGTCTTCACCAACCTTCTTGGTTCTATTTCCTCAACTCTTTCATTTCCTCATTCTTGTGTTGAGTGTTTGTTCATATCTGTGTTTGAAGACTTTGGTGAAGACTTTCTCAATTTCCTCGGTTCAAATTCTTGATCTGTTTGTCTTCATCTTGTGTTATCATATGATTACGCTTTACGTACTCTGTGCGTGTCTTCATTTCATCATGATGACCATGCACGTGATACTGTTATGCTTACTTGAGTACTTATTCCGCTGCAAGGAGTTCTTCGCTAAGGAATTTCCTCACCGCAAATTCCTCGGTGAAGAATTCATAAAATCGCCTATTCACCCCCCCTCTATTCGATATAACGCACTTTCATGAGTTTGTTAGGAAGTCGTTGCCTCTTTGCTTTCGGTTCTACACAGGCTCCGCTCCCCGAGGCAACGCCGGTCTTAGTCTCGATGCGGTCTCGATGCGGTCGAGTCTCAGCCTTGATCTCGATCTCGGCCACAGTCTCGATCTCAAGACCGGCCTGCGTGTCGGTCTCAGTCCCCGTTGCAACCGGTGGGCCCAGCAACAACATCGGTTGATCGTCGGCAAGGCTCAAAAATTCGCCTGCCGCCAGGTAGACGTCATCGCAATAACCAGAACCCTGTCCTTCATCGTTGCTAGCCATGTGTTCCTACGATTAAATCTAGTCAATTAATTCTAGACCTAATAAAATGAATAATGACATAAAAAAGGCCTATGTTTTGTAGGAACGTTGACTCCTTCCCAGTGCGGCAAATCCCGGGCACTCGATATGTCCTAGTTTGTAGCACAAGTCATGCCGTATTTCACGAAAAAATTCGGCATGACCTCTGCTAAAAAGTGGACAAATCGAGAACCTAAAATTTGCCGAAACGAAAATGAATCAACATTCCGGCGAAACATAGGCCACTCAGCTTCATTCCTTGGAAACAGTGTTCAAATATCCATCTTCGACATCAAAACACATGTCCAAATATACACGAGCAACCACATGTCCAAATTTCACAAGCTAATTCAAAAACAAAGTGCAGAAGAAAATTCATTTAACTACTAATAGAACAAAATTCAGTTAACTTTAGTGCTCTATAATGATGAAAGGAAAAAAATCCAGTTAACTACTAATTTCATTCATTTAGGTTATTCATTTAACTTCACTTAATTAACCTACTGTACCACTACTACTAGTAGCAGTACTAACCTAATTAACCTAGCAAAACTCTACTGCCCTAACTAAAAAACATCTAATTAACACTAGTACCACTACTGCCCTAACCTAATTAACATCTACTAGTATCACTATATACTACAAGCAGCATCTACCCTAATTAAACCCTACTGCCCTAACTAACTTTTGTTGTAAACCAAAATTTTTGCTCTAACATCTACTACTTAACATCTTTTGCTCTAAACTAATTTTTTGCTATAAACTAACTTTTGCTCTAAAATGCAGAGAGAGAGAGGTGGGGGAGGGTGGGGGCGTCTGAGAGGGAGAGACGATGGCGAGGAGGTGCTCGGCGGAGGCGGGAGAGCGAAGAGGCGGGCTCGGGCACGAACAGCGGCGATCTGGCGGGTGAGGTCGAGCGGCCTCGGGGCGGCGTGTGAGGTTGAGGCGGCCTCGGGCGGCGGCGTTGAGGATGACGGCGGCCTTGGGGGGAGACGGTGAGGTTGCGGACGTCCACGCCGGCAGGAGACGGCGGCAAAGTGGGGCGATGGCGAATTAGGGAGACGACGGCGAGGGCGAGGGGTTTGGGGGAGAAGTGGTGGCCGGGGGAAGGAAAACCGCTGTTTAAGTGAAACGTAACGGTAGCGCGTTCCTGAAAACGCGCTATAGCTAAGTTAGCTACAACGCGTTTCCTCAACGCGCTACTGCTATTTCTTTCTCCTTTTTTCCCTTTTTTCATTTATTTTTCTTTACATTTTATTTTTTTCCTTTCTACTTTTTCTTTTTCTTTCATTTTCATTTACTTTTCTACTTGTTTTTCATTTTATTTTATTTTGTTAGCAGTAGCGCCTTACACATAAACGCGCTGCTACAACATAATTAGCGGCAGCGCTGTTTCTAAGATCGGCTTAGTGGTGGGAATTTTTGTAGTAGCGCTTTTACAAAGGGACGCGCTACTGCTATATGTGTATCTGCAGCGCGGTTATTTCGCACGCGCTACTGCTGTCTAGCAGTAGCGCCTTTTTTTAATACGCGCTACTGCTAAAGTTCTGTATATAGGCTTTTCCCTAGTAGTGTCGTGTTATTTTACTACGGACTCTTGAATAGATCGACCAAAAAGGATAACTTTGAGGTGGTTTCGTACCCTACCATAATCTCTTCGTTTGTTCTCCGCTATTAGTAACTTTGAAGTGACTCTTTGTTGCATGTTGAGGGATAATTATATAATCCAACTATGTTATTATTATTGAGAGAACTTGTACTAGTGAAAGTATGAACCATAGGCCTTGTTTCCTAGCATTGCAATAACGTTTACACTCACTTTTATTATTAGTTACCTTGTTGTTTTTATATTTTCAGATTCCAAAACCTATATCTACCATCCATATTGCACTTCAATCACCATCTCTTCGCTGAACTAGCGCACCTATACAATTTACCATTGTATTGGGTGTGTTGGGGACACAAGAGACTCTTTGTTATTTGGTTGCAGGGTTGCTTGAGAGAGACCATCTTCATCCTACGTCTTCCATGGATTGATAAATCTTAGGTCATCCACTTGAGAGAAATTTGCTACTGTCCTATAAACCTCTACACTTGGAGGTCCAACAACGTCTACAAGAAGAAGGTTGCGTAGTAGACATCATCACACATGTACTAAGTTTCCGGTTAATACAATTCTAGCATGAATAAACATTTATCATGAAATAAGGAAATAAATGATAACTTTATTATTGCCTTTAGGGCATATTTCCTTCAGTCTCCCACTTGCACTAGAGTAAATAATCTAGTTCACATCGCCATGTGATTTAACACCAATAGCTCATATCACCATGTGATTAACACCCATAGTTCACATCGCCATGTGACCAACACTCAAAATGTTTACTAGAGTCAGTAATCTTAGTTCACATCGCCATGTGATTAACACCCAAAGAGTACTAAGGTGTGATCATGTTTTGCTTGTGAGAGAAGTTTAGTCAACGGGTCTGCCATATTCAGATCCGTGTGTATTTTGCAAATTTCTATGTCAACAATGCTCTGCACGGAGCTACTCTATCTAATTTCTCCCACTTTCAATATGATCCAGATTGAGACTTAGAGTCATCTGGATCAGTGTCAAAACTTGCATCGACGTAACCCTTTACGGTGAACCTTTTGTCATCTCCATAATCGAGAAACATATCACTATTGTACTCCCTTGCCAAACTCAGTGTAGGGCATACAATAGATCTTGTACAAAGCATGACATACTTTATAGAATCTATGTCTGAGGCATAGAGAATGCCTTTCATTCTCTTTCTATCTTCTACTGTGGTCGAGTTTTGAGTTTTACTCAATTTCACACCTTGCAATACAGGCAAGAACTCCTGAGGCATAGGGCATGGATATTATAATTCGAGTTCCGTAGTTTTACCACGTGCCCTTCATTTAAATTCGAATTTGAATTTTACTCCATCGGTAGCCCCTCCCCTCCCCTAGAAAAGCACTCCGTTTACAGAAACGCACCCCGGTTTGGAAAGTAATTACCTGCGGCTGCCACCGCGTGCCCCCCAAACCCCCGGCCGCCCGCAGCCGCAGGGTTCTCCTCATCACTCCCCCGAAGCGTTGCGCTGCGGCTAGGCTCTCTCTCCCCCGTGCGCGACAAGCGGCTAGGGTTTCGCCCTCCCACCCCCGCTCCGCCGTCGCCTCCCACCCCCGCTCCGCCGTCGCCTCCCACCCCCGCTCCGCCGTCGCCTCCCACCCCCGCTCCGCCGTCGCCTCCCACCCCCGCCGTCGCAGCCCTCGCCTCCGCCTCCCGCATACCATCCCCGCCTCCGTTCCTCGCCCCTCCGCCAGCCGCGTCCTTCGCGGCCGGCACTTCCACCGAGCTCCCGCGCCAGCAGATCGACGCCGCCGGGCCCGTCCGCCCCGTCTCGCCGCCGCCCAGCTCGTCCCCGGCCTCCAGCTCGCCTCCGCCCAGGTTTGACCTCCACCTCCACCTCGCCGCCGGCTACCTTCCGGATAAGCTTTAGCTCGGAGGAAGTGACCCATAGATTGGTCCCCTACAGATAGGAGGCCCTGGGCGGCCCCCCGGCTGGGATTCGCCTCGTTCGATTCCGAGTAGTGCGCTAGTTGTTGCGCCGAAGCAATGCTCTGGCTGACCTGCTGCTAATTGCTCTTCCTGACACACAAAACGTGTGCAGTTCGTAACGGCCAATGATTTCTAATTGTATTTAGGGTACGCTGTTTCAAATTCGAATTGCTGGATGATTAGGGATGCTCAAATTTACTCCAAATAGAAGAATGGCGGGAAGGGGTGGGGCTAACCCCTATTTTGGTAAAGGAAGGAGTGCCTGGAGCGTTGGAATATGTTAAATTGATAAGCACCTGTGTTTCCTGGAATGCAGACTCCAGGAGTTTTGCGTCTCTCTGGGACTAAACTTCATGTTTCCGTAAGATTAGCGCATACAGAGAGTTCATGGGCACACAGACTGCTGAATTTGAATACCGTCATTGTAATCAACTTTATGTAGCAAATTTAACTGTCTCTGTTATGTTACCCTGCAACACCCTCATTGCTGTCATGTTACCTTGCAGAGTCCTCTAGTTTTAGTCCCGACGTCTCTTCATAGTGATTTGACCGGCAGAGATTTGAGCTGGGCTTTACTATACTTCTGGTAGCTTATTCTCTTCAGCAATTTTCATCAGGTCTGTACTCTGAGGGTTACTTTCATTTGCGTTGAAAGCTCTGCGGGTCACTTTGACGGAGTTTGTGCAATTACCTTGAACCGACTTGGCGGAAGTGTGCTTGTGAGGTCTTTTGTTTCTTTTGTCATATACGAGCCAACTGGGGGCAAGAAGTCTTCTTGACTGAGGGATGCCGACAAGAAAAAAAGGACCTGCAAGAAATGCAACTGCTGAGCATGTTAATACGAAAACTAGTAGACAACCTGGAAGATCCACTCAGTTGGCAGCTCCTGATAAGAAAGTCAATGATCTAATTACTTCTTCCTCCAAAAAGCAGAAACCTGGTAAAGTTCCCCCACCGCATCCCCCCTCTTACTGTTCTGTGTTATGGTGCAACTTCATCTCTAGTACAGTATCCCATCATATGATATAGTTGATAGAAAATTGGACAGAGGGGCAAAGATAAAATATATTTATGGTCACTATCCATCTTGTCATATACTGCCATTTGTCAGTTCTCTTGTTGTCCAAACTATTTTTTTTTATGTATAAGTATCTTTGACACACCATCTTATGCACAGTAATTCAGTTTAGTGAAGCAAGATTTATCTCTAACTTTCTTGAGCATGAAAAGATAATATACCCCTTAGCAAGCTAACTTCTTTGTTGAACCTGATGACTTCACTTCACTTTTGGCAAATGTTCTTTGTGTGATTATTCCTTCAATTTGCTGGAGTTGGTTTGGGAGAATGTAATATTATGAACTTTTAGGAAGTTGGCTACCTGGTATCTAGTGGAGGTATTCTAGTTTTGCGCTAACATTGCTCTAATTGTTGACTCCGCAGCCGAAGACCCTCTGAAGAAGAACCAAGTTCTCAGTGGTGGAAGAAAATTAACATCTCTATGTGATTCTGATACTGAAAATGGAGTTGCTGATGTGCCAAGTAGTAGTATGCTTGATCACAAGGTATGGCTCATTCTGGTTTAAGTGAGTTATATATACGATCTGGCTTTGCCTACCGTTGTTATCATGCAGTGCAGTCCAGCAAAGATGATGAAATGAGCCGAAAACTGAATACCGTCTCTTTTAAATTTTCTTTTTCTGCACAGCAACATTTTGGGATGTAAAAACAAAATATTTAAGTCCTTAATAAGCTATACCTGAGATATGTGTATGCTGTAGGTCTATTTTTCTCATCTGCAAGACTACAACTATGAACCTCATTGAGCAGCAATCAATTTAATCCTGTCTCTGTTCTTTACTTTACATTCTTATACATCTATTTGGTCTTCTTTTTTGCTAGCTGTCTCATGGAAATGATGACGAACCATGTGAGAACATATTTTCTCAACCATTCCACCATCATAATGAAGACGGCAGTGATGGCTTGAGCAAAGGTACACACAATTAGGACATTGAGATTCCCTCTAAACGATGCTGTTTGAATATTTTGCCATCTTATGATGTATCAGTGTGCTACATTAATGCATAAGCAGTTAGTATCTAGTAACTTGGCTGGTATGCCTTCTTATTTTCCTCTATGTCTTGCGTATCTATAAGGTATATATGCGCATAGCACCACATCCTTTCCCTAATTTATAAATGTATAGGTCAATATGTACTTAGATCTGTCCCATAGTCAATGTAACCTCACCTTTGTGGAATATTTGATTTATATTAATATTATCAAGCTCTTTTATGAAGCAGATATGTGATTCCTGACACTCCTTTATGAGTCGTAACAAGTAAAACTTTCAAAGTCCTCACTGTATTTGCTTTGCCTTTCCCTGACTAATCTAGACTGCATGCAATTTTTCTGTCTTATTTGTCTTATTTTATGGCTGCAGTGGTATTTTAAGAACTTGGTAGATAAAAAATTAAAGTATGCCCTCCGGTCCATATTAATTGTCGCAGGATTGTACTAAATCTGCGACAATTAATATGGATCGGAGGGAGTATGCAAATTAGTTATTTTTTTATTTGCATCCTGTACTGTGAAAAATGTGATTATTTATGCCAACACAACACTGTGTAATTCATGTACATTAGCAATTTTCAGATCTGTGTTTGAATTTTCACATCCATGCATATAATCAATAATAAGTATTCCTTTGTAAGTGGCTTGACACTCTTATTGCAGTTCCTGTGCAATCAACATGTGGTAATACAAAGCGGCATGAGCGATGAGTACAGTGAATTGGGTAGTCTTTCTCCCGAAGTGTCTGCTATATATCTTGCAATGCAGCACTCTAAGCTGGAGTGTATTGATGAACAAAGTCAAGATTCTATCTCAACAGATGGCGGGTGTGCTGATCCTGATGAGACTGAGGAGCTTGATGAGTTTGACCCTTATACCTTCATAAAGGATTTGCCTGAGTTATCTATGGTTGTACCCAAGTTTCGACCCGTTCTTCTTCCAAAGCAAACTCGGAGCTGCCCTAGAACCACCCTTGTCCTTGATCTGGATGGTAAGATGATTGTTTGGGTGAATATTTTATCTCTGATATATGCTCTTGAGTCTTGGCGAAATATCTTGATGGAATAACTATTTTAAAGATGTTTCTTCTGTGAATAATGAAGTAAATATTATCATTTCTCTACATTACTCCCTCTTTTCCTGTTATGAGCCACTCAAGTCGTTAAAGCAATGATTAATACAATCAATATGTTTAGTACAAGAGAGGACATCAATTACATGCAGAATTATCCATTTAAGGCAAGGGTGCCAAATGAAACAATTGTGGTAAATTTGTCAGAGTTAGTAGAACGAATAGTAATGGCAGATGAAAAAATGTGTGCAATTATAACTTGGAAGCAAAGGATCTGGGTTTGAACTTGAAACCTATAGAAACCCATGAAGCATGCTGTTTGTGCAATTATAAGTTTCTGTTGAACATGATTGCACATGTTTGTTAGTCTTATGGGTACTGCAAAATGATCATCATTATTTATGTACTATGTTCATTATTTATTTATTTATGTACCATTCACATAACTATAAACTTGTTACTTAATGTTAGCCAAGTGGAATTTTGTGGCTGTGCACCAATCTCTGGTCTTTTTGGTTACGTCTTTCTACTTGTTGGATCAAGTGGAATTATATCTGGTGTCAGTTCTTATTTGTAACCATGGTGTTTTCCGTTCATTATGAATTCAGTGTTAACCTAACCTGAAGCTATTACCATAATTTCATGCAGAGACACTGGTGCATTCTACTCTTGAGCCGTGTGAAGATTCTGATTTCACTTTCCCAGTTCATTTTAATCTCAGAGATCACACAATCTATGTACGGTGCCGTCCATATCTGAAAGATTTCCTAGAGAGAGTAGCCAGCATGTTTGAGATAATCATCTTCACTGCTAGTCAAAGTATCTATGCAGAACAACTACTTAATGTTCTTGATCCCAAAAGAAGGTTGTTCCGTCATCGAGTTTATCGTGAGTCTTGTGTCTATGTGGAGGGCAACTACTTAAAGGATTTATCTGTTCTTGGGCGTGACTTGTCTCGTGTTGTCATAGTTGACAATTCTCCGCAGGTATTTTTTTTAAACCATACACGTTAGTTATTCATGGATTAGTTTTTTTTCCTGTTTGAAATTTTCTGGAATGCTATTGGAGCCAATCTAGTCTTAATGATTTTATTAGCACTGGCCTTCATTAGAACTCAATTTTATCCTGGTTTATGGTCATGATGTTTTGGTCTGACTCTTCTTGGTTGTTCTGAAATAGCATCATGAATGGCCTATCCGTAAAAACTATCTTACTGGCCAGTGCCTTAACTAATTTCCTTCAGTTTTGAACCTTTCACCTTACTATTTACTTGTGAAGCATTTTCAGTTGGAATATAACCTTCCGTTTTACTTTTTCACTGGGATTAGAGTGCCCCAGGAAGAAACTTGATCATCCCTTTGCTGAGCAGCATTCTTGTTGTGGCTCCTCAGTAGTAAGCAGCAGTGTATCATGGGTCTAGTTAATTCCTTCCTGCTGTGCAATGAGATTCTCATAAGTTACTATTTCTTCATTCTTTTTTGTGTAGCAATGAGTTTCTCCTTTATTCTGTGCCAGTGCTACAAACACACATGTAAGCGGATGAATCAAGAAGTCTTTTATGATATATTCTTGCTTTCAGGCCTTTGGGTTCCAACTAGACAACGGCATACCGATCGAGAGCTGGTTCGACGACCCAAACGACAAGGAGCTCCTAGCACTGCTGCCATTCTTGGAAAGTCTGGTTGGGGTGGAAGATGTCCGGCCATTCATCGCAACCAAGTTCAACCTCCGCCAGAAGGTGGCCAGCGCGACTTCCCTCGCGATGCACTTCTTTCCCAACGCGGAGCGTGCCAACTGAAGCGCTCCCACAGAAAACAGGCAATCAGGTGCTCGAAAGGATATCTGGAATTCAGGATCCTTTGTTGTCGTGGTACACTCATGTGTCATTTAATTTCGAACCGCCAGGCAGACAGACGGATGTATAATTTGGGCTGTTGTAAGTTTCTAAAAACCGGTAAACCTTAGGGAACCTTGTACAAGCAGTAGCGAGCCCCAGAAGGGTTGTCAGTTGTGACCGTGTTGCGCGATGGATGCGTGCGCAGAACTGCCCAGCATTGTAATAGGTCAGCGGATATTTGTCGGAATTTGTTGTGCTCACTGAAGTTGTGTTGCAGCATGTAGTTTCCAAGTAGAGTACACAAGTCGGTCAGTGAGGATTATAGCTGCCAATTGAGCATTTGAGCCCTTTTTTATCCCCAGTGGTAATATAGCTTTCGTCTGCTGTGCTTGAATTGAATCTGTGCATTTTAAAACCGAACAAAAAAATACATGCCGAGAAAAACCAAAGTGAGTAAAAAAATTTTGGTTCATGGTTTACAGTATGGCGTATATACAGTATTTATTTTATATAAAAACCATACAACGGTCGGGTGTCATGGGTATAAAATTGATTTTTGTTCTCTTTTTTATTTCTTGGTAAATTTGATTTTTATTTTTCTTTGAGGGGTGATTTCGAATTTTATTCGACAATTTCTGGTTGAACCGAAATTATGGGTTGGAGGAAAGCCCAGCCCGGCCCACTATGTTCATCTGTGTAGCTATGTTTCTTTTCTTCTGCACGGGTGACCCTAAAGATGTAGTAGAGCAATGTCCAAATGCCAAACACACCGCAGTTGCAGATAGTATGCTTGAAGAGGTAGAATGCGATGCTTTTTCTTTAGGGAAAGCAAAGTACAGTACAACGCTTAAAAGAACTAAAGGAAAAGCACGCAAAACAGATCAGGAATGAGTGACATTATCTGCAACTGCAAGCAAGGAACAATGTGCTTTGGGGAAAACACGAAAGCAAAGCGGGCAAAACGAAAAGCTCGTACCATCACCACTGCAACCATCTACCAGAACATATGCTCATTGCCCCAACTTGCACTACGCACTGTTCCCGAGCTCTTCCAGCTACACACAACCGAAAAACTTCTTTCATCTCCAGCCAGCCAGATGACTAAGTGATACATCTTCACCTTGGCCTAGAGGATGGATGGCTTCGACTAAGTACGGTTTGCATCATGTATATAAGTTTGTTTTCTCATAGGTTTTTTTTTTGCGGTGTCAGATCAGAAATTTAAGCATCTAATCAGCCTTTTTCTTGTTTTGCAGCAAATCCGCGGCCGATGGGTTAGACATGTTTTTCTCATGGATTTCTTGTGCTGCTGTGCTGTTAGTTTTGATTTGAGGGAGATGATGGAGTGAGCTGCATCTGGAATAATGGTTTTTTTTGGAGATAACTTTATTTTTATGTGCAACTCTTCTTCACTCGTTGAATTGATCCGCCTGTGGCTCTAGAGGTATTATTACTCTTTCCGGTATCAGAAACATTTACGTCTTAGACATGGTTTCACTTACAGAAGCTGTTTTTAAAATTATTCTCTCTATACTAACTCAGCAAGACACCAATTCTGGGGTAATACTTCTTACAATTTGCTTCAACATCAGTTTTTTTTTTAATACTGGAGGAAGTACAATGCATATTGTGTGTAGACATAATAGATCATCTTGCCATAAGTTTTGTCTGTGTTTGCTCTGCTTCACGGATCAAGAGGTGTTACTATCTCAGCCAGATCTATCTGTTTTTAAGTAAAAAAAAAAGATCTGTCTGTTTTCTTTTTGGAAAAACTGCAGATTAGGAAATCTTCACAATTCAAATCCAAAATTCCAGTTTTCTTTCTGGCATCTGTATAGTTGTTCCCTGGAATATCTAGAGATTAATTTTTTTTATGGAGAAATGAAATATACAAATGATGCACCTTTTTTGTGATTTCATTGTTGCAACAGTGTATATCTAATCGCATTTTATAAAGTTAATCATGCTAGTCTCTTGGCATGCATACATTCTTAAAGGAGGAAGAGACAAACCCTGCTCTAAAGAACAAAAGGAAAAGGCCACAATAGTCTCCGACTACAAGCGACATGGCTATGCCAAAAAGCTTCCGCCATTATCATACACCTGATTATCAACTGACATCACTGCTCAATCTTGCAGTTCATTCTGCTGTTCCTGAGCTCTTTCACCATCTAAGAAGACCTAGTGGATTTATTTTCCATTCCGAGCGAATATTTCTTCACCTGGGAGTGATTTCTTTGAGATAACTTTTCTTTTCTCCGCAAGTCTTCTTGGCTCCTCCTCCTTGACTTGATATCTACTAGGTACTACAATTGCATCTCTTATGTACATATACAATCTTGTTTTGTCATCTGTATTTCCATGATGCCAGATCGTGAATTTGACGAGCATCTAACTTTTGTAGGCAGTGAAGTAATAATCTGTGGCCATTCGGTTAGGAGCACACAGAGTCACGGTTTTCTTTTGCTGCGGGTAATTGTTGGTTTCCCCGTGGAGCTTCAGAATGGCTTCTAAACCACCTAAACGTGGGCTGGCTGGTGCCTCTTCTCCTTAATAAACTCGTGATATTGTTGTTAGACTGTGAACCCTCCCACTCAAACTTCTCTATTTGGACCGAGGCCGTCATCCTGGCGTGACTGTCTCTCCTCGTCCCTTGAGCAGTGATGTTCAGGTGCGCAGAGCTGCCTAGTGCTTCAGTTTTGATTAGACGGCTGCTCCGCCAAAAAAAAAGAAAGGGTTTTCGACTGCCGCAGCCTACTATTAATAACCATGGTTATATTTTTGTGTGTAAAACAATAATTGTAATGAGCAAGAATATATGAACCGATTATTTTTCTTCATAAATATATTAGTTCCACACTAGCTAAACTTGTAACCTAGCTAGCTAGGCACATGTCTACACTGACCTGATAATCAAATATTGCAACATGATACATTTATTGTTTAAGTTTGTTAATTTTGGAAAATAGCGAGTATTAATCAGCTACCATACCCCTTTCAAAAGTTTAAAAGGGTAATTAATTTTGTCTTTTGAGATTAATTTCATTTGCTAATCCATAACTGCACCGCTGCCAAGCTCCTCGCCGCGGTTCTGTTGGCTATCCAGGTCGTGCTGCGTCCTCAGAGCATCTCCAACAGGCGCCAAACGCGCCGCGCGCAAAAAACTGGTTTGCCGCGCGCCCATCGCCTGGTTTGGCGCGCGCAAAGCTGGCTCCAAAGCAGTTCTTAAAAAATGCAGCCAGCGCCGCTCAAAGCAGCGCACACAATATTTTTTTTATTTTTAGATAAATCGGAAGCATAGATAAAAAAAAACTAGATAGATTGCATAATAAAAAACGATACAAAGGTATTTTACATCGGTACAACTAGATAGATAGTTCGAAAGCATAGATAAACTACGGTGCAACTAGATAGAAACTACTCCAGTCGCTATCATCATCACCATCATCATACTCGTCGGTGTCGTCCGAGGTATCGAGCCATATGTCCAACCAACGATCATCGTTTTCCGTGAAGAACGACCTCCCACCTGCTGCAACGATATCCGACTGCGCATTCGCCAATGCCTTCCGCCGACGCCTCTCCACCCGCGAATTGCGGCGCCTTCGCGTGTCCTCCTCGCGGTGCCTTGCCCAGTAGGATTGCTCGTAGGCGACGTCCTCCGGGTGGCGCCGGCGCCACTCCCCCATGACTCGCTCGTCCTCTTGGGCGACGAGGAGGCGCTGCTGCTCGGCATACTCCTCCACGGTCTTCTGCCGTGTTAAGACGAGGCGGCGGGCGACGTCCAGCGCTTCTTTGGGCGTGTAGACGTCCTGGAAATTCATCTGCCCGCGCGGCCTGCCTAGGCGCCACGCCGCCGCGTCGTACGCGCGGGCGGCCTCGTGCGCCGTCTCGTAGGTGACGAGGCCGAGCCGGAGTTCGCCGGAGCGTATCTCGGAGTAGTACCCGCCGTTGGGGTGCAGGCGGACTCCGCGGAAGCCCGACGCTCCTCGGCGGCGCGGCAGCATGGTGGCGCGTCGGGTGGCGGGGCGCTGGAGCGGTGGAGGCGCGCGTGGCAGAGGAGGAGGAAGAGGCGCGGGGCAGAGGAAGTGGAATCGGAGTCGCGGAGAAGGCGCGTGGCGAGCGCCACATTTTATAGGCGCGCTGGAAGTGGTGCGCCAAAAATGGCGCGCCAGCTGCCGCCTTTTCGCGCGCGCGCAAGCGGTTCCCGCGCGCGCGAGTTTCCCGCCACCGCTGGAGCACGGCAAAACGTTCCGCGCGCGCTAAAAGCTGGGTTTACCGCGCGCGCACATCTTTTCGCGCGCCTGTTGGAGATGCTCTCACCATCATCGTGCCACTAGTCCTGCTGGCAGTGCAGCGCAGAGCCGCGTCCTTAGACAACCGCAGCTGTTGTTGTGACTGGTGACCACGCCGCCAGCTAGGGCTGGAATTCAAGCCGAGTCGACCCAGCTCGACTCGACTCGCTAGAGCTCGTTTCGTTAACGAGCTAGCTCGACTCGACTCGTTATTATAACGAGCTCAAATCCAAGATTGGCTCGACTCGTATAACTCGCGAGCTGGCTCGTTTAGCTTGTTAAGCTCGTTAAAGATATGAACATAAAACCGTCAAATATTATAAAAATGATCATGTATATATTAAACATATACTCCCTCCGTCCGGAAATACTTGTCATCAAAATGAATAAAAGGGGATGTATCTAGATGTATATTAGTTATAGATACGTCTATTTTTATCCATTTTGATGACAAGTATTTTCGGACGGAGGGAGTATATCACTAACAAAAGTAATTTCCTTGTAACGCATGAGTCTCCTAGGCGGCTGGGCCTTCAACGGCTAGGCCTTGTGTTGTGCGCCTAGGACATAGGGTGCTGAGTGGCTGATCTTTTTTTTGTATTGGGAGTGGATGATCTTTTGTACCGAGCCTAACGAGTTACACGAGTACTCGTGAGATTGGCTCGTTTAACTTGGTCTATAAACGATCTTAAACTAAAGCTTGGCTCGACTCGTTATTCTTCGAGTTCGAGTCGATTCGAGCCGAGTCACGAGCTACTCGTTTAGCTCACGAGCTTTGAGCTTTTTTTCCAGCCCTACCGCCAGCCATCGCCATTGCCGTGCTTGCCGCATGACCACCTACTTTTTTCGAGATTGATGCGGGGGCAAAAACCCCACCGCTGAAGCCGCGTCCAGGACGTAATAGACCGGAGGCCCCTCCCCTCCCTCGGGTCGCCCCGACCCGAGGGCGAAATCCTAGCCCCGCCGTTCCCCTCCCCTCCTCGACCTTCCCTCGCCGCCGCCTGAGGCAGCTGCTGCCGGGCAAGCTTGGCGCGCTGCTGATGAAGGCGGCGGCGGGGCCCTCGCCGTCTCGTCTAGCCCGCCGGGGGCCTTTGGATCCGGGGCGGCGGCCCTGGAAGGTGTGGCGTCGCCGGCTCTTCGGCTCCCGGTGGCGTGGGCGTGGGTCGGCGGTTCTCGGTCATGCGAGCGACGAGATCCCCGGTGGATGCGGGCCTGCACGCGGCGGCAGTTTCGGCTCCTGCTGTGTCAGATCTGGCCGCCTCCACTGCCCTTCTCCGCCAGCGAGCTCCTCCCCCCTTAGATCCGACCTGCTTCGTCGTGGGGCTCCGTTCTTCTTCGGGTGGGAGTGGGTGATGGGGATGCAGGACCGGGGGAAACCCCTAGCCAGGCGTGCCGGCTGCGACGACGGCGACGCCTGCGGGCGCCGCTCACCTTCTTGGAGGCGTCGGTCAGGTCTTGCCCCCTACCCCCTTCCCCTTTGTCTCCCGAGTGAAATCCTCAACATTGTTGGGCAGCAGTGACGCCCATGGCGGCGTAACCTTCTTGAAGGCGCTATTTTGGGAACAAATATGGGTTGTGGGCTTCGCTGTGGTGTAGGTGGAGTGTGTCGTCGTCGGCGGCGTGTCTCCAACGGCGGCGGTGTCTCCCTGGGTGTGTGGTCAAGCTGTTCTGGTGCTCTTCGTTGGGCTGTAGTGTTCCTCCGGTGCCCATGGATTTTCCAGGACGGGAGGGGATAGGGTTCCCCTCCTTCGGTGGCTGCTCTTCAGCTCGTCGGGCGAGCTGAAGATTTGGTCTTGGCCCTTGCTGCTGCCCATTTGTGCATCCCGACTGCTCGCACCCTTTCATGCCTGAACTCTAGCATTTGGCGCTGCTCTGCTCTAGGTAAGTCGTCATCGGCAGGCTGGGAACGCCTGGTTCCGCCCCTGTGGTTTCCTTCGATGCCATACATCCAGCTTCTAGGGTGAGCATGTCCGTCGTTCACCGGTGTGGCGCCTTCGAGCCAGGCGAGGAGGCAGGTGTTTGGCAATGGCGAGCTTTGCTCCGGCGTCGGTGCCCTTTCCTGAGCCAGTTAGCGCTTTCGCCTTGGTTCTCGGCGTGTAAGGGGTCCCTGGCATTTCCAAGCTATGTGTTCTATGTCCATCTTCTAGCTAGCTTGTTGTTATGTCCAATGTGAGCTGCTCCTAAGCGCCCTTGTATCTTTGTCGTTTGTTTTCCTTTCCTTTTAGTTGGTGTGTGGTTGTAATCCGGAGTTGTAATCCTGGCCGGTTGATGGCTTTGTTAATTCAAAGTCGGGCTCTGCTTGAGCCTTCGTTAAAAAAAAACCACCGCTTGTTATATTCCAACTCGAAGGTGACTTGGCAGTCAACACAGATACAAGTAAGCGCACAAAGGCGCAAAAGAAAATTACAGGGGAGGGCAAGAGAAAGCCCAAAACTAGAAGAAAGAAACAAAATGGAGGGGAAGGCTGGCAACAAAACCAAACCGAAACCCCTGAAGGCCGACATCTCGGGTAGCGAGTTCCGTTGAGCAGCTTGTTCCACCACTGACAATGAACCACAACAAGACCTAGGAAGAAACATACGGGCACCAGAACGTCAACTCGCAATGAAAAATCATTGGCACGAACGAAGGGCGTCGGATAGCCGAGTTCGTGCACCGGTGTGCACGTGCCACCTTGTCCATGTGTCCGCTGGAGTTACTGCCCACACCCCCGTGCCGGCGCATCGCCTTTGACCGAGCCCCCGCCGTCCATACAAACTGCAACCTCACACACACAGCCGGCCTGCGCATACTCCTGCATGCACTGCTAGGACCGTTGTCGCTGCCCGATTTTTTCTGAAATTATGATGATTTTTATAGCAAATTCGAAAACTGTACACCCTAACAAAAAAAATTGAAAGTATCACCGTGCAGGCCTCCTATTGGCCGAAGAGGGACTTTTCGGCCAACAGTTGGCTAAAGAGTCCCTCTTCGACCAACACCTGCTCTATTGTTTTAGAAAATTCATATCAATTAGGATTTTTAGTTTTTTAATTTGATTCTTTTTGCATTAGGTTAGAAATTTTATGAAGTTTTTGTAGATATCATGTTTGACTAGATTTGAAAGTTTGAATTTGAATTTTCATGAATTTGCTCAAATCTTCATTTCTCAACTTATAAAACGAGCCTCATGGTGTCCACGACCGTAGATAACATTGTCTGACACGGTTTGTGTCTCCTGCGTCGGTGCTGCTGGTGGAGTGTGAAACACTATCTGAGAGAAGTCATAAGTGTTTGCAGCTTCGTCATCATCATTGGAGAGTGTTTCGCACTTATGACTTCTCTCACACAGTGTTTCACACTCCACATGAAGGCATCATCGTCATCCTTCGTCGATGCAACACTCCTTAGTGTGGCGGGAAAGAAAATGGCGGGAGAAAATGGCAGCAAAGAAAATGGCGGGAAAGAAAATGGAGGAAATAAGATTGTGGGAAAGTATTTTTTTCATGTATAAAACGGCAATGGTTGTACAGGATTTATAAGGCACTTTTAAATATAAACTCCTATGAAGCTCAAAACAAGTTTTCTAGTAGGATAAAAGAAATAAAATACAAAACAATACTACAAATAAAATATCTGCTGATAACTTAACAGAAACTAAAAGAATATGTCAAAAAATAAAGAAAACAATTTAAATAAATTAAAATTAAAAGAAATAGCACAAAACCTATAAAACACTAAAACAGAACTGTTTTCGTTAAAACCTAATTTTAAATAATCCTAAAATTCACCAATTAATTACTACTGATAAAAAGGGTCACAAAGAACCAGTACCAAAAAGAATCACCTAAAAAGAATAATTCTAGCTCAAATTATAGGCAATCTAGTGATTTGAGCAAATTCATGAAAATTCAAATTCAAACTTTCAAATCTAGTCAAACTTGATATCTACAGAAACTTCATTAAATTTATAATCTAATCCAAAAAGAATCAAATTAAAATACTAAAAATCCTAATTGATATGAATTTACTAAAACAGTAAAGCAGGTTTTGACCGAAGAGGGACTCTTTTTTACGGTTGACGAATGTCCTTTTCGCCAACTGTTTTAGTAAAAAGTCCTCTTCGATCAACAAACCGACGGGTGATACTTTTGTTTTTTCTGTATTAAGGTGTATAGTTTCTGAATTTACTATAAAAATCATCATAGTTTTAAAAAAAATCCCGAACCGTGCGCCTTGGCCCTCCCAGCTGCGAGGCGAGCCGTACGTTGCGTGGTGTCTGTGTGTGTGCGCCTTGTTAGAGTTAAGCACGACTTAACTTGCACGTACGGAACGTGCATGTATCCAAGTCCATTTAGGATTGGTAGTCCTACTAAGATTATATAGATATTCTACTAGCAAAAAAATGCCCGTGTGATTTTAACGGAAGAAAAAAAAATTGCATATGTGTATTCCAAAAAGTATGGCTCAAGACCTCCATTCCACACCATATTTTTTAACACGATGCCCACCTATATCACCTCCTGACCTCCTTTCCGCTCTCATCGATAGTGGTCGCGGTGTCCAAAACAATGCACGTGAGCAACACAAATACTGATAAAAATGAGTAGAGTGTGTTTTTCTACATAACTTCATTCCAAAAATAATAAATAGCACATAGGTAATCATAGTGCACACCATCAAAATTCACAACCTTTAATATTGTGTAACCGTTTTGTCCGGCTAACAAAATCACTTTGATATTATTTTAAAACCTCATCCTTTTGGTCTATGGATGTGTACAATTGAAAACCCTTGAGAAATCCTACAAAAAAACCTTAAGAAATTATGGACATTTGTCAATGTTAATACTTTTCCTGAATAAAGAATCGAATCATTGCACAACCGGCAAAATTATATTTATATAATATATGATTGAATTAATGTTTTATTACACATACCATTATTATTTACTCTGAAATATAAATTAAGTTGCTAAATTTTGATCCACTAACAATTTTTAGATTAGATTTTTTTTTACTAATCAAACTGCATGGTAATCATGCAGATAGCATGTGCAATTTTTTTGAGAAGGACCATGTGCAAATTAGTACTCTAGCAGTCCAATCATGTAATTCGAATTGACCCCGTACACTTGGAATTTTTTTTTGAGCAAACCCCATACACTTGATTGTTTTTTCTAGACAAACCGTACACTTGGATGTGTTAACACCGGCCAGCCACTTGGGCCTGACTAACGTCGCAGGAAGCCCAGCTAACACCTAAGGCCCAGCCGCCCCACTACTCTAACCCTAGCCAATCCCCTCGTCAGCCTCCCGATCCCCAACCCTTCCAGCGCCGTCACACGCACAGAGGCCTCTCGATCCCGCTCACCGCCAGCTCCGCACGTTCGCTACTCCGGCGTGGCCGGCGCCCCTCCCACCTCCACTCTCCTCCGCCTGCCGCCTCCTTCCTTCCATGCTCCTCCTCCTCTCATTCTCCGCCCGGCCACGCAGCTCCTGCTGCCTCTACCCATGGCGTCGCCGGCTCGCCGCCCGCCGCCTCCTTCCTTCCATTCTCCTCCTCCTCCAGTTCTTTGCACGGCTGCCTCTGCCCATCGCACAGTATGTTTTTTTTTTCCTCTTCCGGATTGATTCCTATGTGTACTGCGGGTTCAATAAACAGAAAATATAAGGGCTTTTTCGCAAAAAAGGCACGCCACAGACTCAACCCGTGCATTATTATTATTAAAAAATTAAAAATTATAAAAAGATTAGGAAAAGATACGTCTCGGTCATGTAATTAATTAGCTAGCCTGCCTGCTATAGATACACATGTACCAACGAAAAAGATCAAATCAAAAGAAATAAAAGAACTACCAGGCTCGTGGTTTTCAGTTCGCAAGTTAGGAGCCGCTCGACCTGGACACAAGCCCCCCTCAAAAAAGAAAAAAGAAAAAAAAAGACCTGGACACAAGCCTAGAGTTCACGTCTGGTACATACGTCTATGGTCTACCGCGACGTGCAAAACGAGCACGTACTGGCAGAATCGATTAAGCTGCTTAGTGAGGCTTAGCTTTGCACGTACTCGTTTAGCGCCTCGGTGATTTTTGATCCACCAACATGCCTCGCGTTGCGTTCGCGATGAGAACTTGGGCCTCGGCTATCCATATAAAGTGGGATTTTCTAAAGTTGATTCATAATAAATTGATCGAGAAAGCTAAATTATAGTCGACTTGACGTTAAGAATAGATCCGCACGATTCGAGTCGATCCCCACACCTCCTGATATATAACTAAGGTAGGTAACCAACTGGCCTACAATTAGCTTGTGTTTACAAGTAGGTCAGCAATCTTTTGTACATGTCTATAACGCGAGGTGAAAAATAAACCTTTTTCTTTCTTTTCCTTTTTTACACTATTTTTTCTTACCATTTTGGCATTTGTTTTCTTATTCTTTTCTAGTCCGATGACTTATCTACACTTGTACCTCTTATGAGATAACTCTACTAGCCAACCACCTCACGTACGTTCCCTCTTCTTGAACAAATGAAAGTAAATAGGCTATTTAACATGTCTCCTCTTCTAGGTTTGCACAAAAGTTACTGCAATGTTCGATCTTTTCCGCACTTAAGTAGATTATTTTTACCAACTAGTCTCAAGTTGATGACACTGAGGTAATTTTGGCGAGATGGAGGGGGGGGGGGGGTTGATGAAATCGATTTTGTGTGTGTATATAGCATGATAACTCACATATCACATACTTGATAATTTATGTACCTCCTGGTAACTTTGGCGATTGGGAGGGGGGAGTTGATGAAATATCCACCTCGTAAGCTTATTGGAATAGCATGGTAACTCACACATTGTAGATCTGATAACTTATTGTACCCCGGTATGAAAAAAGTTCATTTTACTGCCATGAATAAAGTGGGATCTATTTTTGGCTTCTTTTACCCCCCAAACAAACCCAAACCGTTCAAAACACCCCCTGGCTGTTTTTTCTCCTCCCTCTGCTGATGTGGCACTAATAAAATGGACTTTTTCCCCCGGTATTGGCGGGACGGGGGGTTAACGAGATATCCCCCGGTAGCTTTTGTGGAAATAGCATGGTAACTCGCACATTGCAAACCTGATAATTGTTGTGACACGGTCCTGATAACTTTTGGCTAGGGGAGTGATGAAATATACCCACGGTAACTTTTATGTTAATAACACGGTAACTCACACGTTGCAGACCTGATAACTTATGTACCCCCGGTCTTGGTAACTTTGGTGACCGGGAGCGGGGGGTGATGAAATATCCTCCGTTAACTTTCGTGTGAATAACATGGTAACTCAAATTTCATAGACCTGATAACTTATGTACCCCGGTCCTAAAAACTTTGTCGTAGAGGGTGGGGGTAGGAGAGTTGTTGAAACATACCACGTTAACTTCTGTGCAAATAACATGATAACTCAAACATGGCAGACCTGATAACTTATGTACCCCGGTCCCGATAAACCTGGTCGGCGAGGTGGGGGTGGGGCAAGTCGCTGAAACATGCCACGGTAACCTCTGTGCAAATAACATGATAACTCATACATGGTAGACCTGATAACTTTGTCGGAGGGGTCGGGGTGGGGGTGTCGTTGAAACGTACGATGATAACTTCTATGCAAATAACATGATAACTCACACATCGTAAACATGATAAATTATGTACCAGTCTTGGTAACTTTGTCGGAGGGGTCGGAGTGGGGGAGTCGTTGAAACATAACACGATAACTTCTATGCAAATAATATGATAACTCACACTTCATAGACATTAAATTATGTACCCAATCCTAGTAACTTTGTCGGTGGGTTGGGGTTGGGGGGGGGGGTCATTGAAACATACCATGACAACTTCTATGCAAATAACATGATAAGTCACACATCGTAGAAATGATAAATTATGTACCCAATCTTGATAACTTTATCGGCGAGGGTAGGGTGGGAGGAGTTGTTGAATCATACAACGATAACTCTTATGCAAATAACATGATAACTCATACATCGCGGACTTGATAATTTATGTACCCGACCCTGGTAAATGTGGCGACTGTGGCGAGGGGCGGGGAGGGGGGCAACCTCGGTAATTTATATGTAAATAGCTTATTAATAGACACATACTAAGCTGATAACTCACATACAAACGCCATTATAATTTTTGACCTGGATTTTTTTGTTGAAAAATATACATCCGGTAATTTCTATGTAAAAAGCATGATAATGTATACATCACAGATTTGATAACTAATATCTTACGTTTTAAACACCATGGTATCTTTCATCCAGGGGAAAAAAGTTTTTTTTTAACATTTTCATCGGTAATTTATGTGTTAAATTACCATACTTCCTCATGCCTTAACCTTCTCGTAATGTAGTTATCAGCCTTATCATGGTATAGTTATCATGTTGCTCATGCCATAGTTATCACGCTGGTCAAGCCAAAGTTACCAAGCCAAACTTTATTTTTTTCTGATATGGCAGAAATAAGAAAGGTTCAAATAATATTGTTTATCCATAATAGACAACAACAAAAGGTGGCTTAGTTGGTTATTAGGCTCAATAGGTATTGCATAGACCTAGGTTTGAATCCTGTTTCAAGCACTTTTATTTTATTTTCATATTATGCGGCGAAAAACCAGAAAAAACCACTAGCGATTTACCACGGTTTTTGAGAAAAGGAAAAAAATCAGTGAAAAAATACTAAATTGATTGGTACATACGGTGTTTTAGAAGGTTTTTGTTCATTTGACCATCATGCCCTCACAACCGATGCGGGTATGTTTTAATCTCCACCGCTGATTTAATTAAGGGGGTTGTACTGAAGTGGACTCCATAGCATTATATTGTCAGTATATGTACTCATTTGGCAGTAATACTGTATCTAACAGTTGTTAATTACTACAGTTCGTAAAAGATTTCGACGACCCTGTCAAGCAACTGATTCATCTTCTGCATCATAGCGATAGTATTACACAAGGCAAAATAAAAGCATTCATGTTTAGTGGATGGTCGGGCGAGGGTCTAGGAGCATCTGCCATTGTTAGAGCTACAGCAGAACGCCTCAAATCCAAAAGAAGCGATCCAGACACAAAGCTGCAGTTTGGTAAAATTCTCCACGTGGACTGCTCTCTGTGGAAGAATAGAAGGACGATGCAACGGGAAATTGCGGCAGAACTGAACCTTGGGCATTTATTGCCTATTTTTGATGAGCAAGACGAGGACGATGATTTCAGAGGAGTAGATGACAGTTCCAGAGCAGAGATACCAAGCATAGCAAGTGAGATCCATGAATCTCTAATCAATGACAAATTTCTATTAATTCTTCATTATGGGGGAGATGCGGATATTGATCTGGAGGAGTCAGGTGTTCCTTTACTTGGACGTTTTGGGAAAGGCAAGCTTTTATGGACCAATCATGGAAGATTTCAGCTCTGGCCGAAAAGACACAAGCTGATGTCCAGTTTTGTTCATATTAGCCTGAATTACTATGGGGATGTCCAGCGCTGGCAACAACTGAGTTGTTTATTGCACAAAGAAGCTGTTGAGGTGATTAGTTACACTGGAAAGAATGACATCAACCCAGCAACCGTTGTGGATTGCTTCTTGTACTCACTGTTACTGATAGGACAAGCAGGTGGAAACTCTGACACTGTTGACTATGGCTGGGCTACCCATGCTTGCAACTACTGGATATGTGATGGAATCCTTCAAGGGGTCAGATCTTGGGAGGTTGGCAACGCATTATATGGAGTCATAGGGCAGCTGGCTACTTTTTCAAATGCAACACATGATCTGCTGCATGAGTTGGACATGAACCAACAAGTAAAACCGTACCAAGGCTGGAAGTCAATTGCCTCAAACCAACGAGGAGCACATAGTATCTCTGCTGTTCCTGTTGATGCATCATCCTATTTCTTAACATTTAAGGGAGATGATCTGCTAGAACTACCGAATGATTTGTTTCAACTAGCCAACAACCTCCGTGTGCTAAAACTCTGCAAGTGCAGATTTGATTTTGCATTCCCTCCTTTCCAATCCTGCCACAACCTAAGGTTCCTTTGGCTTGACCATTGTGCAAACACTGGGAAGGAGCAAGGCGGGGGAGCATGTTTTCCAAACCTGATAGTGCTTGACTTGCGTCACACAGATTATGCCTTGCAGCAGCAGATGATTGAACAGATGACCAATCTAAGAGAGATAAATACAAAAGGAGTTTCATGGAGGAATGTAAGTCTTGCATGGAAAACATTACAAAATGTTAACAAGCTCCGACTAACTAGATCTTCAGATGTGATCACGGCGAACAATTGCTCTTCCTTGGATATGATAAATCTGGAGCTCCTTGACTTGTCTGGCAATACATGTATGGCATCATTGCCTGCAATGTCATCAGTGGCAAGGCTGAAGATGCTTGTTCTTGATGGTTGTTCCAACTTGGACAGTATTGCACTTGAAGGGGGTCTTCCACTGCTTGAGACTTTTAGCTTCGATGGTTATGGCCCAACAGAGAACTGGGCACATCCCATAAAATTGCCGAAAAAAGAATTTCGACCAAAATCTCGTGCAACTCCAATCGAAGAAGCCAAGGTGACCAAAATTTCCCTCATGGGTTGTGGTCGATTGCATAACATATTCTTGCGTGGACTGCCCAATCTGGACGAGTTGGACCTCTCTGGAACAGCCATAAAAATGTTTGACCTAACTGTCATGGATGTCCCAAAACTTAGGAAGTTACTATTACTGGGTTGTCGGGAACTCTGTAGTCTATTACTGTATCGTAGTCGTAGGGCTTACTCATTTGGATTGAAAGTGCTACACATGGACACTTGGAGGAGGAAAGGATTAGCATTCTGCTGTGCACAAGCACTGAAGGATTTCTTTTTTGAGGCATGCATTACCCTTACAGATGCAAGGATTCTTCGTGGGTGCATGGAGGGACTCTATTGGTCAACGTACAGGAGGGCCAAGATGCACCTCCACATCTCTTCCACTGTTCATAGCCAAATCAACATGACCAAAAGTTTCGAGGAGATTGGACCTAGCCAAGAGAGTTTTGTTCTTAGTGGCCGATCATTACCTTACAAAGATATTACCCTTCTAAAGGATGTAGCACGTCCATCCCTTGTGTGCCACCAGCAGCTGCTTCAACCTCTTGATGTGCATGTGGAGATTGGTGATGAAGGCTACAACTTAGAGACCATGGACAAGGACGAACATTTCAGATACCTCGTTGGGGGCTATGTTCAATCATTGCATGTGCATGACAATTCCTCAATCGCGGCTATCCCTCCAAGGGGTCCACAATCTTGGAGTGGCCTAAGATGGTGTCATGTTGAGAGATGTCCAAAGCTACACTATCTCTTCTCTTGTGAGGCTAGACGAAGCAACTTCACCGATTTAAGGATATTTTCCGCGTCTGATCTCCCGACGGCCTCCTGCATCTGGGATAAAACCAATCCCGAAGACCCAAAAGATTGCATATACCGACAAAGTGCCTTCACAGCCCTACATTCTATGTACCTACACAATTGCCCCAAGCTGGTGTTTGTCCTCCCAGTTTCCTTCACCTTGCCAAGCCTGGAGACTCTCCACATCGCATACTGTAGGAACCTGCAATATGTTTTGCCACTGGACAACAAGTACCCTCCAGAAATAGCTTCTGGTGCCACATTCCAGAACCTGAAGCACATCAAGCTGTACCATCTCCACCGGCTGGAGCAAATATGCGAGGCCAGACTGACCGTGCCGGCGCTGGAGACGGTTAGCCTCAGGGACTGCTGGGGCTTGAGGCGGATACCGGCCGTCATCGCACGTCAGGGTCCTAAGCCAGTTGTGGACTGTGAGAAGGATTGGTGGGGCAGGCTCGAGTGGGACGGCCTGGAGGCCGGGCACCACCCGTCCCTCTTCAAAACGCTTCACTCAGCTTACTGCAAGGAGGCGCTCCCAAGGGTCTCCGTTCTAAGGTTCGTCATATCTAGAGTTCTAGACCAAGCATGCATCTGTCACAAAATTTGCCATATATATATTAAGGTATCCGATTGACTTTTGTTGCTCGATTCGTAGGTGATGTGTTCCACCCCTCTGCCATGTCTAGCTTGGTCTATAAGATGCAATCAAGGGAGGTCAGGCTACATGTTTCTGTGTTGCAAGCGTGGTGTGTTCACGAGCAGGTTACGTACGCTGCTATGCACAAGGAAGAATAAATGGTGTGTTTTTCAGCCACCAAGCTACCTGATTTTGAGTATGCTTGAACGATTAGATTGGACTGGATTGGATTGGATTGGATTGGATTGTTTTGTTGTGTGATGCACTTTGGATGTTGGGCTTTCACCAGCTTGGTTAATTTGTGTTCACATCTACTCCCTCCGTTCGGAATTACTTGTCACGAAAATGGATGTATCTAGACGTATTTTAGTTCTAGATGCATCAATTTTCAAGACAAGTAGTTCTGAACGGAGGGAGTAGCTGGTTAATTTGTGTTGATTCGTGATTTGCTTGTAATAAGATGAGGCTGTGCATGTGCTGTGCGCGCCAACCCAGTGTGCTGGTGTGACTGATTGATGAACCACAAATTCAGCTTGTATGTGATCATATATATGACAATATTCTTGTGATGAGTTGTCACCTGGTTTCCAATTGCACGGGGTTTTTTAGTGGATGTGATGTGGTGGTGCTGTCATCGACCTAACTGCTGTATACACGAAGGTAGTGTAAGATGAGGCCTTGCATTCCATGTCTAATTTGAAAGGCAAACGGTCCCTCCTAAATGTCACCTATTCAATCATTTGGTTAGCTTGTGCAAAGGGGCGATGGAAACCATGGACTCAAAGGCTGGCCTGATGCTGCTGCTTGGTGATGCCGAGCCGATGCTGGGGATGTTCGCTGTGTGATGATGTGTGCTCCCCTAGAGTAGCTTTATTACTAGTGGTTTGTGCTGCACTACCGGAATCGCACCCTATGCCGACGGCCAGGGCCGTCGGCATAGCCCTGACTAGCCGTCGGGACATGCCTATGCCGACGGCCCCCGTCGGCATAGGGCCGTCGGCAACATATCCGCCGGCGTAGCTAGGATGACCGTCGACATAGAAAGGCCGTCGGCATAGACCCTATCCCGACGGTGGCCGTACATCTATGCCGACGGCCCTGGCCGTCGGCAACGCCATCGCCTAACGGCGGCTGCCGTCAACTGCTGACCAACGGCGACTCGCCACGTGGCACCTCTATGCCGACGGCCTGCCCGTCGGCATAGTACTAAACTACGCCGACGGCCAGGCCGTCGGCATAGAGGTGCCACGTGGCGAGTCACCGTCGCTCCTGGGGCTTGCCTATGCCGACGGCCTAGCCGTCGGCTTAGTTTAGAACTATGCCGACGGCTAGGCCGTCGGCATAGACGCGCGATAATCGACAAGAATCGGGCACTCTGGGCGTAAACTAAGCCGACGGCCGGCCGTCGGCATAGACGGCCACGTGTCGAACACTGAGCTCACGCCGAGCCTATGCGCGACGGCTAGGCCGTCGGCATAGTTTCATCGATTTTTTTTTTTTACATTTCTTTTCAGCTAAATTCATTTGAATATACACAACATATATAAGAAGCAGCATATATAAGAAGCAACATCACGTAATGATGGAGCGACATCACACATCATAAGAAACATCATAAAGCATAAACATATAAGTATCATCACCACCAAGCATATAAGAATCTCACAAACAACAATAAGATAAGAAACATCACAAGCATATAAGTATCACAACATCGAGAACCGCCACAATGTGACCCAAAGGCTTAAGCGCCGGGGCGCCGAGCACCGCGGAGGTCGCCACCGCCAAGAGCCCGAAGCCAGTCGTCGATGCTTCCTTGCCACCTACCGCCAAGACCGCCTCCACCTCCGCCTCCGCCTCCGTGGATCGGAGTGGTCGGCTCCGTGTCTCCGAGTCTTTGCAAGACCACCGCCAACGGTAGATCCACCTGTTCCCTGGATGTTGAAAAGACATATTAATGGGATATATGACTATGTTGAAAGGCATGACATGCTTTGGGTGAATAGATTGGGGATGAACTAACCGGCGAGGGGCCAGGCGTTACGTGCCACAAACTCCTCAAAGGTCGGCAACCTTGGTTGTGTTGGAGGCATTGTCTTGGCTGTAATCGAGGACACCTAAGCCGCCATTTCTGAAAAGCCTGCTCCACCGGCGATCCCTCTGCACTTGGTGTTCATGAAGCCTCGATGCCACGCCATGGTCTCTGGCGTGTGTACTCAGTAGGCCTACGCTATGACATGATGGAACTCATAAAACTACTAGATGCGGAAAATAAAGTGAGCAATGAAGATAAGAGGAAAATACTTACAGATTGTTGCTCTGAAAGAGGGATGTGAACTGGACACTTTGGCTGGCTCGTCTGTTGGCTCGAGCTCGGGTCGATCCGACGGAGCTGTGTGTAGGAGATAGTCGGAGTGACCACAAGATCGAGAACCGCCTCCCGACCGTGCTCCTTGGGCCCCATGCTCACCACCGCCTGTCGTCCGAGATCCGCCGCAATGGGGTCGGTGTGTCAGATGTAACCAGATCACGCTGAGTAGGCCTCCTTCCTCCACGCGGTCTTCTTGCAGTAGTACTTGGGCTCGCCAGCTTGGGGTCCTTCCGTATGGGCGATCTCCCACGCTTGCATGTGTGAGAGTGGCCGCTTGAGTTTCTCCTCCTGCACCACCAAACAGATGTTAGTCATACATAAGAAAGTGATGGTAAATAGAAGAATAAGAATGTTTAATGGGGTTAGTCATACATTAACTGCCTTGTGGAGATAGTGGTTTCGGTTTCCCTGAGCATGTACTCCCTCCTTCCCTCGGTTAGCCTTATTTTTGATTCTCATAGCCGCCTAGGCTCCAGCCTCATCACACCAAAGATTCACCAATGCTGCCCAGGACTCGTCTTTTCCATAACACCAATTTGGACACACCTACATAATAAAAGCATAATGGCATGTCAACATGAAACGGTGAAATGTACCACATGGTAATGAGCATAATGAAAAATCTTTTATACTTACCGCCAAGTACTCGGGCCTCTCCAAGGTAATGCCCATCCTCCGCGCTTCCTCCTTGGTCATCTTCACACCAAGAACGTCGTGGTAGTATGTCGAGATGGCCACATAGCGCACTCGTCTTTGCATCTGGCGGGCCTTCTTCTTGCATTAGCGCGACCTGATCTGGTCCGCTCTAGCCTCAGGCTAGGAAGAACTCGATATAATTTCTACAATCATGCATGAAACAAGAATGGAAGAAGCCATGAGCTAAATCATTCATGAAACTAGAATGGACTTGTGCTTCTAAAGAGAACTCACCCAGAAAGTAGTGATCACGGCCTTGGCATGGGTCTCATGGTCCGCGTGGAGGCCGCTTCCAGATGGTCCCAGCTCGTGGCCAAAACCCGACGGTCCGGCTGCTGGATCGATCCGACAAGACAACCCGGCTAGTATAACTTCAGCAAGACGGTGATGAGGCCGTTGGGAATATGGACCCCTTTAGAATATATCCAGTTGCTGCAAAAGAATGAACTATTAGCATGTGACAAGCAAAATAAATAACTGTTGGGGAACGTAGTAATTTCAAAAAATTTCCTACGATCACGCAAGACCATGGTGATGGCATAGCAACGAGAGGGGAGAGTGTCCGTCCACGTACCCTCGTAGACCGAAAGCGGAAGCGTTATAACAACGCGGTTGATGTAGTCGTATGTCTTCACGATCCGACCGATCCAAGCACCGAGCGTCGGCACCTCCGAGTTACGCACACGTTCAGCTCGATGGCGATCCCGGACTCCGATCCAGCAAAGTGTCGGGATGAGTTCCGTCAAGACGACGGCGTGGTGATGATGTTGATGCTCCACCGGCGCAGGGCTTCGCCTAAGCTCATGACGATATGACTTCTCCGGCGCAGGCTTCTCCTAAGCTCATGACGATATGACCGAAGTGGAATATGGTGGAAGGGGCACCGCTGCAGCTAAGGAAAGATCCGTAGATCAACTTGTGTGTCATGGGGTGCCCCCTGCCCCAGATATAAAGGAGCCAAGGGGGTGCGGCCAGCCTAGGGGGCGCGCTGGAGAGTCCTACTCCCACCGAGTAGGACTCCCCTGTCCTAGTTGGAGTAGGATTGGGGAGGGGAAGAGGGAAGGCGCCCCCCTCTCCTTGTCCTATTCGGACTAGAAGGGGAGGGGGCGCAGCCCACCTTGGCCGCCCTTCCTCTTTTCTCCTATGGCCCATTAAGGCCCATATACCCCGGGGTTCCGTAACCCCGGTGTTCCGATAACTTCTGTTTTCACTCGGAACCCTTCCAAGTCCAAACATAGGCTTCAATATATCAATCTTTATGTCTCGACCATTTCGAGACTCCTCGTCATGTCCGTGATCACATCCGGACTCGAACAAACTTCGTGCATCAATACTTATAAACTCATAATGAATCACATCGAAGCGTTAAGCGTGCGGACCCTACGGGTTCGAGAACTATGTAGACATGACCTAGAACCATTCTCGGTCAATAACCAATAGCGGAACCTGGATGCCCATATTGGTTCCTACATATTCTCTGAAGATCTTTATCGGTCAAACCGCATAACGACATCGTTGTTCCCTTTGTCATCGGTATGTTACTTACCCGAGATTCGATCGTCGGTATCCAATACCTAGTTCAATCTCGTTACGGTAAGTCTCTTTACTCGTTCCGTAATACATCATCTCACAACTAACTCATTAGTTGTAATGCTTGCAAGGCTTAAGTGATGTGTATTACCGAGAAGGCCTAGAGATACCTCTCCGACAATCGGAGTGACAAAACCTAATCTCAAATACGCCAACCCAACAAGTACCTTTGGAGACACCTGTAGTACTCCTTTATAATCACCCGATTCGTTGTGGCGTTGGTAGCACCTAAAGTGTTCCTCCGTAAACGGAGTTGCATAATCTCATAGTTATAGGAACATGTATGGGTCATGAAGAAAGCATTAACATACTAAGCGATCAAGTGTTAAGCTAACGGAATGGGTCATGTCAATCAGATCATTCAACTAATGATGTGACCTTGTTAATCAAATAACAACTCCTTGTTCATGGTTAGGAAACATAACCATCTTTGATTAACAAGCTAGTCAAATAGAGGCATACTAGTGACATCTTGTTTGTCTATATATTCACACATGTATTATGTTTCCGGTTAATACAATTCTAGCATGAATAATAAACATTTATCATGATATAAGGAAATAAATAATAACTTTATTATTGCCTCTAGGGCATATTTCCTTCAGCTCCCACTTGCACTAGAGTCAATAATCTAGATTACAAAGTAATGATCCTAACACCCATGGAGTCTTGGTGCTGATCATGTTTTGCTCGTGGAAGAGGCTTAGTCAACGGTCTGCAACATTCAGATCCGTATGTATTTTGCAAATCTCTATGTCTCCCACTTGGACTTGGTCCCGAATGGAATTGAAGCGTCTCTTGATATGCTTGGTCCTCTTGTGAAATCTGGATTCCTTTGCCAAGGCAATTGCACCAAGATTGTCACGGAAGATCTTCATCGGTCCCGATGCACTAGGTATGACACCTAGATCGGAAATGAACTCTTTCATCCAGACTCCTTCATTCGCTGCTTCGAAGCAGCTATGTACTCCGCTTCACATGTGGATCCCGCCACGACGCTTTGTTTAGAACTGCACCAACCGACAGCTCCACCGTTTAATAAAAACACGTATCCGGTTTGCGATTTAGAATCGTCCGGGATCGGTGTCAAAGCTTACATCGGCGTAACCATTTACGACTAGCTCTTTGTCACCTCCATATCGAGAAACATATCCTTAGTCCTTTTCGGTATTTCAGATGTTCTTGACCGCTGTCCAAATGATCCACTCTGGATTACTTTGGTACCTTCCTGCCAAGCTTACAGCTAAGCATACGTCGGTCTGGTACACAGCATTGCATTCATGATAGAGCCTATGGCTGAAGCATAGGAACATCTTTCATTTTCTCTCTATCTTCTGCTTTGTGGTCGGGCATTGAGTCGACTCAATCTTACACCTTGCAACACAGGTAAAAACCTTTCTTTGCTGATCCATTTTGAACTTTTTCAAAACTTTATCAAGGTATGTGCTTTGTGAAAGTCAATTAAGCGTCTTGATCTATCTCTATAGATCTTGATGCCCAATATGTAAGCAGCTTCACCGAGGTCTTTCATTGAAAAACTTTTATTCAAGTATCCTTTTATGCTATCCAAAATTCTATATCATTTCCAATTAATAATATGTCGTCCACATATAATATTAGAAATGCTACTGAGCTCCCACTCACTTTCTTGTAAATACAAGCTTCTCCAAAAGTCTGTACAAACCCATATGCTTTGATCACACTATCAAAGCGTTTATTCCAACTCCGAGAGGCTTGCACGGACCATAAATTGATCGTTGGAGCTTGCACACTTTGTTAGCAACTTTTGGATCGACAAAACCTTCTGGTTGCATCATATACAACTCTTCTTCTAGAAATCCATTCAAGAATGCAGTTTTACATCCATTTGCCAAATTTCATAATCATAAAATGCGGCAATTGCTAACATGATTCGGACAGACTTAAGCATCGCTTCGGGTGAGAAAGTCTCATCGTAGTCAACCCCTTGAACTTGTCGAAAACCTTTCGCAACAAGTCGAGCTTTGTAGACAGTTACATTACCATCGGCGTCGGTCTTCTTCTTAAAGATCCATTTATTTTCAATGGCTTGCCGATCATCGGGCAAGTCAACCAAAGTCCATACTTTGTTCTCATACATGGATCCCATCTCAGATTTCATGGCTTCTAGCCATTTTGCGAATCTGGGCTCACCATCGCTTCTTCATAGTTCGTAGGTTCGCCATGGTCAAGTAACATGACTTCCGAATAGGATTACCGTACCACTCTGTGCGTATTTTACTCTGGTTGACCTCGAGGTTCAAGAGTAACTTGATCTGAAGCTTCATGATCATCATCATTAGTTTCTTCACTAATTGGTGTAGTTGTCACAGAACCATTTCTTGTGATGAACTACTTTCCAATAAGGGAGCAGATCTGATTATCTCATCAAGTTCTACTTTCCTCCCACTCACTTCTTTCGAGAGAAACTCCTTCTCAAGAAAGGATCCGAATTTAGCAACAAAAATCTTGCCTTCAGATCTGTGATAGAAGGTGTACCCAACATCTCCTTTGGGTATCCTATGAAGACACATTTTTCCGATTTGGGTTCGAGCTTATCTGGTTGAAGTTTCTTTACATAAGCATCGCAGCCCCAAACTTTAAGAAACGACAACTTTGGTTTCTTGCCAAACCACAGTTCATAAGGCGTCGTCTCAACGGATTTTGACGGTGTCCTATTTAACGTGAATGCGGCCGTCTCTAAAGCATAACCCCAAAACGATAGCGGTAAATCGGAAATAGACATCATAGATCGCACCATATCTAGTAAAGTACGATTACGACGTTCGGACACACCATTTCTCTGTGGTGTTCCGGGTGGCGTGAGTTGCGAAACTATTCCACATTGTTTCAAATGTAAACCAAACTCGTAACTCAAATATTCTCCTCCACGATCAGATCGTAGAAACTTTATTTTCTTGTTACGATGATTTTCCACTTCACTCTGAAATTCTTTGAACTTTTCAAATGTTTCAGATTTGTGTTTCATTAAGTAGATATACCCATATCTGCTCAAATCATCTGTGAAGGTGAGAAAATAACGATACCGCCGCATGCCTCAACATTCATTGGACCACAAACATCGGTATGTATGATTTCCAACAAATCAGTTGCTCGCTCCATAGTTCCGAGAACGGCGTTTTGGTCATCTTGCCCATGAGGCACGGTTCGCAAGTACCAAGTGATTCATAATCAAGTGATTCGAAGCCCATCGGTATGGAGTTTCTTCATGCGTTTACACCGATATGACCTAAGCGGTAGTGCCACAAATAAGTTGCACTATCATTATCAACTCTGCATCTTTTGGCTTCAACATTATGAATATGTGTATCACTCTTGTCGAGATTCAACAAGAATAGACCATTCTTCAAGGGTGCATGACCATAAAAGATATTACTCATATAAATAGAACAACCATTATTCTCTGATTTAAATGAATAACCGTCTCGCATTAAACAAGATCCAGATATAATGTTCATGCTCAACGCGGCACCAAATAACAATTATTTAGGTCTAAAACTAATCCGAAGGTAGATGTAGAGGTAGCGTGCCAACTGCGATCACATCGACTTTGGAACCATTTCAACGCGCATCGTCACCTCGTCCTTAGCCAATCTTCGCTAATCCGTAGTTCTGTTTGAGTTGCAAATATTAGCAATGAACCAGATCAAATACCAGTACTATGCGAGTATTAGTAAGGTACACATCAATAACATGTATATCACATATACCTTTGATCACCTTGCCATCCTTCTTATCCGCCAAATACTTGGGGCAGTTCCGCTTCCGATGTCGATCGCTTGCGGTAAAACACTCGATTTCAGGCTTAGGTCCAGACTTGGGTTTCTTCTCTTGATCAGCAACTTTCTTTCTGTTCTTTTTGAAGTTTCCTTCTTCTTCCCTTTGCCCTTTTCTTGAAACTAGTGGTCTTGCTGACCATCAACACTTGATGCTCTTTCTTGATTTCTACCTCCATGACTTTTAAAGCATCGCGAAGAGCTCAGAATTGTCTTAGTCATCCCTTGCATATTATAGTTCATCACGAAGCTCTTGTAGCTTGGTGGCGATGATTGGAGAATTCATCAATGACACTATCATCCGGAAGATTAACTCCCAGCTGAATTAAGTGATTGTTATACCCGGACATTTTGAGTATGTGCTCACCGATGTAACTATTCTCCTCCATCTTGCAGCTATAGAACTTATTGGAGACTTCATATCTCTCAATCCGGGCATTTGCTTGAAATATTAACTTCAACTCTGGAACATCTCATATGCTCCATGACGTTCAAAACGTCGTTGAAGACCGGTTCTAAGCCGTAAAGCATGGCACACTGAACTATAGAGTAGTCATCAGCTCTGCTTTGACGCGTTCACAACTTCGCTCGGCATCTCTGCAGCAGGCTGTCACCCAGCGGTGCTTCGGGACGTAATTTTTCACGTGCAGCAATGAGGATAATCCTCAAATTACGGACCCAGTCCGTGTAATTGCTACCATCATCTTTCAACTTTGCTTTCTCAAGGAACGCATTAAAATTCAACGGAACAACAAAGACGAGCCATCTATCTACAATAAACATAGACAAGCAAAATACTATCGGTACTAAGTTCATGATAAATTTAAGTTTAATTAATCATATTAAAAACTCCCACTTAGGCAGACATCTCTCTAGTCATCTAAGTGATTACGTGATCCAAATCAACTAAACCATGTCCGATCATCACGTGAGATGGAGTAGTTTCAATGGTGAACATCACTATGTTGATCATATCTACTATATGATTCACGCTCGACCTTTCGGTCTCGTGTTCCGAGGCCATATCTGTTATATGCTAGGCTCGTCAAGTTTAACTTGAGTATTCGCGTGCGCAACTGTTTTGCACCCGTTGTATTTGAGCGTAGAGCCTATCACACCCGATCATCACGTGGTGTCTCAAAGACGAAGAACTTTCGCAGCGGTGCATACTCGGGAGAACACTTCTTGATAATTTTAGTGAGAGATCATCTTATAATGCTACCGTCAATCAAAGCAAGATAAGATGCATAAAGGATAAACATCACATGCAATCAATATAAGTGATATGATATGGTCATCATCATCTTGTGCTTGTGATCTCCATCGCCAAGCACCGTCATGATCACCATCGTCACCGGTAGCGACACCTTGATCTCCATCGTAGCATCGTTGTCGTCTCGCCAACTATTGCTTCTCGACTATCGCTACTCCTTAGTGATAAAGTAAAGCAATTACATGGCGTTGCATTTCATACAATAAGCGACAACCATATGGCTCCTGCCGATTGCCGATAACTTCGGTTACAAAACATGATCATCTCATACAATAAAATATAGCATCACGTTTTGACCATATCACATCACAACATGCCCTGCAAAAACAAGTTAGACGTCCTCTACTTTGTTGTTGCAAGTTTTACGTGGCTGCTACGGGCTGAGCAAGAACCGTTCTTACCTACGCATCAAAACCACAGCGATACTTCGTCAAATAGACTCCGTTTAACCTTCTCAAGGACCGGGCGTAGCCACACTCGATTCAACTAAAGTGAGAGAGACAGACACCGCCGGTCACCTTTAAGCAACGAGTGCTCGGCGGTGAAACCAGTCTCGGCGTAAGCGTCTGCGTAATGTCGGTCGGGCCGCTTCATCTCACAATACCGCTGAACCAAAGTATGACATGCTGGTAGGCAGTATGACTTGTATCGTCCACAACTCACTTGTGTTCTACTCGTGCACATGACATCAACGCATAAAACCAGGCTCTGATACCACTGTTGGGGAACGTAGTAATTTCAAAAATTTTCCTACGATCACGCAAGACCATGGTGATGGCATAGCAACGAGAGGGAGAGTGTCCGTCCACGTACCCTCGTAAGACCGAAAGCGGAAGCGTTATAACAACGCGGTTGATGTAGTCGTCCGTCTTCACGATCCGACCGATCCAGGCCCCGACGTACGGCACCTCCGAGTTCTGCACACGTTCAGCTCGATGACGATCCCGGACTCGATCCAGCAAAGTGTCGGGATGAGTTCCGTCGACCTGACGGCGTGGTGACGATGTTGATGCTCCACCGACGCAGGGCTTCGCCTAAGCTCCGCGACGATATGACTTCTCCGGCGCAGGCTTCTCCTAAGCTCATGACGATATGACCAAGTGGAATATGGTGGAAGGGGCACCGCACGGCTAAGGAAAGATCCGTAGATCAACTTGTGTGTCATGGGTGCCCCTGCCCCAGATATAAAGGAGCCAAGGGGGTGCGGCCAGCCTAGGGGGCGCGCTGGAGTCCTACTCCCACCGAGTAGGACTCCCCCTGTCCTAGTTGGAGTAGGATTGGGGAGGGGAAGAGGAAGGCGCGCCCCTCCCTTGTCCTATTCGGACTAGAAGGGGAGGGGCGCGCAGCCCACCTTGGCGCCCTTCCTCTTTTCTCCTATGGCCCATTAAGGCCCATATACCCCGGGGTTCCGTAACCCCGGTGTTCCGATAACTTCCTGTTTCACTCGGAACCCTTCCAAGTCCAAACATAGGCTTCCAATATATCAATCTTTATGTCTCGACCATTTCGAGACTCCTCGTCATGTCCGTGATCACATCCGGACTCGAACAAACTTCGGTGCATCAATACTTATAAACTCATAATGAACTCGTCATCGAAGCGTTAAGCGTGCGGACCCTACGGGTTCGAGAACTATGTAGACATGACCTAGAACCATTCTCGGTCAATAACCAATAGCGGAACCTGGATGCCCATATTGGTTCCTACATATTCTACGAAGATCTTTATCGGTCAAACCGCATAACGACATCGTTGTTCCTTTGTCATCGGTATGTTACTTACCCGAGATTCGATCGTCGGTATCCAATACCTAGTTCAATCTCGTTACGGTAAGTCTCTTTACTCGTTCCGTAATACATCATCTCACAACTAACTCATTAGTTGTAATGCTTGCAAGGCTTAAGTGATGTGTATTACCGAGAAGGCCTAGAGATACCTCTCCGACAATCGGAGTGACAAAACCTAATCTCAAATCGCCAACCCAACAAGTACCTTTGGAGACACCTGTAGTACTCCTTTATAATCACCCGATTCGTTGTGGCGTTGGTAGTACCAAAGTGTTCCTCCGTAAACGGAGTTGCATAATCTCATAGTTATAGGAACATGTATGGGTCATGAAGAAAGCATTAACATACTAAGCGATCAAGTGTTAAGCTAACGGAATGGGTCATGTCAATCAGATCATTCAACTAATGATGTGACCTTGTTAATCAAATAACAACTCCTTGTTCATGGTTAGGAAACATAACCATCTTTGATTAACAAGCTAGTCAAGTAGAGGCATACTAGTGACATCTGTTTGTCTATATATTCACACATGTATTATGTTTCCGGTTAATACAATTCTAGCATGAATAATAAACATTTATCATGATATAAGGAAATAAATAATAACTTTATTATTGCCTCTAGGGCATATTTCCTTCATCTCCCACTTGCACTAGAGTCAATAATCTAGATTACAAAGTAATGATCCTAACACCCATGGAGTCTTGGTGCTGATCATGTTTTGCTCGTGGAAGAGGCTTAGTCAACGGGTCTGCAACATTCAGATCCGTATGTATTTTGCAAATCTCTATGTCTCCCACTTGGACTTGGTCCCGAATGGAATTGAAGCGTCTCTTGATATGCTTGGTCCTCTTGTGAAATCTGGATTCCTTTGCCAAGGCAATTGCACCAAGATTGTCACGAAGATCTTCATCGGTCCCGATGCACTAGGTATGACACCTAGATCGGAAATGAACTCTTTCATCCAGACTCCTTCATTCGCTGCTTCAAGCAGCTATGTACTCCGCTTCACATGTGGATCCCGCCACGGCGCTTTGTTTAGAACTGCACCAACCGACAGCTCCACCGTTTAATAAAAACACGATCCGGTTTGCGATTTAGAATCGTCCGGATCGGTGTCAAAGCTTACATCGGCGTAACCATTTACGACTAGCTCTTTGTCACCTCCATATCGAGAAACATATCCTTAGTCCTTTCGGGTATTTCAGGATGTTCTTGACCGCTGTCCAGATGATCCACTCTGGATTACTTTGGTACCTTCCTGCCAAGCTTACAGCTAAGCATCGTCGTGTCTGGTACACAGCATTGCATTCATGATAGAGCCTATGGCTGAAGCATAGGAACATCTTTCATTTTCTCTCTATCTTCTGCTTTGTGGTCGGGCATTGAGTCGACTCAATCTTACACCTTGCAACACAGGTAAAAACCTTTCTTTGCTCGATCCATTTTGAACTTTTCAAAACTTTATCAAGGTATGTGCTTTGTGAAAGTCCAATTAAGCGTCTTGATCTATCTCTATAGATCTTGATGCCCAATATGTAAGCAGCTTCACCGAGGTCTTTCATTGAAAAACTTTTATTCAAGTATCCTTTTATGCTATCCAAAATTCTATATCATTTCCAATTAATAATATGTCGTCCACATATAATATTAGAAATGCTCTGAGCTCCCACTCACTTTCTTGTAAATCAAGCTTCTCCAAAAGTGCTGTACAAACCCATATGCTTTGATCACACTATCAAAGCGTTTATTCCAACTCCGAGAGGCTTGCACCGCACCATAAATTGATCGTTGGAGCTTGCACACTTTGTTAGCAACTTTTGGATCGACAAAACCTTCTGGTTGCATCATATACAACTCTTCTTCTAGAAATCCATTCAAGAATGCAGTTTTACATCCATTTGCCAAATTTCATAATCATAAAATGCGGCAATTGCTAACATGATTCGGACAGACTTAAGCATCGCTACGGGTGAGAAAGTCTCATCGTAGTCAATCCCTTGAACTTGTCGAAAACCTTTCGCAACAAGTCGAGCTTTGTAGACAGTTACATTACCATCGGCGTCGGTCTTCTTCTTAAAGATCCATTTATTTTCAATGGCTTGCCGATCATCGGGCAAGTCAACCAAAGTCCATACTTTGTTCTCATACATGGATCCCATCTCAGATTTCATGGCTTCTAGCCATTTTGCGAATCTGGGCTCACCATCGCTTCTTCATAGTTCGTAGGTTCGCCATGGTCAAGTAACATGACTTCGAAATAGGATTACCGTACCACTCACAGTGCGTATTTTACTCTGGTTGACCTCACGAGGTTCATAGTAACTTGATCTGAAGCTTCATGATCATCATCATTAGTTTCTTCACTAATTGGTGTAGTTGTCACAGAACCATTTCTTGTGATGAACTACTTTCCAATAAGGGAGCAGATCTGATTATCTCATCAAGTTCTACTTTCCTCCCACTCACTTCTTTCGAGAGAAACTCCTTCTCAAGAAAGGATCCGAATTTAGCAACAAAAATCTTGCCTTCAGATCTGTGATAGAAGGTGTACCCAACAGTCTCCTTTGGGTATCCTATGAAGACACATTTTCCGATTTGGGTTCGAGCTTATCTGGTTGAAGTTTCTTTACATAAGCATCGCAGCCCCAAACTTTAAGAAACGACAACTTTGGTTTCTTGCCAAACCACAGTTCATAAGGCGTCGTCTCAACGGATTTTGACGGTGTCCTATTTAACGTGAATGCGGCCGTCTCTAAAGCATAACCCCAAAACGATAGCGGTAAATCGAAATAGACATCATAGATCGCACCATATCTAGTAAAGTACGATTCGACGTTCGGACACACCATTTCTCTGTGGTGTTCGGGTGGCGTGAGTTGCTAAACTATTCCACATTGTTTCAAATGTAAACCAAACTCGTAACTCAAATATTCTCCTCCACGATCAGATCGTAGAAACTTTATTTTCTTGTTACGATGATTTTCCACTTCACTCTGAAATTCTTTGAACTTTTCAAATGTTTCAGATTTGTGTTTCATTAAGTAGATATACCCATATCTGCTCAAATCATCTGTGAAGGTGAGAAAATAACGATACCCGCCAAGTGCCTCAACATTCATTGGACCACAAACATCAGTATGTATGATTTCCAACAAATCAGTTGCTCGCTCCATAGTTCGGAGAACGGCGTTTTGGTCATCTTGCCCATGAGGCACGGTTCGCAAGTACCAAGTGATTCATAATCAAGTGATTCCGAAGCCCATCGGTATGGAGTTTCTTCATGCGTTTTACACGATATGACCTAAGCGGCGGTGCCACAAATAAGTTGCACTATCATTATCAACTCTGCATCTTTTGGCTTCAACATTATGAATATGTGTATCACTACTGTCGAGATTCAACAAGAATAGACCATTCTTCAAGGGTGCATGACCATAAAGATATTACTCATATAAATAGAACAACCATTATTCTCTGATTTAAATGAATAACCGTCTCGCATTAAACAAGATCCAGATATAATGTTCATGCTCAACGCGGCACCAAATAACAATTATTTAGGTCTAAAACTAATCCCAAGGTAGATGTAGAGGTAGCGTGCCGATCTGCGATCACATCGACTTTGGAACCATTTCAACGCGCGATCGTCACCTCGTCCTTAGCCAATCTTCGCAATCCGTAGTTCCTGTTTGAGTTGCAAATATTAGCAACAGAACCAGATCAAATACCAGTACTATCTGCGAGTATTAGTAAGGTACACATCAATAACATGTATATCACATATACCTTTGATCACCTTGCCATCCTTCTTATCCGCCAAATACTTGGGGCAGTTCCGCTTCCAAAGTCGGTCGCTTGCGGTAAAAACACTCGATTTCAGGCTTAGGTCCAGACTTGGGTTTCTTCTCTTGATCAGCAACTTTCTTTCTGTTCTTTTGAAGTTTCCTTCTTCTTCCCTTTGCCCTTTTCTTGAAACTAGTGGTCTTGCTGACCATCAACACTTGATGCTCTTTCTTGATTTCTACCTCCATGCTTTTAGCATCGCGAAGAGCTCGAGAATTGTCTTAGTCATCCCTTGCATATTATAGTTCATCACGAAGCTCTTGTAGCTTGGTGGCGTGATTGGAGAATTACATCAATGACACTATCATCCGGAAGATTAACTCCCAGCTGAATTAAGTGATTGTTATACCCAGACATTTTGAGTATGTGCTCACCGACGAACTATTCTCCTCCATCTTGCAGCTATAGAACTTATTGGAGACTTCATATCTCTCAATCCGGGCATTTGCTTGAAATATTAACTTCAACTCCTGGAACATCTCATATGCTCCATGACGTTCAAAACGTCGTTGAAGACCCGGTTCTAAGCCGTAAAGCATGGCACACTGAACTATAGAGTAGTCATCAGCTCTGCTTTGCCAGACGTTCACAACTTCTCGGCATCTGCGCAGCAGGCCTGTCACCCAGCGGTGCTTCGGGGCGTAATTTTTACGTGCAGCAATGAGGATAATCCTCAAGTTACGGACCCAGTCCGTGTAATTGCTACCATCATCTTTCAACTTTGCTTTCTCAAGGAACGCATTAAAATTCAACGGAACAACAGCACGAGCCATCTATCTACAGTAAACATAGACAAGCAAAATACTATCAGGTACTAAGTTCATGATAAATTTAAGTTTAATTAATCATATTAAAAAACTCCCACTTAGACAGACATCTCTCTAGTCATCTAAGTGATTACGTGATCCAAATCAACTAAACCATGTCCGATCATCACGTGAGATGGAGTAGTTTCAATGGTGAACATCACTATGTTGATCATATCTACTATATGATTCACGCTCGACCTTTCGGTCTCTGTGTTCCGAGGCCATATCTGTTATATGCTAGGCTCGTCAAGTTTAACTTTGAGTATTCGGCGTGCGCAACTGTTTTGCACCGTTGTATTTGAGCGTAGAGCCTATCACACCGATCATCACGTGGTGTCTCAGCACGAAGAACTTTCGCAACGGTGCATACTCAGGGAGAACACTTCTTGATAATTTTAGTGAGAGATCATCTTATAATGCTACCGTCAATCAAAGCAAGATAAGATGCATAAAGGATAAACATCACATGCAATCAATATAAGTGATATGATATGGTCATCATCATCTTGTGCTTGTGATCTCCATCGCCAAGCTTACCGTCATGATCACCATCGTCACCGGTAGCGACACCTTGATCTCCATCGTAGCATCGTTGTCGTCTAGCCAACTATTGCTTCTCGACTATCGCTACTCCTTAGTGATAAAGTAAAGCAATTACATGGCGTTGCATTTCATACAATAAGCGACAACCATATGGCTCCTGCCATTGTCGATAACTCGGTTACAAAACATGATCATCTCATACAATAAAATATAGCATCACGTTTTGACCATATCACATCACAACATGCCCTGCAAAAACAAGTTAGGCGTCCTCTACTTTGTTGTTGCAAGTTTTACGTGGCTGCTACGGGCTGAGCAAGAACCGTTCTTACCTCGCATCAAAACCACAGCGATACTTCGTCAAATAGACTCCGTTTAACCTTCTCAAGGACGGGCGTAGCCACACTCGATTCAACTAAAGTGAGAGAGACAGACACCGCCGGTCACCTTTAAGCAACGAGTGCTCGGGCGGTGAAACCAGTCTCGCGTAAGCGTATCGTAATGTCGGTCCGGGCGCTTCATCTCACAATACCGCTGAACCAAAGTATGACATGCTGGTAGGCAGTATGACTTGTATCGTCCACAACTCACTTGTGTTCTACTCGTGCACATGACATCAACGCATAAAACCAGGCTCGATACCCTTTGTTGGGGAACGTAGTAATTTCAAAAATTTTCCTACGATCACGCAAGACCATGGTGATGGCATAGCAACGAGAGGGAGAGTGTCGTCCACGTACCCTCGTGAGACCGAAAGCGAGCGTTATAACAACGCGGTTGATGTAGTCGTCGTCTTCACGATCCGACCGATCCAAGCACCGAGCGTCGGCACCTCCGAGTTACTGCACACGTTCAGCTCGATGGCGATCCCGGACTCCGATCCAGCAAAGTGTCGGGGATGAGTTCCGTCGACCGACGGCGTGGTGGCGATGTTGATGCTCCACCGGCGCGGGGCTTCGCCTAAGCTCCGCGACGATATGACTTCTCCGGCGCAGGGCTTCTCCTAAGCTCATGACGATATGACCGAAGTGGAATATGGTGGAAGGGGCACCGCTGCACGGCTAAGGAAAGATCCGTAGATCAACTTGTGTGTCATGGGGTGCCCCTGCCCCATATAAAGGAGCCAAGGGGTGCGGCCAGCCTAGGGGGCGCGCTGGAGGAGTCCTACTCCCACCGAGTAGGACTCCCCTGTCCTAGTTGGAGTAGGATTGGGGAGGGAAAGAGGGAAGGCGCGCCCCTCTCCTTGTCCTATTCGGACTAGAAGGGGAGGCGCGCAGCCCACCTTGGCCGCCCTTCCTCTTTTCTCCTATGGCCCATTAAGGCCCATATACCCCGGGGTTCCGTAACCCCGGTGTTCCGATAACTTCCTGTTTTCACTGGAACCCTTCGAAGTCAAACATAGGCTTCCAATATATCAATCTTTATGTCTCGACCATTTCGAGACTCCTCGTCATGTCCGTGATCACATCCGGGACTCGAACAAACTTGGTGCATCAATACTTATAAACTCATAATGAACTGTCATCGAAGCGTTAAGCGTGCGGACCCTACGGGTTCGAGAACTATGTAGACATGACCTAGAACCATTCTCGGTCAATAACCAATAGCGGAACCTGGATGCCCATATTGGTTCCTACATATTCTCTGAAGATCTTTATCGGTCAAACCGCATAACGACATCGTTGTTCCTTTGTCATCGGTATGTTACTTACCCGAGATTCGATCGTTGGTATCCAATACCTAGTTCAATCTCGTTACCGTAAGTCTCTTTACTCGTTCCGTAATACATCATCTCACAACTAACTCATTAGTTGTAATGCTTGCAAGGCTTAAGTGATGTGTATTACCGAGAAGGCCTAGAGATACCTCTCCGACAATCGGAGTGACAAAACCTAATCTCAAATCGCCAACCCAACAAGTACCTTTGGAGACACCTGTAGTACTCCTTTATAATCACCCGATTCGTTGTGGCGTTGGTAGCACCAAAGTGTTCCTCCGTAAACAGGAGTTGCATAATCTCATAGTTATAGGAACATGTATGGGTCATGAAGAAAGCATTAACATACTAAGCGATCAAGTGTTAAGCTAACGGAATGGGTCATGTCAATCAGATCATTCAACTAATGATGTGACCTTGTTAATCAAATAACAACTCCTTGTTCATGGTTAGGAAACATAACCATCTTTGATTAACAAGCTAGTCAAGTAGAGGCATACTAGTGACATACTGTTTGTCTATATATTCACACATGTATTATGTTTCCGGTTAATACAATTCTAGCATGAATAATAAACATTTATCATGATATAAGGAAATAAATAATAACTTTATTATTGCCTCTAGGGCATATTTCCTTCAATAACAACCGGAATATGCATGTGACAAGCAAAATAATGAACCACTTACTCTTTTCCCGTGGGCTCAATGAGCCACTTCTGCTCCTCAGTAGCCGGAACCTGCTTTGGTAGCTTTGCGTTGCCACGCAGCCGTCCCTTGTTGTCAACCCCCTTCCCGTCACCACCATCATCCCCGCCACCACCCCCCTCCTCGCCTGCCTCCCCCTCCCCAACCTCCTCCTCCTCCTCCTCCTCCTCCTCCTCCTCCTCCTCGCGTGCCTCCTCCTCCACCTCCTCCTCCTCGCGTGCCTCCTCCTCCTCCTCCTCCTCCTCCTCCTCCTCCCTAGAGTGTACCTCACTAGAGGAGGGTACCTCACTAGAGGAGGGCCTCGAGACAACACCCCTAAGTCGGTGAGGTGCGCTCTTTCAGCCACGACCCCAGAGTGGCTCTCCCCAGACACCTCGTCCTCTAGAGGCTCTCCCCGCCCCTCCTCCTCTAGGGGCACCTCTCCCTCGACCTCCACAGTGAGGAGTCATCGTCAAGTAGCCGAGGGAGGATTACGTGCTCGACCACTCCGACTAGGCAGGCCGACGACCTTGCGTAGGAAACCCACGCCATCGGCCTTCCCCTTGCCCATGTTCCACGAACCTGCATTGAAAAGAGAAAAAAGCAATTAGTAAATTAATGAAATGAAGGAAAAGGCATGATAATAAACACATTAATAAAAATGCATAAAAATTATCGAAGCATAGAAAAACATCATCATCTATCATCAACATCATCATCTACCAATCATCTATCATCCATCATCATCATCATCTCAAAATCATCGAAGCATAAAAAATCATCACTATCACTTCTCATCTAACAATCATCGTCATGTAAAAAAAATCTGTATGAACAAGTTATCTATCTAACTACCATCTATGTGTCTAACTATCACATTTAGCCCTCTTATCCTCTGCAAAATCATGAAAAAACAAAAAAATGTTCTTGGGAGGGAAGGGGGCCGGACCTAACGGAGAGGAGGTCGAGGCGGGGCGAGGTCAGGGCGGGGAGGGAGTCGGCCGAGGCATGGGCGAGGTCGAGGCGGCTGCTCGGGGGAGGCGCCGCGACTCAGCAGGAGGCCCTCCTCTCCCACCAGCGCTGGCGGCGTTGGGTGGGGATGAGGTCGAGTCGGGCGGGTTCTTGGCGTTAGGCGGGGGACGAGGTCGAGGCGGGCGGCGGCTGGCGGGGGACGAGGTCGAGCCGAGGCGGGAGGCGGCGTTAGTGGCGAGTGCAGTCTGGGCGGGGACGAGGTCGGGCGGGGAGGCGTCGGCCGGGCGTGGACGAGGTCGGGCAGGCGGGTGGGGGGACGAGGTCGGGGCGGGGTGGTGGCAGGGGCGGGGCGGCGGTGTTGGGCGGTGTAGGTGCGGCGGCGGCTATCGGGGAGAGAGAGAGAGGTTGGGGTCGGGGTGAGACAGAGAAGGAACGGGTGGAGGAGGATGAGTGGCGAGTGGATAAGGTCACACCTATGCCGAAGGCCCAGCCGTCGGCATAGGCCGGGTCCACAAGTCAGTGGAGCGGCGAGGAGTGGATAAGGTGGCCCTATGCCGACAACAAGGCCGTCGGCATCTGAGAGAGACCTATCTTACGGCCAGCCGTAGGCATAGATGGCAACCACATTTTTTGAAGAAATAGTCCAACCTCGCCCAGGGGACAAGAAATTATTACATTTTAATATATTCAGTTATTACATTTTTAGATTTTTAGTTTACCGTGTGTATGGGACCCGGTTGCGGCGCTAGTGACACGGGCGGCAGCGACGCCATGAGGGGCACTGCAGACGCGTGCCACAGGGGTAGCAATGCCACGAACATCGCACGGGACCTCATACATATCGTGCGGTGTGGTGGCATGTCCGAAGAAAGGCGCAGCGTCTCGAGGTTCGACCCCTCACGGACGGTGCCGCCGTCGGCTTTGAAGAAGCAGACGCGTCGGGTCTACGGAGGATCTTGCTATGGGTCTGGCCGGATGTTGCTCCAAAGTGTTCCTATGGGCTGGCGTGTTAGGTCAGCCCATAGGAACACTGAGCTACATCCAGGCGAACCACAAGAAAATCCTGCGTGTAGACCCTACGCCGTCGTTCTCCTCCAGTGCCGACGACGGCGCCGTCGTGAGGGGGGCACACCGGACATGCGTGCCGCCTCTTCTGACATGCCACCACACCACCCCGCATGTATGAGGGCCGGTGCGACGCTCGGTGGCATTGCTACCCCGATGACCCCTCCCGCTTAACCTGCAGCGTTTGACCACGCGATCTAGCCCTTTGACTTTGCGGATGGGCTTTGACCAAAGGACCTCCCCACCCGGTTGTGTTAGGTCAGCCCATAGGAACACTCGGAGCAACATCCGGCTGGACCCACAGCAAAATCCCTCCGTGTAGACCCCACGTCCGTTTCCCCCCGGTGCGGCGGCGGCGCGCGTCGTGAGGGGGCACACCCGGACACGCGTGCCGCCTCTTCGGACATGCCACCACACCACCCGCATGTATGAGGGCCGGTCGACGCTCCGTGGCATTACTACGCCCAGTGCCCCGTCCCCGCTTAACCACAGTAGCGTTTGACCACGCGATCTAGCCCTTTGACTTTGCATGGACGGGCTTTGACCAGTGGACCTCCCCACCCGGTTGTGTTAGGTCAGCCCATAGGAACACTCTGGAGCAACATTCGGGCCAGACCCACAGCAAAATCCCCTTCGTGTAGACCCCACGCGTCTGTTTCCCCCCTCCAGGTGCCGGCGGCGGTGCCGTCCGTGAGGGGGGGGGGGCACACCCCGGACACGCGTGCCGCCTCTTCGAACATGCCACCACACCACCCCGCATGTATGAGGGCCGGTGCGGCCGCCCGTGGCATTGCTACCCCGCAGTGCCCCCCTCCCGCCTAACCCTGTAGCGTTTGACCACGCGATCTAGCCCTTTGTCTTTGCAGCGACGGGCTTTGACGGTGGACCTCCCCACCCGGTTGTGTTAGGTCAGCCCATAGGAACACTCTGGAGCAACCTCCGTGCCGGACCCACAAAAATCCCTCCGTAGACCCCACGTCCGTTTCCCCCCTCCAGTGCGGCGGCGGCGCGCGTCCGTGAGGGGGGGGGCACACCGAGAGGCGCGTGCCGCCTCTTCGACATGCCAGCACACCACCCGCATGTACGAGGGCCCGGTCGACGCTCCGGTGGCATTGCTACCCCCAGTGCCCCGTCCCCGCCTAACCACAGTAGCGCTTGACCACGCGATCTAGCCTTTGACTTTGCAGACGGGCTTTGACCATGGACCTCCCCACCCGGTTGTGTTAGGTCAGCCCATAGGAACACTCTGGAGCAACATCCGGGCCAGACCCACAGCAAAATCCCCGCCGTGTAGACCCGACGCGTCCGTTTCCCCCCTCCAGGTGCCGGCGGCGGCGCCGTCCGTGAGGGGGGGCACACCCCGGAGCCCCAAGACGGGCGTCTACGCATGCATGAACACTTTCACATATGCATCGGGACCCGTGTGATGTTTCGGTGACATAGCTACACCCCGAATCCCCCCACCAACCAGAATTCCTTCCGTGTCGACCGTTTCCTCCTTCCGTGACACGGCGATAGCAACGTTCGTAACGGGGGGCAATCGATATACCATCGGGTATGTTTTTTTAGATAAGGCATAATTATCTTATACAAAAACAAAAACTAAAATAAAGTAAAAATAACAAAACAGAGTAAAAATAAAAAATTAATTAAAATAAACGTATGCCGACGGCAAGGCCGCCGCATATCTATCTTTACACACGGAGGTTGTCCCACGGATCGATGGCGTGGCGTGGCACACGGATCGCCGACGTGGCGAGAGGGGCCTATGCCGGCGGCTTTGCCGTGAGCATACCTCTACCACAGATATGCCGACGGCGCCGTTACCGCCCGTCGGCGTGGGATCAACGCCGTCAAATGGTCGGCGCCCGGCCGGCGGGTGGGCCACAGCTATGCCGACGGCCTGTCCTATGCCGGCGGGCCTCGTGGCGTACCTCGGCGGTCCCGACGGCCTTGTCTATGCCGACGGCCCCGTCGGCATAGATGAATGTATGCTGACGGCTTTTCTACGCCTACGGCCTTTCCTTGGCCGTCGGCATAGGTCCATAGATGCCGACGGGTGCCGTCGGCATAGATTTGGCCGTCGGCAACCCTAGTTTTTCTGGTAGTGCTGTTGGGGTTTCCTCCTTCCTCCTCTCCTCCCGGGGCCTGTAATCTCGTTGTGGCTGCCTAAGAGCAACTCTAGCAGACACCGCAAAAATTAGACCCGCAAAACGCGTTTGCGGTTTCACGAAGATCACGTTTGCGGGTCAAAAACATGCGCCGATCAGATACCGCATCTAAACCAGCATAATTTGAAAAAGCGCTTTCGCGGGAGAAATTGCACAAACCTAGTTCATCACATCACATAGTACTACACAGTTCATACTACTACATGATCAACAAACTAAGCAGAGATCATACTACATGCTACGTTAACTAGTAGTAGAGGGGGTCGGATCTGACGACGGCGAGGTCGCGGCAAAATGGACGACGCCGTGGAGGCCCAGCGACTTTCAATCCTCCTCGCCGGAGCTGCACAGGTCGATCTACTTCGCCGCCTGCTCCGCGCAGATGCGGCGCCACTCCTCAGCCTTGTCGTTGGCGGCGACGTTGGCGGCAACTGCCTGCTGCCACTGGAGGGCTTCGAGCTCCTCGGCGTGGCGCCGGCGCTCCGCCTCCTCGCGCACGCTCCGCTCGACGATGGCGGGGCGACAGCGTCGAAGTCCGTGAAGTAGTCCTCGGGCTCGACGACTCCGCAGCGGCCGAGCGGAGCGGGCTCCTCCTTCGCCGGGACGAAGGCGAACGGCGCCGACGGCTCCGGCTCCTCCTTGTCGTCCGACCACTCCCTCTTCACGGGGAGGAAGCCCGCGCCGGAGGACGAGGAGGATCCGGCGTAGGAAGATCTCGCGGAGGAGAAAGACGCGCTACGAAGGTCCTACTCCTCCGTCTCGCGGCGGTTGAAGCTCGGCGGCGGCGACATCCGGCGGTTGGTCCATCTCCGGGCGCCGCGCTTCCTCGCGCCGTCCGCCCGGACGCGCAGCTCGCGCTCCGGGTCGCGCTCACGGTCGGATCTGCTGCCGGAGCCGCGTCCGGAGCTCCACATTCTCCCCCACATGGCGGCTGGAGGCAGGGCGGGTGGTCGCTGGTGACGAGAAATTGCGAGAGGGGAAAGGGGAATCGGGTGGCTCGTGGCGGCGGGGGATAGGGTTTGGACCCGCAAAAGGGTGGCGGAACCGCAGTTATACTGCTCGGGGCGTGCGGTTTGCGGGCTGCGGCAAAAAGTTTTGCGGGCTGGGCGAGTATGCGGGCTCTGTTCTAGCCGGAAAATTGGGCCGAGCCCGTATCTCGCCGGAATTTTTGCGGGCCGGGCGTTTTGCGGGGTCTGCTAGAGTTGCTCTAACTTCCTGGGTCTGCATCTTATGGTTTATAAATACTTTTGGTTTCTATTGGTGAAATTAAATTGGAGGAACCCTTTTTTATCAAAATAAATAATCATTTGGTTAGCTTAGCTGGCCAACCTCATGTGTGAATCGCCTACAACTCATTGGATAGGGCAAATTAAGCAATTGTACCGATGTATGTATCATGTGAAATTAAACTACTCTTGGGTGCCCTGAGAGCTTAGAGTGAGATTTGTTGTGTTCACTGCAAGTTATGTTATCAAGTACTCCCTCCACTGCTACATACATCATATTTTAGCGACAACTAATTCCCGTGTTTATTTGACCAAACCTCTGCTTTGTTCTCTCTGTTTTACTGTATGTATGTAACTACCTTTAACAGCCTGGTGGGAAAATCCAACGAACGAGGAGATTTGACGGATTTTTTTTTCTTACAGAACATGATTGACGGAATTACTTAATCTACGGTCGATGTGTAGCGGGAGCGGCGGCCGGCCGCAGATTTTTGTTTTGTTTTTGAACATGCCGGCCGCAGATTGAGATCCACGATCGAGTAGTCAATCCATTTTCTACCTTGGTCTTCCCAAATCAAACCCTAGTCTCCGATCCGGCCGGCGCACAATGTCATGGCCGTGGCGACCGTTCCTCGGTCGATCTCACCCCCTCCTCATTTCCCGTCTCCGCCGTTCTTGGCCGAGATGGCCCGACCGGCTCACGAGGTTATGCCTCCAACTTCAACTCCGATGGTGACTCGCATGCCAAGGTCGCGACGAAGCGGCATCTCTACGTGGTGCTCGACGACCACAAGGACGGCTACGGAATCCACAAGCTAGACCTTGGCGCCGAGGACGATCTGGACGGCGGCGGCGTGCGGCCCCTCCCGGACTCTCCGCTCCTACGCGTGGTGCTTAAAACCGTTGGACAGCAGGCCCAGTTTGCCGCCGTAGGCAGCAGCATCGTCGCCATAGCCATAGGCACCCCTTTGGGCTACAGCTCTTGGTCCAGCAGCCAGCTCGGCGTCCTCCTCATCTATGACACCAAGACGGCTCCCAGGGGGCTTCCTGCAACATGGCCACAAGGCAGCCATGGCCGTCGGGAGCAGGCTGTACATGCTCGAGGCAAAGTCTGACGCGTGGAACAGCGGCGGGTACCTGCACTGCCTGCGCGACGGTGACGGCGACGGCCACGACGACGAAGTCGGCGGGTGGACCGGTTGGCAGCCACTGTCCAACTACCCGCGGTGGTGCTGGAGCGCCGACGCGACTCCTCGGACCCTCCCGTCCTCCCCGACTCCTCTGATGCTCCCGTTCTGTACCGACTGCATCATGGCGTACGCGGCGCACGGGCAGCCGCCGGGGCGGCACGAGATATTCGTGTCCGTGAGATCCACGAACAGGAGCAAGTACCCTCTGATGGGCCGTCTAGGCGTCGGCACCTTCTCTTTCAGCACGGCGACCCGCCAGTGGACGCGGCGCGGCAACTGGTAGCTGCCGGCCCACGGCCACGCCCACTACGACGGCGAGCTAGGAGCGTGGCTCGGGCTCCACGCCGTCAGCGACGAAGGCGACATGTATCGCCCCTGCGTGACGGACGGACGCCTCTGCATCGGCGACGTCACTTCCGAACCGGCCGAGTGGAAGGTCGGCAGAGAGCAGCTGTTCCGCCTGGATGAGGACGCCGCGGCAGGCTGGCGGCACGTTGATGCCAAGCTTGTGCCCATGGCGGCGAGCAATGGTGGCAGCGAGTACTGCATCATGGAGCGCCTGCGACCCAACAAGGAGAAGGAGAAGGTGGTGGTTTGTATCAACGGGGTAAACGGTTGGTACGAGGAGGAGGAGGAATGTCTCCTCCGGCTCGCCACTTTCCGTGTTGAGCGTGGCGAGGACGACGATGAGCCGGTGGCCACGGCTCGACGGCCACCTCGCTGTTACAAGGTGTACAAGCACAATAAATTTTTTGAGCTCAAGCATTCTGGATGTAATTAGCACACAACAGCGTGCCCTCGGTTGAATTCTTGCGGTATACTACCTCCATTCGGAATTATTTAGTTTATGCTAAAATGGATGTATCTAGTCGTATTTTGGTGTTAGATACATTCTTTTGAGTCACAAGTAATTCTAGATGGAGGAGTACTATATGATGAAGCTATGTACCTAAGGTAGGATCATGGACCTGTCCAAACTACCCTCTCCAAGGACATCTTTAGAAGGAACCACCTTTCAATCGACTCAGAAGTGTTCCACTCGACGGACTCGAAGACACTCGACCATGAAGCCAACCACTCGACAGCCAGGAGATCTAAAGTCGCTCTACACACAATCGGCCAGTCATTAAGTAGCTTTTATGGTCATCATAGCAGTTTATTGGTGGCGTTACCAGTAACGCCCAATCTTAATGTGCCTTAAACCCTACATGACTGAGGTCCGGAGGGGTCTGACGAACTCTATATAAGCCACCCCCCTCCTCAGTGAAAAGGGTTCGCACCCCTGTAACTCATACACACGTAATCCAGTCGACCGCCTCCGGGCTCCGAGACGTAGGGCTATTACTTCCTCCGAGAAGGGCCTGAACTCGTAAATCTCTTGCGTATACAACTCCTCCATAGCTAGGATCTTGCCTCTCCATTCCTACCCCCCTACACTACTGTCAGACTTAGAACCACGACAGTTGGCGCCCACCGTGGGGCCGGTGTCTTAGCGACTTATTGGAGAAGTTGCGATTTTTCCGGTCTCCTTCATCATGGTTTCAGGCGGAGCTCTGGTTGAGGGCCGCGGGATCCGTCTCGGCGCGCTCACGTTCATCGCCGACGACTCCGCTTGGCTTCAGGAGGCTCCGCTCGACATCGACGCGCTCCCTGTCCGCGGGGCGACGCACTTTCACGTGTGCGTCCGTGGCGTCCTCCTGCGGCAACCGTCGACCCAGTATCGGTCGGCTCCTGTGTCGTCCTCCCTCCCTGTTTCCCGCCGGCGCAAGCGCTCCGGTCGGTCGAGGCTTCAGCGGTGGGTGAGGCACGCGGTGGCTCGCCAGTCGGCCACCCCCTAAGTCACGGCGATCGAGCCCGACGAATCTCTCTACGGCCTGTTCGACCTGTCGACTGGCTCCGCAGAGACTGCATCCGAGTGCGACAGCAGTGATCCAGCGGCGGAGGTTCTGATGGTCGATGGACCACGCAGTCCTCCCAGTTTTCCCCGCACCGACGGAGGCGACGGTGGAGGCGATCCGTCGCATGTCCATGAAGAGTATCTCCCCGAGCCCCTCACTTCACTGCAGAGGGAAGAACTTCGCCGCCGGAACATGGATGCGCTGCACACTCCTATCGTTGGAGAAACCCCCGAGGCTCGTGCCTTAGAGGACGCGCGCTTGGCCAACTTGGCTGAGCGCACTCGACTGGAGAACCTCCAGCGAGCACTCGACGAGCGTGCGCGGCAACAAGTTCCAGAATCCAGTCGACGTCAACTCTTTCCACCACCGACTCAGGTATATCGAACTCCGATTCAGAATTTAGCAGCTGCAGCCCGTATAGCAGAGTCGATTCAGCCTTCCCAGTCAGAGGCTGGCAGAGGCTTGTTACAGATCAGAGCATTACTCCGGGAGGCAGGAGATCAAAATTCAGCTGTATCGTAGTCGCGGAATAGGATTCACAGCAGATCCGTCGCTGCAAATACAGTCCAGTCGGCCCATAGCCCAAGATCGCCCCCGAGGCGTGAGGGACGTGGAGACCGGCGTGATCAGTACAAGAACCGTGAGCAGTATGATCACCGACTCAATCGTGATGATCGACGTCGAGTGCCCACCCCTCCCCCCAAGGAGTGGATCGTACGCGCCTCGACAGCAGGATGAGAGACGCCATCACAGTGTTGGGCGAAGAATTCCAGTCGACCACAGGGAACCAGGCTTTGACGCGAGATCCATTATCGTTCAAGGTTTGGTCGACAGGAACAGAGCTCACCGAGAAGGCCATGACAGAGATGTACCCACCAGTAGCAGAGTACATGTCTCAGGACCAGAGTGTTTCAGCAGAGCCATCAGGTCCGCGGTGATTCCTCCCAACTTCAGGTTGGCGACTGGAGTCAGTAAGTTCACTGGTGAGTCCAAGCCTGACACTTGGCTTGAAGACTACCGAGTGGCTGTTCAGATTGGCGGCGGCAACGATGAAGTAACCATGAAACACCTGCCTCTTATGTTGGAGGGCTCGGCCAGAGCATGGTTGAATCAGTTAGCACCCAGCAACATTTACACTTGGGATGATCTTGCTTGAGTGTTTGTCAGAACATTTGAAGGAACTTGCAAGCGACCAGCAGGGTTGATAGAGCTGCAATCTTGTGTGCAGAAGTCGAATGAAACTTTGAGGGATTACATCCAGAGATGGATCACGTTGCATCACACGGTAGAGAATGTATCTGATCACCAGGCAGTCTGTGCCTTCAAGGAAGGCGTTAAGTACAGAGAGCTAAACCTAAAATTCGGTCGAACCGGAGACATGTCTCTGAGTCGAATGATGGAGATTGCCACCAAGTATGCCAATGGTGAAGAAGAGGATCGGCTCCGGAGTGGCAAGCACAAGTCAGTCGCCCACGAAACCGGAGGAGGGAACTCCAGTTGGAAGCAGAAGCGGAAAGCCGAGCCAGTTGCTCCTGGAGAAGCCTTGGCCGTGACTTAAAGGGAAGCCCAAAGGGTCTTGGAACCCTAAGAAGGTGAAGGACAAGGAAGGGAATGACGTGATGGATTTGCCGTGCCACATCCACACGAAGAAAGATGAGGAGGGTAAACTCATTTACCCGAAACATACCACTCGACAGTGTCGACTCTTGATCCAGCAATTCCAAGGGAAACAACCCAAAGATAAGGAAAAGGAGTCGGACAAAGTTGAGGACAAAGAAGATAGTGATGATGGATATCCCCAGGTCAATTCCACCCTGATGATTTTTGCTGACGTTGAAAGCAAAAGTCGATTGAGAGTTATCAACCGAGAAGTGAATATGGTTGCTCGGCGACACCCGCTTATCGAAATGGTCTCGGATCGCCATCACATTCGACTCGTCGATCATCGACACACATAGCCACCCCTGGGAGGCAAGCTTTGGTGGTCGACCCAGTCGTCGAAGGCACTCGACTGACTAAAGTTTTGATGGATGGTGACAGCCGCCTGAATATACTATATGCAGAGACGTTGAAAGGGATGGGTATTCCGATGTCCAGACTCAGTACCGGCAACATGAGTTTCCATGGAGTCATTCCTGGAAAGAAGGCTGAGTCACTCGGCCAAATTGCTCTTGATGTGGTTTTCGGTGATTCCAAGAATTATTGCAAAGAAAAGTTGACGTTTGAAGTTGTGGATTTCCAGAGTGCTTATCACGCTATTTTGGGCAGGCCAGCTTATGCACGTTTCATGGCTCGACCATGTTATGTGTACCTCAAATTGAAGATGCCTGGTCCCAAAGGTGTGATCACTATTACTGGCAATCGGAAGAAGGCGGAAGAGTGCTTTCAGAAAGGCTCGAAGATCGCCGATGCTCAGATGGCAGTGGTAGAGCTGCAGGAATACCAGAAAGCTGCAGACCCGAGTGATTTGTTGCGAGCCAAGAAGCCCACTACGAAATCAGCGTTTCGGTCGTCCGGTGAGACAAAACCGATTCACATTCACCCGACTGACCCAGTGCTGCTCCGACTCATATCTCTACAACACTCGAATCCAAATAGGAAGAAGCGCTCATCCAGTTCCTCCGTGAGAACTGGGACATCTTCGCATGGAAGCCTTCTGACATGCCGGGTGTTCCCAGGGGGCTGGCTGACCACCGTCTACGAGTCGACTCAAAAGTGAAACCTGTCAAAGAACATCTTCGACGGTCCGCCGTCCAGAAAAGAAAGGCCATTGGCGAGGAGGTGGCTCGGCTCTTAGCAGCGGAGTTTATCCGAGAGATTTATCACTCCGAGTGGCTTGCCAATGTTGTCATGGTCCCCAAGAAGGACAAGTCACTTCGCATGTGCATCGACTTCAAACATATCAATCGGGCCTGCCCGAAAGATCATTTTCCTCTCCCTGCATCGACCAAATAGTCGACTCGATCATGGGATGTGGCGCTTTGTATTTTTAGATGCCTATTCTGGTTACCATCAGATCCGTCTGTATGGACCCGATGAGATCAAAACAGCTTTCATCACTCCATTCGGGTGCTTCTGTTATGTCACCATGACATTCGGCCTTAAGAATGCCAGAGCCACGTTCATGAGGATGATTCAGAAGTGTTTGCTCACTCAAACCAGTCGGAATGTGGAAGCATACATGGATGATATTGTGGTCAAGTCACGGAAAGGTTCCGACCTGTTGACTGACCTTGCAGAGACATTTGCCAACCTCAGAAGGTATGATATCAAGCTTAATCCATCAAAGTGCACATTCGGAGTTCCTGGCGGAAAGTTACTCGGTTTTCTCGTTTCCGAACGAGGAATCGACGCCAACCCAGAAAAGTTGGTACTATACTCCGAATGAAACGTCCTGTGCGTGTGCACGATGTCCAGAAGCTTACTGGTTGCTTGGCCGCTTTAAGTCGATTCATCTCTCGTCTCGGTGAAAAGGCATTGCCTCTTTACCGACTGATGAAGAAGCCAGACAAGTTCGAGTGGACTCCTGAAGCTGATGCAGTGTTTGCAGATCTAAAAGCCCTGCTCTCCACCCAGCCAGTGCTTGCTGCCCCGATCAGCAAAGAGCCTTTGCTGCTTTACATTGCAGCCACGGGACAAGTCGTCAGTACAGTACTTACGGTCGAGCGGGAAGAAGAAGGAAACGCCTTTAAAGTTCAGCGCCCAGTATATTATGTTTCTGAAGTTTTGACTCCATCAAAGCAAAGATACCCTCATTATCAGAAGCTTGTATATGGGATTTATATGACCACGAAGAAGGTTGCTCATTACTTCTCTGACCATTCCATTACAGTCATCAGCGATGCTCCATTGTCAGAGATTCTGCACAACAGAGATGCAACTGGTCGAGTGGCAAAATGGGCGATTGAACTCCTTCCCCTAGATATCAAGTTTGAGGCAAAGAAAGCCATCAAGTCCCAAGCAGTACCAGATTTCATCGCCGAGTGGATTGAACAGCAACTGCTGACTCAAGTTCACTCGGAGCACTGGACCATGTTCTTTGATGGTTCTAAGATGCTGAATGGTTCCGGTGCTGGGGTAGTGTTGGTGTCCCCCCGAGGAGATAAGCTCACATATGTGCTCCAGATTCACTTTGATTCCTCCAATAACGAAGCAGAATACGAAGCACTTTTGTATGAGTTGCGTATGGCCATTTCACTCGGCGTCCGTCGCCTCATGGTCTATGGCGACTCAGATTTGGTGGTTAACCAAGTGATGAAGGAGTGGGACGTCAGAAGTCCGGCCATGACTGGTTACTGCAATGCAGTGAGAAAGCTAGAGAAGAAATTCGAGGGGTTAAAGCTTCATCATATACCCCGACTGAAAAATCAAGCGGCTGATGATTTGGCAAAAATAGGTTCCAAGAGAGAAGCCATTCCCAGTAATGTGTTTTTGGAACACATCCACACACCATCAGTTCAAGAGGATCCTTTCACCGAAGAAGCCCCGCAGCCAAAAAGTGTCACGGATACGACTGAAGTTGAGGTCCCAGCTGTAGTCGACCTGATCATGGAAGTTTCAGTCATCACTCCCGACTGGACAGTGCCGTACATCACGTATATCCTAAGGAAAGAGCTCCCAGAGAATGAAGAAGAGGCTCGACAGATCGTCCGTCGATCCAAGGCCTTTACTGTGATAAAGGGACAGTTGTATAGGGAAAGCGCGACTAGAGTCAGTCAGAAATGTATAACACCAGAAGAAGGTCAGATAATTCTTGACGATATCCACTCGGGGACCTGTGGTCATCATGCGTCCTCTCGGACCATTGTGGCTAAAGCATACCGAGCGGGGTTTTACTGGCCAAGGGCAAATGAAATGGCAAAGGAGATAGTCGACAAGTGTGAAGGATGTCAGTTCTATTCCAATATGTCACACAAACAGCCTCAGCCTTGAAGACCATTCCACTCGTCTGGCCCTTCGCCGTTTGAGGATTGGATATGGTTGGACCACTGAGAACTGGCAGAAGCGGCTTCACCCATGTACTGGTGGCAGTCGACAAGTTCACTAAGTGGATTGAAGCCAAGCCTATCAAGAATCTTGATACCTGCACTGCTATCAGCTTCATCAGAGAGTTGATATTGAGATATGGAGTTCCGCACAGCATCATCACTGATAATGGATCAAACTTCGATTCCGACAAATTCAGAGCCTTCTGCGCTTCTCAAGGCACGCGAGTCGACTATGCTTCCGTCGCTCACCCCCAGTCGAATGGACAAGTAGAAAGAGCAAACGACCTAATTCTCAAAGGACTGAAACCCCGGTTGATGCGTGAAATCAAACACGCAGCAGGCGCGTGGGTCGACGAACTTCCATCAGTTCTTTGGGGATTGAGGACTACTCCTAATCGGTCAACAGGGCGAACTCCATTCTTTCTGGTCTATGGAGCTGAAGCAGTTCTGCCGAGTGACCTGCTTCACAATGCACCCAGTCGAGCTCTACTCGAAGATGAAGCGAGAACAAGCCGGAAGGACGCAGTCGACCTTCTAGAAGAAGAAAGAGAGATGGCCATGATCCGATCGACTATCTATCAGCAGGACTTGCGTCGATTCCATGCCAGAAACGTGAAGAGTCGAGCCTTCCAAGAAGGAGACTTGGTCCTCCGTGGATCAACGAAGCCACACAACTCGCCCCTACTTGGGAAGGCCCCTTCATCATCACCAAAGTTCTCCACAATGGAGCGTACCATCTTTACAATGTCGATCGCCAGATTGATGAGCCACGAGCTTGGAATGCGGAGCTGCTCCGCCCCTTTTATACTTAAGTACTCACTTGGATGAGATGTAATAAAAAGTACCTCTGTAGTTTGTTTATCAAAGACAAGAGTGTTATAATTTTCCCATTGATTGTTGTTGCTTTTGTTTACGTGAGAAATCCCCCAGTGGGTGGCTTAGCTGCGAATCCGTTTCGCCTAAGTTTGTAAAAAAATTTCCTACCGAGTGACGAGCAAGCCTCTCACTCGGGGGCTTAGCTGCGAATCCGTTTCGCCTAAGTATTTGAAAATCCTACCGAGTGGAGAGCAAACCTCCCACTCGGGGGCTTCGTTGCAGTCCAGCACTCGCCTAAGTATTTGAAAATCCTACCGAGTGGAGAGCAACTCTCCCACTCAGGGGCTTAGCTGCAGTCCAGTACTTGCCTAAGTATATAAAAATCCTACCGAGTGGAGAGCAACCCTCCCACTCGGGGGCTTAGCTGCAGTCCAGTACTCGCCAAAGTATTTAAAAATCCTATTGAGTGGAGAGCAACCCTCCCACTCGGAGGCTTAGCTGCAGTCCAGTACTTGCCTATGTATTTGAAAATCCTACCGAGTGGAGAGCAAACCTCCCACTCGGGGGCTTAGCTGCAGTCCAGTACTCGCCTAAGTATTTGAAAATCCTACCGAGTGGAGAGCAAACCTCCCACTCGGAGGCTTAGCTGCAGTCCCGTACTCGCCTAAGTGTTTGAAAATCCTACCGAGTGGAGAGCAAACCTCCCACTCGGGGGCTTAGCTGCAGTCCGGTACTCGCCTAATTATTTGAAAATCCTATCGAGTGGAGAGAAAACCTCCCACTCGGGGGCTTAGCTGCAGTCCAGTATTCGCCTAAGTATTTGAAAATCCTACCGAGTGGAGAGTAGCCCTCCCACTCGGGGGCTTAGCTGCAGTCCAGTACTCGCCTAAGTATTTGAAAATCCTACCGAGTGGAGAGCAAACCTCCCACTCGGGGGCTTAGCTGCAGTCTGGTACCCGCCTAAGTATTTGAAAATCCTACCAAGTGGAGAGCAAACCTCCCACTCGGAGGCTTAGCTGCAGTCCAGTACTCGCCTAAGTATTTGAAAATCCTACCGAGTGGAGAGCAGCCCTCCCACTCGGGGGCTTAGCTGCAGTCCAGTACTCGCCTAAGTATTTGAAAATCCAACCGAGTGGAGAGCAACCCTCCCACTCGGGGGCTTAGCTGCAGTCCAGTACTCGCCTAAGTATTTAAAAATCCTACCGAGTAGAGAGCAATCCTCCCACTCGAGGGCTTAGTTGCAATCCAAGTACTAGCCTAAGTATAAAATCCATTCCGATCCGCAAGGACGACGAGGTGCAGGTCGACTGCTACCCTCTCCTTCGGAGCTGCGCCACAAATACAACGTGCGCTCTGCAAGGACGACGAGGTGCAGGTCGACTGCTACCTTCTCCTTCGGAGCTGCGCCACAAATACAACGTGCGCTCCATCCCGATCCGCAAGGACGCAGGTCGACTGCAATATGTGCTCCATCCCTACCTGCAAGAGCGATGAAGTGTAGGTCGACTAGATTTTCCACCTCAGAGCTGCGTCTCAAGCACTAAAGTATATTCCGAGTGAAGAACAAAGTTCGCTCGAAGGCAAATGCACGCATATTCAACGATAAGCCAAGTTCAGATAATATCCTACGGATTCAGAAGTGCTCAGGCGTCAAGCCTGTAAAAGTTTATCGATTACAAAACCACTCGGCATTCCGAGGAAAATTTAAGGCGAAGCATAGAAGTTTTTCTTACTCCTCAGGTGGAGGACTGGAGGGCGCGACAAACTGGTCCAAGTCAATTCCGTCAGCAATCCGAGTGGCAGCAGCAATGAAGGTCTCCATGAAAGATTGGAAGTCGTGCTTCTTGGTATTGGCAACTTTGATGGACGCCAACTTTTCCTCTGCGCGTCCTTGCAGTGAACGCGGACCAGGGACAGGGCAACGTCAGTGCCGCACCTAGCAGAAGACTTCTTCCATTCTTGCACTCGACCTGGAACTTCATTCAGTCGAGTCATTAGAGACTCGAGGTCATTTTGAAGCGTCGCTCCTGGCCAGAGTGTCGTGTCGATTCGCGACGCCGCAACCTTCAGTCGAGCAAGGTAGTCAACCTCACCAGCAACACGAGACTCCAGTCGGAGCACGTTCATAGCAGTTTCATCCTTCATAGGAGAGCTAATGGGGTCCAAGCTTGTCTCCACTCAACTGGTCTCCTCCTCGAAGTTTTGGCAGAATTCTGTAAACACAATCAAAGATAAACCAGCAGTTCTACGACAAGTCGATGATAACAAGTCAGTCGGGTAGGAGAGATTACCCTTAAGCATGATGAATAACTTCTTGGCGAGCCCTCCCAGATAAGCCTCCAGATCGTTCCTCTTCCCCACCAGTTCACTAGCCTTGTCATTCAGAGCTATCTTATCATTCTTCAGACGGCTGACCTCCTTGTTGGCCGCATTGAGAGCAGCTTTCAGATTGGCGTTCTCCTCTTCAAGTTTACCGACTGAAGCCAGTTTTTCTTCCGCAAGCTTCGTTTTGTCCAAAGCCACCTTCTGCGCCTCGGCAAGGTCATGGTCCTTCTTCTTCAGAGCCTCCTTCATTTTATCTGCAAAATGACAATGAGATCAGAATCAGGAATGGGCAGAAAGATAAAGACAGTCGTCAAGTTCTCACCAGCTATACCTTTTGCTTCGTCTTTCGCCTTTTGAAAGTTCTCCTGAACAAGCTTCAAGTCAAGGTCGAGCTGGATCTGTTTGTTTTCCAATTCAGTATAGCGAGTCACAAGCTCGCAAGATTTCTTCGAAGGGCCAGTCGACAAACATCAAAGATATGTTGCTTCCGAGTGACTAAGAGAAAAATCGTAACATTTCTAAGACTACAGCCGAATCAAAATATTCAACAGTAGTCTCGGGGACTACACCCAGTGGGTGCACTCAGCGTGCCCCCACTGGTTCTACCGACTTGATCCGATTAGTCGACCGAAAGAGACAAAGAGGTTATGATCCTAAAACCATAGCTAACTGCCAGCAGTCAGCCACGGTCTCATCATGATTTACCAAAAAAACACAGGTTCTTCAGACCTTAGTCGACTGCCAGCAGTCGACCATGGTCTCGGGGACCACACCCAGTGGGTGCACTCAGCGTGCCCCCACTGGATCCAAGATTCCATTCGACATGGTCCGACCAGACCGAGCGAAGAAGTTAGAGTGAAGAAATTCAAAATACAAAGACTACAGTCGACTGCTAGCAGTCCACCATAGTCTCGGGGACTACACCCAGTGGGTGCACTCAGCGTGCCCCCATCGATCCAAAAATTCAATAGACACATCCATTGGGTGTACAGATACAAAGATCTTCGGAAAGAAAGTCTTGAGATAGCATATCCTAACAGAACAAGCGGTGACCAACTAACCTGGACGTTGCTCTGAAGGGCTGAGCTAGCATCATAGGCCGCTTGGCTGGCTTCCCGGATCGCCTTCACCTGCTCCATCATGATCCCCACCTGGCGTATAGCCTCCTTAGCAGCACCCACTTGGTCCTCTGGGACGTGGTGTGTGGCGAAAAGGGAAGGCGGGTCAGCAGTCGACGACGAAGACCGAACACTCGTCAGCAGCACAGCGAAGGACACGGAATTCTGAGTAATATTGCCACCCTCTTGAACCGATGTCTCAAGCACTGGTGCAATCTGAGTAGTCTTGCCAGCTGGCGCCTTTCTATTCCTCCTCGACCTCAGTGGCGCCTCGTCGTCATCATCAGGGAGATCAATGATATGAGGAGGAGCTACAGGAAAAATCCAAAGTTAAAAACGAAAATCCACTCAACCAAAAGTGAAACTACAGAAATCATACCAAGGTTGGAGGTGACAGCGTCTTCCATTTCCTGGTCTTCGTTCCTGGCGGAGGTCTCGGAGGTAGCAGCACTGCAGATTTCAGAAACCAGTCGGTTAGTCAATGAGTCGACCAAGAGTTTGTCCATGCTAAACGAGAAAACACAAGTTCTGCTGTTACCCGGAAATGGTAGTAATGGTCATTCTCAACTTGGGCAAGGCCTTCGGCGGCTTTGATGACACCGCCCGCGGATGCTTCGGCGCTTTTTCAGTCGGCGTCAGAGAAGCCGTCCGAGGGCGTTTTGACGACTGCCCAACAGGCGCAGCTGCTTTGCCACGCTCGCTCGCGGGGTCGTGGGTAAGCTTGGATTGCCTTTACGTGCGAGGAGGATCGACTTTCTCCTCCTCCTCTCCACTGGAGCCGTCGTCATCCTCTTCCCCCTCACCATCAGATTGCCACTCCTCCTCACTTTCACCTCCGCTCGCCTCCTCCTCCTCGGTCTGTTCTTGCGCCCCGTTGGGCATCGAGTACATGTCAGTAATGGTCTAGAAGACAACAAACAAGACAAAAGTCAGTCGATTGATTTTAAGCAAACATAATGAAGAAAGCAAGGCCACAGTCAGAGATGCAGAATTGGACCTGATCTACTTCATACGATTGGTGGAGTGGAGGAATCCTCCTGGCGTCTCGGGGGTTGTCTTTGTTCCCTGTGAAACTTGACAACCACCCCTCCAACGTAGCCTCGTCGACCTCCTCCGGGTGAATCCGAGTGGTGTCATCGAGACCCGAATACATCCACATCAGATGGTCATGAGCTTGGAGCGGTTGGAACGTCTCCGGAGGAAGGCCTCTAGCAAATCCATACCAGTCACCCCGTCGCGGACAAGCTGAACCACTCGACCAACCAACACTTTGACTTGTGCCTTCTCTTCTGGTGTCAATTTCAGAGAAGAAGGTTTTTTTGCTCGGTTCAGGGAGAAAGGGGGAAGACCCGTTGCCTGTCCTCGGGTCGGCTGGTCTCTGCAGTAGAACCAGGTCGACTGCCACCCGCGGACTGAGTCAGGAAGAGTCATAGCTGGAAAAGAACTTTTGCTTCTCATCTGGATCACAAGACCCCCGCACATCTGAATCACTTGCGTCTTATCATCACTCGACTTGGCTTTCTTAACCGACTGAGAACAACAAGTGGAAATGTGCTTGAAGAGGCCCCAATGAGGATGGCAACCCAAGAAATTCTCGCACAAAGACACGAAGGCAGCAAGATACACGATGGAATTTGGAGTAAAGTGATGGAGTTGCACTCCGAAAAAGTTCAAGAAACTCCGGAAAAAAGGATGAGGGGGCAGGGAGAATCCGCGGTCGACGTGAGTGGCGATAAGGACACACTCACCCTCGAGAGGCTGCGGCTCGATCTCGTTCCCCGGGAGGCACGCAGATTCATGAGGAATGAATCCCCCCTCGACCAGGTCGTCAATGTCTTCCTGAAGAATCACCGAGGGCATCCAATCACCCTGGATCCATCCCCGCGGCAAGGCAGACCTCGAGGAAGATCCGCCCAAACCGGACTTCTTCGCCTTTGCCTACGCCGTCGCCTTCTTCGCGCGCTCCAGGGCCGCCGTCTTCTCCTTCACCATCGTCGCAGACGAAGCTCGAACGGACTGGCGGCACCGGGACGAGAGCAGAGGTGGCGGAGGAATTCGAGGAGAAAGAGGAAAAATGAAGGTGCACTGTTCAAAAGCCCTGGGCCAACGGCTTATATGGAGTTGCTTTGGTGGTGACACCAGTAGGCCTGAACGATCTGTCAAATCCATAGCGATCGTGCGCGCGATACGTGGCGAAAAAGGTGGCGTGGAGATCGAGGCGTCTCCGCTTTATCCCGTGCGATTACTGCGGCCTCCTCCGCCCCGCGCGCTTCCCGGAATTCGAATCCCGCAAAATCCGCGAGCAGCAGAACAACTTGTCAGACGGAGGATCTCCTCCACACCGTCACTCGGAGCTTTTCAAGTAAAGAAATTCACTCGACTGAAACCAAGAATGGATCAAGGCGACCGAAAAAGAAGTTGGTGTCGTTACTTAAGTTCATGGATCCAGAACAAAATACACTCATAGCAAGAAAAATGGGTCGGAAGAGTTCTCAACTCCTTCCCCACTCAAACCTCGATCCATTCGGGGGCTAATGATGAAGCTATGTACCTAGGGTAGGGTCATGGACCGGTCCAAACTACCCTCTCCAAGGACATCTCTAGAAGAAACCATCTTTCAATCAGACTCAGAAGTGTTCCACTCGACGGACTCGAAGACACTCGACCATGAAGCCAACCACTCGACAGCGAGGAGATCTAAAGTCCCTCTACACACAATCGGTCGGTCATTAAGTAGCCTTTATGGTCATCATAGCAGTTTATTGGTGGCGTTACCAGGAACGCCCGATCTTAATGTACCTTAAACCCTACATAACTGAGGGCCGGAGGGGTCTGGCGAACTCTATATAAGCCACCCCCCTCCTCAGTGAAAAGGGTTCGCACCCCTGTAACTCATACACACGTAATCCAGTCGACCGCCTCCGGGCTCCGAGACGTAGAGCTATTACTTCCTCCGAGAAGGGCCTGGACTCGTAAATCTCTTGCGTATACAACTCCTCCATAGCTAGGATCTTGCCTCTCCATTCCTACCCCCCTACACTACTGTCAGACTTAGAACCACGACACTATATACTCCATTTGTCTCAAATTTTTTGTCTTAGATTCGTCTAGATACAGATGTATCTAATACTAAAACGTGATTTGATACAAGGTGGAGACAAATTTTCAGGTTTAAGTTGTCAGCTCCTCGCTTTGCTGTGGCATTCTTTTGAATATTTCCTTAGATACTTCATTATATTTCTTTCGGATGCTTGGAGTAATCTGTTTTTAACAAAGTATCATTAAGAGAACTAGTTAACGAGCGCTCCTTTGGGAACCTCGCAACGATCAGCGCCACTTGGCGCGCTCTCAGTCATTCGCCACGTGTCGCGCTCTGGACGCTCCCTCCGGGTTTTGTTTTTTATTTTTCCGCACGCGTTTTCGGCTTTTTAAATGGTTTTTTCGGTTTTTTTGACGTTTGGGTTTTTCACCGGTCTTCCTTAGCTTTTCATTCAATCAAAAAAAAAATGTTGAAAAAAATTTTTGCGCGAAATTTTTTGACGTTGAGGGAGGAAAGAACGTAAGTTTACGTTAGTAACTTACGTAGATGCAGCATTATTGGGCTATGGCAGCGCAAAGTCATTTTGCGCGGTTGGGTCACGTACCGGTGGATCTGAGGCCGTCCACTTTTTTTAAGATTCATGAAATGGTATGGCCCACCTCACTAGTATATTTCTTGTATCTTTATTTGTAGTCAAATCAGGGGCAGCATAATGGACCTCAAAGTACACCTTTTGTCAGGGATGGTACGCATGCAAGAGTCTCCTCTCACTCTACCCACGGAACAAATCCATAGACGTTATTTCCTCTTAGACAATTTAAATCAACCATATCTTTTGAACTATAGACTTGTTTTTGAAACTTTTTTATATATTTGGACTCCTGGCGTCAAGAACTTTAAAACTAGACAAATTTTGGATATATTTCAAACACATTTAATTTTTGACGTTTCACATTCCATGCGGCTTTTGTGATGTTTGTGAAATGGGATTTTGAAAATGATAGTAATATGAAACTGAAATCTCAACTTGTGAAACTGATTAGTTGGAAATGTGTAACTATTTATTTCAAATGAGTGAAACATGTTATTTTATAAATATGAAATTAAAATAGATGTGATTTTGTGAAACAAGAGCCAGTGAAAAGAGATAAATATGTTATTCCAAAAGAGATAAAATGAAAATAATATGTAATGAAATAAAATAATAATATGTAACTGAAATTTTAACTTATGAAAATGATTATTTAAAATGTGTAATAGTTTATTTCAAAAGAGATAAATATGTTATTCAAAAATGTGGAATTGAAATAGATATCATTTTTGTGAAACAAGCTTACTTAAAAGTGAAATGTGGGTTCTGAAAGCGAAAACAATATGGAACCGAAATGTCAACTTACAAACCTGATTATTTTTTAATGTGTAACAATTTATTTGAGAAAAGTGATTTTTTTTTCAAAAATGTGATATTGAAATAGATATGATTTATGTGTGTAAGTGCATCTAGTGCCACCCCTAGTTGGTTTTGGAGTATTGACGACAGACGTGGTTGAGGGACTAATGTGTTTGTGAGAATTGCAGGGTAACACAGGTAGTAGTCTCTTATTGATTCAGTTTTCCTACCAGAGATGACCCCTAAAAATGTGTGAAGACATTGAAGACAATGGTGGTTTGTGAAGACATTCACGATGAAGATTATGATGTGTGAAGATATTCACTTGAAGACTATGGAGTGCGAAGACATAGTTGTTTCGTAGTTTCCTTTCCTTCTTTATCGAGTCATAAGAACCACCGTACTGTTAAGTGGGGTCCAAGTGAACAAAGTCAGAGTGTCTGATGTGATGCTCAACCAAATCCTATGTCTTCGAGCGAAGACAATGAGAGCAAATCTTATCCAGAGCTGGATGAGTCAGCTTTGCTTGTAGCCCAAGCCAAGCTGCCGCGTGTATTTGAAATCTGACCGTTGGACACATGTCGGTTCCTTAATGACCCAGGGTCCTTTCGGACAAATCAGGTCGGGTTGCCACTTGGCTATAAATAGCCCACCCCCTACACCATAAATTCGTGGCTGCTCAGAGTAAGCGCATGACTTTTGTCGTTTAAGAGAAACCCACCTCCGAAGCATTTGAGAGAGAGAGATCCTTGCGAGGACAAAGCGCAAAACACCCAGAGCCAAAGAGTGTTAGGCATCACTGAAGTCTTTCTGTCCGCGTGATCTAAAGACTTGTTACACTTGAGGACTGTGAATCCTCCAGCCTGTTAGGCATCCAAGAGTCGTTGTGGATCACCGGTGACCGAAGTCTGTGAAGGTTTGGAAGTCTACCTTGAAGACTTACCTGAGTGATAGGGCGAGGACAACGTGTTCTTAGCTCTAGGGGAATAAGGTGAAGACACTGTCTTCTGAGTTAAATCTCATCCTCCCTAACCAGACGTATAGTTGTCACAGCAACTGGAACTGGTCTACCAAATCCTTGTCTTCACCAAGCAACTGGTTCTATCCCCTATACACTCCTTATTTTTCAGTTTGTCTTTGTGAAGTCATTACTTGCCTGCTTGATTCATTTGACTTCACTGTGTGAAGACTTATAACTGTTTGGCTTCATACTGTCTTCCGTTCTGATCCTGTCTACCTAGCTGCTGATAGTCTTCGTGCTTTCTCTGTACTGCTTTCTTGAATATTTTGCCATCTTATGATGTATCAGTGTGCTACATTAATGCATAAGCAGTTAGTATCTAGTAACTTGGCTGGTATGGCATCTTATTTTTCTCGATGTCTTGCGTATCTATAAGGTATATATGCGCATAGCACCACATCCTTTCCCTAATTTATAAATGTATAGGTCAATATGTACTTAGATCTGTCCCATAGTCAATGTAACCTCACCTTTGTGGAATATTTGATTTATACTAATATTATCAAGCTCTTTTATGAAGCAGATATGTGATTCCTGACACTCCTTTATGAGTCGTAACAAGTAAAAGTTTCAAAGTCCTGACTGTATTTGCTTTGCCTTTCCCTGACTAATCTAGACTGCATGCAATTTTTCTGTCTTATTTGTCTTATTGTATGGCTGCAGTGGTATTTTAAGAACTTGGTAGGTAAAAAATTAAAGTATGCCCTCCGGTCCATATTAATTGTCGCAGGATTGTACTAAATCTGCGACAATTAATATGGATGGGAGGGAGTATGTAAATTAGTTATTTTTTAATTTGCATCCTGTACTGTGAAAAATGTGATTATTTATGCCAACACAACACCGTGTAATTCATTGACATTAGCAATTTTTAGATCTGTGTTTGAATTTTCACATCCATGCGTATAATCAATAATAAGTATTCCTTTGTAAGTGGCTTGACACTCTTATTGCAGTTCCTGTGCAATCAACATGTGGTAATACAAAGCGCGCAGATGATGAGTACAGTGAATTGGGTAGTCTTTCTCCCGAAGTGTCTGTTATATATCTTGCAATGCAGCACTCTAAGCTGGAGTGTATTGATGAACAAAGTCAAGATTCTATCTCAACAGATGGCGGGTGCGCTGATCCTGATGAGACTGAGGAGCTTGATGAGTTTGACCCTTATACCTTCATAAAGGATTTGCCTGAGTTATCTATGGTTGTACCCAAGTTTTGACCCGTTCTTCTTCCAAAGCAAACTCGGAGCTGACCTAGAACCACCCTTGTCCTTGATCTGGATGGTAAGATGATTGTTTGGGTGAATATTTTATTTTTGATATATGCTCTTGAGTCTTAACGAAATAACTTGATGGAATAACTATTTTAAAGATGTTTCTTCTGTGAATAATGAAGTAAATATTATCATTTCTCTACATTACTCCCTCTTTTCCTGTTATGAGCCACTCAAGTCGTTAAAGCAATGATACAATCAATATGTTTAGTACTCCCTCCATTCGGCATTACTTGTCTCGGAAATGGATGTATCTAGAACTAAAATACGTCTAGATACATCTATTTTTGCGACAAGTAATTCCGAACGGAGGGAGTACAAGAGAGGACATCAATTACATGCAGAATTATCCATTTAAGGCAAGGGTGCCAAATGAAACAATTGTGGTAAATTTGTCAGAGTTAGTAGAACGAATAGTAATGGCAGATGAAAAATGTGTGTGCGTGTGTGTGTGTGTGTGTGTGGGGGGGGGTTCACTGATACTGCCAAGATTCTGCAACATTTTTATTTACAGGGGCCAAAATAGCTTTTTTGGGAGAGAAGCAAAGGATCTGGGTTTGAACTTGAAACCTATAGAAACCCATGAAGCATGCTGTTTGTGCAATTATAAGTTTCTGTTGAACATGATTGCACATGTTTGTTAGTCTTATGGGTACTGCAAAATGATCATCATTTTCTATGTACTATGTTCATTATTTATTTATTTATATCTGGTGTCAGTTCTTATTTTTAACCATGGTGTTTTCCGTTCATTATGAATCCAGTGTTAACCTAACCTGAAGCTATTTCCATAATTTCATGCAGAGACACTGGTGCATTCTACTCTTGAGCCGTGTGAAGATTCTGATTTCACTTTCCCAGTTCATTTTAATCTCAGAGATCACACAATCTATGTACGGTGCCGTCCATATCTGAAAGATTTTCTAGAGAGAGTAGCCAGCATGTTTGAGATAATCATCTTCACTGCTAGTCAAAGTATCTATGCAGAACAACTACTTAATGTTCTTGATCCCAAAAGAAGGTTGTTCCGTCATCGAGTTTATCGTGAGTCTTGTGTCTATGTGGAGGGCAACTACTTAAAGGATCTATCTGTTCTTGGGCGTGACTTGTCTCGTGTTGTCATAGTTGACAATTCTCCGCAGGTATATGTTAAACCATACACGTTAGTTATTCATGGAGTAGTTCTTTTTCCTGTTCAAAATTTTTCGGAATGCTATTGGAGCCAATCTAGTCTTAATGATTTTATTAGCACTGGCCTTCATTAGAACTCAATTTTATCCTGGTTTATGGTCATGATGTTTTGGTCTGACTCTTCTTGGTTGTTCTGAAATAGCAACATGAATGGCCTATCCATAAAAACTATCTTACTGGCTAGTGCCAATCTCCTTCAGTTTTGAACCTTTCACCTTACTATTACTTGTGAAGCATTTTCAGTTGGAATATAACCTTCTGCTTTACTTTTTCACTGGGATTAGAGTGCCCCAGGAAGAAACTTGATCATCCCTTTGCTGATCAGCATTCTTGTTTTGGCTCCTCAGTAGTAAGCTGCAGTGTATCATGGGTCTAGTTAATTCTTTCCTGTTGTGCAATGAGATTCTCATAAGTTACTATTTCTTCATTCTTTTTAGTGTAGCAATGAGTTTCCCCTTTATTCTCTGCCAGTGCTACAAACACACATGTAAGCAGATGAATCAAGAGGTCTTTTATGATATATTCTTGCTTTCAGGCCTTTGGGTTCCAACTAGACAACGACATACCGATCGAGAGCTGGTTCGACGACCCAAACGACAAGGAGCTCCTAGCACTGCTACCATTCTTGGAAAGTCTGGTTGGGGTGGAAAATGTCAGGCCATTCATCGCAACTAAGTTCAACCTCTGCCAGAAGGTGGCCAGCGCGATTTCCCTCGCGATGCACTTCTTTCCTAATGCGGAGCGTGCCAACTGAAGTGCTCCCGTAGAAAACAGGCGATCAAGTGTTCGAAAGGATATCTGAAATTTAGAATCCTTTGTTGTCGTCGTACAATCATGTGTCATTTAATTTCGAACCGCCAGAGAGACGGATGTATAATTTGGGCTGTTGTATCTTTCTAAAAACCGGTAATCTTTAGGGAACCTTGTACAAGCAGTAGCCAGACCCAGAATGGTTGCACTACCGGACTCGCGGGCTATGCCTACGGCCCAGGGCTGTCGGCATAGGTCCTATGCCGTCGGCATAGATCTATGCCTACGGCTGCCGTCGGCATAGCCCCGTCAGCGTAGATCACGTCAGCGTAGATGTGTCAGACCGTCGGCGTAGTATAGCCGTCGGCATAGGAGCGTATGCCGACGGCTGTGGGGCAGCCGTCGGCATAGTTTAGCCGTCGGCATTATTTTCAGTCTGAAGGCAACGGACGGCGCCGTCAAAACCGCTGGCGATTCAGGAGATGACACGTGGCAAAGCTATGCCTACGGCAAAGCCGTCGGCATAGATTTAAATCTATGCCGACGGCCGAGCCGTCGGCATACCTTTGCCACGTCCGTCCCCTGGCTTGTCCTGGCGGCAGGGCTATGCCTACGGCAAAGCCGTCGGCATAGATGGAAATCCATGCCGACGGCTTTGCCGTAGGCATAGCTCTGCCACGTGGTGCCTCCTGGTGGCTCCTGATCATATATATGCCGACGGCTTTGCCGTAGGCATAGTTTTTTTTTTCCTGTTTCCTATTTTTCAATTCATTTGACAGCATTTCAAAGCAGAATAATATGGAATTATGCAGAAATATGATAGTTCATCATCATCATTTAAACATAGTCAAGTTCATCATCTAAAGATCATCACCGCCGAAAGTTCACGAACATAAAAGTAGTGCAAGACATGAAACATCATAAAAGTTGAAACATGAAAGGCATGGCACGACGATCGCATAGACGGAATCATCATCGACATCAAGCACCACCGAGTCCACCTCCGCCAAAACCACCACCACCACCGAGTCCACCTCCGCCAAGTCCACCTCCGCCAAAACCACCACCACCACCGAATCCACCTCCGCCAAAACCACCACCACCACCGAGTCCACCTCTGCCAAAACCACCAACGCCAAGACCACCTCCGCCAAAACCGCCACCGCGACCACCATCACTTTGCCAGATCGGAGTGACTGGGGTCGACGGAGCAGGAGTCGAGCCACCGGTCCCCTACATGTTTGAGAGAAGATTCTAACGGTAAATATGACATGATAGTGTTGAATGAACGAGAACTAGTTTGTCAGTAGTTAGGAAAATGTACTAACCGGACTATCTCTGCCCATTGCCAGCCATTCCTCGAACGTGGTAATGTGTGGGGCTTCTCCCGCAGGTGGTGGTGGGGGTCCAACTTGTGGTGGCTCCGTGCGGTTAGTCCAAGACGCCAACATAGCCTGGATGTTAGTTAAACAAGCAAACTAGTAAGTCAGAAGGAATGAAAGTGCAAATTTGAGCTTGGTTTTAAGAGGGCAAAACTAACCGCCATCACTTGACGGTTGTAATCATCGTTTGCCTTAACTCGTTGCAAGTACTCCCGCACCTCAATATGCCTATGCTCGAGAAAGGCCTGATATGCCTACAAAATTGAGGTTGTTTCTAAGTGGGCAGTGCTAAAAATAAACTAAGAAAGATAGAGACAAAGAAGATAAGGGGAAGTACTTACAGCATGCTGGCGGACTAAGGGAGGCCGCGAATGCCCCGTACTCTCTAACGGGCTCGGGTTGGTAGCTCGAAGCCGTGTGTACGAGATCGACGGAGTGATCAAGCCATCGAAACACGGATACTGGCCATGGGACTTACTCTGGATGGCCACCACCGCCGTGTCTTCGATCTGAGACTTGGCGACCTCAGGAACGGGAACATCTGGATGCAACTTATGATAGTTCTGAGTGTAAGACTCCAGGTGCTGCTCGGTGTTGCCGTAGTACTGGCTCTCGCCGTGCTTGCGATCACTCCGCTCGCGGGCCAGCTTCCACGACTCCATGTCTGAGAGCGGCCTCTGCAACTTGTCCTCCTGCAACGTCAAACAGAAGTTAGCCATACATAAGAACATGATGGTAAAGAAGAACCAAAATGCATCATGCATATAGATATACCTTCATGGCCTTGAAGCCCTAGTGGTTCATGTTTCCTTGGCCGCGTGTCCCGTCTTTTCCACGGTTAGCCCGGGCCTTGATGCTCTTGGCAGCAAACTCTGGATCATGACCGACCCACCTATCCACCAAACACGCCCATCCGTCATGCCTTCCATAGCACCAACGAGGAACAACCTATGCAAATTTTGGAAGCATGACATGTGAGCACGAAACATATAGTTGACTCCTTGAAACAATGAAAAGTCAGTAATAGTTACCATCATGAACTGCTCCCTGCTCATGGTAAGTTTTTGCTTCTGTGCTTGAGTTTTGGTCATCTTTTGTTGCAGGTAGATGTGGTAGTACTGCGAGACGGCAACCCAACGCACCTCATACTACAACTGACGAGCTTTCTTCTTCGCTGCAGTAAGTAAGACCACGTCGGCTCTGGCCTTGTGCTCGTCAAGAACTCTATAGAGTTGCTGCAATCATGCATAAACCAGAAGCAAACAAGGCATGATTTGAGTGATTCAATGATAAACTATGAACGAAACTGAAGACAAGTGATTCAAAAGAGAACTTACCCAAAATTTGGTGATCATGGCCTTAGCGGCTGTCCCGTACTCTGCGTTGCTGCAAGCCTCGTAGTGGGCCCAGCTTGTGGCTAAAACACGCACTGCTGGTCCTGTCTCGGCATGGGCAGAATAGGCCAGGCCAAAACTCCTTCAACAGGACAGTAATAAGGCCGTTCGGTTTACGGCCCTTTCCGCAAAGGATCCAGTTACTGCAAAAGAATCAAAGGATTGCCATGTGTACAATAAGAAAATATTGTCATGTGTTGAAAATATGATTGAGATGCACTTACTCTGTCCCCGCAGGTTCAATGAGCCACTTGTGCGCCTCGATAGAAGGTGGTGTAGGTACTCCGGCATTACCACACAGCCACCCCTGCGGAGCACCCGGTGGCAAGTCACCCCACAACTCGGGGTCAACCTCCCCTCCACCCTCCTCACCCTCCTCCTCACCCTCCTCCTCGGCCTCCTCCTCCTCGGCCTCCTCCTCCTCACCCTCCTCCTCCTCGCCATCAGGAACATACTCCTCCTCCTCAGACTCAGAAGCTGCCTCAGCATAGGAGGGCATCGAAGAAGACCCTCCTATTTCGGACACGGCCCGGAGTTTTTTGGCCCGGTTGCCTCTCCCCCCACCTCCTCGTCCTCTAGGGGCTCTCCCCCACCCCCTCCTCCTATAGGGTCTCCTCCTCCTCCTTCATGGACAACTTTGCCTTTTGTGAAGTTCTTCTTGTCTTCCCAGCAGGATGGTCTGGAGGGAGGAACTGTCGATGCAGGTCAAAGGCAACATACTTGCCACCCTTCTTCAGCCAAATGAAAATCAAGGCCTACATGCACACTGGGCAAGGCATCTTTCCACTTGTACACCATCCGAGCAGGGCATAGCCGGAAAGTCATGCATGCAATCAGAGCCAAACTTTCATCAAGAAATTTTTCTGCAGATGCGGTCAGATGTCAACCTCGGTAAGTACCAAGAATGGTGCAAATCATCCACCAACGGCTGCATAAACACACTCAAATTCTTCCCCGGATATTCAGGCCCCGGAATTATAAGCGACAGGAACATGGTCTTGCGTTGCATTATGGCACCGGGAGGGAGATTGAGCGGAATAGCAAATACGGGCCAGCAGCTGTATGGATTAGACGACATACCATATGGATTGAACCCATCACCTGTTATAGCAATTCTGACATTCCCAGCCTCGGCTGCTTCCTCCGGGTACTTTATATCGAATGACTTCCATGCTTCACCTTCTGATGTATGTACAATTTTTTTTGGATTGTACCTTTTCCCTTCCTTGTGCCACTTCATCATTTTGGCAGACTCCTCGATGATGAAAAGGCACTGCAGTCTTTTTATAAAATCAAGATACCGAAGAACCTTCATAGAGATTTTTAGCTATTGCTTCTGACCATGCTTATCGACCACCTCGATATACCGAGAGGAACCGCACTTCCTACAGTAGTTGTCATCCACATACTCATGCCTAAACAAAAGGCAATTCTTTGGACAAACATGTATTTTCTCGTAGTCCATGGAGAGCGCCTTCATGATTTTCTTCGTACCGTACATGGTTTTCGGCAGTTCATGGCCCTCAGGCATGCTGTTAGCCCATACTCCCAGAAATGCGTCGAAGCAACCTCGGCTATAGCTGTACTCAGCCTTGACTGTCATCAGTTGCAAGATGGCATCCAACACAGACAGCTTGGCACCCTCATAGAGAGGTTTCTTTGACGAGGCCAAGATTTCCAGGAAGGCCTTTGTGGTTTCCTCCGGCTCCTCCGGTTCATTCGCTGAATGTGACGGAGGTGTCGGCTGTGCAGCAAAGACATCATCTAGCATGTCTCTAACCCCATTGTCCTCATAACCAGCGACGCGTTGTCGTATCACATCCTCTCTACCACGGTCCCGCTGGGCAAAGTTTATCGGCATATTAAAGTTGGGCATAAATCCCTTCGTGCGAAGGTGCTTAGTCATCTCACTCTTATCTCTGCGGATACGTCTCTTACATTTGGCACACGGGCATTCTGGCACCATCCTAATTGGACTACGGAATATCTCTTTCAAAAACACATCAGTTTTCTCAACCCACTCTGTTGTTACTTGATTCCGACGGAAAAACCCACTATACATCCACTGATTATCTGCCATCTCTGCTTTATTGGAAGCCACACCACAAAATTAAGGATTCATTTAAATTACTCACATCAATATTTTATTTTTTAGAGTGTTGATGAGAAACGACATTTAATCCACCTACATCTCTAATAGGTAAACATCTCTAATAGGTAAAGATGGGTCCTAATCCCACCTGAGAATGTGTAGATTGAGTACGTTGTCCATGCTCTACCCCATTCCGAGACAAAATTTTGGCAGCACCTCCCCGCTGTTCTCCAAATACACGTCTCGGAAAAATGCCGAGAGAATGTGCATCCGGAGAACAACAGAGAGGCGTCGCCGAAATCCTGTCTCGGAACGGGGTAGAGCATGAACAACATACCCAATCTACACATCCTCGGGCTGTCCGTGGAAAGCGCTGGACAATCCGAAAGAGCTGCGGTGATAAATATGCAATTGAATGCATATTTATCGATGCAACCCTTTCGGACGGGAGACCTAGGTTACGCGACTTGATGTGAAAATTTAATCTAGTGACATGGAAAAAAAGTGAACGAGGTCATGGAATTGTTGCTCACCCTCCGATGTAGAGGATGTAGTCATCAAAGAAGGGACGATCGTGGACCAACACCTCCAACATTGACGGTCACTCCACGAAGATGGAACACCACAAATCCTGTTAATTCGACCAAGTGCAAAAAATAGGTTAAGCATTGACACTTTAAACTATGAAAAAGAAATCATATTTCGTCAAGTGTCAAATTTTGTCCTTCAATTTTTTTAGCAAGATCATCATGATTAAATAACCACTCATCATATGCCAATTTTGGAGCACATCTCACACAACTATTTTAGAAACTAAATGTCACATAGCAAGGATTTAGACACAGCTCCACCTCCTATCCATGCCATCTCTAGACGTTAACAACTCAAAGAACGTGACACAAACATCAACTCAAAAATTTGTTTTGCATGCATATGTGAATAGACTTAGGGGCTGAATACAGCATCCATTAATCTCACATGCGTATATTGTCATAATCCATTATATATCATATTGGTACAAATATTAGGCTTATGGACATAAAATCTAGAAGAGAACAATGCTAACAATTACATCACTTGTCTTTGTGAAGATAAGTTACACATGTCCATACATAGTAGTTATTTGCAGCAAATTAATATGAAACTATGAATGTCACAGTAGGAAAAATGAAAAAAAAGAGCATAGCTCACCGGGCAGAGGGGCGTCACTGCGATGGAGTGGACGGGAGGGACGGGGCTGGTCGTGGTCGGCCGGAGAAGCAGAGGAGGCCGCCGACCGGAGCTAGCACCAGGGCCGGCCAGGCAGGGACGCGGGCTCGCCGGAGCCGTGGCCAGGCGTGCTCGGGGAGGGGCCGAGGCGGGGCAGGGCCCGGTTCGTGCCGGGGCAGAGAGCTGGGGTGGAGGCGAGGCGTGGAGGCGAGATGGCGACGACGTGGGTGGGGCGGGCGGGCGGGCGGGCAGAGAGCTGGCGTGCGTGGCGGCGCGAGAAGGGAGGAGGGAGGGGTGGAGGCGGGGGGGGACGGGCGAGGGAAGGGAGAGTGGCACGGGTGGAGCAGCGGCGGTCTTGCGGCGGGGAGCAGCGGCGGGCGGCGGCGGCAGCGCGGGTCGGGCTCGGGGGCGCGCGGGATCTGGGTCGGGGACGAACGAGTGGAGGGGGTGACAGGGGATAGGATAAGGGAACTATGCCGACGGCTAAGCCGTCGGCATATATTAATCATGCAACGTGGCATATATGCCGACGGCTAAGCCGTAGGCATAGGTGTATTTCTTTTTTTTATACATGTTAATTACAAACTAGCCGTATACATGTCAATTACACACGTGGCATATATTATTAACTGTCTTCAAATATATTTTTAGTGTATATTATTTTCATACGCATTGAAAAGTTTAGTATATATATAAAATATTTATGCGTACATATTAAATATTTTCAAATACGTTCTTGAATTTTTTGAATGATACATGGTATATAGTTATATTAAAAATGATACATGGTATACATATTTTTGACATGCATGAACATTATTTAAAATATACCATACATTTTCTTTAATGGTTTGAAACATTATTTCTAATTACATGATCCTTTTTTTATATTGTACAACAATTTTATAAAATATCACGTATATTTTTTTCTGAACCGAATTTTTCTATGGTCAGCAACATTTCTATATGATATAAATATTTTCTATGGTCTCGCGAAAGGTGATACATAGGAGAGCAACTGACTAAGCGGTACCGTTACCGAGTGCCTCATCCGGTAACTATGCGAGTGCCTGATCCGTCTACTACCGTGTCATCGCCGTCCGTGAGGGGGGCCACGCACCGGAGACGCGTGCCGCCTCTTCGGACATGCCACAACACCACCCCGCAAGTATGAGGGCCCGGTACGACGCTCCGGTGGCATTGCTACCCCCCAGGGCCCCCGTCCCGCCTAACCCTGGAGCGGTTGACCACGAGATCTAGCCCTTTGACTTCCTACGGACGGGCTTTGACCAGTGGACCTCTCCACCCGGTTGTGTCAGGTCGGTCCAGAGGGACACCGGGGAGCAACATCCGGGCCAAATCCACAGCTAAATCCACTCCGTATAGACCCAACACGGCAGTTTTCCCCCTCCAGGTGCCGGCGGCGGTGCCGTCCGTGAGGGGGGCCACGCACCGGAGACGCGTGCCGCTTCTTCGGACATGCCACAACACCACCCCGCATGTATGAAGGCCCGGTACGACGCTCCGGTGGCATTTCTACCCCCCAAGGCCCCCGTCCCGCCTAACCCTAGAGCGGTTGGCCACGAGATCTAGCCCTTTGACTTCCCATGGACGGGCTTTGACCAGTGGACCTCTCGAGCCGGTTGTGTCAGGTCGGCCCAGAGGGACACCGGGGAGCAACATCCGGGCCAAACCCACAGCTAAATCCACTCCGTGTAGAGCCAACGCGGCAGTTTCCCCCCCTCCAGGTGCCGGTGTCATCGCTGTCCGTGAGGGGGGCCACGCCCCGGAGACGCGTGCCGCCTCTTCGGACATGCCACCACACCACCCCGCATGTATGAGGGCCCGGTGCGACGCTCCGGTTGCATTGCTACCCCCCAGGGCCCCCGTCCCGCCTAACCCTGGAGCGGTTGGCCACGAGATCTAGCCCTTTGACTTCCCACGGACGGGCTTTGACCAGTGGACCTCTCCACCCGGTTGTATCAGGTCGGCCCAAATGGACACCGGGGAGCAACATCCGGGCCAAACTCACAGCTAAATCCACTCCGTGTAGACCCGACGCGGCAGTTTCCCCCCTCCAGGTGCCGGCAGCGGCGCCGTCCGTGAGGGGGGCCACGCACCCGAGACGCGTGCGCCTCTTCGGACATGCCACAACACCACCCGCCATGTATGGCGCCCGATGACGGCGCTCGGTGGCATTGCTACCCCAGGGCCCCGTCCGCCCTAACCACGGAGCGGTTGACCACGAGATCTAGCCCTTTGACTTCCCACGGACGGGTTTTGACCATGGACCTCTCCACCGGTTGTGTCGTCGGCCCGAGAGGACACCGGGAGCAACATCCGGGCCAAACCCGGCTAAATCCACTCCACGGGGACCAGACGCGGCAGCTTCCCCCCTCCAGATGCCGGCGGCGGCGCCGTCCGTGGGGGGGGCACGCACCGGAGACGCGTGCCGCCTCTTCGAACATGCCAGAACACCACCTCGCTGTTGGGAAACGTAGTAATTTCAAAAATTTTCCTACGCACACACAGGACCATGGTGATGGCATAGCAACGAGAGAGGAGAGTGTCTGTCCACGTACCCTCGTAAACCGAAAGCGAGGCGTTATAACAACGCGGTTGATGTAGTCGTCGTCTTCACGATCCGACCGATCCAAGCACGTCACGGCACCTCCGTGTTCAGCACACGCTCAGCTCGATGGCGATCCCGGACTCGATCCAGCAAAGTGTCGGGGATGAGTTCCGTCAACCGACGGCGTGGTGGCGATGATGATGCTCCACCGGCGCGGGGCTTCGCCTAAGCTCCGCGACGATATGACTTCTCCGGCGAGGCTTCGCCTAAGCTCATGACGATATGACCAAAGTGGAATATGGTGGAGGGGGCACCGCACGCAGCTAAGGAACGATCCGTAGATCAACTTGTGTGTCTTGGGGTGCCCCTGCCCCGTATATAAAGGAGCCAAGAGGGGGTGCGGCTAGCCCTAGGGGAGGCGCTGGAGAGTCCTACTCCCACCGGGAGTAGGACTCCCCCTCTCCTAGTTGGATTAGGATTGGAGGAGGGAAGAGGAAGGCGCCGCCCCTCTCCTGTCCTATTCGGACTAGAGGGGGGGGGCGGCCTGCCTGGCGGCCCTTCCTCTTCTCTCTTATGGCCCATCAAGGCCCATAGACCTCCGGGGTTCCGTAACCCCGGTGTTCCATAACTTCCGTTTTCATCCGGAACCTTTCCAAGTCAAATATAGGCTTCCAATATATCAATCTTTATGTCTCGACCATTTGAGACTCCTCGTCATGTCCGTGATCACATCCGGGACTCGAACAACCTTGGTGCATCAATACTTATAAACTCATAATGAACTGTCATCGAAGCGTTAAGCGTGCGGACCCTACGGGTTCGAGAACTATGTAGACATGACCTAGAACCATTCTCGGTCAATAACCAATAGCGGAACCTGGATGCCCATATTGGCTCCTACATATTCTCTGAAGATCTTTATCGGTCAAACCGCATAACAACATACTTTGTTCCTTTGTCATCGGTATGTTACTTGCGAGATTCGATCGTCGGTATCCAATACCTAGTTCAATCTAGTTACGGCAAGTCTCTTTACTCGTTCAAGAATACATCATCTCACAACTAACTCATTAGTTGCAATGCTTGCAAGGCTTATGTGATGTGTATTACCGAGAAGGCCCAGATACCTCTCCGACAATCGGAGTGACAAAACCTAATCTCGATTCATGCCAACTCAACATATACTTTTGGAGACACCTGTAGAGTACCTTTATAATCACCCGATTCGTTGTGACGTTTGGTAGCACACAAAGTGTTCCTCTGGTAAACGGGAGTTGCATAATCTCATAGTTGCAGGAACTTTGTATAAGTCATGAAGAAAGCATAAGCAACATACTAAATGATCAAGTGCTAAGCTAACGGAATAGGTCAAGTCAATCACATCATTCTCCTAATGATGTGATCCCGTTAATCAAATGACAACTCATGTCTATGGTTAGGAAACATAACCATCTTTGATTTAACGAGCTAGTAAAGTAGAGGCATACTAGTGACACTCTGTTTGTCTATGTATTCACACATGTATTATGTTTCCGGTTAATACAATTCTAGCATGAATAATAAACATTTATCATGATATAAGGAAATAAATAATAACTTTATTATTGCCTCTAGGGCATATTTCCTTCAGTCTCCCACTTGCACTAGAGTCAATAATCTAGTTCACATCGCCATGTGATTTAACATCAATAGTTCACATCTATATGTGGTAAACACCCATAGTTCACATCGACATGTGACCAACACCCAAAGGGTTTACTAGAGTCGATAATCTAGTTCACATCGCTATGTGATTAACACCCAAAGAGTACTAAGGTGTGATCATGTTTTGCTTGTGAGATAATTTTAGTCAGCGGATGCATCACATTCAGAGCCGTAAGTATTTTGCAAATTTCTATATCTACAATGCTCTTGCAGAGCTACTCTAGCTAATTGCTCCCACTTTCAATATGTATCCAGATTGAGACTCGAGTCATCTAGATTAGTGTTAAAACTTGCATCGGCGTAACCCTTTACGACGAACCTTTTTCACTTCCATAATCGAGAAACATATCCTTATTCTACTAAGGATAATTTTGACCGCTGTCCATTGATCTACTCCTAGATCACTATTGCACTCCTTGCCAAGCTTAGTGGTGGGGTATGCAATAGATCTGGTACACAGCATGACATACTTTATAGAACCTATGGCTGATGCATAGGGAATGACTTTCATTCTCTTTCTATCTTCTGCCGTGGTCGGGTTTTGAGTCTTACTCAATCTCACACCTTGTAACACAGGCAAGAACTCTTTCTTTGACTGTTCCATTTTGAACTACTTCAAAATCTTGTCAAGGTATGTATTCATTGAAAACTTATCAAGCGTCTTGATCTATCTTTATAGATCTTGATGCTCAATATATAAGCAGCTTCACGAGGTCTTTCTTTGAAAAACTCTTTTCAAACACTCCTTTATGCTTTGCGAATAATTCTACATTTTTTCCGATCAACAATATGTCATTCACATATACTTATCGAAATGTTGTAGTGCTCCCACTCACTTTCTTGTAAATACAGGCTTCACCGCAAGTCTGTATAAAACTATATGCTTTGATCACACTATCAAAGCGTTTATTCAACTCGAGATGTTTGCACCAGTCCATAGATGGATCGCTGGAGCTTGCACATTTTGTTAGCTCCTTTAGGATTGACAAAACCTTCGGTTGCATCATATACAACTCTTCTTTAATAAATCCATTAAAGAATGTAGTTTTGACATCCATTTGCCAGATTTCATAAAATGTGGCGATTGCTAACATGATTCGGACAGACATAAGCATCGCTACAGTTGAGTAAATCTCATTGTAGTCAACACCTTGAACTTGTCGAAAACCTTTCTGCGACAAGTCGAGCTTTGTGATAGTAATACTACTATCGGCATCATCTTCCTCTTGAAGATCCATTTATATAATATGGCTTGCCGATCATCGAGCAACTCCATCAAAGTCCACACTTTGTTCTCATATATGGATCCCATCTCAGATTTCATGGTCTCAAACCATTTCGGAATCTGGGCTCATCATCACTTCCTCATAGTTCGTAGGTTCATCATGGTCTAGTAACATGACTTCTAGAATAGGATTACCGTACCATTCAGTGCGGATCTTACTCTGGAAGACCTCACGAGGTTTGGTAGCAACTTGATCTGAAGTTTCATGATCATCATCATTAACTTTTCACTAATTGGTGTAGGAATCACTGGAACTGATTCTGTGATGAACTACTTTCCAATAAGGGAGAAGGTACAATTACCTCATCAAGTTCTACTTTCCTCCCACTCACTTCTTTCGAGAGAAACTTCTTCTCTAGAAAGGATCCATCTTAACAACAAATATCTTGCTTCGGATCTGTGATAGAAGGTGTACCCAATAGTTACCTTTGGGTATTCTATGAAGGCGCATTTCTCCGATTTGGGTTCGAGCTTATCGGTGAAAACTTTTCACATAAGCATCACAACTCAAACTTTAAGAAACGACAGCTTAGGTTTCTTGCTAAACCATAGTTCATACGGTGTCATCTCAGCGGATTTAGATGGTGCCCTATTAAGCGTGAATGCAGCTGTCTCTAATGCATAACCCCAAAGCGATAGTGGTAAATCGGTAAGATACATCATAGATCGCACCATATCAAAATAAAGTCTGATTCTGACGTTCGGACACACCATAACGTTGTGGTGTTCCAGTGGCGTGAGCTGTGAAACTATTCCACATTGTTTTCATTGAAGATCAAACTCGTAACTCAAATATTCATCTCCACGATCAGATCGCGAAACTTTATTTTCTTGTTGCGATGATTTTCCACTTCACTCTGAAATTCTTTGAACCTTTCAACTATTTCAGACTTATGTTTCATCAAGTAGATATACCCATATCTACTCAAATCATCTTGTGAAGGTCGGAAAATAACGATACTTGCCACGAGCATCAACACTCATTGGATCGCATACATCGGTATATATGTGTTATTTCCAACAAGTCAGTAGCTTGTTCCATTGTTCGGAGAACGGAGTTTTAGTCATCTTGCCCAAAAGGCACGGTTCGCAAGCATCAAATGATTCATAACCAAGTGATTCCAAAAATCCATCCTTATGGAGTTTCTTCATGCGCTTTATACCGATATGACCCAAGCGGCGATTACCACAAATAAGTTGCACTATCATTATTAACTTTGCATCTTTTGGCATCAATATTATGAATATGTATCACTACGATCGACATCCAATAAACTATTTTCATTGGGTGTATGACCATCGAAGGTTTTATTCATTTAAACAGAACAACAATTATTCTTTGACTTTAAATGAATAACCGTTTTGAAAACTATTTTCATTGGGTGTATGACCATTGAAGGTTTTATTCATGTAAGCAGAACAACAATTATTCTTTGACTTTAAATGAATAACCGTTTTGCAATAAACATGATCAAATCATATTCATGCTCAACGCAAACACCAAATAACATTTATTTAGGTTTAACACTAATCCCGAAAGTATAGGGAGTGTGCGATGATGATCATATCAATCTTGGAACTACTTCCAACACTCATCGTCACTTCCCCTTCAACTAGTTTCTGTTCATTCTGCAACTCCTGTTTGATTACTACTCTTAGCAACTGAACCAGTATCAAATACCGAGGGGTTGCTACGAACACTAGTAAAATACACATCAATAATTTGTATATCAAATATACCTTTGTTCACTTTGCCATCCTTCTTATCCGCCAAATACTTGGGGTAGTTCCGCTTCGATAACCAGTTCCATTGTAGCAAAAGTACTTAGTCTCGGCTTAGGTCCAGACTTGGGCTTCTTCACTCGGTAGCAACTTGCTTGCCGTTCTTCTTGAAGTTCCCTTCTTCCCTTTGCCCTTTTCCTTGAGACTAGTGGTCTTGTCAACCATCAACACTTGATGTTTTTCTTGATTTCTACCTTCGCGATTTTTGCATCGCGAAGAGCTTGGGAATTGTTTTCGTCATCCCTTGCATACTATAGTTCATCACGAAGTTCTAGTAACTTAGTGATGGTGACTAGAGAATTCTGTCAATCACTATCTTATCTGGAAGATTAACTCCCACTTGATTCAAGCGATTGAAGTACACAGACAATCTGAGCACATGCTCACTAGTTGAGCGATTCTCCTCCATCTTTTAGCTATAGAACTTGTTGGAGACTTCATATCTCTCAACTCGGGTATTTGCTTGAAATATTAACTTCAATTCCTGGAACATCTCATATGGTCCATGACGTTCAAAACGTTTTTGAAGTCCCGATTCTAAGCCGTTAAGTATGGTGCACTAAACTATCAAGTAGTCATCATATTGAGCTAGCCAAACGTTCATAACGTATGCATCTGCTCCTGCAATAGGTCTGTCACCTAGCGGTGCATTAAGGACATAATTCTTCTGTGCAGCAATGAGGATAAACCTCAGATCACGGATCCAACCCGCATCATTGCTACTAATATTTTTCAATACAGTTTTCTCTAGGAACATATTAAAAACACAGGGAAGCAACAACGCGAGCTATTGATCTATAACATAATCTGCAAAATACTACCAGGACTAAGTTCATGATAAATTAAAGTTCAATTAATCATATTACTTAAGAACTCCCACTTAGATAGACATCTCTCTAGTCATCTAAGTGATTACGTGATCCAAATCAACTAAACCATGTCCGATCATCACGTGAGATGGAGTAGTTTCAATGGTGAACATCACTATGTTGATCATATCTACTATATGATTCACGCTCGACCTTTCGGTCTCCGTGTTCCAAGGCCATATCTGCATATGCTAGGCTCGTCAAGTTTAACTTTGAGTATTCTGCGTGTGCAAAACTGGCTTGCACCGTTGTAGATGGACGTAGAACTTATCACACCCGATCATCACGTGGTGTCTGGGTACTCTGAACTTTTAGCAGCGGTGCATACTCAGGAGAACACTTCTTGATAATTTTAGTGAGAGATCATCTTATAGTGCTACCGTCAATCAAAGCAAGATAAGATGCATAAAGGATAAACATCACATGCAATCAATATAAGTGATATGATATGGCCATCATCATCTTGTGCTTGTGATCTCCATCTCCAAGCACCGTCATGACCACCATTGTCACCGGCGCGACACCTTGATCTCCATCGTAGCATCGTTGTCGTCTCGCCAACTATTGCTTCTCGACTATCGCTCTTGCTTAGTGATAAAGTAAAGCAATTACATGGCTTTTGCATTTCATACAATAAGCGACAACCATATGGCTCCTGCCGATTGCCGATAACCGGTTACAAAACATGATCATCTCATACAATAAAATATAGCATCACGTCTTGACCACATCACATCACAACATGCCCTGCAAAAACAAGTTAGGCGTCCTCTACTTTGTTGTTGCAAGTTTTACGTGGCTGCTACGGGCTGAGCAAGAACCGTTCTTACCTCGCATCAAAACCACAGCGATAGTTTGTCAAGTTGGTGCTGTTTTAACCTTCGCAAGGACGGGCGTAGCCACACTCAGTTCAACTAAAGTGAGAGAGCAGACACCCGCGGTCACCTTTAAGCAACTAGTGCTCGGGCGGTGAAACCAGTCTCGCGTAAGCGTCTGCGTAATGTCGGTCCGTCCGCTTCATCTCACAATACCGCCCGAACCAAAGTATGACATGCTGGTAAGCGGTATGTCTTATATCGCCCACAACTCACTTGTGTTCTACTCGTGCATATGACATCAGCGCATAAAACCAGGCTCGGATGCCTTTGTTGGGAAGCGTAGTAATTTCAAAAATTTCCTCGCACACACAGGACCATGGTGATGGCATAGCAACGAGAGGAGAATGTCGTCCACGTACCCTCGTGAGACCGAAAGCGGAAGCGTTATAACAACGCGGTTGATGTAGTCGTGCGTCTTCACGATCCGACCGATCCAAGCACCGAGCGTCGGCACCTCCGTGTTCAGCACACGTTCAGCTCGATGGCGATCCCGGACTCGATCCAGCAAAGTGTCGGGGATGAGTTCCGTCAACCGACGGCGTGGTGGCGATGATGATGCTCCACCGACGCGGGGCTTCGCCTAAGCTCCGCGACGATATGACTTCTCCGGCGCGGGGCTTCGCTAAGCTCATGACGATATGACCGAAGTGGAATATGGTGGAGGGGGCACCGCACACGGCTAAGGAGCGATCCGTAGATCAACTTGTGTGTCTTGGGGTGCCCCTGCCCTGTATATAAAGGAGCCAAGAGGGGTGCGGCTAGCCCTAGGGGAGGCGCTGGAGAGTCCTACTCCCACCGGAGTAGGACTCCCCCTCCTAGTTGGATTAGGATTGGAGGAGGGGAAGAGGAAGGCGCGCCCCCTCTCCTGTCCTATTCGGACTAGAGGGGGGGGGCGCGCCCTGCCTGGCCGGCCTTCCTCTTCTCTCTTATGGCCCATCAAGGCCCATAGACCTCCCGGGGTTCCGTAACCCCGGTGTTCCGATAACTTCCGTTTTCATCCGGAACCTTTCCAAGTCAAACATAGGCTTCCAATATATCAATCTTTATGTCTCGACCATTTGAGACTCCTCGTCATGTCCGTGATCACATCCGGGACTCGAACAACCTTGGTGCATCAATACTTATAAACTCATAATGAACTGTCATCGAAGCGTTAAGCGTGCGGACCCTACGGGTTCGAGAACTATGTAGACATGACCTAGAACCATTCTCGGTCAATAACCAATAGCGGAACCTGGATGCCCATATTGGCTCCTACATATTCTCGAAGATCTTTATCGGTCAAACCGCATAACAACATACTTTGTTCCCTTTGTCATCGGTATGTTACTTGCCCGAGATTCGATCGTCGGTATCCAATACCTAGTTCAATCTCGTTACGGCAAGTCTCTTTACTCGTTCCGTAATACATCATCTCAAAACTAACTCATTAGTTGCAATGCTTGCAAGGCTTATGTGATGTGTATTACCGAGAAGGCCCAGAGATACCTCTCCGACAATCGGAGTGACAAAACCTAATCTCGGTTCATGCCAACTCAACATATACTTTTGGAGACACCTGTAGAGTACCTTTATAATCACCCGATTCACGTTGTGGCGTTTGGTAGCACACAAAGTGTTCCTCCGTAAGCAGGAGTTGCATAATCTCATAGTTGCAGGAACTTTGTATAAGTCATGAAGAAAGCATAAGCAACATACTAAGCGATCAAGTGCTAAGCTAACGGAATAGGTCAAGTCAATCACATCATTCTCCTAATGATGTGATCCCGTTAATCAAATGACAACTCATGTCTATGGTTAGGAAACATAACCATCTTTGATTTAACGAGCTAGTAAAGTAGAGGCATACTAGTGACACTCTGTTTGTCTATGTATTCACACATGTATTATGTTTCCGGTTAATACAATTCTAGCATGAATCATAAACATTTATCATGATATAAGGAAATAAATAATAACTTTATTATTGCCTCTAGGGCATATTTCCTTCACTCGCATGTATGAGGGCCCGGTACGACGCTCCGGTGGCATTGCTACCCCCCAGGGCCCCCGTCCCGACTAACCCTTGAGCGGTTGACCACGAGATCTAGCCCTTTGACTTCCCACGGACGGGCTTTGACCAGTGGACCTCTCCACCCAGTTGTGTCAGGTCAACCCAGAGGGACACCGGGGAGCACCATCCGGGCCAAACCCACAGCTAAATCCACTCCATGTAGACCCGACACGGCAGTTTCCGCCCTCTAGGTGCCGGCGGCGGCGCCGTCCGTGAGGGGGGCTGAGGGAGTCCTGGATTAGGGCGTGTCCGGATAACCGAACTATCACCGTTGGCCGGACTGCTGGACTATGAAGATACAAGATTGAAGACTTCGTCCCGTGTCCGGATCAGACTTTCCTTGGCGTGGAAGGCAAGCTTGGCGATACGGGTATGTAGATTTCCTACCATTGTAACCGACTCTGTGTAACCCTAACCCTATTCGGTGTCTATATAAACCGAAGGTTTTTAGTCCGTGGGGCGAACAATAATCATACCATAGGCTAGCTTCTAGGTTTAGCCTCTCGATCTCGTGGTAGATCTACTCTTGTACTACCCATATCATCAATATTAATCAAGCGGGGTAGGGTATTACCTCCATCGAGAGGGCCCGAACACAGGTAAAACATCGTGTCCCTTGTCTCCTGTTACCATCCGCCTAGACGCGCGATTGGGACCCCCTACCGAGATCCGCGGTTTGACACGACATTGGTGCTTTCACCGGAGTTCCTGCGTGTCGTCACCTATAGGCTCGATGGCTCCTTCAATCATCAGCAACAACGCAGTCCAGGATGAGATTTTTCTCCCCGGACAGATCTTCATATTCGGCGGCTTTGCACTGCGGGCCAATTCGCTAGGCCATCTGGAGCAGATTAAAAGCTATGCCCCTGGCCATCAGGTCAGATTTGGAAGCTTGAACCATACGGCCGATGTTCGCGGAGACTTGATCTTGACGGATTCGAGCCACGGCGGCGTGCGCCTTGTCTCGATGGATGCGATCTAGCTCTGCCGCCGAGCAGTGCCACGGAGGCTGCACGGTGCCGCTCCGACCCTTAATCCGGGCGGTTTAGCGATCGAGGGCGGTTGGTTGGACACCGCCTCGGGGGCTGAAATCTCTACGGCGATTGAGCCGAACACCATCCCTGTCCTTTGCGAAGCTCGTGACTCGCAGGTGCCGGACTCCTTTCCGGACTCCGAACCTCCCGCGCCCCTGCCGGTCGAATCCGACTGGGCGCCGTTATGGAATTCACCGCCGCGGACATCTTTTAGCGCTTGCCCTTTGGCGATATCCTGAACTCATTAAAGTCTCTCTCTTTGTTAGGGGAGCCCTGGCCGAACTACGGTTAGGAAGGTTGGGATTCAGACGACGAAGAAATTCAACGCTCACCCACCACCCACTTTGTAGCCACTGTCGATGATTTAACCGACATGCTCGACTTCGACTCCGAAGACATCGACAGTATGGACGACGGTGCCGGAGACGATCAAGAGCCAGCGCCCACGGGCACTTTGGAAGGCCACCTCGTCATATGACATATACATGGTGGACATCCCAAAAGATGGGAATGGCGATGGAACAGCAGCGGATGACCCTCAAGAAACAACCCAAGCGCCGGCGTCGGTGGCGCGCTCTAAATCCGCCACGGTAAAATGGTGATTCCGCACGGAGACAATAATACCCGGACGGTGCGAAGACAACCCCCCGGCGAGGACTCGGCACGGGAGGAGGGAGAAGCAAGTCCGCACGACGGTCTGCGAGAAAAGGTAGAGGGCGATACTTATCGCCCCCTCCGAAGGCGAGGCAAGCCTCGGCGACGATGAATTCGTCATGCGGAGGATCCCGTCGAACAAGGCGTTTTAAGCGCGGGCTCATGGCGACGGCAAGCAGCCTCAAGAAAAAGCAGCAACAGCTTAAAGCTGACCAAGACCTGCTAGCTGACAGATGGACCGAAGTCCTTGCAGCCGAAGAGTACGAACTTGAACGCCCCTCCAAAAGCTACCCCAAACGCAGGCCATTTCCTCAATTAGAGGAGGAAGCACCCAACCCTACATCTCCAGCGCACGACATGGCAGACCGGCCACCCGTGGCGCGACAGGAAGCCTCTCGGCCCTCCGCTCAAGCCACGCCCGGCGCGCTCAAAAAGTACCATGGCACGGAGAACGCGCCGGACTTACGAGATATCTTTGGAGGATAAGGCAAAGCAAACAAGATCGATCTACATATCGCGTGGGCGCCCAATGACTTGGGATGATTACCGTCACGCCGGATACAGCAACCCGGGCCGGGCCGAACACAATAGACAAAGCTCATATGAGCTACGTCGTGATATAGCCCAACAGGGCGCCAAGACACCCACTATGCTTCACGGATGAAGTAATGGATCATCAAATCCACGAGGGCTTCAAACCCGTAAACATGGAATCATACGATGGTACCACAGATCCTGCGGTGCGGATCGAGGACTATCTCCTCCATATCCACATGGCCCGCGGTGATGATCTACATGCCATCAAATACCTCCCACTCAAGCTTAAAGGACCATCTCGGCATTGGCTCAACAGCTTGCGGAAGAGTCAATCGGTTGTTGGGAGGACCTGAAGCCGCATTCCTCGATAACTTCCGGGCACATATGCGACCACCGGCGCCGATGACCTTAGCCATATAATCCAGCAGCGGAAGAATCGGCGGACAATTACGGGCGCGGTTCCTAACAAAGAAAAATCAGATCGTCGATTGTCCGGATGCGGGCGCTAGCAACCTTCAAACACAACATCCGCGACGAGTGGCTAGCCCGGCACCTAGGACAGGAAAAGCCGAAATCCATGACAGCCCTCACCACACTCGCGACCCGCTTTTGCGCGGAGAGGACAGCTGGCTGGCTCGAAGCAACAACTTGGCCAAACACCACTGGTAGTTTGGATACCAAGGATAACAATGGCAGGTCGCGTCGCAACAAGCATAAGCGCCGCGTGCGGTGACAATGCTGAAGATCGACGAGTAAATGCGGATTCAGAGGCTCTAAACCCGGTCGTGGAAGAAGCTATTCAAAAGAAATACCGGGGCCCGTCAACTCGGAGCGAATACTCGATCGCTTGCGTAGACATGGCACCCCGAAAACCAGCCAACCACACCAACAGGGATTGTTGGGTGTTCAAACAACAGGCAAGCTAAACGCCAAAAACAACGACAAGGGGCTGCATAGCGATGGCGAGGAAGAGCCCGGCCGCCCGAACAATAGAGGACGAAGGGTTTTCCCACACAAGTGCGGACGGTGAACATGATATCGCAACCCACATACCCAAAAAGGAGCGGAGCGTGCACTAAGGGGCGTATAGGCAATGGAGCGGTCGCCCGAAGTTCAACCCATGGTCTTCCTGCCCGATCACCTTTGATCGAAGGACCACCCACTAGCATCCGTCACGGCGGTTTAGCCACATTGGTTCTTGACCCAATTATTGGCGGTTTCACCTCACCGAGTCCCGATGAATGGCGGCGGCAGCTGAACCTGATTTATCGGGATACGGTCGCAAAATGGGCATAGACCCGTCAAGAATCAAACCCACAAAGGCGACCTTTAAAGGCGTCATTCCAGTGTAGAGGCCAATTGTACAGGCTCAGTTACACTCGAAGTGGTCTTGGATCCCGGATAACTTCCGGCGAAGAGTTAATCTTCAACATAGTCCCGTTCGCGGCGGCTATCATGCCTTTGCTCGGACGAACCGCATTACAAAGTTCAATGCGGTGCCACACTCGCATACCTCAAGCTCAAGATGCCAGGCCCTCGAGGAGTAATTACGGTCAATGGAAACACCGAACGCTCTCTTCGAACGGAGGAGCATACGGCGGCCCTTGCGGCAGAAGTGCAGAACAGCCTCTTAAGGCAATCCTCCAGTCCGGCCAATAAACAATCGGACACTATCAAGCGCGCCCGGAGTAACCTACAGCAAGACCGCCTGGCACGTTCCGAGCACGCGTAGCAATGCGGCCCCAACCCCAGCCCTCGCAAAATTGCGAAGCCAGTACTACGCGTACATAACTATGCTCTGGAGATACCATGGGCACAAGGGGAGGGGCACGACCACGGCACACCCAGAATGCGGCTCAACCGCACCAGGGGCTCCCGATTGTGTCATTCTTTTTATTTCTTCTTTTCTTTTACTTTCAGGACTCTGTTCTCCAGAAGCCCTGTCCGGCATTCGTGCTGACTACACGATACAACAGCCAGGGAAGCAGAAAACTACGTCAAGTGTCCAGGTGGTTTCTACTATGAGCATTATACCTGTTTTACATACCATCCCGCAGCGTACCCCTGGAGGGGGACATGTTAAATAGTCCCATCCCTTGCTTATCGCACCATTTGTATCGTTCTGCTTTCATTGCAGTATCTTTTGAATAAATAATACATAGCTTCTGCTTATTATTGCGTTTCTTTTTTTTCCATATATGTTCATCTATGACATGTTGCACCCGTACACTTTGGTACGGCCAATACACCAGGGGCTTAAGTACCCCAAAACATGGTGTGATAAGTCCGAACACTTTCACAAGTGCGGCACCCCAACTTATAGCATTATATGCATCGGCTCCGAATCATGTCTTGGGTCAATAGTTGGGTTTGCCCGGCTTCCATGTTTTGGTACCTTCGTTCCATTATATCGGCTAAGGTAGCGTTTGGGAGAACCACTGCGATTGTGCCCCGGTTGAGCGGGTTGAGCACCTCGATGGAAAGCTAAAACTGACCGTCATGATAGGGCGAGAGCTGGTCGCTGTTCGAGAGGTTTCTTGAGTCCCTAAAGACTTATGCCGCTTAGGCGAGGAACCGGCATTGTCCGGCCAAAGGCGTGGATAGCGCCCGAACTCGGTCTTCCGAATACTAGGGGCTTCACGAAATTTAAAATTATAGAATTCTATGGCTAAGTGAGAGTGTTCAAGCACTATAAGTCCGGTTCTTTGTTGAGGAGCGTTGCGGAAAATTAAAAATTTTCCTACGGTTTCACCAAGATCCATCTATGAGTTCATCTAAACAACGAGTCATGGGAGAGTGATTGCATCTACATACCACTTGTAGATCGCGTCGAAGCGTTCAATGGAGCAGGGATGATGGAGTCGTACTCGCCGTGATTCAGATCACCGATGACCTAGTGCTGAGCGGACAGCACCTCCGCGTTCAACACACGCGTGCGGAGGCGGATGGCGTCTCCTCCTTCTTGATCCAGCAAGGGGAAGGAGAGGTTGATGATGATCGATGTACACGCGACGTGGTGGTGGATGCAGCAGAACTCCGGCAGGGCTTCGCTAAGCAACTACGGGAGGAGGAGGAGGTGTAGCAGGGAGAGGGAGGCGCCAAGGCTTCAGGGGTGCGGCTGCCCCTCCCTCCCCTCCCTTTATATAGTGGCAAGAGAGAGGGGGGGGGGCACAGCCTTGCCCCTTCCTCCAAGGAAGGGTGCGGCCAAGGGGAGGAAGGAGTCCATCCTTCCCAAGGCACCTCGGAGGTGCCTTCGCCCTTTAGGACTCTCCCCTCTCTTGTCTCTCTTGGCGCATGGGCCTCTTGGGGCTGGTGCCCTTGGCCCATATAGGCCTAGGCGCACCCCCTACAGCCCATGTGGCCCCCCGGGGCAGGTGGACCCCTGGTGGAACCCCCGGACCCCTTTCGGCACTCCCGGTACAATACCGATAACGCGCAAAATTTTCCGGCGACCAAAATAAGACTACCCATATATAAATCTTTACCTCCGGACCATTCCGGAACTCCTCGTGACGTCCGGGATCTCATCCGGGACTCGGAACAACATTCGGTTCGCTGCATACTCATATTCATACAACCCTAGCGTCACCGAACCTTAAGTGTATAGACCCTACGGGTTGGGCGACATCTGAACATGACCGAGGCGGCTCTCGGGCAATAACCAACAGTGGGATCTGGATACCCATGTTGGCTCCCACACACTCCTCGATGATCTCATCGGTTGAACCACGATGTCGAGGATTCAAACAACCCCGTATACAATTCCCTTTGTAAATCGGTATTTTACTTGCCCGAGGTTCGATCGTCGGTATCCCAATACCTCGTTCAATCTCGTTACCGGTAAGTCACTTTACTCGTACCGTAATGCATGATCCCATGACCAAACACTTGGTCACTTTGAGCTCATTATGATGATGCACTACCGAGTGGGCCCAGTGATACCTCTCCGTCATGCGGAGTGACAAATCCATCTCGATCCGTGTCAACCCAGAGACACTTTCGGAGATACCTGTAATGCACCTTTATAGCCACCCGATTCGTTGTGGCGTTTGGTACACCAAAGCACTCCTACGGTATCCGAGAGTTACGATCTCATGGTCTAAGGAAGAGATACGACATTGTAAAAGCTCTAGCAAAACGAACTACGATCTTGTGCTATGCTTAGGATTGGGTCTTGTCCATCACATCATTCTCCTAATGATGTGATCCCGTTATCAACGACATCCAATGTCCATAGTCGAAACCATGACTATCTGTTGATCAACGAGCTAGTCAACTAGAGGCTCACTAGGGACATATTGTGGTCTATGTATTCACACGTGTATTACAATTTCCGGATAATACAATTATAGCATGAATAAAGACAATTATCATGAACAAGGAAATATAATAATAATACTTTTCTTATTGCCTCTAGGGCATAGTTCCAACAGTCTCCCACTTGCACTAGAGTCAATAATCTAGTTACATTGTGATGAATCGAACACCCATAGAGTTACGGTGTTGATCATGTTTTGCCATGGAAGAGGTTTAGTCAGCGGATCTGCGACATTCAGATCCGTATGCACTAACAAATTTCTATGTCCCCATCTTGAACATTTTCAGGAATGGAGTTGAGCGGCGCTTGATGTGCTCTGGTCTTCTTGTGAAACCTGGGCTCCTTGGCAAGTGCAATAGCTCGGTGTTGTCCTGAAAGAGTTTGATCGGCTCCGACGCATTGGGTATGACTCTAGGTCGGTGATGAACTCCTTCACCCAAATTGCTTCATGTGCTGCCTCCGAGGCTGCCATGTACTCCGCTTCACATGTAGATCCCGCCACGGCGCTTTCTGCTTGCGGCTACACCAGCTTCTTGCTCCACCATTCAACATATACACGTATCCGGTTTGTGACTTAGAGTCATCGGATCTGTGTCGAAGCTAAGCGTCGGCGTAACCCTTCTGACGAGCTCTTCGTCACCTCCATAAACGAAACATGTCCTTTGTCCTTTTCGGTACTTCAGGATATTCTTGACCGATGTCCAGTGTTCCTTGCGGGATTACTTTGGTACCTTCCTACCAAACTTACGGCAAGGTTTACATCAGTCAGTACACAACATGGCATACATAATAGATCCTATGGCTGAGGCATAGCGGATGACACTCATCTCTTCTTTATATTTTGCCGTGGTGGGCATTGAGCTGAGCTCAATTTCACAGCTTACAAAACAGGCAAGAACCCTTTCTTGGACTGATCCATTTGAACTTCTTCAAAATTTTATCAAGGTATGTGCTTTGTGAAAGACCTATGAGGCGTCTCGATCTATCCTATAGATTTTGATGCCTAATATGTAAGCAGCTTCTCCAAGGTCCTTCATTGAAAACTCTTATTCAAGTAGGCCATAATGCTGTCCAAAAGTTCTATATCATTTCCCATCAAAAGTATGTCATCTACATATAATATGAGAAATGCTCTGAGCTCCCACTCACTTTCTTGTAAACGAGGCTTCTCCATAAGTCGCATAAACTAAGCGCTTTGATCATCACATCAAAGCGAATGTTCCAACTCGAGATGCTTGCACCAGCCCATAAATGGATCGCTGGAGCTTGCATACCTTATTAGCATTCTAGGATCGACAAAACCTTCCGGCTGCATCATATCAGCTCTTCCTTAAGGTAACCGTTAAGGAATGCTGTTTTGACGATCCATCGCCATATCTCATAATCATAGTATGCAGCAATTGCTAAAATGATTGAGACGGACTTAAGCTTAGCTACGGAGAGAAAGTCTCATCGTAGTCAATCCCTTGAACTTGTCGATAACCCTTAGCGACAAGTCGAGCTTTATAGATGGTAACATTACCATCCGCGTCCGTCTTCTTCTTAAAGATCCATTTGTTTTCTATCGCTCGCGATCATCGGGCAAGTCTATCAAAGTCCATACTTTGTTTTCATACATGGATCCTATCTCGGATTGCATGGCTTCAAGCCATTTGTTGGAATCTGGGCCGCCATCGCCTCTTCATAGTTCGAAGGTTCACCGTTGTCTAACAACATGATTTCCGGGACAGGGTTGCGTACCACTCGATGCGGAGCGTGTCCTAGTGGACCTCTGAAGTTCAAGAGCAACTTGATCCAAGTACCTTGATCATCATCATTAATTTCCTCTCTAGTCGGTGTAGGCACCACAGGAACATTTTCACGAGGTGCACTCCTTTCCGATTCAGAGGTAGTACTTCATCAGTTCTACTTTCCTCCCACTTACTCCTTCGAGAGAAACTCTTTTTCGAAAGGATCCGTTCTTGGCAACAAAGATCTTGCCTTCGGATCTAAGGTAGAAGGTATACCCAATGGTTTCCTTGGGGTATCCTATGAAGACGCATTTTCCGACTTGGGTTCGAGCTTTTCAGGTTGAAGTTTCTTGACATAAGCATCGCATCCCCAAACTTTTAGAAACGACGACTTAGGTTTCTTCCCAAACCATAATTCATCGGTGTCGTCTCAGCGGATTTAGGCGGTGCCCTATTTAAAGTGAATGTAGCTGTCTCTAGAGCGTATCCCCAAAATGATAGCGGTAAATCAGTAAGAGACATCATAGATCGCACCATATCCAATAGAGTGCGATTACGACGTTCGGACACACCGTTACACTGAGGTGTTCCAGGCGGCGTGAGTTGTGAAACGATTCCACATTTTCTGAAGTGTGTACCAAATTCGTGACTTAAATATTCTCCTCCACGATCTGATCGCAAGAATTTTATCTTTCGGTCACGTTGATTCTCTACTTCATTCTGAAATTCCTTGAACTTCTCAAATGTCTCAGACTTGTGTTTCATCAAGTAAACATACCCATATCTACTCAAGTCATCAGTGAGAGTGAGAACATAACGATATCCTCCGCGAGCCTCAACACTCATTGGACCGCACACATTGGTATGTATGATTTCCAATAAGTTGGTTGCTCGCTCCATTGTTCCGGAGAACGGAGTCTTGGTCATCTTGCCCATGAGGCATGGTTTGCATGTGTCCAATGATTCATAATCGAGAGACTCTAAAAGTCCATCAGCATGGAGCTTCTTCATGCGCTTGACACCAATGTGACCAAGGCGGCAGTGCCACAAGTATGTGGGACTATCGTTATTAACTTTACATCTTTTGGTATTCACACTATGAACATGTGTAACATTACGTTTGAGATTCATTAAGAATGAACCATTGACCATCGGATCATGACCATAAAACATTTCTCTCATATAAATAGAACAACCATTATTCTCGGTTTAAATGAGTAGCCATCTCGTGATAAGCGAGATCCCGATACAATGTTCATGCTCAAACTTGGCACTAAATAACAATTATTGAGGTTTAAAACTAATCCGTAGGTAAATGTAGAGGTAGCGTGTCGACGGCGATCACATCGACCTTGGAACCATTCCCGGCGCGCGTCACCTCGTCCTTCGCCGATCTCCGTTTATTCCGCAGCTCTGCTGTGAGTTACATATATGAGCAACGACACGGTATCAAATATCCGGGAGTTACTACGAGTCTTGGTAAGGTACACATCAATTACATGTATATCAAATATACCTTTAATGTTGCGGCCTTCTTATGCGCTAAGTATTTGGGGTAGTTCCGCTTCGGTGACCCTTCCTTTGCAATAAAAGCCCTCGGTCTCGGGCTTGGGTCCATTCTTTGACTTCTTCCCGACAACTGGCTTACCGGCCGCGGCAACATCCTTGCCGTCCTTCTTGAAGTTCTTCTTTCCCTTGCCCTTCTTGAACTTAGTGGTTTTATTGACCATCAACACTTGATGCTCACTACAAGAAATATGTCAACTTATGACCTTCTGTCAGTGACCCTGGAAGAATTGGTCATAGATTTATGACCATTTGAGACCAATTGGTCAAAAGCTGTTCTAGGGGCTCCAAACCCTAAACCATTGTGACCATTTTGGTCAGAAAGGTCATAATTTCCTTACACGAAATGGTCATAAAGCAAACAACGCTAGTCCACTGCCTTATTTCTAGTTGTTAACGACCAATATAGATGGTCATAGCCTTTTAAATTGTGGTGGGTTGCTATGACTAGGCGCCACCTCATCAGTTTTGCCTATGTGTCATGTCCATGTGGCAGTTTTGCCCTAGGTTGTGAAGCAACCTATATTTCTGTAATTCTCAAAATTCCCCAAAAAATCTCATAAATTCTTTGGGTCATATCTTTGTCAAATATGTAAAAACCTTCCTTGCCTAGTTCAAAAATAATTCAAAAATATTCATTTTCCTATTCTGTTCAAAACAACAGTTTGTGAAGGAAGTACCACTTTGGCATCTCCAAATAGTATCTATTTTCTACAGTGCTTTCCTATGCCCAAATAACCATCCTCCACCAAATGCCAGCTCAATCCATTCATTATTTTGAGCTGAGCTTCAACATTCGTATTTATGTCCAGTGTGGTAGCTTGCAAAGCAAGTACCACCTAGGCTCCTCCTTTTGAGCTGAAAACTTGTGAAGACGGTCTTCTTAGTAACTGATCATCCTCAGCCAAAACTCACGCCCATTATCCATGTACATTTCCCGCACCGCTAATCAAACACTTGGCTGCTAATTCATGTTTGAGCCTCGATCGGTCTCCTCGTGAGAATCTTATGTTGTATTTTTCTTCCTAGCACCTACCTGGGGAGTGCCCAACCCACTAGACATGCCTAGACCGTCCAGAACACATGGCAACGCCACGGTCACGCGGTGACCATGCGGTGGGCATGCGAGTTTACACGCTCTAGAGTTGGGGGCCTCGGCCACCGCCCAAACCTCGACGTATCGCCACCATACCATGTATTTATGATTAAATAGGTACTTATGTAACTAGAAATGATTTTTGGATAAAATAAATAGCAAACTATGAGGCAGCTGCAGTTCAAATTTGACCCGCTTCCAGCTGAATCGGCGAAAATTTGTCTTTTTCACGAGAGGTGGATCAAAACTTTTTACACCCAACCATTTTGTCAATTGTGCATTAAATATGTCCTAGTATTTTAGAAAAATGATTTGGTCCAATTTTGCAACCATTATTTTGGAGGTCCTTCACAAAAAAACCTCCTTTTGGGCACTCGAAAAATGGAAAATGGTTTTTTCGTTCAAAGAAAATAAAAACTTCCTTAGGCAACATTGTTTGCCATTCCAATATGCACCCTTGTGCACAATATGAGATCATTTGAACAAACTATGCCATGAATGTGGCCATAAGATTGATCATTTGGCTTGAAAGCCATGAATCTTCACACTTGATAGCTCATTTCTGAGAACACTTTTTTAAAATAATTACCATATTACAAGTTTATTATTTTTCCTGGAAACTTGGTCACATATAATGACACAATGCGAAGGTTTTCCAATTTTTTGATTTTTTTTTATTTTTTTATGCCCGTTTCAAAATGCGGTCAAAACGGCGGGCTTGACCGTTCCATGCTAGTGGTTGAATCTTGGAAAACTTTTGATGTTTCTCTGATTAAATAGATACTTATGTACCTAGAAATAATTTTTGGAAAAAATAAATAGCAAACTATGAGGCAGCTGCAGTTCAAATTTGACCCGCTTCCAAGCCCAATCGAAATGACAATTTGTCTTTTTCACCAGAGGTGGATCAAAACTTTTTTCACCCAACCATTTTGTCAATAGTGCATTAAATATGTCCTAGTATTTCATAAAATTGATTTGGTCCATTTTTGCAACAATTATTTGGTAGTTCCTTCACAAAAAACCCTCCTTTTGGGCACTCGGAAAATGAAAAATGAAATTTCCGTGCAAAGAAAATGAAAATTTCCTTAGGCAACATTGTTTGGAATTCCAAGATGTACCCTTGTTCACAATATGAGATCATTTGAACAAACTATGCCATGAATGTGGCCATAAGATTGATCATTTGGCTTGAAAGCCATGAATCTTCACGCTTGATAGCTCATTTCTGAGAACACTTTTTTAAAATAATAACCGTATTACAAGTTTATTATTTTTCCTGGAAACTTGGTCACATATAATGGCACAATGCGAGGGTTTCCCAATTTTTTGATTTTTTTGATTTTTTATGCCCGTTTCAAAATGCGGTCAAAGCAGGCGGAATGACCGTTCCTAGCTAGTGGTTGAATCTTGGAATTTTTTGGTGTTTCTCTGATTAAATAGATACTTATGTACCTAGAAATGATTTTTGTAAAAAATAAATAGCAAACTATGAGGCAGCTTCAGTTCAAATTTGACCCGTTTCCAGCTGAATCGGCGGAAATTTGTCTTTTCATGAGAGGTGGATCAAAACTTTTTGCACCCAACCATTTTGTCAATTGTGCATTAAATATGTCCTAGTATTTGAGAAAATTGATTTGGTCCAATTTTGCAACAATTATTCGGTAGTTCCTTCACAAAAAAACCTCCTTTTGGGCACTCGGAAAATGAAAAATGGTTTTTTCGTGCAAAGAAAGTGAAAACTCCCTTAGGCAACATTGTTTGGAATTCCAATATGCACCCTTGTGCACAATATGAGATCATTTGAACAAACTATGCCATGAATGTGGCCATAAGATTGATCATTTGGCTTGAAAGCCATGAATCTTCACGCATGATAGCTCATTTCTGAGAACACTTTTTTAAAATAATTTCCGCATTACAAGTTTATTATTTTTCCTGGAAACTTGGTCATATATAATGACACAATGCGAAGGTTTCCTAATTTTTTGATTTTTTTTGAATTTTTTATGCCCATTTCAAAATGCGGTCAAAACGGCGGGAATGACCGTTCCTAGCTAGTGGTTGAATCTTGGAAAACTTTTGATGTTTCTCTGATTAAATAGATACTTACGTACCTAGAAATGATTTTTGGAAAAAATAAATGGCAAACTATGAGGCAGCTGCAGTTCAAATTTGACCCGCTTCCACCTGAATCGGCGGGAATTTGTCTTTTTCACCAGAGGTGGATCAAAACTTTTGACACCTAACCATATGGTCAATTGTGCATTAAATATGCCCTAGTATTTGAGAAAATTGACTTGGTAAAATTTTACAAAAAATATTTGGTAGGTTCTTCACAAAAAAACTTATTTTGAGCACTCAAAAAATGGAAAATTGTTTTTTCATGCAAAAGAAATAAAAACTCCCTTTGTCAATGTTGTTTGCCAATCTAAGATGTAAACTTGTGCAAAATATGGCATCATTTGAACAAATATTTGATAGGTCTTTCACAAAAAACTCATTTTGAGCATTGAAAATGAAATGAAAAATTTGTATGTAATCAATCATGACCAATTTATATGGTCAAAAATCGGCAACTTGTTTGATGCGCTCTGATTGGTCCATAGGCATATCACGCGGATCATGCCTTAACCACCGTTGGATGCTACGGATCCAGCGGCAGCCCTCACCCTCACCCTCTCACCCAAACCCTAACTTCCCGATCCACTCCTCTGCCTTGATCCACTCTCCCCTCTCGCCCCACAGCCGCCACTCCGTCTCAATCTGGATCCCCAACCACCCAGCCGCCCGTCCTCCGTCCTCTCCCCCAACCCCGATCGCCGACAACCCTCCCCCCCTTCTCTCCCACGGCCGCGCTCATCCCTTCCAGATCGCAGCCTCCACCTCCTCCCTTCCAGATCGCGGCCGCCACCTCCCTCCGCGGAGCTCCCGCCGTCCATGGCCTCCCTCATCGCTCCCAGATCCGTCTCGATCCGGCTCCCCTCGACTCGAGCCGCCTCCACCCACCTCCTGCCTCCTCCCTCTCACTCCTCCGCCTGCCCGCGACCTTGCTTGACCGTCCTCTCCCCATGACGAGCGCCCGCGCCAAGGCGGGGGAGGGCAGCCAGCGGCGGAATGCCCAGCAAAGCGCCCGCACCCGTCGCTCGACGCGGACGACGGCCACGTCCAGGAGGTCGGGCAGTGCGAGGCGACGCTCCAGACCCGCGAGGGCCGCAGCCTTGCCATGGTGCGCTCCTTCCTTCCTCTCCTCCCAGACCCGCTTGGATTCGCATGACCCACCCTCACCGCACCTCGTCTCCTCTCTCTGCCTCTCAGATCCACCACGGCAAGGTCACCATGGGCTTCGACCTCCACGGACGGCGGCCAGATCGAGCGGAGCTTCCCTTCCTCTGCCCGATGGGACAAGGACAAGGACAAGCAGCAGCATCATCGCATCATCAAGGTTCAATTTCATCTTCTTCCCTCTGTTTATTTTCTAGAATCCCAAGCCATTGCTGCAATCCCTCCCTCCCTCCCTCGATTGGATTGGCTTCTTCGATCTGGGCTGGTGGCTGATTGTGGCTGGGTTTGTTCATGGGCAGGGACCAAGGTCGGGTACAAGCCCGATGTGGTCGTTGGAGGGAAGGACCTGGAGCACGACTGGAGGGCGCACCATGGGATCGGCTACTTCATCGAGCCGCTCGTTCTGCTCGGCCTCTTCGCCAGGTCGACCTTGTCCATTCGTCTCAAAGCTGAAGGGTGTTTTTTTTATCCTGTTTCTGCTTGAGATTAATTGATTCGATGTCAGATTATGTGTATATACTTGCAAGTTCAAAATGTAGTATAATAGTGTTGATATAATGTAGTGCTGGGCACCACCTCGTGTGTTTATCATACACAGGCATTGTGATTATCTAATTTAGCACGTTGCTGGTCTTATAATGCTACTCTGCATACTTAACTTGATGCCTGGTAGGGGTTCCCCTTGAAGGATTGATTGTGCTCTGTATCCTACCATGATATATTCTCAGCGAGTTTACTGAAATTGCTGTAGTCTGAAAAATAGTTAACAGTTTCTCTGTTTGGTACTACTAAACTGATAGTTAGAGAAACTTTTAAATTGTTGGTTTCATACTACTCACAACCAATAGATGAATTTCAGTACTTCTGTTTGGTACTATTTGCCACTAGTAAGAACAATTGTTTGTGAAGCTAGTAAAAATCATGGAACTTAAAAGGTCAAATAAGTTGATTTATCTCTTTTCAGCCTTAACAGAGAAGATGGAGTTATCCGTTCTATTTAGCCTATTTTTACTTGGGTTGGATTAGCACATGAACAAAATTCAAGTTCCTATAATACTAAATTAAATCTAGTTTACGCACATCATATTGTTTTCAGGTTTAGCTTTTGAGATGTATTCTTCCACATGAATGCCACTTAGGGTTATTTTAGCATGTTGTAGTTCCACTGAGAGAAACTGCAGTTTCCCCTCCAACTCAGTGATTATTGGTCCACATGAATGACATGTTTTAAATCTATTTCCTAATTTTGTGGTCTGCATGAACAAGGCTGGTTCTTTGTAGCTGCTCAAAAGTTCATTCTGGAACATCGCAGACATTGCTGTTACTTACTATCGTTGCATTGTAGTTTATTTGGAGATTTTGCTTGAGAGCCACTTGGATTCACGCAGCATCGGGAGGAGCTCAAGCACGACCACCAAGAGGCACCACCGCAGCAGGTAGCATGTCCATATCCACCTCCCTCTCCCTCTGCTCCCAATCCTTTTTATTAGAATATCTGTGTACATTCTGAACCCCTAATGTGACACAAGTATATGCACATGCTATGGTTTAAGTGTTGCTAGTGTATGGTAAGTAGGTTGAGCACCCACGCTATTTGATGCTATTTTGTTTAGGATTCTGTTCCTCTATGCATGTAATCTCCGACCATGCTCAAGCATACACACGGTTGATTTGCATGGAACGATTACTACTAACTAAAGAAGGAAGCAGACTTCACATAAAGGAAGATGTCTATTTTAGTAATATAAAAAAATAAAAAAAGATTGTTTGCATACAATTAGATCATTCTCACTTATTAGTTGATGAGTTCAAAGTATGTAGAATCTTTAGTTCTCTGGTTATATTATAGTCACAATTATCTTGTGTGCATGATTTTATCCATTCTTTGGTACTATGGATAGAGCTTTGTGTGTAATCTGGAGTTGTTCTTGTTATTGTTATATCCATTTTATTGTTCTATCCATTTTATTATCTTGTGTGCATGATTGTTCCATTCTTTGTTGCATGATTTTATCCTTTATTCACTCCAAACTAGGAGCTTGTTCTATATTATTCTATAATGAATCAGCTAATAATCTGGAGTTGTTCTTGTTATTCATTCTTTGGTACTATGGATAGAGCTTTGTGTGTTTATCATTCTATAATGAATTGTCCTTTACTCCATTTTACTCTAGTTTTCTAATTCTTCTTAGCTGATTCATGTAATGTAGGCGATCATGGAGGGCATGCGATTAGCTTACATTAGCCCATCCGATGAGTCGGCATTTGATCTCTATCGAAGGAGCTCCATGTTGAAGAAGAAAACACTTGTAGAGCTTGTAACATTACTTGGAGAGCTTGTAAAGTCTTGTAGAGCTTTGCATTTGTAGAGCTTGTAAAGCATTGTATATGTTGAGCTTGTATTACGTGTCATTTGTAGAGCTTGTAGTGAATCGGCTATTGTTATTTGAATTATTATGTGTGTTTTCGCTTGCCTATTTAAATACTGGTTGTTTTCTTACTATGAAATTCAAATATGATGTCAACTTGAAATATGAAGAATCTGAGCCTAATAGCTGGGACCCATTTATCAGAACCTGACAAGTGGGACTTGTTTGACTAATGGACCCATTTTATAAAAAGAAAGAAAACTAAAACTGCTGGTACAAAAAGGCCTTGGCCCAGAAAATAAAAAGGCCGAATTGTAGGGCTTGGCCCGTGTAGTTCACCAAAATTAGCAACGAAAAAAATATAGAAAGGCTGAATTAATGGGCTCGGCGCATGTAGAAAACCGAATTGGACCGGGCTGAATCTTGTGCCACATCAGCTTGCCACGCTGGATGCCTACGTGGCTTGGGGAGGTTGCTAGTGACCAAAACACCATAGTAGGAATATTTTGGTCGTAAACGTCTTTGACCATTCTAGAAGAAAGGTCGCTATAGTCAGTTTACGACGGCCAGCTTTTGACCTTCTGTTTTTGGTCACAAAAGGTCGTAAATGGAAATTTGTGACCTTTCAGTGACCAATAGTGGTGGTCACAAGTTGACATATTTCTTGTAGTGGCTCCTTCTTGATTTCTACCTCTGCTGACTTCAGCATTGAAAATACTTCAGGAATAGTTTTCACCATCCCCTGCATATTGTAGTTCATCACAAAGCTCTTGTAGCTTGGTGGGAGCGACTGAAGGATTCTGTCAATGACCGCCTCGTCAGGAGGTTAATGTCCACTGGGACGGCGGTTGTGCAACCAGACATTTTGAGTATGTGCTCACCGATGAACTATTTTCCTCCATCTTACAAGCTGTAGAACTTGTCGGAGACTTCATATCTCTCGACCGGGCATGAGCTTGGAAAACTAGTTTCAGCTCCTCGAACATCTCATATGCTCCGTGTCGCTCAAAACACTTTTGGAGCCCGGTTCTAAGCTGTAAAGCATGCCGCCTGAGCGAGGGAGTAATCATCGAGACGAGACTGCAAGCGTTCATAACGTCTTGGTTCTCAGGATGGGTGCTTCACCTAGCGGTGCTTCTAGGACATATTGTTTCTTGGCAGCTATGAGGATAATCCTCGGGTTCGGACCCGATCCGAATAGTTGCTGCCATCATCTTTCAGCTTGGTTTTCTCTAGGAAGCGTTGAAGTTCATGGTGACATGTCGTTGGCCATTTGATCTACAAGACATTTTGCAAAGATTTTAGACTATTGTTCATGATAATAAAGTTCATCTAATCAAATTATTTAATGAACTCCCACTCAGATTTGACATCCCTCTAGTCATCTAAGTGATACATGATCCGAGTCGACTAGGCCGTGTCCGATCATCACGTGAGACGGACTAGTCATTGTCGATGAACATCTCCATGTTGACCGTATCTTCCATCGACTCATGTTCGACCTTTCGGTCTCTTGTGTTCGAGGCCATGTTTGTACATGCTAGGCTCGTCAAGTTAACCTAAGTGTATTGCATGTGTAAAACTGTCTTACACCGTTGTATGTGAGCGTAAGGATCTATCACCCGATCATCACGTGGTGCTTGAAGCAGCGAACTTTAGCAACGGTGCACGTTAGGAGAACACTTTCTTGAAATTGTTATGAGGATCATCTTATTTACTACCGTCGTTCTAAGTAAACAAGATACACAAACATAATAAACATCACATGCAATTATATAGTAGTGACATGATATGGCCAATATCATATAGCTCCTTTGATCTCCATCTTCGGGGCTCCATGATCATCCTGTCACCGGCATGACACCATGATCTCCATCATCATGATCTCCATCATCGTGTCTTCATGAAGTTGTCACGCCAACGACTACTTCTACTTCTATGGCTAACGCGTTTAGCAATAAAGTAAAACAATTTACATGGCGTTCTTCAATGACACTCAGGTCATACAAAAATAAAGACAACTCCTATGGCTCCTGCCGGTTGTCATACTCATCGACATGCAAGTCGTGATTCCTATTACAAGAACATGATCTCATACATCACATATATCATTCATCATTCATCACAACTTTGGCCATATCATATCACAAAACACTTGCTGCAAAAACAAGTTAGACGTCCTCTAATTGTTGTTGCAAGTTTTACGTGGCTGCAATAGGGTTCTAGCAAGAACGTTTTCTTACCTACGTGAAAGCCACAACATGGTTTGTCAACTTCTATTTACCCTTCATAAGGACCCTTTTCATCGAATCCGCTCCAACTAAAGTGGGAGAGATAGACACCCGCTAGCCACCTTATGCAACTAGTGCATGTCAGTCGGTGGAACCAGTCTCACGTAAGCGTACGTGTAAGGTCGGTCCGGGCCGCTTCATCCCACAATACCGCTGAAGCAAGATAAGACTAGTAGCGGCAAGAAAGTTGACAACATCTACGCCCACAACAAATTGTGTCTACTCGCAATAGAGAACTACGCATAGACCTAGCTCATGATGCCATTGTTGGGGAGCGTTGCGAGAAAATTAAAATTTTCCTCGATTTCACCAAGATCCATCTATGAGTTCATCTAAGCAACGAGTCATGGGAGAGTGATTGCATCTACATACCACTTGTAGATTGCGTGCGGAAGCGTTCAATGGAACGGGGATGATGGAGTCGTACTCGCCGTGATTCAGATCACCGATGACCTAGTGCTGAACGGACAACACCTCCGCGTTCAACACACGTACGGAGCGGATGACGTCTCCTCGATGATCTCATCGGTTGAACCACGATGTCGAGGATTCAAACAACCCCGTATACAATTCCCTTTGTCAATCGGTATTTTACTTGCCCGAGATTCGATCGTCGGTATCCCAATACCTCGTTCAATCTCGTTACCGGCAAGTCACTTTACTCGTACAATAATGCATGATCCCGTGACCAAACACTTGGTCACTTTGAGCTCATTATGATGATGCACTACCGAGTGGGCCCAGTGATACCTCTCCGTCATACGGAGTGACAAACCCCAGTCTCGATCCGTGTCAACCCAATGACACTTTCGGAGATACCAGTAATGCACCTTTATAGTCACCCGATTCGTTGTGACATTTGGTACTCCCAAAGCACTCCTACGGTATCCGGGAGTTACGATCTCATGGTCTAAGGAAGAGATACTTGACATTGTAAAAGCTCTAGCAAAACGAACTACACGATCTTGTGCTATGCTTAGGATTGGGTCTTGTCCATCACATCATTCTCCTAATGATGTGATTATCAACGACATCCAATGTCCATTGTCAGGAAACCATGACTATCTGTTGATCAACGAGCTAGTCAACTAGAGGCTCACTAGGGACATATTGTGGTCTATGTATTCACACGTGTATTACGATTTCTGGATAATACAATTATAGCATGAATAAAAGACAATTATCATGAACAAGGAAATATAATAATAATACTTTTCTTATTGCCTCTAGGGCATATTTCCAACAGTTGCCTGGTTCGTTGCGTTGAGCGCCTCCCTCGAAGGACCCCAAGAATGGGAACAAGAGCACTCAAGTTTATCCCGAACACCCCAGCACTCGTGGCATGGGGGCTGAAGCCAACGACTTGCCATCTCTCAGATTTGATAAACAGCCGCACAGAAGGTAATATTTTCAATTCACAAGCGTTGCTTAGCGCATATGAACAAGTTTTCAGCGTACATGATAACAAATGCGAGTCTATTCAAAATTACATCTTTGGAGCATTCACTGCTATAAAGCGGGCACCCTTCAGATGCCCTCATAATACATTCGGGCTTGCGATGCTCCTTGCCCGTGGTGGTCCGTCCTTCACAAGCTTCTCACCGTCCAGCTTGCCCCAAAGCACCTTAAGCGCGGCAAGGGCCCTCAGCACCTTCAATACAGACGGGCGCTTGATGACTTCGATCCATGGGCAAGGCGTCCACCAGCCGCCCGACTAGCCAAGTAGCTCCTGTGCATGGCCTCATTTAGCCACAGCCGAGCTATAAGGCCCTTCATGGCCTGTTCGGCGACCTTGTGGAGCTCGACCAATTGCTTCAGTTGGTCGCTCAAGGGCACCGGGTGTTCGGCCTCAACATACTGAGACCAAAACACCTTCTCCGTCGAGCTCCCGTCTTCGGCTCGGTAGAAAGCGGCGGCATCGGATACACTGCGGGGCAGATCTGTGAAGGCTCCTGGAGAGCTCCGGATTCGGGTAAGTAACAGATAATTGACTTTTACATTCTTGCTTTGCATAAAGAATGCCTTACCCGCCGCTATCTTCCTCATCCCCTCAATCTCCTGGAGGGCTTTCTGGGCTTCGGCCTTAGCGGCCTTGGCACTCTCAAGAGGCGAGGCAAGCTCGGACTCTCGGGTCTTCGAGTCACGCTCCAAACCCTCGTGTTTTTCCACGAGCACAGGAGCTCTTGCCGTACCTCCGCCAGCTCGCCTCCCCTTCTCTCGCTCGGGCGCTCATGGCCGCTTTGTTTTCGCCCATGATCAACGCTTCCTTCAGGTCGCCACCTCGTTCGTGGCCCCGCAATACTCACGTTATTCTGTCATTTTTGCAACCAAATCCTTTATATAAGGTATTACTTTAATAAGGTATTACTTACCTTCCTTGTCCTCGAGCTGCTTCTTGGCAAGTCCGAGCTCGTTCTCGGACCGCTCGAGGCTCTGCTTCAATGCATTGACCTCCGCAGTCAGTGCGGTAGAGGTCAGCAGCGCAGCCTGCATTCCCATATTGACATATTTATGTTAGACTCCTGCATATATCTTTTTAGATCCTCAGTCCGGCTTTTCTTTCCGAACACCGAACTAAGCATCAGGGGCTACTGTCTATGCGGTAATATTTTTTACATATTCTAAACTTACCTCAAAGCCTGTTAGAAGGCTGGTACAGGCTTCAGTCAGCCCGCTCTTGGCGGACTGAACTTTCTGGACCACCGCACTCATGATAGTGCGATGCTGCTCGTCGATGGAGGCGCCGTTAAGCGCCTCCAGCAAGTTATCCGGTGCCTCCGGATGGACGGAGGTCACCGGTGTCGCAGTCTTGCCCTTCTTACGAAGGGGCCGCTTGCTGGACTTCGGAACCACTGAAGGTTCCGGTACGGAGTCCGGCACAGGGCCGGACTTAGAGCCCTCTGGGGTTTTTCCCCCTTTGCGCCCGGGGTCCGGGAGGTCGCCTTGCGGCGCCTCCAGGACCTCCTCCTCCTGGTTGGGCCCCTTTTGGGACTCCACCGCGATGTTGTCCGCGTCGCGAGGAGAGGAGGCGGCCGGAAGTGAAGTACTATTCATATCCGACGAATCCAGGGAGCCGTTCGACGAAGCGGCGAGCTCGTCCTTGGGCGGGCTACATGGTTATATTCGGCGTTAGAAGACACTGTGCGACAAGTAAAAATCATGAGTTATTCCGGAATCCGGACACTTACGATCTCGCTAGAGGCTTGGCCCTTGATGGCCACTCCTCCTCGTCGATGTCGACGTTGGTGGAGAAGTCCGGAGGAAGGGTCCTTCCTTTCTTGGACCCTCCGGCCTCCCCGGTCGGGGCGGCCTTCCTTTTCTTCTCTTCCCCCGCCAGGGGAGAGGCTTCTTTTTCCTCCTGCTCGTCCTCAGGAGAGGATTCTGCTTCAGAATCTGACAACACCTAGCGCCGGGAGCTCCTTCGAGTTCCCGTGGCCTCCGTCTTGGCCTTCTTCTCCGTCACCACGTGAGGTGCCGGAACCAGCAGCCCCGTCAAGCGGGCGTCCGCTGGGTCTTCGGCAAAGGCGCCGGACGATTAATCTGTCCGGGCGTCTTCACCAGTCTGTCAAAGGTTAGGGAGTTTTAGATCCGCATAGATTCAAACTATGAAAAAGAGTCCCATAAAGGGCAAAATAACTTACCTCGCTGGCTTGACGCTGCGGCGGAATCGCGATCTTGATGGCGGATGCGGGAGCTTCAGCGCCTTGAACAGCACCTTCCGGGCATCTTCGTGCGTGGTGTCGAAGAGCGGCTCAAGACGGTGTTGTGCGAGATCAAACTCCACAGATTGAAGGCCCGTTCTTTGGCATGGGAGAATCCGGCGGATGAGCATAACACGGACTCGTTGACAAGCTTGAGCTTCTTGTCCACCAGGTTTGGACACAGTTTGGAGTCGGTCAGCTCTTCGAATCACCCCACGTCGGGCCGTCCCTTTCCATGATGTGAGCCGTGTGGGGAGCCAGATCTGAATTGAGGGCCGCCGCCCATTTGAGTCGCGGGGTGATGTAGAACCACCCGATTGCCACCCCTTTATGGTCTCCACAAAGGAGCCCTCAAGCCATGTAACGTTGGGCATCACCCCGCCAAGCGCCTCCTCACTCCGCTTTGTCGGCGGCCACTATCTTGACTTGCGCTAAAGGTCTTCAACCATAAACCGAAGTGGGGCTGGATGCAGAGGAAGGCCTCGCACACGGCGATAAGCGTCGAGATATTGAGGATGAAGTTTGGGGCGAGATCGTGGAAATCCAGGCCGTAGTAGAACATGAGCCCCCGGACAAATGGGTGAAGTGGAAAACCTAGTCCGCGGAGGAAGTGGGTGAGGAACACCACCCTCTCATGGGGCCTGGGTGTGGGGATGAGCTGCCCCTTGTTGGGGAGCCGACACGCGATGTCGCTGGACAAGTATCTGGCCTCCCGCAGCCTTTCGATGTGCCCCTCCATGACGGAGGAGGCCATCCACTTGCCTCCCGCTCCGGACATGGCTGGAGAAGGTTGAGGAGGGATGTGCGGACTTGGGCGCTGGAGCTCGAGTGCGCGGAAATGGGTGAGCAAAGGAGGAAGAAGGTGTAGGTGAAAAGGTGGATCCTTATCCCCTTATATGGACGGACGAAGCTATGCGTCCCCCGCCAGCCTGGTAAAACTCGCTTATCTTCCAAGCGTCGTAATCAATGGCGCAGTTGGGTTACCCACATCCGTATTGATGAGAATCCCGGAATAAGGGGGACACGATCTCTGCTTTGACAAGACGTGCCAAGGAAACCGCCTCGCTAAGCGCTACCGAGGTGGTACAAAAAACGATTGACGAAGACTTGGCCGTGGCGTGATGGCACGCTGCGGAATACGTCAGCAGATTGATTTTGTGTAAATATTATTCTCTCTACGGTGTTATGTGGAAATTATTTTGCAAAGCCGGACACTGTCCTTGTGTTCAAAATCTTCTATGAAGTATTCGGAGGAGGAACCCGCCTTGCAATGCCGAAGACAATATGTGCGCGGACTCGTCGTCATTGAAGCCTGGTTCGAGGGCTCTTGAGGAGTCTGGATTAGGGGTGTCCGGATAGCGAACTATCACCGTTGGCCGGACTCCTGGACTATGAAGATACAAGATTGAAGACTTCGTCCCATGGCCGGATGGGACTTTCCTTGGCGTGGAAGGCAAGCTTGGCGATATGGATATGTAGATTTCCTACCATTGTAACCGACTCTGTGCAACCCTAACCCTATTCGGTGTCTATATAAACCGAAGGGTTTTAGTCCGTAGGACGAACAACAATCATACCATAGGATAGCTTCTAGGGTTTAGCCTCTCTGATCTCGTGGTAGATCTACTCTTGTACTACCCATATCATCAATATTAATCAAGCGGGGTATGGTATTACCTCCATCGAGAGGGCCCGAACACTGGTAAAAACATCGTGTCCCTTGTCTCCTGTTACCATCCACCTAGACACACAGTTCGGGACCCCCTACCGAGATCCGCGGTTTGACACCGGCAGGGGCCACGCGACGGAGGCGCGTGCCGCCTCTTGGACATGCCACAACACCACCCCGCATGTATGAGGGCCGATGCGGCGTTACGGTGGCATTACTACCCTAGAGCCCCGTCCCGACTAACCCGTGAGCGGTTGACCACGAGATCTAGCCTTTTGACTTCCCACGGACGGGCTTTGACGAGTGGATCTCTCCACCCGGTTGTGTCAGGTCAGCCCAAACGGACACCTGGGAGCAACATCCGGGCAAAACCCACGGCTAAATCCACTCTGTAGACCCGACGCGTCGGTTCCCCCCTCAAGGTGCGGCGGCGCCGTCCGTGTGAGGCCACACCGGGGAGCGCGTGCGCCTCTTGGACATGCCACCACACCACCCGCATGTACGAGGGCCGGTCGATGCTCGGTGGCATTACTACCCAGGGCCCCGTCCGCCTAACCACAGGCGGTTGGCCACGAGATCTAGCCCTTTGACTTCCCGCGGACGGGCTTTGACCAGTGGACCTCTCCACCCGGCTATGTCAGGTCGGCCCAGAGGGACACCGGGGAGCAACATGCGGGCCAAACCCACAGCTAAATCCACTCCGTGTAGAACCGACGCGGCAGTTTCCCCCCTCCAGGTGCCGGCGGCGGCGCCGTCCGTGAGGGGGGCCACGCACTGGAGACGCGTGCCTCCTCTTCGGACATGCCACAACACAATCCTGCATGTATGAGGGCCCGGTACGACGCTCCGGTGGCATTGCTACCCCCAGGGCCCCCGTCCCGCCTAACCCTAGAGCGGTTGACCACGAGATCTAGCCCTTTGACTTCCCACGGACGGGCTTTGACCAGTGGACCTCTCCACCCGGTTGTGTCAGGTCGGCCCCGAGGGACACCGGGGAGCAACATCCGGGCCAAACCCATAGCTAAATCCACTCCTGTAGACCCGATGCGGCAGTTTCTCCCATCCAGTGCGGTAGCGCCGTCCGTGAGGGCCACACACCGGAGGCGCGTGCCGCCTCTTGGACATGCCACAACACCACCCCGCATGTATGAGGGCCCGGTACGACGCTCCGGTGGTATTGCTACCCCCCAGGGCCCCCGTCCCGCCTAACCACAGGCGGTTGACCACGAGATCTAGCCCTTTGACTTCCCACGGACGGGCTTTGACGAGTGGACCTCTCCACCCGGTTGTCTCAGGTCGGCCCAGAGGGACACCGGGGAGCAACATCCGGGCCAAACCCACAGCTAAATCCACTCCGTGTAGACCCGGCGCGGCGTTTCCCCCTCCATTTGCCGTGGCGGCGCGTCCGTGAGGGGGGGCCACGCACCGAGAGCGCGTGGCGCCTCTTCGGACATGCGAACACCACCCAAAGCATGTATGAGGGCCCGGTACGACGCTCCGGTGCCATTGCTACCCCACAGGGCCCCCGTCCCGACTAACCCTGGAGTGGTTGACCATGAGATCTAGCCCTTTGACTTCCCACAGATGGGCTTTGACCAGTGGACCTCTCCACCCGGTTGTGTCAGGTCGACCCAGAGGGACACCGGGGAGCAACATCCGGGCCAAACCCACAGCTAAATCCACTCCGTGTAGACCCGAAGCGGCAGTTTTCCCCCTCTAGGTGCCGGCGGCGACGCCGTCCGTGAGGGGGGCCACGCACCGGAGACGCGTGCCGCATCTTCGGACATGCCACAACACCACCCCGCATGTATGAGGGCCCGGTACGACGCTCCGGTGGCATTGCTACCCCCAGAGCCCCCGTCCCGACTAGCCCAGGAGCGGTTGACCACGAGATCTACCCCTTTGACTTCCCATGGACGGGCTTTGACCAGTGGATCTCTCCACCCGGTTATGTCAGGTCAGCACAAAGGGACACCTAGGAGCAACATTCGGGCCAAACCCACAGCTAAATCCACTCTGTGTAGACCCGACGCGTCAGTTTCCCCCTCCGGTGCGGCGGCGCCGCCCGTCCGTGTGAGGGCCACACCGGAGACGCGTGCGCCTCTTGGACATGCCACCACACCAACCCGCATGTATGAGGGCCGGTGCGGCGCTCGGTTGCATTACTACCCCGGGGCCCCGTCCCCGCCTAAGCACAGGTGGTTGGCCACGAGATCTAGCCTTGACTTCCACGGACGGGCTTGGACGGTGGACCTCTCCACCCGGTTGTGTCGAGTCGGCCCGAGGGACACGGGGAGCAACATCCGGGCCAAACCCACAGCTAAATCCACTCCGTGTAGACCCGACAGCGGCGGTTTCGCCCTCGGTGCGGCGCGGCCGTCGTCCGTGAGGGCCCGCACGACCGAGACGCGCGTGCGCCTCTTCGGATGTGCCACAACACCACCCGCATGTATGAGGGCCGATGCGGCGCTCGGTGGCATTACTACCCCCAGGGCCCCCGTCCCTCCTAACCCTGGAGAGGTTGACCACGAGATCTAGCCCTTTGACTTCCCACGGACGGGTTTTGACCAGTTGACCTCTCCACCCGGTTGTGTCAGGTCGGCCCAGAGGGACACCGGGGAGCGACATCCGGGCCAAACCCACAGCTAAATCCACTCCGTGTAGACCAGACGCGGTAGCTTCCCCCCTCCAGATGCCGGCGGCGGCGCCGTCCGTGAGGGGGCCCACGCACCGGAGACGCGTGCCGCCTCTTCGGACATGCCAGAACACCACCTCGCATGTATAAGGGCCCGGTACGACGCTCCGGTGGCATTGCTACCCCCCAGGGCCCCCGTCCCGACTAACCCTGGAGCGGTTGACCACGAGATCTAGCCCTTTGACGTCCCACGGACGGGCTTTGACCAGTGGACCTCTCCACCCGATTGTGTCAGGTCGACCCAGAGGGACACCGGGGAGCACCATCGGGGCCAAACCCACAGCTAAATCCACTCCGTGTAGACCCGACGCGGTAGTTTCCCCCCTCTAGGTGCCGGCGGCGGCGCCGTCCGTCAGCGGGGCCACGCACCGGAGACGCGTGCCGCCTCTTCCGACATGCCACAACACCACCCCGCATGTATGAGGGCACGGTACGACGCTCCGGTGGCATTGCTACCCCTAGAGCCCACGTCCCGACTAACCCAGGAGCGGTTGACCACGAGATCTAGCCCTTTGACTTCCCACGGACGGGCTTTGACCAGTGGATCTCTCCACCCGGTTGTGTCAGGTCAGCCCAAAGGACACACAGGAGCAACATCCGGGCCAAACCCGATTAAATCCACTCTGTAGACCCGACGCGTCGGTTTCCCCCCTCCAGTGCCGTGGCGGCGCCGTCCGTGTGACGGGACCACACCGGAGATCGTCGTTGCCTCTTGGACATGCCACAACACCACCCGCATGTATGAGGGCCCGACGACGCTCGGTGGCATTACTACCCCGGGGCCCCGTCCCGCCCTAACCGTGGAGCGGTTGACCACGAGATCTAGCCCTTTGACTTCCCACGGACGGGCTTTGACCAGTGGACCTCTCCACCCGGTTGTCTCAGGTCCGCCCATAGGGACACCCGGGAGCAACATCCGGGCCAAACCCATAGATACATCCACTCCATGTAGACCCGACGCGTCCGTTCCCCCCCTCCAGGTGCCGGCGGCGGCGCCGTCCGTGACGGGGCCACACCCCGGAGATGCGTGCCGCCTATTCCGACATGCCATAACACCACCCCGCATGTATGAGGGCCCGGTACGATGCTCCGATGGCATTGCTACCCCCCAGGGCCCCCGTCCCGCCTAACCCATGAGCGGTTGACCACGAGATCTAGCCCTTTGACTTCCCACGGACGGCCTTTGACCAGTGGACCTCTCCACCCGGTTGTGTCGAGTCGCCCATAGGGACACCGGGAGCAACATCCGGGCTAAACCCACGATACATCCACTCCATGTAGACCCGACGTCCGTTCCCCCCTCCAGTGCGGCGTGGCGCCGTCGTGACAGGCCACACCGGAGATGCGTGCCGCCTCTTCGGACATGGCATAACACCACCCGGTTGTGGTAGGTCATCCGATATATATAAACACTTGGAGCAAAGTCCCCTTCGTATAGACCCGATGCGGCTGTTCCCCATTCCAGGTGTCGGCTGGCGGCGGCACCGTTCGCAAGGGGGGTCACACCGCTCTGTACAGAACCGAAAAAGAATGTATGTATGCTTATTAACACATACTATATGTAAGTTAGTTAAATAATAATAATAAAGAAAACAGTGAAGAAAAAGAAAAAAAACTATATGTATGCTTATTAACACATATTAACACATACTATATGCTTATTAACATACTATATGCTTATTAACACATACTATATGTATGCTTATTAACACATACTATATGCTTATTAATAATAATAATAATAATAATAATAATACTATATGTATGCTTATTAACACATACCAGGGCAGATGGACGGCGCGCCGCGGATCGATGACGTGTCATCTATGCCGACGGCTATCGTCGGCATAGGTCCTGGTCCGTGCGCTCTGGATCGGTGATGTGTCACCTGTATCTATGCCGACGGCCACCCGTCTCGGTCGTCGGCATAGATTAGACGTCGTTAGCCGGCCGTGATGACCGTTGTCAGCGGGCCCGCATCTATGCCGACGGCCTATATATGCCGACGGCAGCTGTAGGCGTAATCTGGGATAAGCCGACGGCTGAGATGTGCCGACGGCTGCTGTCGGCGTAGACGGGGATAGCCCGACGGCCACTGTACGCCGACGGCCAGGACCTAGCTGTCGGCATAGCTCGGATTAGGCCGACGGGTGCCGTCGGCATACATTTGGCTGTCGGCTTAGAGCCCTGTTCCGGTAGTGTTGTCAGTCGTGACCGTGTTGCGTGATGGATGCGCCAAGCATTGTAATAAGTCAGCATTTATTTGTCGGAATTTATTGTGCTCACTGAAGTTGTGTTGCAGCATGTAGTTTCCAAGCAGAGTACTCAAGTCAGTCGGTGAGGATTATAGCTGCCAATTGAGCATTTGAGCTTTTATATCCCCAGTGGTGATATAGCTTTTGTCTGCCGTGCATTTTAAAACTGAATCTGTGCATTTTAAAACTAAACTGAAAAACATGCTTCCTAAGTGAGCCTTTTTTTTTTGGTTTATGGTTTACAGTATATATATGTATATATATATATAGTAAGATTTTCTACAATAGCTTACCATAGAACCATTTAAGGTTTTTGAGGGTGTAAAAGTTCTCAAAATCCTAAAAAATACTGAACCAACACACCTATAATATAAGATGATCCAACAGATGGATTGAAAAATATGACTGCATGTGTCCTGGACAAAAAAACAAATGTTGGTACGAGAAGGAGAAGGAGAAGGTGGTGGTGGTGTGTATCGACGGGGTAAACCGTTGGTACGAGAAGGAGGAGGAGGAGGAGTGTCTCTTGCGGCTCAGCAGCTTCCGTGTCAAGCGCGGCGAGGACGGCGAGCCGGTGGCCACGGTTCGACGGCCACCTCGCTGTTACAAGCTGTACAGGCACAACAAGAATTTTGAGGCTCAAGCGTTCTGGATGTAATTAGCACAGAGCAGCGTGTCGTTGGTTGAATTCTTGCGGTATATTACCTCCGTCCAAAATTAATTAGTTTTCGCTGAAATAAATGTATCTGGACGTTTTTCAGTACTATGTATATCCGTTTGAGCGAGAAGTAATCCCGGACTCGGAGGGAGTACTATATACAGATTGGTGATGAATTTTCAGGTTTAAATCCTCGGCTCCTCGCTTTGCAGTGGCATTCTTCTGAATATTTTCTTAGATGCTTCTTTATATTTCCTTAGATGCTTCTCTATGTTTCCTTTAGATGCTTGGATTGGAGTAGTAATATGTTTTTAACGACGTGTCATTCGACGCCGTGTATGTCGAATCATTCGACACTTCAAGATTCGTGCAGCTGCGTGTTTTGTTTCGTTTCGGCCTATTATATTAAGGTGCGTTTGTTTTGGCTGGAACTTCTTCGGCTGCAGCTGCAACGGCTCCGGCTGGAAAAAGCAGTTGTAGCTGCTAGATGTGGTTGGAAGGTTGGAGCTGACGTGCAGTCGTTTGGTAGTTGGGTTGTAGTAGCTGCGGCTGATGATGAAACATACTGAAATGATGAGAACACCCTTTATTGTTCTGTAGATTGGTTTGAAGTGCCAATTATACCGTTTTAACATGAAATGACATGTTTATGGTACAGATGGTATGCAGTTAGAGGTTTCATACTTTAGCACGCGCTTCCATTCCAACACAAATGTGCATCATCCATCCAGCACACATACATCACACACACTGACACACACCCGTACGCACCGTCCATCCAGCACGTACACACATGCACCGTCCATCCAGCACACATGCATCACACAGGTACGCCTCGTCCATCCAGCGTTCGCGAGCACACATGTCTGTTGCCTCGTACGCTGGCAGCAGGCGAACGACCAGCAACAGCACACACACGGCATGCATGCACCACACATAGTCCGCACGGAGATGTACGATGGCTACCGCGCGGGGAGCTCGCACGCACGCACGCACCTCACGTTGCCCGCACACGGAGATATGGGATAGAAACGAACCGTTCAGTGGCATTTGGTGCGTATAATGAACTTTAGTGAAAGGGTAAAATGGTAAAAGTGAAGATTGGAGCCAGCTTCGCCTGTGAGAAGCCCGATTTTGCAGCTGCGGCTTCTGGCTATCTTTTTCGGAGCCTTCCGTAGAAGCCCTGTGTGGATCTGGGCTAGCAATTGGCTGTTTGTTTGGGCTCTAGCTTTTTCAGGCCAGAAGCCGTAGAAGCTGGTCTCAGGAGCCCAAACAAACACACCATGCGTTACCAGCCCATTTGTTTCTCTGTTTGTTTCTGTTTGTTCTTGGGTGGGCTTGGGGCAGGGGTGCATTATGTTCTTTTATTATTCTTCTGTTCTGTTCATTGCAGTGGGCTATGGCGGGCTTTGCTACATCTATGTAAACATCTAACGTAATGTTACGTGCGGGCTGGCTTGGGACAAGTTAATTGAAAGAAAAACGTTCCTGGGCCCCATCCCTTGAAATCAGGGGGAGGGTGATTGGTTCAGGGAGGAAAGAACGTAAGTTTACGTTAGTAACTTACGTAGATGCAGCATTATTGGGCTATGGCAGCGCAAAGTCATTTTGCGCGGTTGGGTCACGTACCGGTGGATCTGAGGCTGTCCACTTTTTTAAGATTCATGAAATGGTATGGCCCACCTAGATGTATAGCACTAGTATATTTCTTGTATCTTTATTTGTAGTCAAATCAGTGGCAGCATAATGGACCTCAAAGTACACCTTTTGTCAGGGACGGTACGCATGCAAGAGTCTCCTCTCACTCTACCCACGGAACAAATCCATAGGCGTTATTTCCTCTTAGACAATTTAAATCAACCATATCTTTTGAATTATAGACTTGTTTTTGAAACTTTTTTATATATTTGGACTCCTGAGGTCAAGAACTTTAAAACTAGACCAGTTTTGGATATATTTCAAACACATTTAATTTTTGACGTTTCACATTCCATGCGGCTTTTGTGATGTTTGTGAAATGGGCTTTTGAAAATGATAGTAATATGAAACTGAAATGTCAACTTGTGAAACTGATTAGTTGGAAATGTGTAACTATTTATTTCAAATGAGTGAAACATGTTATTTTATAAATATGAAATTAAAATAGATGTGATTTTTGTGAAACAAGAGCCAGTGAAAAGAGATAAATATGTTATTCCAAAAGAGATAAAATGAAAATAATATGTAATGAAATGAAAATAATAATATGTAACTAAAATGTTAACTTATGAAAATGATTATTTAAAAATGTGTAATAGTTTATTTCAAAAGAGATAAATATGTTATTCCAAAAATGTGGAATTGAAATAGATATCATTTTTGTGAAACAAGCTTACGAAAAGTGAAATGTGGGTTCTGAAAACGAAAACAATATGGAACCGAAATGTCAACTTACAAACCTGATTATTTTTTAATGTGTAACAATTTATTTGAGAAAAGTGATTTTTTTTTCAAAAATGTGATATTGAAATAGATATGATTTATGTGTGTAAGTGCATTTAGTGCCACCCCTAGTTGGTTTTGGAGTATTGACGACAGACGTGGTTGAGGGACTAATGTGTTTGTGAGAATTGCAGGGTAACACAGGTAGTAGTCTCTTATTGATTCAGTTTTCCTACCAGAGATGACCCCTCAAAATGTGTGAAGACATTGAAGACAATGGTGGTTTGTGAAGACATTCACGATGAAGATTATGACGTGTGAAGATATTCACTTGAAGACTATGGAGTGCGAAGACATAGTTGTTTCGTAGTTTCCTTTCCTTCTTTATCGAGTCATAGGAACCACCGTATTGTTAAGTGGGGTCCAAGTGAACAAAGTCAGAGTGACTGATGTGATGCTCAACCAAATCCTATGTCTTCGAGCGAAGACAATGAGAGCAAATCTTATCCAGAGCTGGATGAGTCAGCTTTGCTTGTAGCCCAAGCCAAGCTGCCGCGTGTATTTGAAATCTGACCGTTGGACATGTGTCGGTTCCTTAATGACCCAGGGTCCTTTCGGACAAATCAGGTCGGGTTGCCACTTGGCTATAAATAGCCCACCCCCTACACCGTAAATTGGTGGCTGCTCAGAGTAAGCGCACGACTTTTGTCGTTTAAGAGAAACCCACCTCCGAAGCATTTGAGAGAGAGAGATCCTTGCGAGGACAAAGCGCAAAACACCCAGAGCCAAAGAGTGTTAGGCATCACTGAAGTCTTTCCGTCCGCGTGATCTGAAGACTTGTTACACTTGAGGACTGTGAATCCTCCAGCCTGTTAGGCATCCAAGAGTCGTTGTGGATCGCCGGTGATCGAAGTCTGTGAAGGTTTGGAAGTCTACCTTGAAGACTTACCTGAGTGATAGGGCGAGGACTAAGTGTTCTTAGCTCTAGGGGAATAAGGTGAAGACACTGTCTTCTGAGTTAAATCTTATCCTCCCTAACCAGACGTATAGTTGCCACAGCAACTGGAACTGGTCTACCAAATCCTTGTCTTCACCAAGTAACTGGTTCTATCCCCTACTCTCCTTATTTTTCAGTTTGTCTTTGTGAAGTCATTACTTGCCTGCTTGATTCATTTGACTTCACTGTGTGAAGACTTATAACTGTTTGGCTTCATACTGTCTTCCGTTCTGATCCTGTCTACCTAGCTGCTGATAGTCTTCGTGCTTTCTCTGTACTGCTTTCTTGAATATTTTGCCATCTTATGATGTATCAGTGTGCTACATTAATGCATAAGCAGTTAGTATCTAGTAACTTGGCTGGTATGGCTTCTTATTTTCCTCGATGTCTTGCGTATCTATAAGGTATATATGCGCATAGCACCACATCCTTTCCCTAATTTATAAATGTATAGGTCAATATGTACTTAGATCTGTCCCATAGTCAATGTAACCTCACCTTTGTGGAATATTTGATTTATATTAATATTATCAAGCTCTTTTATGAAGCAGATATGTGATTCCTGACACTCCTTTATGAGTCGTAACAAGTAAAACTTTCAAAGTCCTGACTGTATTTGCTTTGCCTTTCCCTGACTAATCTAGACTGCATGCAATTTTTCTGTCTTATTTGTCTTATTGTATGGCTGCAGTGGTATTTTAAGAACTTGGTAGATAAAAAATTAAAGTATGCCCTCCGGTCCATATTAATTGTCGCAGGATTGTACTAAATCTGCGACAATTAATATGGATCGGAGGGAGTATGTAAATTAGTTATTTTTTAATTTGCATCCTGTACTGTGAAAAATGTGATTATTTATGCCAACACAACACCGTGTAATTCATGTACATTAGCAATTTTCAGATCTGTGTTTGAATTTTCACATCCATGCATATAATCAATAATAAGTATTCCTTTGTAAGTGGCTTGACACTCTTATTGCAGTTCCTGTGCAATCAACATGTGGTAATACAAAGCGCGCAGATGATGAGTACAGTGAATTGGGTAGTCTTTCTCCCGAAGTGTCTGCTATATATCTTGCAATGCAGCACTCTAAGCTGGAGTGTATTGATGAACAAAGTCAAGATTCTATCTCAACAGATGGCGGGTGCGCTGATCCTGATGAGACTGAGGAGCTTGATGAGTTTGACCCTTATACCTTCATAAAGGATTTGCCTGAGTTATCTATGGTTGTACCCAAGTTTCGACCCGTTCTTCTTCCAAAGCAAACTCGGAGCTGCCCTAGAACCACCCTTGTCCTTGATCTGGATGGTAAGATGATTGTTTGGGTGAATATTTTATCTCTGATATATGCTCTTGAGTCTTGGCGAAATATCTTGATGGAATAACTATTTTAAAGATGTTTCTTCTGTGAATAATGAAGTAAATATTATCATTTCTCTACATTACTCCCTCTTTTCCTGTTATGAGCCACTCAAGTCGTTAAAGCAATGATACAATCAATATGTTTAGTACTCCCTCCGTTCGGAATTACTTGTCTCAGAAATGGATGTATCTAGAACTAAAATACGTCTAGATACATCTATTTTTGCGACAAGTAATTCTGAACGGAGGGAGTACAAGAGAGGACATCAATTACATGCAGAATTATCCATTTAAGGCAAGGGTGCCAAATGAAACAATTGTGGTAAATTTGTCAGAGTTAGTAGAACGAATAGTAATGGCAGATGAAAAAATGTGTGTGCGCTGCAGCAGCGTGTGTGTGTGTGGGGGGGGGAGGGGGGGGGGGGTTCACTGATACTGCCAAGGTTCTGCAGCATTTTTATTTACAGGGGCCAAAATAGCTTTTTTGGGAGAGAAGCAAAGGATCTGGGTTTGAACTTGAAACATATAGAAACCCATGAAGCATGTTGTTTGTGCAATTATAAGTTTCTGTTGAACATGATTGCACATGTTTGTTAGTCTTATGGGTACTGCAAAATGATCATCATTTCTATGTACTATGTTCATTATTTATTTATTTATGTACTATTCACATAACTATAAACTTGTTACTTAGTGTTAGCCAAGTGGAATTTTGTGGCTGTGCACCAATCTCTGGTCTTTTTGGTTACGTCTTTCTACTTGTTGGATCAAGTGGAATTATATCTGGTGTCAGTTCTTATTTTTAACCATGGTGTTTTCTGTTCATTATGAATTCAGTGTTAACCTAACTTGAAGCTATTTCTATAATTTCATGCAGAGACACTGGTGCATTCTACTCTTGAGCCGTGTGAAGATTCTGATTTCACTTTCCCAGTTCATTTTAATCTCAGAGATCACACAATCTATGTACGGTGCCGTCCATATCTGAAAGATTTCCTAGAGAGAGTAGCCAGCATGTTTGAGATAATCATCTTCACTGCTAGTCAAAGTATCTACGCAGAACAACTACTTAATGTTCTTGATCCCAAAAGAAGGTTGTTCCGTCATCGAGTTTATCGTGAGTCTTGTGTCTATGTGGAGGGCAACTACTTAAAGGATCTATCTGTTCTTGGGCGTGACTTGTCTCGTGTTGTCACAGTTGACAATTCTCCGCAGGTATTTGTTAAACCATACACGTTAGTTATTCATGGAGTAGTTCTTTTTCCTGTTCAAAATTTTCCGGAATGCTATTGGAGCCAATCTAGTCTTAATGATTTTATTAGCACTGGCCTTCATTAGAACTCAATTTTATCCTGGTTTATGGTCATGATGTTTTGGTCTGACTCTTCTTGGTTGTTCTGAAATAGCAACACGAATGGCTTATCCGTAAAAACTATCTTACTGGCCAGTGCCAATTTCCTTCAGTTTTGAACCTTTCACCTTACTATTACTTGTGAAGCATTTTCAGTTGGAATATAACCTTCCGCTTTACTTTTTCACTGGGATTAGAGTGCCCCAGGAAGAAACTTGATCATCCCTTTGCTGAGCAGCATTCTTGTTGTGGCTCCTCAGTAGTAAGCTGCAGTGTATCATGGGTCTAGTTAATTCTTTCCTGCTGTGCAATGAGATTCTCATAAGTTACTATTTCTTCATTCTTTTTAGTGTAGCAATGAGTTTCCCTTTATTCTCTGCCAGTGCTACAAACACACATGTAAGCAGATGAATCAAGAGGTCTTTTATGATATATTCTTGCTTTCAGGCCTTTGGGTTCCAACTAGACAACGGCATACCGATCGAGAGCTGGTTCGACGACCCAAACGACAAGGAGCTCCTAGCACTGCTACCGTTCTTGGAAAGTCTGGTTGGTGTGGAAGATGTCCGGCCATTCATCGCAACCAAGTTCAACCTCCGCCAGAAGGTGGCCAGCGCGACTTCCCTCGCTATGCACTTCTTTCCTAATGCGGAGCGTGCCAACTGAAGCGCTCCCGCAGAAAACAGGCGATCAAGTGCTTGAAAGGATATCTGGAATTCAGAATCCTTTGCTGTCGTGGTACAATCATGTTTCATTTAATTTTGAACCGCCAGACAGACGGATGTATAATTTGGGCTGTTGTATCTTTCTAAAAACCGGTAATCTTTAGGGAACCTTGTACAAGCAGTAGCCAGACCCAGAAGGGTTGTCAGTCGTGACCGCGTTGCGCGATGATGGATGCGCCAAGCATTGTAATAGATCAGCAGATATTTGTCGGAATTTGTTGTGCTCACTGAAGTTGCGTTGCAGCATGTAGTTTGCAAGTAGAGTAGACAAGTCAGTGAGGATTATAGCTGCCAATTGAGCATTTGAGCTTTTATATCTCCCGTGGTGATATAGCTTTCGTCTGCCCTGCATTTTAAAACTGAATCTGTGCATTTTAAAACCAAACTGAAAAGGGAAACGTTTGGGGCCGGGGCACCAGTGGAACATTGGGCCGGTCTCCTCCTTCCTCGTGTCACCTTCATCGTAGCTCCCCGACAGCTCGCCAGGGCGCGCGCCGTCCTCTTCTTCTGCCCCTCCTCCCATCCCCCCCCTCCTCCCGCCCCCGGTCGCAGCACCATGCCTCCCCTCCCCCGCTCGAAGCTCGCCATGGCTCTGCGCGGTGACCATCCCATCTCGCCGGCGATTGAGGGGCGGTGACAACGGGAGATGCTGCAACCGGGGCTACGGGGTGCTACCACGGCGACGCCTACCTCGCATGCATCGGAGCTCTGCCTACCTCGCCGGATCCGGCCACGCCGGAGCTGCAACCAGCCATGGCAGACTACACCCCGCGGCAAATTTTTGCTGGAACCGGTTGTAGCAAATTCAATCGCCGGTGGTAGCAAAAATCTACTAAGGTTGCAGCAAAACGGCGTCACCGTCATCGCGGGGCCGCAGCTGAGATAAGAAGTTTGAAGCTTTTTTCAACGCGGTTGTAACTTTTATAACTGCCGGTTGCAACTTTTTCGTTTTTCCTCCATGGCTTTGTTTCCACGGTTGAAACTTTTTTTATAGTCGGATGAAGCTTTTTTCATCGCTAGATGAAGCTTTTTCTGTCACTGGTTGTAACTTTTCTTGGTCATCCATAGCTCCAATGGTATACTGGTTGAAGCTTTTTTCGTAGCCGGTTGAAGCTTTTCCTATCGCTAGTTGTAGCTTTTTTCGTCGTAGGTTGCAGCACTGGGCATCTCCCTGGGCGCTCGATTTTTTTTGTTGCAAGCGGGGGGATGAGCGCTGGCGAGCACACCGGTGAGCTCCGGTCGTCGCCATCGGAGCTACAACGGTTTGCCACGGAAGCTACAACCGCATGGGTGGGCTGTTGCATGGGCGAAGCCGGTGACGAGAACGGTCGCCGAGGGCTGGGACCGGCGACCAGGGCGGCCGGCGAGGGCGGCGATCAGAGACGGGGAGGGCAGGCGAGGGGGGCGGCGACGAGGGGAAAACGCGTGCGGCCGGCGAGAAGGGGTTTCTTTTCCTGTCCACGCTCACGAGAGGAAGAGGACGATCTGATTGGATAAAGATCCAATGGATCGGAACGGGCCGATCTGACGGCTAGGGTTGGACCGGCCGAAGCGTTCGGCCGGTGCGCCGGCGCCTAGCATCGCCCAACTGAAAAACATGCTGCCTAAGTGAGCCTTTTTTGGTTTATGGTTTACAGTATATATATATATATATATATATATATATATATATATATATATATATATATATATATATATATATATATATATATATATATATATATATATATATATATATATATATATATATATATATATATATATATATATATATATATATATATATATAAAAGATTTTCTACAATAGCTTACCATAGAACTAGTTAAGGTTTTCGACGGTGTAAAAGTTCTCAAAAATCCTAAAAAAAATACTGAACCAACACACCTATAATATAAGATGATCCAACGGATGGATTGAAAAAATATGACTGCATGTGTCCTGGACAAAAAGAACAAATGTTTCAATATATATTGATCCTGCAGTGAGCTGGAATGCTTGTTTTTTCGATGAGGACACATAAATGCATATTTTCATAATCATACTATTGGATCATCTTATCTTCTATATCTAAATAGCTAGTCCCCACTAACATATTTCTCTCAACATGCAAGCATGCCACCTCATCATTCAACATGTATAGAAAAGGCCCACCTCAACATGCAACTATGCATATTAAAAGTCCACTTCACCATGCAACCATGTATGCATGTAAATTCCATTCTATTATGCTATTTACATCAAATTTTTATGTACTTTCAAAAACTATTATTTCAAATACTGGTGTTTCATGTAACCAAAAACCTCATTGAAATATTGCAAAATATTCCCGCAACAAAGTGCGGGGCGTCATCTAGTTATATAAGAGTGAGGCTCCCCTACTTATTTCATATTTTTTTACTTACTTTTAAATCCGTTAAATGTTTAGCAAGCCTTAACTAGTTCTGTGGTAAGCCTTAACCTGTACAATGGTCGGGTTTCTTGGGTATAAAATCATTTTTCTTCTCTTTTTGTATTTCTTGGTGAGTTCGATTTTTATTCTTTTTCTTGAGGGGTGATTCCGATTTTGATTCGAAATTTTTGGGTTGAACTGAAATTATCGACTGGACGAAAGCCCAGCCCGGCCCACTGTAAACCGCTGCTGGTGCTGTTGTTGTACAGTCCACCAGCCCACCACCCAAGCACCACGGTCGGCGGCCCCTCGCTCCTCCTCCGCCGCCTCCCCTCCCTCCGGCGCCCTTGAGAGCAACGATGCTAAAAGAATTGTGTCGTGCGGAACGCCAGATTGCATAGCCACTGTCAGTCAGTTGTTCTGTTAACTTGTTTGCCTCTACTGTTTTACTAGCCCTACTACGTGTAGCACACAACACAGTAGACAGTAGTGATAAAACCAAAGTATTTTGATACCCCTATAAAATGAAATCCCGTATGTACTTGACCAAATGCACAGATTCCTCATAGTCATTCCTGTGCTGTATGTTCATCTGTCTAGGATTTACAAGTGACCCTAAAGATTTACGAGTAGTAGACAACGCAGTACACGGTAGTGATAGCTAAGACCAAAGTATTGATAGTGTATAAACTGAGATCCCGTATTTACTGTTCCGAATAAACCGAACACATAGATTCCTGTGCTGTATATATGTTCACCTGTCTAGCTATGTTTTCATTTTTTTTTCTTCTGCACTCTAAAGATGTAGTGGATATAATCTCCAATGTCCAAATGCCAAACACATCGAACTCGCATAATAGTCCCTCTGCATCAATGCTTGGAGATGCACAAGGCGATGCTTTTTCATAACTACTTTAGTGATTTAAACGTTCTTATATTAGTTTACAGAGGGAGTACCGTACAGTGCTTGAAAGAACGTATGGAAAGGCCCACAAAACAGATCAGGAACGGGTGACATTATCTGCAACTGCAAGCAAGGAACAAGTGCTTTGGGAAAACACGAAAGCAAAGTGGGGCCAAAAAAAAAAGAAAAAAAGAAGAAGCTCATACCATTACCACTGCACCCATCTACCTGACCAGAACACATGCTAATTGCCCCATCTTGCACTACACTTCTTTCATCTCCAGCAAGCCAGGTGATTGGGTGACACATCTCCTTCTTGGATTAAGCACGGTTGCATCTTGTGTACACATAGACATCAGGAGTAAGTTTGTTTCCTCGTAGGTTTTTGCAGCGCCAATTCCAGAAATTTTAAGCATCTGACCAGATTTTGTTACTTTTGCAGCGAGTACGCAAAATCTGCGGCCAATGGGTTAGATTAGATATGTTCTTCACATGGGTTTTTTATACTTCCGTGGTGTTATTTTTGATTGGAGGGAAGATGGTCGGGTGATCTGCATCTGGAGTGGATTTTCTTGGAGATGTTTGTATTTGTACGTGCAACTCTTCTTACTCGTTGAATTGATCTGCCTGCGTCTCTATAGGTACTATTACTCTCTCCGGCATCAGAAAAGTTGACGTTTTAGACATGATTTCACATACAGAAGCTGTTTTTTTTAATATAATTATTCTCTCCATACTAACTCCACAACTCAGTAATTCTAGGGGTAATACTTTCTACAATTTGCTTCAACGGCAGCTTTTTTGTGTACTGGAGGAAGAACAATACATACTGTATATATGTGGACATAACAAATCGTCATAAGTTTTGTCTGTGTTTAATCTGCTTCGCAGATCCAGAGGTGTTACAACCTCAGCCAGATCTGTGTGTGTTTTTCTTTTTGGGACAAAACTACCAGATTACGAAATCTTCATAATTCAAATCCAAAATTCCAGTTTTCTTTCTAGCGTATGTACGACTGTTCCCCTTTTTTCGAGAGTACGCAAGTTGCGTACCATATTTTTTATAGAAGAAAAGAATTGCAAGTAGAAGACGACTATCACTCGCCGCAAACTACGAGCGTGACCATGCATCAACACACATCACATATTTCGGTGGCCTCATCCAGCCACCCGCTGGCAAGTCGAGGGTACCAACCGGTCTAGCTTGCACGCACCGCATGTGCGCGCTCTAGAAGCAGTCACCGCCATCTTCTGCTGTGGGGAGCTCCCCCACTGATTCTTAAAAAATATCTTCTGTTGTCCCATCTTTATGAGCGATCCGCATTCATCTTGCCAGGCCATACTGCCGTCAACGCCATCATGTCGCCAGACGACTCCACCACATGCGCTCGTCCGTCAACAAGTGTCTATCGTCTGGGTTCCACCGCGCCTTGCCGCCGAGACCCGTCGTCATCAACACGACAGATGCAACACCGCACCACCTCCAGATCGAGATCGCCGCCAACGCCATCCCAATGGTGTCCACTAGCCACAGAGCTCCCAAAATGGCACCTTCAAAAAGGGAGTGTGTCGCCTCCCACCGCAGATAGGGCTTTAACCCAGGAGACACAAAACGGGGGAGTGGTACAAGCAGACCAGATGAACGTCTCCAAGGAGAAGAACGACGCCCTCGGGTATCGCAGTCGTCGTGGCCGACCAGGGTCTGCTGGGGATTTCTCCCGATCTAGATCCCATCACCAGCTCCATCAGCATTCGCGGCTTAGACCGTACGGGGAGCCCACGAATCAGGAAACAGGAGGAAGCGATCTAATCTGGCACCGTCGGCCGCCTTGGTAGCCAAGACAGGCCCAGGGCCCTCGGCGCCCCGCCGCACGACCGCTCGGCCAGGACACCAGGCCCTGCCTGCACCTCCGCTCGCGGCAGAGCAGGAGGTGCCTCGCTGTACGGAGCCGCCGCTCCCAGTCGAGGGTCCTCCACGCCGGGACGCCAGACGGGAGCAACAAGAGCCCCGCCGCTACCTTCCTTGGCTGCGGCGTGGGCTTGCCCGGCACGAGCCTCCGGAGGCGGCGAGGGATGGGCGGAGGTTGGAGAGGCCTCCAGCAGCGGCGCTAGGGCTCACCCCCGAGTCGCCAGGGAAGAGGCGACGCGGGAACAGGTTGCCACCCTCCGTCCCATAATATAAAAGTGTTTTTACAGTGTGGTGCAAAAACGCTTTTATATCATGGGACGGAGGAAGTACTAGTCTCTTGGCGTGTATACATGTTTAAAGGAGGAAGAGACAAACACTGCTCTAAAGAAAGGCCACAAAAAATCTGCGACGTGGGACGATGCCAAAAGCTCCCACCGATCATCATACACCTGATTATCGACTGATATCACTTCTCAATCTTTTTTTATTAGAGAAAAGGCGATAGCCCGACTTTATAGATAGAGTCATTAGGCAGAGTTAAAACACCAGCATGAATCACCACATAAGATTAACAGACTAAGAGACCGAAGTATCAATACAAGGCAACCAGCCTAACACGGCACGTAGGCCAGCAGTCCATCAGACAAGCAGCAGGGAGTTAGGACGCCGTCCTCGAAGAGCGCCGCAGCAGGGAAGACGCCGTAGATTTCATTTTAGATAGCATGTCGTCGAACGCCTGAAGGTCCCCATCCTTAGTTAATGATCTCCACTGCTGCAAAAAGACATTGGCTTTAAATAAGCAGCTTACAGGGTTAGCCGGGAAAATGTGTTCAATTGTGAGCTTGTTCCTAGTAGTCCAAAGCGACCAACCGATCGCAGCCCAGCCCACCAAGAAAACCCTCTTAGACTGGCTTGATAGAGAATTAGTATACTGCCTCAGGTCCTCAAAAGAGGATGGGTTCCAATTGACACGAAGCCAAAGTCTGATGCAACTCCAAATGAATTTAGCTAAAGAGCAATGAAAAAAGATATGCTCAGTATTCTCAAGAGCCCCACATAGCTCGCACCTATCAGAGCCCGGCCCGTTCCTCTTCTTAATTTGATCAGCCGCAGGGAGTTTACTGCGAACAGCTTGCCAAAGAAAGATATTAATCTTAGGAGGAATGCGGGCTGACCATATATCCTTAAACTTAGCAGAGCGGCCACCGGAAATAAGCTTAGAGTACGCCGATTTAACAGAAAAACGCCCCAAGGTGGAGAAGGGCCAAACGACGGAATCCTCTTCCTCCGAGAGCAAAGGGAAGCAAGCAGTAAGGCGTTGCCAGTCTTCCAACTCCATAGGGGAAAGAGAGCGCCGGAAATCTAAAACCCAATCCTGAGCCGAGAGCTCAAAGATAGAGATCTCGGGATTATCACAATAAGAAAACAAAGTCGGAAAGGCAACCGCAAGCGTGGTGTCCCCTACCCACAAATCTAGCCAGAAACGAGTAGATTTACCATTTCCGACGACAAATTTAACAAGGGACCGGAAGATCTGTCTCACTTTAACAAGTTGATGCCAAAATTGAGAACCACCAGAAGCAGAGGCGAACATAGGGCTCGAGGAAGGGAAGTATTTAGCTTTAAGAATCGAAAGCCAAGTAGGACGCTCCTCAAGAAACATTATCTTCCACCACATTTTTATCATAAGGCAATTGTTTATGACCCGCGTGTTTATAATGCCAAGACCCCCCCTATCCTTAGGACGACAGATGAGGTTCCATTTAACCATTCTATATTTGCGTTTATTGTCGGCGGAGTTCCAATAAAAGGCACCCCTATGCTTGTCGAAACCAGAGTGTATCCCTCCGGACAGAAGATAGAAGCTCATTAGGAACATCAAAAGAGAGGAGAGGCACGAGTTAGTTAGGGCAACCTTGCCCGCCTGAGTGTTATAACGGCCTCTCCATGGTAGAACTCTATTGCCAACTTTAGTAACTACCGGGGCAAAATCTTTTGCCAAGAGCTTAAACGGGGAGATAGGTAAGCCCAAATATTTGAGAGGATAAGACCCTAGAGAACAGTTCAGAAGATGTGCCACCCGTTGCACTTCCGAATCAGGTACCCTAGTCACAATGACCTCGCTCTTAGAAAAGTTAATTTTAAGACCCGAAAGAGCTTCGAAGCAAAGAAGAAGAAATTTCAAATTCGTGAGACTGGTCTCGTTAAGTTCCACCATAATGATGGTATCGTCCGCATACTGAAGGTGAGTAATGCCATTAGGGACAAGGTGAGAGCTAACCGGGGAAATATGCCCAGCCAACGCGGCACGAGAGAGGATCTGAGATAGAGCGTCGGCTACAAAATTGAAAAGCAGAGGGGACACCGGATCCCCTTGTCTAAGGCCCCTACCATTAGCAAAAAAATTACTAGTTTGGCCATTCACAGCCACAGCCGTGTGCCCACCAGAAACAAGCTGCATCAGACGGTGCACCACCGAACCTTCAAAGCCCTTAGCCAGTAAGACTTGGCGGAGAAAATTCGAACGCACCAAGTCGTATGCCTTTTCAAAATCGAGCTTAAGGACCACAGCCTTGGTTCCCTTAATCCGCAGATCATGAATTATCTCATGAAGGCATAGAACCCCATCCAAGATGAATCTCCCCTTAATGAACGCAGATTGGAAAGGGCTAATGACCCGATGGGCTATCAGAGAGACCCTATTGGCCATACCCTTAGAGGGAATCTTTGCAAATTTGTTAATCAGAGCAATAGGCCTAAATTGAGAGATCAGGTCAGCACCTTTGATCTTAGGGATGAGGGTGTGAACCGCGTAATTGAGCCTCGAGATGTCAACAGTGCCCAGCCAAAACCCTTGAGTAATTGCCTTAATAAGGCCTTTTAGCTGAGGCCAAAATTGCCGAAAGAAAGGAATGGAGAAGCCGTCAGGACCAGAAGCCGCATTAGAGTTGGCAGTCCGGATCGTCTCGAAGATTTCCTCTTCAGAAGGGGGGATCAGCAGGTAATCATTATCAGCGCTCGATATCTGCTCAAGAGGAGACCAGAAGGCCGGAGCTATCCTAAAGCCCAGCTCAGGTTTAGCCGCTAACAGGTTAGAGAAGAATTGAACCACATGGCGAAGAATGACCGAAGGGTCAGAAACCCTCACACCATCGATCAAAAGGCTATCGATTAAGCATCGTCGACGTCTACCGTTTGCAATAGCAAAGAAATAGGCCGTAGGCGAATCACCCTTTAGAGTCCAATTGATAGTGCCTCTTTGCTTCCAGTACACTTCTGCCTGCCGATGAATATCCAAGAGCGCCTCTTCTAAGCCATAACGAATCTGCCATTCGGCCTCGGACAGACCAGATCTATCCGCACGATTATCAAGATCGCCAATTTGAGCAACCAGCCTCGCTTTGTCACGCCTTGACTCAGCATAGAAGTTTTTTGACCAGCCTCTAAGGAATCTACGCAGGAAATAAGAACATTGATGCCAATCATCCATAGGGCCAAAAGAACGACGAGTAGAGGATAGGAAGGCCGTAATCTTCTGAGCCAACAAGGTGGGGAAACCCTCCACTAGGAGCCAAGACGCATCGAATTGAAACCTCGGGAAACCAACCGAACGGGACCCATCGTCAAGGATTAGGGGGGCGTGATTAGAGCCTACAATGGCAAGAGCTTGTAAGCTCACCCGAGGGAACAACGCATCCCAACTAGGACAAAGAAAAACCCTATCAAGCACAGAGCGAATGGGGGAGATTTGACGGTTAGTCCAGGTGTAGCAGGCCCCAACCCTAGGCATCTCACGAATAGCCGTATCCCTGATGAAAGCATTGAAGGCATCAGCCAGAGGCCAAGAAAAGTTAGAGGAGCTCTTATCAGAAGGATATCTCATCAGGTTAAAATCACCCCCAATCATGAGGGGAAGCTGACACGATCAATTTTATTATAAATCTCATCCAGAAAATTGTAAGACAAAGAGTGGTCTGCCGGGCCATACACCACCATGATCTCGAGAAGAGAGTTGAGAGTACGATGGGAAACCACCGTGCTGGCCCAGAAAATGCCATGATCAAAAGCAACAAAGTCGAAAACGTTATTTTTGGTGCCAAGGAGAATGCCACCCGACTGTCCAACAGAAGCCACATAATTCCAATTAAATCTATATATCCTAGCAACGGCTGAGAGTTCACTCGGGGAGAAAGAAGGTTTGAGAGTCTCGACAAGGCCAATAAAATCAACATTTTCAGAACGCACCAAATCTTTAAGCTGGTCCCTGCGCCCCCTAGCGCAGAAACCTCTAATATTCCAGAATGAGGCCTTCATTTGAAGGAGTGGTTTTTAATTCTGAGATTCGACCTGCATGGAGCCTTGCAGGGTTTAGCATGCTTTCCAGCCCCTCGTTTCTGAACCACCGGGGAGACCTGACACCTGTCAGTTTCCCCCACAACCCCACCGGCCACAACCAGTGGAGCAATCACACCTACCCCCGCCTCCTTAGCTTTAGCAATGTCAGCCTGAGCTAATTCATTTTCCCTAATCACATCAAGTAAAGAAGAGGGGGATCCCAAACTAGAATCTAAGCAAATACCAACATCATCTAAAATCTTAAGCAGCTGCGCATCAGATTGTGAAAGGAGAACTAAACGAACAAGGGAAAGATCATTAGGAAAGGAGGAGGATGGAGCTGGGCGCGAACCTGAAGGAGGAAGATCCCGAGCCGCCGCACGTCGAGCCGCCCGATCAGCCACACGCTCGCCACTTTTGGAGACGCGACCACTCTTGCGAGCAGTAGAAGCAGGCGAGCGCACAGGCACAGGGAGAGCACGACTGGGGGAAGCGGCCGCCGAGGACGGGCCCGAGGTCGCACCCAAGTCCACATCCAACCTGCGGCAAAGCCCAGCCGCTGACTGCTTGGAATCACCGAACGCCCTTCTCTTTGCAGAAAACTTCTTGACCGACAACTTCTTCCTCTTCTTGGACGCAGACGGACCAACCGGGGGCAAATCTTCAATGCCAGATAGCGAAGGGGAGGTGGGGCGAGCAGGAAGATTAGAGCACGCCGCCGAGAGTGGTGTGCCCTTCGTCCCCCCAGAGGCCGCGGCCCCACCACCCAAGTTAGGCATCGCGTCCTGAGCCCCATGGCCTGCCGGAGCAGAGTCCTTCAGCAGATCTTGGTCTTCAGGGGATAGCCCATCCCACTCTGAATGGGTAAAGCGATGATCCGTGCCATGCATCGAGTCGTCTGGGCAACCATCCCCATCTTTGCTCTTGTCATCATTGCCGGAGGCCGGGGGCGGAGGGGGAGGGGGAGGCGACACCGGGCCCGGAGCACCCTCCACCCGAACCCGTAGCCAAAAGCCGCCAGCCGCCGGGAAGACATCAATGGATCCACGGATGCAGACAGGGTCAACACACCATATCCGGAGACGAGCCGGCCCAAGGATTGCCAGAGACGCTTGATCTACCTCGATCGGCTTACCGAGGAGCACCCCAAAAGCCATCAGGAATGTCGTGGTGCGCATGTTAGGAGGAACATCATCGACAAGCACCCAAACATCAGACAGAGAGGAGATAGCCTTGGACCCATTGGACGCATCTTTAACCGAGACCACCAGTTGATTCAGAGGAAGCGTGAAGCTAGTACAGGAGGAAATCATGCGGAGACTTTCTTTAGAAGGGAAAGTAGCAGCAAACTCAAACTCAGACAGCTGACGGATTTGCCAGTCCCACCCGCCCTCATCCCACAACCGAAGTTCATCAAGAAGGACCTGGGGAGAGATGCGCTTATCCTGGACAGATATGACACCAACATTGGAAAGCGAATGAATAGGAGCTGCTTCAGGGACCTCCCTATCTAGGGCAAAAAACGAGCAACCAGGAAGGCCAACAGCATAGTGAACGTAAGCAGGAGGTTTGACACGGTTTTGACAGTCCACCGTGAGATGGCCGTCTTCCCTGCATATGAGGCAGAATGGAGGATTTTCACAGCGAGACTGAAAGTGGCCAGGGCGATGACACGCGAAGCAGGTCAGGATGGGGTTGGAGACCTGAGAGTGAGGGGGGATGCGACCAGGACCGCGAGAAGGAGGAGGAGGGAGAATGCCATCACCAGATGCACCAGAACCAGAGCCAGCGCCACGCCCCGCAGCATAGCCAACTGGACGACGAACCGGGGCCCCCGACGCGCCACGAGGAACGAAGCGAAACGGACCGCCCCCAGCCACCGCCGGCGCCCGCGACGGCCCGCCACCCCGGGGGACAGCGCCCTGCAAAGGAGGCGATGGGGCCGGCCCCGAAGAGCCCGCCCGACTCCCCAACGCCGCCAGCTCTCAGGGGTCGACAGGAGCCACCGGAGCACCATGCGCGGGGGGGCGGAGGATCCGACGGGCCAGAACTAGAGGCACGGGGGGACGCACCGGCCGACGCCGACACAGCCCCCGCACCCGGAGCAAGCGAGGCCTGAAGCTTAGCCCAGAACGCTGCCTCATACTAGATCGATGGCATCCCCGCCGGAGCCATCATGCCCCCGTTTCTTGTCGGAGACCCCCTCGCTGGAGGACCCACGAGATCGACCCAGCGCGGCCACCGCCGCGAAGGAGAGAGAGAGCGGAGGGGGAAGAGCAGATCTGACGAAACAACGGATGGACAGGCGGCGCCGACGCAAATCGGAGGAGGAAGCAGGAAACCCTAGAAAAGGGGGAACCGCACCCTTCCGAACCCATAAAAAGCCGGAACGAGCCAGGCCGAGCTCGCCAAGGGGGGACGTGGGAGGGGTGGGCTGAGCCTGGGCCAACCGTGGCCCAGGGGCCACCGACAGGAGGGGGGAGGGGAATCAAAAGGAGAAGCCAACGAAGGGACCGAAACAGGCCCACCCGGCCCAACATCATCCAAAGGGGCCCGCGGCCCAGCGCCAACCCCGAACCCAGATCTAGGGTTGACACCAGCGCCGACGCCGCCGGAGAGGCGGGAGCCGCGGCCGAAGGAGAGTCGGGGAGGGAACCTGCCGGAGAGGAGGGCGCCGGCGACACCACCGCCGCCTCACCGGAGCCCAACACCGACCTATCCAGAGGCCAAGGCGCAGCACGCCGGCGATCACGAGAGACGCGACACCAGCCATCCACGCCCACGCCGGGCCCGACTGGCCGCCCCCTACCACCCGGAGCAAACTTACGCCGACGACCCACCACCGGAGCCACCAGAGACTCAACCACCTGAGCCGGACGGGAAGGAGGAGGGAGGACCTCAGAGTCCGAGTCGGAATCTTCCGAATCGAGCGCCCAAAATCTGTTAGCCCGGGGCGCACCCAGAGCCACAGAACGGGGCGGGAGGGCCTGGGAGAGGGGAGGACGAGGCTCGCCGTCGGCGAGGAGCCCAAAGAAGACCTCGGAGGGGAGGGAGAGGGGAAAGCCGCAGGGGGCAGGGTCGCCGACGCGGGGGAGCCGCAGGCCGGCGACGCCCCAGGAGAGAGGGGAACGAGAGGAGAAAGAAGCGGCATTGATCACTGCTCAATCTTGCAGTTCATTCTTCTGCTCGTGAGGTCTTTCACCATGCATGTAAGAAGACCAAGTGGGATTAGCTTTCATTCCGAGTGATAGTTCTTCACCTGGGACTGGATTTCTTTGACACAACTTTTTTTTTCTCTGCAAATCTTCTTGGCTAGCTCCTCCTCGACTTGATCACTAGGTACACAATTGCATCTCGTATGTACATATACAAGCTTGTTTTGCCATGAGTATTTCTGCGATGCCAGACCGTGAATTTGACGAGCATCTAACTTTTGTAGGTAGTAGAAAAAATAATGTGGCTAATGGTTTACAGGCACACAGTCATGGTTTTCTTCTGCTGAAGGCAATTATTGGTTTTTCCGTGAAGCTACAGAATGGCTGCTGAACCACCTAAACGTGCTCTGGTTGGTACCTCTTCTCCTTAATAAACTCACGATGTTGTTGTTTTACATCCTTTGAGCTTAATGAAAATCTAGGCTGCATGAACAAATCATGGTGCTGCTCCTGCGTGAACAGTTTTGGACTGCCGCAGCCCATGAGATATACCATTACTAATAAAGGATATATATTTTTGTGTGGAAAACAATATATTGTTGCAATAAGCAAGCATATATGAACCGGTTATTTTCTTCATTACTATGTTAGTTCCACACTTGTTGAACTTCTAATTAAACTGGGCACATGTCTTATAACATATTAATTAAGATTGCAACATTTGTTGTTTTGGTTTGTTAATTTCGCAAAATAGCTAATTAATAGTGTCAGTATGTGTACTTATTTGGTAGTCATATCTAACAGTCATACGTTAATTACTACAGTTTGTAAATGATTTCGATGACGCTGTCGAGCAACTGATTGATCGTCTGCATCATAGCGATAGTATTACAGAAGGCAAAATAAAAGCATTCATGTTTAGTGGCTGGTTGGGCGAGGGTCTAGGAGCAACTGCCGTTGTTAGAGCTACAGCAGAACACCTCAAATCCAAAAGAAGCGATCCGGACACAAAGCTGCAATTTGGTAAAATTGTCCACGTCGACTGCTCTGTGTGGAAAAATACAAGGACGATGCAGCGGGAAATAGCGGCAGAACTGAACCTTGGGCATTTATTGCCTATTTTTGATGAGAAAGACAAGGATGATGATTTCAGAGGAGTAGATGACAGTTCCAGAGCAGAGATAACAAGCATAGCAAGTGAGATCCATGAATCTCTAATCAATGACAAATTTCTGTTAATTCTTCATTATGGGGGAGATGCAGATATTGATCTGGCAGAGTCAGGCGTTCCTGTATTTCCTTTTGGTAAAGGCAAGCTTTTATGGACCAATCATGGAAGATTTCAGTTCTCACAGCAAAAACACAAGTTGTTGACATTCAATTTCATTGATATAATCATGTATTTCAAGAACACTAGAAGGCAACAACTACTTTGTTTATTACACAAAGAAGCTGTTGAGGTGATGAGTTACACTGGAATGGATGATATCAACCTAGCAACCGTTACGGATTGCTTCTTGTACATAATGTTCCTGATAGAACACCTGCGTGGAAACTATGACAGTGTTGACTATGGTTGGGCTACTCATGCTTGCAACTATTGGATATGTGATGGAATCCTTCAAAGTGACAGAGCTTGGGAGGTCGGCAACACATTACATGGGGTGATATGCCAGTTGGCTCCTCATTGTTCAGATACAACGGATACTCTACTATCCTTCTTTGATCAACAAGTAAAACCCTACCAAGGGTGGAAATCAATTGCATCAAACCAACAAGGAGCACAGAGCATCTCTGCTATTCCCGTTGATGCATCATCCTATTTCTTAACATCTAAGGAAGATTATCTGCTAGAACTACCAAATGGCGATTTGTTTCAACTAGCCAACAACCTCCGTGTGCTAAAACTCTGCAAGTGTAGCTTTGATTTTGCATTCCCTCCTTTCCGATCCTGCCACAACCTAAGGTTCCTTTGGCTTGACCATTGTGCAAACACTGGGAAGGAGCAAGGTGGGGGAGCATGTTTTCCAAACCTGATAGTGCTTGACTTGCGTTACACAGATTATGCCTTGCAGCAGCAGATGATTGAACATATGACCAATCTAAGAGAGATAAATACAAAAGGAGTTTCATGGGGGAATATCAGTCATGCATGGAAAACATTACAAAGTGTTCGCAAGCTCCGACTAACCGAATCTTCAGATGTGATCACAGTGAACAATTGCTCTTCCTTGGATATGATCAATCTGGAGCTCCTTGACTTGTCCGGCAATATCTGCATGGCATCATTGCCTACAATGTCATCAGCGGCAAGCCTGAAGATGCTTGTTCTTGATGGTTGTTTCAACTTGGAGACTGTTGCACTCGAAAATAATCTTCCACTGCTTGAGACTTTTAGCTTCGATGGTTATGGCCCAACAGAGAACTGGGAACATCCCATAAAATTGCCGAAAAAGGAATTCCGGCCAAAGTCTCGTGCAACTCCAATCAAAGAAGCCAAGGTGACAAAAATCTCCCTGGTTGGTTGTGGTCGGTTGCAGAGCATATTCTTGCGTGGACTGGTCAATCTGGATGAGTTGGACCTCTCTGGCACAGCCATCAAAATGCTTGACCTCGGTGCCATGGATGTCCCAAAGCTCAGAAAGTTATTCTTATTGTGCTGTCAGCAACTCTGTAGCCTACTTTGGGATAGTTCTCAATTGGAAGTGTTACATGTAGAAACTATGGGGAGGAAAAGATTAGTGGTATGCTGTGCACAAGCGAGGGAGGATTTCTTTATTTTTGAGGCATGCATTACCCTTACAGATGCAAGGATTCTTTGGCGGTGCATGAAGGGACTATTTCAGTCCATATATGGTGGGGGCAAAAAGAAGATGCACCTCCATATCTCTTCTACTGTTCACAGCAAAATTGCCATGACCAAAAGTGCCGAGGAGATTTGCCCCAGCAAAGAGGGTTTTGTCCCGACGGGGCGATCCTTGCCTTATAAAGATATTGTGCTTCTCAAGGATGTAGCATGTTCATCCCTTGTATGCGACCAGCGGCAGCTTCAACCTCTCGATGTGCATATGGAGATTGGTGATGAAGGCCACAATTTGAAGAGTATGGGCAAGGACGCATATTTCAGATGCTTCACTAGGTATTGTGTTCAGTCCTTGCATGTGCATGACAACTCCTCAATCACTGCTATCCCTCCAAGGGGTCCACAAACTTGGCTTCGCCTAACATGGTGTCATGTTGAGAGATGTCCCAAGCTACACTCTCTCTTCTCCTGTGAGGCTAGAGAAGACAACTTCACTTCTTTAAGGACATTTTCCGCGTTTGATCTCCCGACGGCCAGCTGCATCTGGGATAAAACCAACCCTGAAGACCCTCATGATTGCATATACCTACATAGTGCCTTCACATCCCTACACCACATATACCTACACAATTGCCCGAGGCTGGTGTTTGTCCTCCCGATTTCCTTCACCTTGCCAAGCCTGGAGACCCTCCACATCGCATACTGCAGGAACCTGCAATATGTTTTCCCACTGGACAATAAGTACCCTCCAGAAATAGCTTCTGGTGCCACATTCCAGAACCTGAAGCACATCAAGCTGTACCATCTCCATCGGCTGGAGCAGATATGCGAGGCCAGACTGACCGCGCCGGCGCTGGAGACGATCAGCCTCAGGGACTGCTGGGGCCTGAGGCGGATACCGGCGGTCTCGCGTCAAGGTCCTAAGCCAGTTGTGGACTGTGAGAAGGATTGGTGGGGCAGGCTCGACTGGGACGGCCTAGAGGCCGGACACCACCCGTCACTCTTCGAAACACTCCACTCAGCTTACTACAAGGAGGCGCTCCCAAGGGTCTCCGTTCTAAGGTTCGTCCTCTCCTCGACCCCATGGGCTATTCCGTATATCTAGACTGAGCATGCATCTGTCACAGAATTTGCCATCTATTAGTTAAGGTATCCATTTGACTTTTGTTGTTCGATTCGTAGGTGATGTGTTCCACCCCTCTGACATGTCTAGCTTGGTCTATAATTAAGATGCAATCAAGGGAGGTCAGGCTACATGTTTCTGTGTTGCAAGTGTGGTGCGTCCGCGTGCAGGTTACCTACGCTGCTATGCTCAACGAAGAATAAATGGTGTGTTTTCATCCACCAAGCTACCTGATTTTGAGTATGCCTGGGTTAGATTGGACTGGATTTGATTAGATTGGATTTGATTGTCGCGTGATGCACTTTGGGTGCTGCGCTTTCTCCATCTTGGTGTGATGTTCACACCCAGCTGGTTTATTTGTTGTGATTCGCGATTTGCTTGTAATAATAAGATTGAGGTTGTGTGCACCTAGCTAGTGTACTTCTGTGTGACTTTATTGATGACCGGTAAATTCAGCCTGTATTTGATCATATGTATAACAATATTGTGTGATGAGTTGTTACATGGTTTGCAATTGCGTGTGTATTGAGTGGCTGTGATGTGGTGGTGCTGTTATCATCCTGCTGCTGTATATATGAAGCTACTGTAAGATGAAGCTTTTCCTTTGACCAAATGCTTCACAAGTGGCCATAAACCTCTGTGTTGTTCTCCCTGAACCAAATGCTGCAGGTGTGGAATACTCCCACATAGTTTGATTTTCTGCAACAAAACAAGAGCTGTTTTACGGTGATTGGGTTAGTACTCGGAGTACTTAGCAGTACTTACATGTCTGATCACGTCTGATTTTTATTAGCCGTCAGATCTTGCGGGGAATTTTAATTGATTAAATTTAATATGTTAATTGCGATAAGGGCATAATGGTCCAGGGGGAAATATCTTTTCTTGAACCGATCACCTGAGGACCAGATCCATGTCTACTCGATCCAATTCAGAATCCTCCTCCGATCTATTCGTCGCCGCTCGCCGCTCCTGACCTTCTCCGTCCTCGACCTGCCCGGCGAGAGGAATAAATTCATCGTCCTCGTCCTCCACCCAACCAACCCCAGCCCCCCACGCCGTCACCGAAGAAGAAGAAGGCCGGATCTGCGCCGGCTGAATCGGCGGCGACCGCGGCGGGTGATCCCATCTCTTCGCGCGTACCATCCTTAAGGTATGATTTCGGCTTGGCGTTTTGCTCGTTCTCTTGGCCGTTGCGCCCCTCCACCGTGCATGCAGTACAACCTCAACCCCACAAGATCCGGGTACTGACTAGAACAACGAATGGAAAGCTTCATCGTGGCATAGTTTCTCTTGAGCTAATCGCATCATGTTTGTTTAAGTAAGATGTTGACGTTTGAGATGAGATATACTAAAGGAAGATGAGATACTGGTTCCATAGTTCACTTAATTTAGTTTATTAAAGTCATCATCACTTTAGGCTTGCATAGCGCATGAAATATAGTTTAAAGGAAGATGAGATACTACTTGTTGGACGTTGATGATTGGTTTCCCTCACATGTCAAACCAGCAAAGTCTTTTCCATGCACTTGTCTTTGCCTATGAGCTATTTTACACCTGCAACATTGATAAACAGAAAGATGTTGATGATTGGTTTCCCTCACATGTCATATGCAGGAACACATGGCGTATGCAAGTGATGAGAGTATGTTCGAGTATGTAAATGTTGTCAGCAAGATGTTTGATAGTGAGGCTGAAGGCTATGAATTCTACAACAAATATGCTCTTGAAAAAGGTTTTAGTGTGAGGAAAAGCTACGTTGAGTGGGATGGATCCAACAAATACATAATTTTAAGGAAAATTGTGTGTAGTCGTCAAGGGTTTCGCGAAGATAAGCACATGAAAAGAAAAATGGAAGATAGAAAGAGGAGGCCACGAAGTTTAACTCGTGTTGGGTGTAATGCTAAATTGGTCATTACGAGACAGGAGGAAACCGGTCGGTGGTTTGTCAAGGATTTCATCGATGAGCACATCCATCCTCTAGCCCCACGGGATCTTTCTTGTCTGCTGCGTTCGCACAGACGAATTAGCGATGAGCAGAAAGCGGACATTGCGGACATGGAAAAATGTGGGATCCGTAAATACCGTATTATGGATATTTTGTGCTTTCAATACGGTGGATTTGATAAGGTTGGATGCATAAAGAGGGATGTTTACAATTTCTGCCATGCTAATAAGAAGGAGACAATCAGTGCCGGTGATGCTAAAACGGTGATCATGCACATGATGGCGAGGCGAGAGCGAAATGTGGAGTTTTTCTTCAAGTACTTGGTAGACGAGCATGGCCATCTGAAGGGACTGTTCTGGGATGATAGTCAATCACGACTTGACTACGAGGCTTTCGGAGACGTCATTGTTTTTGATAGCACATACAGAACCAACAAATACAATCTGCCATTCGTGCCTTTTGTCGGGTTGAATCACCACCGCAGCACTGTTATATTTGGCTGTGGTATAATTTCTCATGAAACAAGCCAGGCATACGAGTGGATGTTGCGGACCTTTTCTGATTGCATGGCACAGAAGCATCCGATATCTGTGATCACAGATGGGGACCTTGCAATGCAGAGAGCAATAAGGGTGGTCTGCCAGACTCAAACCATAGACTATGTATATGGCACATTCAGCAGAACATTGTACGCCATCTGCATGATGACGACGTAAAGGAGGAATTCAGATCTTTCATTTATGATACTTCTTCCATTGAAGAGCATGAGATAAAATGGATACAATTCTTACAACGGAATAAAGTAACCAGTGAGGAGTCTTGGCTGCATCAGATGTATCAGATGAGAAAGTTGTGGTGTGCTCCATATCTTGAGGGGCGTTGTTTCCTAGGATTGAGCAGCAATCAAAGGAGTGAGAGCTTGAACTCTGTGCTACATACGCATCTTGAGGGTAAGATGTCGTTGTTTGAAATGCTAGAGCACTATGAGCGTTGCCTTGCGTCACGACGGATTAACGAAGCTCTCCATGACGTCGAAGCCTTGCAGTCCGTTCCATTTACAGAGGAAAATGCTTGCACGCTTGAGAAACACGCCGCAACAGTTTTCACACCTAGGGTCTTTAAGATGGTCTTATGGAGCATAGATGCTGTCAGCAAATGTCAGATTAGAGAGATACTAGATGGATCAGAAGATTCCACTTATGTTGTGTCCAAGCAGGAAAGAATGGATAAAAAGTTTGGAGTGCGCATTGAAGAGCAAGGAGGTCTTTTGCACAGGGTGAGTTGTTCTTGCCGTAAGCTGGAATGCGCAGGCACACCATGTTCCCACATTTTTTACATATTGGGGATTTTAAAACAAACAATTCTGCCCGGTTGTTGCGTTCCCACTAGGTGGACTATGAATGCAAAATGTGCATACGCACCTACCAGAAAAAACCAGATGTATGACTATTCGCTAAGCCTGCAGAGGTACCGCGAGTTGCGGAATTGTAGTCACGCCGCAAGTTTCCAGGCATGCCACTCTGATGAGGACTATCACCGTCTAAAGATGCTTTTGCAAGCACAACATCATGGCAAGCAATCAAGTTTTGAACTAGCTGACAGCAAGGAGTCAACTAATGCTCAGCATAACAGCATTAGGTTTGGCCCGTTGATGCCTTTTCTCGCAGAAAGTTGATAAGGTTCTGGATCCCGTGCATGTGCCGGGACGAGGTGCACCAAGAAAAGGCTGCAGGCAAAGACAAAGAAGTCAAGATCACATAATATCTGTGGCTATTGCAAGAAACCAGGTCACAATCGGCGTAAATCGCTAAATTGCTAGAGGTACGAAATATGTTCATATTTTTTTGCATGTGTTTTACTCATAATTGATGTCCATGTGATTTATTCTATTCTTCGTGTAGGATCTCGAGGCTGAACTGTGATATCTACATACAACATGAACCGACGATGAGCGAGAGAAAGTCGTGTGCCATTCAGCTTTGTGTGGCGTGGTCTTTACATTCTATTTCATCGTGACAGTAATTTAGTGAAGTGCGGTTGTACTGCCATGTTACTGTATTAGTTCGACATCTTTCGTTTCCACTTTCTGTGTGTATCATGTGATGTCCAACTTTAAGAATGATGATGTATTTCGACAAATTGGGCACTATGATTCTTCACCCTTACTATGGTTGTCATGCATATTCATAATCATCATGCATATTCTTCATTTACAGAGCAATAATGACTGACATATTTTTTAAATAAGCGGGGCCCACTCGGGTGTGCTTGGAAATCTTTGAAAAACCTCCATGCACGTTCATCTTCGCTGCATGCAAATCGGGCGGCAGCCGCTGTGCCAGTAGCTGTCAAGGCCTTGATGAATCACTATTCACATGCAGGTCCCCGACTCTTGCATGCAGGTCCCCGACTCTTGCATGCAGGTCCCCTTGAGGCATAGACCGATGTTTTCAGCAGTCAGTCTAGAGGGCATTATAAATTCAAAAAAATACACAAACTTGGAAACCTAGTTTTGTTTGTGGAAGAGATCATGTGTGCCAAAACTGAGGTGATTTGGAGGTGGTCGGAAAAATGCCTGCATTCCCGGAGGGACCATTTGGTCTAACTTAAGCCATTTTTTGAAAAAAACATGAATTTTTCCACCACCTCCAAATCACCCAAATTTTCTTGTACATGGTCACCCACATGTGCAAAACATGTGTATGCAAGAAAATTTTGAAAAAATTATTTTACAATGCCCCCTTGAGGCATAGACCGATGTTTTCAGCAGTTAGTCTAGAGGGCATTATAAATTCAAAAAAAATACAAAAACTTGGAAACCTAGTTTTGTTTGTGGAAGAGATCATGTGTGCCAAAACTGAGGTGATTTGGAGGTGGTCGAAAAAATGCCCGCATTCCGGAGGGACCATTTGGTCTAACTTAAGCCATTTTTTGAAAAAACGTGAATTTTTCCACCACCTCCAAATCACCCAAATTTTCTTGTACATGGTCACCCACATGTGCAAAACATGTGTATGCAAGAAAATTTTGAAAAAAATTATTTTACAATGCCCCCTTGAGGCATAGACCGATGTTTTCAGCAGTCAGTCTAGAGGGCATTATAAATTCAAAAAAAAATTAAAAAATACAAAAACTTGGAAACCTAGTTTTGTTTGTGGAAGAGATCATGTGTGCCAAAACTGAGGTGATTGGAAAAATGCACATTTCTGATATTTTCACAGGTTACAAAATATATTATTGGACAGAATATAGACAGCACCACACAGCAACAGCACATTCATCCAATACAATAGAAGATAGTTCTCCGAATACAATTCATCATATTAGTCTCCGAATTCAAAAGACCGAACAAAGATAGAACATTACAAGTCTCGAGACCGCGAGTAGCGAGTTTGTCTTCATATTACAAGTCGATATCGATCATCTAAACTACCATCACATAGAAGAGAGTTGCGGTCATCACGATGAGCATCATCGCGATGAAACTGGTCTTCATCCGGTTCCTCCAACGCTCCCTCCTCTCTCCCGCTAGATAGCGGGCGTATCTAGATTCGCCTCCGCCCTAGTGGTGTACCCTTTGTAACTGTTACCGCTGAAACGGTGAACCTGTCTCCGACACTCCTCCCGATCGTCGTAGACTCAGGAACCTTACCCTTGTACCACGACATCGACGACATCTCTATGCACAAGCCAAACAACAGACAATACATAAGAAATAAATAAGTATGCAACAAAAGGATCAGAAGAGAAAAGCAAGACATTAATAGCACAATTCATGGTCCTAGTAATAAATAGCATCGATTACATCTAAGTTTAACGACTGTCCAAACCAAAGAGACATACAATTCATTAAAGTTTAATTACAACATGAGCCAATCAATGTTTCAGAACTACACATAGCATCACTACTTTCGACTCGACTCATGGGACCGGAGCGTGGATGAAGCCACCGTCTGTCCTGATGGTCATGAAATCGCGGGCGTTGTCAGCCTGCATTTGTAGCGTTGTGTCTATCTCACTGCACAGAACACGGAATGTTAGAAGAAATAAAGAACGATCGATGGATGCATTTTTTGCTGTTTTGGCTGATGTTGTTTTGGTGTTGTTTTCGTGCCATTTAGGATGGCTGCAGTGACTTTTTGGTGCCATTTTTGGTCTCTTAATATGGTTGCAGTGAGAGCAAAATATGGCTGTTATTTTTTTTGTTTCAGAAACATGACAAACCAAAGGGCCCACGTCTCCCCTTCAGATTTTTCGAGGGCCAAAGGGCAGGACGTTTGAGTTTTCGAGGCAACTCCCCACGCCTCCCTTCCACTGGCAACTCCCCACGACTCCCCTCCACTGGCAACTCCCCACGACGCAGGGAACTCCCCTCCTATTCCATTGCCGCTCAATCTGCCTCCCTCTGCCTCCATCCTCATTCCATTGCCGCTCCATCTTCCTCCCTCTGCCTCCACCATCAAGCAACTCCCCTCTGCCTCCACCATCGCTGGCCAGGAGGGCAATGTCGGAGGAATCGTGGAGCAACTCCCCTCCGTCTACCAAGAGAATGGCGGAGGCATCATGGAGCAACTCCCTTCCGTCTGCCAAGCATCACCAAAGTGAGGTGTCTGGCAAGGAGCTGCTGGTGGTCGACGGCGACGTTCCGGTCCCCGGGCAGAAGCAGGACTACACCGTGCCGCTCATGGTTGATATCCACCTGAAGAAGGAGAAGCTGGATGTCGTATGCACCAGCAATCCAGACGAAGCCGACAAGAGGATCCGCGAGATCAGGAGGAGGCTCGGCGGCATGCTTTCTCGGTCGATCGCCGTTGATGTCGAGTATACGAGGGAAGATGAACCTCCGCAAAAGGCTGCAGTTCTACAGATTATGCGTGGAGGATCTCGTCTGGTATACCACATCACCGCTGACAACCAAATGGTAAAACATCCAGTTCTAAAGTTTACGAAGTTACGGCGTTTACGTCTAATTAGTAGTTTCGAAGTTTACGAAGTAGGCGCAATAGTTACGTAGTTACGAAGTAGATGCAATACTAGTTACGAAGTTACGAAGTTTCGTCTTATTAGTAGTTTCGTTGTTTCAAGTTTACGAAGTAGATGCAATAGTTACGAAGTTCGAAGTAGATGCAATACTAGTTACGAAGTTCGAAGTTTACGTCTAATTAGTAGTTTCAAGTTTCTCAAGTAGATGCAATAGTTCGAAGTTTCAAGTTTCTCAAGTAGATGCAATAGTTCTGAAGTTCTGAAGTAGATGCAATACTAGTTCTGAAGTTCTGGAGTAGATGCAATACTAGTTCTGAATTTTATGTCTAATTAGTAGTTTCTGAAGTTTTTGAAGTAGATGAATTTGATGCACCAGATTAATTTGATGCAGGCCCAAGGAACTCCGCCCGCTCCTGCAGGAGAAGAAGCTGTACACCTTTGTTGGCTTCTCCATTGGAGGTGACAAGGAGAAGCTGAAATTGTCTGGTTTGGAGATCAACCCCAACAAATACATCGACATGCAGCGCAAATGGAGAGTTCCAAAAAAATGGAAAGAAGTCGCAGGCTTTGGCTGAGTTTGCAGCCAGCCTCATCCACCCATCGTACAAGGAAATGAAGAAGAAGATCAACAAGGAATTCGACCACAAACTATGGGGGGACAGCCCACTGCCAAACAACCTCATCGAGTACGCAGCGAAAGATCGTCGTCACCTCTGAGCATGGAAGAAAATCGAAATCGTCAAAGAAGGTTTGGAGTACTGGCAAGAGGCGGAGGATCATTGGGATGACCCCTACTACTGGGGATATTGAGTTGTTTGTGGTATTATGTGTCTCAGTTTGCAGTTATGTGGTTGAACAAGTTTGCTTTTGTAATGCTGAACAAGTTAGCTTTTGTTATGTTGAACAAGTTTGCTTTTGTAATGATGAACAAGTTTGCTTTTGTTATGTAGTTATGTGATTGTTATGATGCTGGTGCAGAACACTTATGGTTGTGATGTGATGCAAAATCCTTCAACTTTTGGTGATCATTTAGTTCAAGATTTGGTCGATCGTATGAATGTTGTCTAGAAGTTTTGTGATCATTTAGTAGTTTTTTATCTGAAGCCTTTCACTATAACTGAAAAAGCTGAAGTTCTCAGCATGAAGAATCACACAACACAGCACCTACATTATGATGATACACTATCAACTGCAGACCTGAATGCATCCAATTCGTCCTTTCCCAAGCAGTGATGGTAACTGAAAGTATAACAACTAAAAACGCAGCTCTACTATATGTGTCCAATAGTGCCATCATAACAGAACTTTGAAAAGTCCTATATTATCAGAGCAAGCATCACAAGTTTCAGATGGTTTTCTAGCAAGAATTTTCCGAAAAGTGGATTGGTGGCACAAAATTGCTACACTCGATCGATCTACCTAGCATTATCAGCATGGATACCATTGAGGCGTCAACGAAACTGGGGTACTGCGCTGTCCTGCGGTGGTTGAGGAGATGGATCCGGCCGATCCCGTTGAAGGCGGGGGCGGCGGGGTGGAGTCGCCGACGCGCGTGCGAAGCGGCGGACGAGGGGGACGAGTGGGGATCTGGCGATGGAGGAGGAGGCCACAGCGAGGGGAATAGGTGGAGTGGGGAGGGTTCTAATGGCCTGCCGGATGGGCCTAATTCGGATGGGCCTAATTCGGATGGGACGTCTCGTTATCTGCGCTGAGGCATGCATGCATGGGAATGGCGGCGGCGTGGGTTTGCATCTTGGGGGTGGCGGGCGTGAACTTTATCTATCCGAAATATGTTATGATTTCTACCGAAAACAAGCTCGCGTCGGCGCGCTCTCCGTCTGACGCCGCGCTCTCGCGTGATCTGCGATTCGATCGCGACTGCGTGCCAAGTTTTATAGATGGAAACTTCTTTAGACACAATGCCATCTCAAAAACAACTCAGAAACAACTGTATGATTGATCATAAAACACATGCATTGTTGTTCAAAGAACTGTATCATGAATAAATTGTACCATAATTGCGAACATAGTGTGAAACAGAAAACAAAAGGTTTGTTTGCAACTAAATAATCCTGGTTTGAAGCTTAAACTGGTTGAAAAACAATTGAGCCTACTCCATATTGTCTTACTGCCTGCCAAAATCCGGTGACCTCTTGCGTTGCGTCGTTGGAGATTGCGTCGGGCTTGGCGACGACCCATGTGCTTCAATCTTTTTCTCTTTAACATCAATGTAACCATACAACTTAAGTTGTTCTTGGTCTTTCTCTGCCAACTCTCTAGCAAGACCCTCCATTTCTTGGATTCTCACTTCTTGTAGAAAACCATAGGAATTGTATTAGGAAGAACTCAAAAAAGACGTAGCCATAAACTAGATGCATGCAACATGTAAAATTTGAACCTCGGAATCAATGTCATCCTCGGAAAAACAACCCGTAGTTCTATTGTACACAATGTACAGGTGACATGTCTTGCTGCCATTCAGATCAGAAAGCATTTTTTGTACATCATCTGGTCCTGCAATCAAGAACATTCCTTCTGGCAGCTTGCACGCAGACCCGGGTAAGTAGTAGTAGTTCTGCTCCCGGTTTGCAACAAAACTATCTCTCATTTCACTCATAATGAGATCGTAGGTCACTTTAGGCGGGTTCAAAATTCTGACTTCTGCCGGGTGTTCATCAAAGTATGCTCTCGGGACATGTGACATCTCATCATCCCTACTAACAAAAAATTCCATGACCAGCACCTAGTATCTCACATCAGAGTTAATACATTCAATGAGTAAAGGGCCAAACATAACTTTTATGTGCATAGCAACATTGCGGCGTTGTTACCTGCTTTTGTGGAATGTATCCTTCATGTGGAGTGACTGGGGATTGTGCCATCTCAAACCTTCTCACCTTATTATGTTGAATGTATCCTTCATGTGGTGTGACTGGGGACTCTGCCATCACAGGTTTCTTATCCTGCGTATGAAACGTCGATAGTGGGTTTACACACAAGTTTTGAAAGGTCATACCATATCTTGGGTATGCATCGTTGCGAGGTACTTACAAGGGGAGAATTGACGATATGTTGTTGGGGTGGACTGATGTGGCATTGAACGGGTGACTCTATCGCAATGTCTCGAGTGAATGGCGACTGTGCCGTCTCATGATGCTTAGCCTACATACAATCGCCGACATAAGGTTGCCACAAATTGAAGATGTTTGTATCATAGAATACGTAGGTCCTTAATATATAGAATCGGTGCGAGATACTTACAGGGGGAGAATAATTGAAGACATGTTGTCGGGGTGGCCGTGAGATCGCACGGTCTTCTAACATATGTCCTTCCAAGCGGACCTTCTCCAGCATGGCCTTATAATCCATGTCCGACCGCTCCTGTAGCAGCTTACTGTCCATATCCGCACGTGCCTGCAACACATAGGCATCCATCTTGACTCGCTCTGTCTGTATAATACTGTCCACAAGCTTCCGGTCCTTCTGCAACGTTTGATGCATTTCCTTGTAGCCTAAAGAAAAAAAAATTCCATGTACTCACAGTCCCTCTTATACTTTTCTTCAATCTCAAGGCGCATCTTCGCCATCTTAAGGAAAACTCCTGGCGCTCCTCCTTTATCATCCTGTCCACGTATGAGCGTTCTTTTTCAGTTTCTTATCTACCTCAGTAGCGATCCTTTTGCACCTTCAAGTCGATCTCCGCGCTTCATGCAAAGACTTGTCGTACTCCATACGGTTGTTATCGCCTCTGAGACCATGGTCCCTACAGCAACACATATACCCATAGTATGAAAACTGTATCCACACCTCATCCACCTAATTGAAACAATACGACCGTGAAAAATATTCATAATCAGTTAAATGCGATCAACTAGTACAAACTATCAATCAAAAAGCTCTTGCATGACATCCTGTACTCGAATCACACGAACTACTCAACTATGGCAAAAGCTGGATTTTCTAATCTCTTCGGAAATTACTTGTTGGTCGAATCAATGGAAAAAATAATCAGCACTGCAATCGAAGATGAGAGAAGCCGTGGAAGAGACCTTTTAATCCGGCGTCGGCGTGGTCGCGAGAAGCGATGGCGCGATCGGCGATGTGCTATGTGAGGAGAAACAAGGTAGATGGGGGTGGTTAGGATAGGGTAGATATGCGGTAGAATGGGAAGGTATATATCCGTGATTGTAGGGTTAATTAGTTATTTTGAAGTAATGCGCTTCGATGCAAGTTTTTTTTAACGAGCGCGATCTTTTCGGGGCTTCCAAAACATGTGCACTGACCGCGGGTCGAACCACATATCACACAAGCCCGAGCCATCGCCGTGCCCGTGCCAACCCGCCGCCCACCATTCTAACTTATTGTTCTCTAAAAAAGGAAGAGCAATAAATTCAGTCCAAGAATTTCCAGATATAATTGTCAACCCATTTTCGTTGGTAATTACGAGATATGTTTGGCGCAATTAGTGGCTAACTGGTTTTTTTTAGGAATAGTAGCAACTTGGTTTGATACATGCCAAACGTTACGTTCAGATTAGTTGCATTATTTCTTTCATTTTTTACCAAAAAAATCTATACAAAGTGTTAATTGGACAATGTGAACAATGTGGCACGAAGGTTGTCGGCCCAGCCGATGGATGGAGCGGATGGTACATGTACACGCAAAATACGATCTCTGACACGCGCATTTCATCTGGTTCAGTGGATGCATGCATGCTCTATGTGGCACGAAGTTTGTCGGCCGAGCCAGTCGACGGACCAGATCGATGCTACAGGAGGGACTCCATTGTAGACCAACGCTCCATCAATGTCCAGTTTGTGTGCTATGTCCATCGTAAGACAAACATAGTTCCGTCAACCCTAAAACCCTTAAACCCTAAACCCTGATAACCCTAACCCCCCCCCCTCCCACTAAACGGTAAAAACATTCAAATTTTTGCCCCACATGGAAACCATTATGCATGCATTCTCTATGTGGTCATGGGATGCCATGAAAGATTTTTGGGATTATACACGCATAAATACGATCTCGACACGCGCATTTCGGCATAGCATGTCAACACCCGAAAGCACTAGCTGGGTTCCTCACCTGTATGAAACCAACCAAACATCGATCCGGTCCGGTGGATGGATGCATGCTCTATGTGTACGAAGTTTGTCGGCCGAGCCAGTCAGCGGACGGATCGATGGTACGGAGGAATCCATTGTGAACCAACGCTCCATCAATGTCCGGTGTGTGTGCTACGTCCACCGTAAGACAAACATAGTTCCGTCAACCCTAAAACCCTTAAACCCTAAACCCGATAACCCTAAACCCCCTCCCACTAAACCGTAAAAACATTCAAATTTTTGCCCCACATGGAAACCATTATGCATGCATTCTCTATGTGGTCTCATGGGATGCCATGAAAGATTTTCGGGATTATACACGCATAATCGATCTCGACACGCGCATTTCGGCCTAGCATGTCAACACCCGAAAGCACTAGCTGGGTTCCTCACCTGTATGAAACCAACCAAACATCGATCCGGTCCGGTGGATGGATGCATGCTCTATGTGGCACGAAGTTTGTCGGCCGAGCGAGTCAGCGGACGGATCGATGGTACGGAGGAATCCATTGTAGACCAATGCTCCATCAATGTCCGGTGTGTGTGCTACGTCCACCGTAAGACAAACATAGTTCCGTCAACCCTAAAACCCTTAAACCCTAAACCACGATAACCCTAAACCCCCCACTAAACCGTATAAACATTCAAAATTTTGCCCAACATGGAAACCATTATGCATTCATTCTCTATGTGGTCATGGGATGCCATTAAGAAAGTTTGGGATCATTACTACATATACATGCAAGTCGTTCTCGACACACGCATTTCGGGCTTGCATGTAAACACTCAACCCTAAACCACGATAACCCTAACCCCGATAACCCTAAACCCTAAACCCTAAACCCTAATAACCCTAAACCCTAAACCCTAAACCCGTAAACCCCACACCGAGTTCACAAGATTTTCTTATTTCTTTATATCATTTATCCAAATCTCACATAACTCACGCGGCCCACCCCTCCCTAAATCCCGCGATTACAGCTCCGCATTCTAACCACCGGGCCGTCCGCACCTCCCACGACCGCTACAAGATCAGATCGGAGGCGCGGTCGCCCACGGAATCTGAGTCGGCGGCCACCACTGCGCCCACCGCCAGCGTGATCGAGGGCTCGGACGTCGGTGTTCTTCTCGCCGCCTCCTCCTCGCGTGAGCAGCGCCGTTTTTCCTTTGCGCCGTCGACCGCGCTATACCGGCACTTATAGTTTCCGGCGCACTAACGCCGCCATCTACTCGGTGGCACCATCTCGAGATAAGGTATTAGCTGATCGTAACTCTTTATAATCGTTGTCCGCCGATGCTTTAGTTGTTGAACCCTCATAGGTTTTGCACCCAAATAGGTTACGTGCTTAAACCATAAGTGGATCATATGTTAAATGACCCATTAATTTTGTTAAAATTAATTCTCTGCTAATTTTGTTATACATTTTCCAATTTTGTTCAGATTAATTGAGCCTGATTTTATCATTGCATACGAGGCAGCAATGTCAGTTTCGAATCTGAACCTTAATAATGGAGAAAAGCCCATCTCGAAACTACCGATCACGGTAAGTAATTGACTGTTTGTGTACAATCGTTTCATACACATAATTCATGTGTACTCAGTTTTATTTAATGGAATGTAACAGGAACTGCTTGAAAAGCATGGTCATATGAAGTTAGTATGCTCACGAGACAAGGTTGGAAAAACCATGAAACTGTTGTCGAAGACCACAAAAGTACATCATATCGAAACCAGTCTTGGCGGACTAACCCAGATGCATGAAGTGACTCAATGTCGCATAATGTTGGTTAGACTAGCCAAGAGCATAGATATGGACACGAAATCCATTACCATCGGTAAAACGCCAATTCCTATAACAAAGAGGGCGTGCAAGGTATATTTGGCATTCCGATAGAAGGGAGGATATAGAGCCACATCTGGAAAATCAAACCGACACAAATTGTTTACCGCCTATGCAAACAATGGGCAAATTTTGATTTCTGACCTTGAAGCGGCGATCCGAGCTTCCAAAGCCCAGACGGTGATTTCTGAGGCGGTTCATTCATGCATAATTGGTACTATTCTAGCACCAACAGCACAACATTATGTGGACTCGAAATATCTCAACCTTGTTACAGATCTTGAAAACCTTGAAAATTTAACGGGGATGTTTCACATAATCACTTCTTCAAGTCCGTTCACAAGTTTAGAAATCGAGATCACGTAAATCTACAAGGAAATCTAATTCTGCTCCAGGTTAGTGCTAGATCACTACTTAATGTCCTTTAATTATTGTTCTATTGCATATCGTATGGTGATGAACTAATTTATTGTGTAGTATTGGTACTGGGAGCACGTGCGTAGTGGCGATTAATGTATGCTTCTAGACCCCTCCATTGATCATACGATGGGGCGAAATGATGGCTACTATATGAAGCGATGCTTACGAGAAAGGAGGTCTTCATAACGGGCTGGTACCTATCTACAATTGAACTTTTTATATTCGATTTTTATTTGGTACTAATGGTTCATTATATTTTAAAAAGATAGGCTGTCATGGAAATTTGTGCTCCTCAATGACCGTCCGAGAATTCTAATAATTTTCCAAGAAAAAAAGATGAACATGTGCATCAACATGATTCGTATCGAGCACCATCACAAGGACAACAATTTAGTAGCCAGCAAGTGTGTACTCCAAAGACTATTTGTTTTTGCAATATCACAAATAGGTGTCATGGAACCTCATTCATTTAGCTATTGTTATCAACGGGGTTTTATTTTGTTTACACAGATTGAAATGGTAGTTGAAGTCATGAATGCACGCATTGCTGATCATGAAAAGAAGGTAGGCAGGAAGTTAATGGAAATTGAGCACAGATTTGATGTCAAATACCAGACTCTAGGTGAAGACTTGATCGACATGAAGACTAAAACTGGCACTAATCCTAGGTTGTCGAAGGCCGAGGACAAAATTAAAGACTTAAGGAGGGAACTCCATGTATGTCATACTGTGCATTTTGTATTTTTTATGAATATGTTCCTTCATGTTCATTATTGTTTGCATTGTTACAGGACTTAAAATACGAATTTACAAGGAACCGACAATCAGTGTCACAGAAAGGAGGCGTGCAGGTGATCAATATGGCCCAACATGTTAATATCTAAAAGTAACAAACTAATGATGAACTACCTTTGTTCATTGTAGGATCAAGTCAATGTGTGCAATTCATCCCTGACAGGAACTCCTAGGGCTAGCCAAGTCACGACAGGGACTTCGAGTACACCAAGTGCAAGACATGTGACGGAAAACAATGAGGAACCATAATTAACTCCGATGAAGCCTGTCTTTGGTAATGATTACAAGTTCACGCATGAGGACATAGAGACAGCCGTTTACATCCGCGGAACATACGACCCTGTTGAAATAGCTAGAATCGGAGACATTACCCTCACAGCAGAAAATCTGAAGCGAAATTTGGACGACAAATACATTTATGGTGATGTAAGCCCATTATACTCTATTCTACATCATTACTGCAACAACTGTCTTATTATTGTATGATTGAAAATTTGGCAGGTTATTATGGCATATGCTAGCATTAGCCAAATTGAGAATGATACTACCTCAATCATATCCCTCAAGAAACCAAAAGCTGTTACAAATGAAGGGGTGGTTCCTGTTGGACGTGCAGCCTCATGGTTAGCTCGTGTAGCAGGAAAATTTGTAGGGCGCCCGAAAGGTACACGTTTTCCACACTTTCATAGTTTACGTACCGACAACTTTCGGTTCTCAACCCAACCCGAATTTTACTGCAGGTGCATGTCCCACTGAATGTACACCAAAACCATTGGATGCTAATGATGTTTAATTTTGACAAAAAAGAAATTCAGACTCTGAACTCCATGAATTATCATTGCGACAAGACCAAGGAAGATTCTCTTGTAAGTGTTCTCTTGCTGCCTCTTTTGATCCGCATGGAACATGAGCTCCCAAAGTACCGTAACCCTATGTATAACTCGTCGTACCCTAGGTGGACTCGATTCAGTTCTGCATTGTGAAGCTGTCAAGAAAGGGTTGATATCACCAGCTAAGAACATCAATTTTGCGAATGGACCAAAAACGCTATGAGAACATACCACAACAGACCGATGGAGTACGCATGGCCTCATAAATTATTATTTGCGTACGAATAAGATTACTGATCTTTAACTAAACATCGCAGGACTTCTTGTGCGGTTTGGACACTGCAGTACATGTTGTCATGGAACGGGGATGAAATGATCGATATTTTGAACCAGGTAATTGAATGCCTAATTTATATTTGTACTTTGTTTAGCTTGAAAGCTATGCTGGCGTCATTGTCGGTTATCCAATATAGGCAAGGATAGATATTTTCAGGTGGAAAATATGTACAGCCTTACTGCATTCAGATTGCAATGCGCCGTCTCGAATCATATAAGTTCCCCATAGCGGTTAGCGCTACATCAAGAATATATCATTTATTTCACAAGTCTCATGATTAGAACTAACGCAGCACTCTCTCTTAAACAGAAGGAAGTGTAAGATGCCCAGCAAGCAGTTCTACGATGCTTGAAAGAGGCGTACAATTAGTCAACAATCCTGATGGTTCGAGCGAACTGACACATCAACTCCCGAAGGATACGGTGCACCCAACTCCCCAAAAATGGTGCACCCAACTCCCCAAAAGGAAGAGAACACGTGGGCGCCCGAGAAAGCAAGTCGATCCCGAGCAAACAGCAAAAACAAAGAGTCTTAAAGAACTAAAACATAAATTTGACAGCAAGACCATAGCCAACCAAGTGTCTTCGTTACCATCACGGTCACGCAGAGAGCATAAACCAGCACCAGCTTTATTGAGCCCATTCAAACACAAATAGGTAGCATCAATTGATCATTAATTGATACATGCTCATGCTCATGCTCTACTTTTAGCATCATTTGATACACGTTTTGTTTTCTTATCGAGAAAGTGGAAATAGGTGCTTTTGGCAATCATGAGCATCCTCTACTTATTGCAATATCTAATGCATTGATACATTCTCATGCCCATGCTCTACTTTTAGCATCATTTGATACGTTGAGTTCTTATCGAGAAAGTGGAAATAGGTACTTTTGGCAATCATGAGCATCCTCTACTTATTGCAATATCTAATGCATCATCAGTACAAAGCTTGATTTGGCAATAGGTGGAATCGGCAATCATTTGCATGCTTTAATTTTGTCAAAAATTAATGCATAGTTCAGTTGTAACTGCTCATAGATATGGCAGGAACATGCTGAGTTATACACTAAACATAGTCATGCCAAGCTATAACTACCATAGTCATATTATTAGAGTTCCTAGCATGCATCACCATACGGCAGAATAACACAGCAACCATAACATAGACCACCGTCACGATACTTGAGTTGGTAAGGCCTTGTACAATGCAAGGTGCTTAGGGGAGTTGCTTATAGAAATAAACCAGGCTTTTCTTAAGCACAGGTGCTTATTTGTACAGGGTAGACGCATAACTAGGCGTCTCTCCTGTACAAATATGCACCGTGCATCGAAAAAACCTGTTTATTTTCTAAGCACCACCTAAGCATCTAGCATTGCACAAAACTTAAACATCATCACCAAAATATTATTAACAACTAGGAACACTAAACCAGAGTAGCAGCAAATTCTTAACATAAGCGGCAGATCAACCACCGCTCAACATAGGTTCGGACACACCATAGGACATCAGTTTTAGACTCCAACAACAAAGAAACATAGATAACATAAGAGGACACGGCGGTCCTGGGCAGCATCAGCACTCTAGCAGCACATCACTTCTCTCCTTCTTCAATGCATGTTATGCGGCTCATTGACTTTGACAATCTCAAGGAAGCGTCGTGAGGCAGCATGTTTAGCGAGTCTTGGCACTCGATTCTTGCCATGTCCATTGCCAGTCTGAAGGCATGCTGGATCATGCCATCTATGCCGCCACCGATCACCTTGCAACAGAAAGGGCACCCAATCTTGCCAAAGAAACGGTACTTGATCTTCCCAGCAATCAGATGCCTCAGGGTGTACCGGCTCTTGCTGTGCCTGCTGTCCATGCTGTAGTCCACGTCGTCGTCATCCTCTTGTCAATTAGTGAATTAGTACACATAGAACAACTCAGGTGATATATTATGGTACATTGACTTTAATTACAATGTTTTGAAAGTACACATGTGAAACATGGCAACTATCTATTTGCTAGAAATAAGGCGTATGTGCACATACATAATTGAGCCAAATAAATTGACATGCACAATTATGGACGGTGGAATAGTTGCATTTATAGATTAGTGCACAAGTAGTACATAACTAACACATGAAAGACTACATGAAGTGGCTTGGTTTAATGATATTTGATACTTGTTACAGGTGTAATTCTTATTGGAATCAGAAAAATGGCTTCATTGTACTCCTCCATGTTTCACACAAGGGGGGTTTGTTCTATCTACTGGAATGAAGAAACAATTATTCTTTCTGACAGCGGCAATACTGCTTCTCCAACATTGTTAGACCACGATAACTTTCGGAAGGAAATTGGTAAAGGAGCTATGGGGTGTCTCACTGCTCATATTGATGAGAGATGTGGCTGTGATCATCTAAATAAAATACTGTGGAAAATTGGGTAGATGAGATGTTTTGATTTTTCGGTATCCGATGGATATGTAATGTCAGCCCATAATTATTAAGGGAGCGATCACTTCCTTTGCAAAATGGAAATCTGTATAGAATTTGCAAATGGATCATCTATGAACATGTGTGCAAACTAATCATCTATGAACATGTGTGCAAATTAATTCATGTACATAAACTATAATGAATCAGGAACTGCAGCATTTAGTCACTGTCTGGGAAGCCAATGGAGAATCCTGCCATATATCCATTGTTTAACCCACTTTTTCATTAATGTATCCCTGCCATGAACATTTTCTTGTATTTGGGTTCATTACCCCACTTCTTTCATTAATGTATCCCTTGTGAAACTTATGCTCATCTAGTTAACAAGACTAACCCCAATGCCATGAAAAAACCGAGAGTATCTGCTGGAATCAGAATGTGAATCAGATTTAAAAATCCACATCCAACATGAAGATCTATGCTAGATCCCTACAATCCTACATACGTACAACTAGAACGCCCAAGTGAAATTGATGCTCATCTAGTTAACAAGAAAAACCCCAATGTCATGAAAAAACTGAGCAAAAATAGAGTACTACCTCAGATAGCTCGTCGATGGCATCCTCGTCGAAGTCGCTGCCCTTCCTGCTATCTAGGTCGAACTCCTTTATGGCGTTCTCCTCCATGAGCTCTTCGATTTTGTCATACACCTTGCGCTTACGCCTTCTCATCTCCTCCTCCTCCAGATCTTCCCGACCTTGTGCTCACCGACGGGTGCCTCGGCGGCTGCGATGGCAGCGGAGCAGGCACAACGATCGCTGCACCGCCAGCTTCGCCCTTCTGGCGGACTCAGCCGCTCCACCCACGGCTGCAGCCACGGCAGCAGACTGCTCTGCTCCGATGGTTGCCTCCGGCTCGTCCGCCGCATCTTCACGCCCGCGCTTCATCGTCGGTCAAAGACAGGAGGAGGGAGGCGTAGGAAGGGAGGAGGGTGGTGACGAAGGAGGAGAGGGTGGTGAGGTGGTGAGGAAGGAAGAGAGGGTGGTATGGTTCGGGAGAGGACGAGGGTTTTCTACCCGATTTGGGGAAGAAAGGCACTGCTCCTGCCTCTTGGAGTTACCGAGAAGCCGCGGGTGCCGATTTGACTTGACACACCCACCCGGCCGTCCCGATTCCACGTGGGGACGTGGCGGTCGTGCACGCGGTCGTGCACCTCCTACGGTTTGCCATCAATTGCTATCGGTCTCACAAGTGGGTCCCCTTGTCATCCACACAACCGAGCCACCACATGTACCACATTTTTCTTTCTCCCTGTCTCGACCACTCCACATCTTTCTTTCTCCCCTTCTCGACCAGCGCCGCCGCCTCCGCCGCCATCTGCCGACGACCCCTCTCTTCGCTGCCGGTGCGCGGCCGCCGCCAACTACGGCAAGTACGTCAGATCTCCACTCTTCTTCCCTTCCCCAAACGCGTCTCCCTACGGAGGCGGATCTGAGCCGATTGGTTTGGACTGAAACTTAGTTTTTGGATTGGATCTTGATTTGGTTTATATGGTTTGAGACCAAATCAATCAATTAGTTTGAGCCGCCACTACCACCTACTACTGCTTCAAATCCAAGAGCCGCAGTTGCCGGCCGGAGCTCGTCGGCTCTCTCGAGCTTTGACGCCATGTCTGATCTAGATTCATGACGTGCCCTCGCATATGGCTTTGTCCACGGTTTGAACCTTTGGAAGTTGAAAACGGTTTGGACTGGGTTGGATGACGCGCATGTATAGTTCGGTTTGGTCTAGATTCTAAATGAAAATATCTGGATTGGTTTGGTTTTGATGTGTGCCGTGGATTGGACTGGTTTAAGTTTCGATGCCCAACTATTCCCAGGTTTAGATGAACCGGGCATTGCCATTGTCATTGCCATTGCTTTATTACATAGATGATAGAAAATAGATTGATTGGCCATTGCCAGTATAGGTTATCACTATGATTTATTATATGTATGATCTTTGTATTGTACTATGTACAATTCAACTTAGAGTTCAACATGTTCTGTGTAGAATGGAGGAAGCACAATGTGGATGCTACAACTCACGGTGCCGGACCAGCCTTTCTACTGCCACGTTGTTCGGCATCTACTTCCAGCCTTCTTTTGTTGTTGCAGCGGTAATAATTTATATGAACCTTCTGACAGTACATTCTTTTTGTTTTTTTTGCTATTTGCACTAATGTATTGTGTCTGCTATTTGTTTTTATCTTACACAGATCGTACCATGCAATGTGAGATTGGCATTCAATGAGCTCGTCGCAGACACCGTGACCTTCGACGCTCTTGGGGGCCCATACACTATGCAGGTCGAGAAGGGGCGAAAGATAACCCAGATAGGAGGAGATGATTGGGATCGTTTCATCGCCCGCATGCGTCTTACTGGGGGTGAATTGATCAGCTTCTCCTTCAGAAGAGATAGGCCCAGGATTTCTGTTATCTATCTAAATTTCATTCCGGATAGTGAGGATGAAGTTCACGAGGACGAAGATGGTGCTGATTCAGATGATGATGAGAACCCACTTGTTGAATACCTGTATGCCCAAGGACTCAGCACTGGCGGCGAGGAAATCGGCAACCTCGGGACATGCTTCCGCTACGTGAAGACTACCTAGGTAAGCCATTCGTGACCCGCCTCACAAGGGCGAATGTTAAGCGGCATATCATGGTATGTTACTTAGTGTGGTAATTACATGATATGCATGCTTAGTTAGTGTAGTACTTCATATGATATGCATGTTGTAGTCTTGTGATGAGAGGCCAAGTTTAGAATTCATTTAGTGAAGAATTTTATGACATGCATGTAGTGTAGTAATATGAGATGATATGCTTAGTGTACGGAGTAATCTAATGATATGCCTAATTACTGTAGTAATTTGATGCTTGGCGTATAGTGTAGTGATGTGATGATATATATGCTCGATGTTGAATCAATGATATATGTGTCTTGAAGTGTATGCTTTGTTGATAATTGCACGTGACATGATCATATATCATGTCAACTGTTTTCAAAATTACCTAAGAGGTTACTTGATAGCTGTGGCATCGACCGGGCGAAGAAGGCATGGCTGCTGGACTCGCCTTACGAGCGGGCTCCATCACCAGTTGTGCCTATCACGATGGACACGGACGGTCGCACTGTCTTGAGCAGGGCAGGGTGGAAGAAGTTCCTTCGTGCCAAGAATCTTGGGTAGGACAGGCCATCCTACTCACTTTTTGCGAACACCCGTCGCCATGACTTGAGGATGATGATCACCATCCACCTCATTTAGAACTGGGGTGGGCCATGTATCAATGTGAAATGAACTTGTTATGTCAGCTCTTGTTTGCGAGTACTTGTCGTGTATTACCGTACCTATATCTACTCATATCTAGGTACTATTGCTTGTGATGGATTGCAACTATTATTAACTGGTACCTAATGCTCTACTAGCTATGATTATTCCACTGTGTGATGTTTTATATGCTGTAGTGTGACATGGTAACTGTTATATATGGTAGAGGCTGGTCTCTAAGACCTTGTACAATGCAAGGTGCTTAGGGATGTGCTTCCACTGTGTGATGTTTTGTACGTGCCAGGTTCTAGTATGAAATGCTAACTGTTCTATATGATAGTGTGGTAGTGGCTGGTCTCTAATTGGACCGACATGTTGAACTATAGTATCAATGGTAGAGGCGTTTCGTTGTGCGCCACATCTAACAGTTCACATAATTAATTATCCAAAGATTAAGGTATGAAACCCTTGGTCCTACATAGCAACATTTCGTTTCAAAAATTAAGATACTTCCACATTCAAACAAACTAATACTACAAATTCGAAGGAACTACTTAATACATTAACAGCACATAGGGAAGTAGCCCTGGTCCAACGGCTTGATAAATGACGAACAAAAACTGAAAGAAGAAGGATCAGCCAGTAGCAGCACCATCAGCCTCCCAGCCTCACAACTTCAGCCAGCCTGGTGAACTCCAGGTTTTTTCCTGCAAAACACACATGTGATGTTGGAGGCAAGAAAATAAATATGCCAGGGGTCTTGTCATGGCATCTAATCACACGGAATGCTAGTACAAATGATGGAGAATAAAACATCCAACATGAGCAAATTCATAGGAGTTCTAGATCCATGGATACCATCAAGAAAAAATGCTCAGTTTTAATTCAGACACAAGACTTGGTGAAAACGTGCATATCAGCAACATTGATATGTCATCTTTGCAAGCTTGGGTCAGTGACTTGTCTTGTGTTTCATGGCATGACAATAATTTTAACAATAAATAGACATGAAATTGACCCAAACTCATGTACAAAGTTATGCCATATGATGCATGGATTGATTCACACATAAATGACAAAATGCCAACTTTGTATAGAATTTGCGATCTTGAAATATTTCAGTGTGTGTCTTTGAAACTGCAATCTTGAAATAATTCAGTGTGCATCGGTGTGTACTGAAATTGTAGTAACGAAATATTTCAGTGCCTACGGTGTGTACCAAATATTTCAGTGTCTACCACTACAACATTACAAATTTTGCCTAGGGCAGTACCGAAATATTTCAGTGCCTACGGTGTGTGCGAAATATTTCAGTGTCCACCACTACAACATTACAAATTTTGCCTAGGGCAGTTCGAAATATTTCAGTGCCTACGGTGTGTGCGAAATATTTCAGTGTCTACCACTAGAACATTACTAATTTTTCCTAGGGTTCATATGATGCCTAGGGTTCACATACATCATAATCCATCCTCCAAATCCATGTACTCAAATATTCATGCAATTCATTGAGATTAAAATGCCATCTAGCATTCCCTCTCTGAGCTATTACGATCAGTATCACCACGATGTAAGCACGAGCAGTAGGAAGATGAGGAGTGGGAAGCTTACTCTAAACATAGCTACCGCCGCCGTTCAGACGAGGAGAGCGGCGAGGGAAGCGTGGAGAACGGCGGGGAAGCGAGGTCGCGACCACTGTCCTCCTCATCTTGCGCTTCGGAGTCTCCGGTGACTCGGTTGGAGGCTGCACAATCTGCAACGGCACCTCGTGCACGGTGGGTTCCTGATCCGATGGATGCTCTACCACGGATCTGAGCGCCCACCACCTCTGCTGGTCCACTCGCTGGACGAATTGGCCTGCTCCATCGCCCAGAGGAGGATCTCGATCTTGTCAATCGGTTGTGCGGGCGGGGGGCAAAGCTTTGCCCTCTCCTTCTTCGTCATATTCTTGAGAGTGGCCATTGCCGTCCAGTTCATCTGCCTTGTGTTGTCAAACCAAGAACGGATCTCCCTCAACCTGGCCAACTTGACCTGGTCGCCGCCGGCGATCTGCACGAAGTCGGTGTTCTCGTCGCCGGCCATCAGCTCGATCTGCCGTGTAAGAGGGGGTGGGGGTGGGTGGGGGTTGCCTGAGTGGAGCGAAGTTGCAGCGGCAAGAAGGAGGAGATGACTGAGGTGGACTTGGAGGAGAGGGAGGAGATGGCCGCTGATGAGTAATTGTGGAATGTGAATCACCATGGCGACGGTTATGCATTCGACGAGAGGGGCGGCGCGTGCAAATTTTCCTAGGACTAAACTGCCCCTAGATTAAAACGCGTCCCCACCTTGTCACGAGTACTGGCCCCACTCATTTTAGTACTTTCGCGTACTTTCATCGGAGTACTACCCAGTACTTCGTATTTGTCTGCCGTTAGATCGACATCAACGAACAGTTCTAAAAAAGCCCAACCACTCTAAAACTTATAACAAAACAAATAATCCAGTGGTGGGGAAATCAAATCCAACGAGGGGATATTTTGGAATTCAATCAATTAACTAATTGACGGTCGATGTGTTGCGGCTGAGAGCATCCAGGTCTTTGGATCACTCGATCGATCGATCGAGCCGTCAATCCATTTCCTACCTTGGTCTTCCCAAACCCTAGCCTCCGCCCTCCGGCCGGCGCACAATGTCGTGGGCATGGCGATCGTTCCTGGGTCGATCTCATCCTATCCTCCTCTCCCGTCTCCGGCCAGTTCACCGCCATGCCAGCCGCGCCACCGCCGTTCTTGGCAAAAGCAACCTGATCGGCTCACGGGGACACGCCTCCAACTCCAACCTCAACCCCAACGGCGAGGTCAAGCGGCATCTATACGTGGTGCTCGACGACCACAAGGACGGCTACGGAATCCACAAGCTAGACCTCGGCGCCGAGGACGATCTGGACGGCGGCGGTGCGCGGCCCCTCCCCGACCCTCCGCTCCTGCGCGTGGTGCTTCAAACCGTCGGAGAGCGCGCGCAGTTCGCCGCCGTAGGCAGCAGCATCGTCGCCATAGGCACCCATTTGCGCTACAGCAGTTGGCCCGGCCAGCTCGGCGTCCTCCTCATCTACGACACCAAGACGGCGGCGATGGCCGTCTCGCCTCAGGTCCCAAGGGGCTTCCTAGAACTTGGCCACAAGGCAGCCATGGCCGTCGGAAACAGGCTGTACATGCTCGAGGCCAAGTCCGACGTGTGGAACAGCGGCGGGTACCTGCACTGCCTGCGCGACAGCGACGGCCACGACGACGACGTCGGCGGGTGGATAGGTTGGCAGCCACTGTCCAACTACCCGCGGTGGTGCTGGAGCGCCGACGCGACTCCTCGGACCCTCCCGTCCTCCCCGACTCCTCTGACGCTCCCGTTCTGTACCGACTGCATCATGGCGTACGCGGCGCACGGGCAGCCGCCGGGGCGGCACGAGATATTCGTGTCCGTGAGATCCACGAACAGGAGCAAGTACCCTCTGACGGGCCGTCTAGGCGTCGGCACCTTCTCTTTCAGCACGGCGACCCGCGAGTGGACGCAGCGCGGCAACTGGCAGCTGCCGGCCCACGGCCACGCCCACTACGACGGCGAGCTAGGAGCGTGGCTCGGGCTCCACGCCGTCAACGACGAAGGCGACATGTATCGCCCCCGCGTGACGGACGGGCGCCTCTGCATGGGCGACGTCACGTCCCACCCGACCGAGTGGAAGGTCGGAAGGGAGCAGCTGTTCCGCCTGGATGAGGACGCCGCGGCAGGCTGGAGGCACGTCGATGCCAAGCTCGTGCCCATGGTGGCGAGCAATGGCAGCAGCGAGTACTGCATCATGGAGCGCCTACGACCCAAGATGGAGAAGGAGAAGGAGAAGGTGGTGGTGTGTATCAACGGGGTAAACCGTTGGTACTGGGAGGAGGAGGAGGAGGAGGAGTGTCTCCTCCGGCTCACCGGCTTCCGTGTCAAGCGCGGCGAGGATGGCGAGCCGGTGGCCACGGCTCGACGGCCACCTCGCTGTTACAAGCTGTACAGGCACAACAAGAATTTTGAGGCTCAAGCGTTCTGGATGTAATTAGCACACAGCAGCGTGTCGTTGGTTGAATTCTTGCGGTATACTACCTCCGTCCAAAATTAATTAGTTTTTGCTAAAATGAATGTATTTAGACGTATTTCAATGCTACATATATCTGTTTGAGCGTGAAGTAATTCCGGACTCGGAGGGAGTACAATATACAAATTGGTGATGAATTTTCAGGTTTAAATCCTCGGCTCCTCGCTTTGCAGTGGCATTCTTCTGAATATTTTCTTAGATGCTTCTTTATATTTTCTTAGATGCTTCTCTATGTGTCCTTTGGATGCTTGGATTGGAGTAGTAATATGTTTTTAACGACGGCTCATTCGACGCCGCGTATGTCGGATCATTCGACACTTCAAGATTCGTGCAGCTGAGTGTTTTGTTTCGTTTCGGCCTGTTAAGACGCATTACCAGCCCGTTTGTTTGTCTGTTTGTTCTTGGGTGGGCTGGGCAGGGGTGCGTTATGTCCTTTTATTCTTCTTTTCATTGCAGTGGGCTATGGCAGCGCAAAGTCATTTTGCGCAGTGGGTCACGTAGCGGTGGATCTGAGGCCGTCCACTTTTCCTAAGATTCATGAAACGGTATGGCTCGCCTAGATGTATAGCACTAGTATATTTTTTGTATCTTTATTTGTAGTCAAATCAGTGGCAGCATAATGGACCTCAAAGTATACTTTTTGTTAGGGACGGTACGCATGCAAGAGTCTCCTCTCACTCTGCCTACGGAACAAATCCATAGACTTTATTTCCTCTTAGACAATTTAAATTAACCATATCTTTTGAACTATAGACTTGTTTTTGATTTTTTTTTATATATTCGGACTCCTGGCGTCAAGAACTTTAAAACTAGACTTATTTTGGATATATTTCAAACACATTTAATTTTTGACGTTTCACATTCCATGCGGCTTTTGTGATGTTTGTGAAATGAGGCTTTTGAAAATGACAATAATATGAAATTAAATGTCAACTTGTGAAACTGATTAGTTGGAAATGTGTAACTATTTATTTCAAATGAGTGAAACATGTAATTTTTACAAATATGAAATTAAAATAGATGTGATTTTTGTGAAACAAGCCAGTGAAAAGTGAAATATGGGTTCTGAAAATGAAAATAATATGTCACTGAAATGTTAACTTATGAAAATGATTATTTAAAAATGTGTAATAGTTTATTTCAAAAGAGATAAATATGTTATTATTCCAAAAATCTGGAATTGAAATAGATGTCATTTTTGTGAAACAAGCTTACGAAAAGTGAGATGTGGGTTCTGAAAACGAAAACAAATATGGAACCGAAATGTCAACTTACGAACCTGATTATTTTTTAATGTGTAACAATATATTTGAGAAAAGTGTTTTTTTTTCAAAAATGTGATATTGAAATAGATATGATTTATGTGAAATATGTTTCATGAATTTCAAACCGATTTAAAATGTATCCAAAATCGGTCTTGTTTTAAAGGTATTTGCGACATGAGTTCAAATATATAAAAAGTTTTGGAATTGCATTTTTTATGAGATATGAATAATTGAAGTTACTAAAGGTGAAATAAATGGATGAATTAGTTTGGCAAAGAGAAGAGAGAGAATGGCAGCACATGCATGCAAACCCTGTACCATCTGAGTAAATGCTGACTCTAGTAGGACCTCGCGTACCGCATTGACATGTTTGGTAGATGTGTATTCTTAAAGCAAAATGACTAACTTTTAATATTGCATAATGTTACACTAATCTTTAGACGGGACGAGCAGCTAGCGATCTACCGCTAGGTGCCGGACACGCTAAATTTTACTTTTCGGGTATGGCAGGGGTGCTGGTCTTTTCTGTGGTTTATTTTGGGCTTTTATTTTCCGTGTCCTTAATTTTAACACCCGGCAGAAAGGTCACTTAGAATAGTGTCTCTGATTTTTTCAATAAAAGGGCCGGTGATAGGTGTCCATTAACTGATTGTTAGAGAAAATCAAGTTGGTTGACCAACCGTCCGATGCGTTTCGATGTGAAAGTGCCTAACCACCGGATCAGATGAGCCAACACATCACATGGTTTGCTTTGTTTTCCACGTCACACCAACTCAGCGCATGCGGCAAACTTATTGCTTCCTTCTCCCAGGCGAAGGGATGCATCTGATGGGAGAATATCATACGGAAATCAATATTCAATGAAAACTTTGTAAAAATTATATTTTAAAGTTTTAAAAAATATGGCATGTTAAGAAGGTGATGTTTTATTGCTACACAAAATTTCAAGTTGAAACATATTACGGGATGTGAGCTATGAAAAAGACAAATTCAGCCCTGAATAGTGGCATTACTATTCGGCACTATTTAACGCTGATTTTGTCTTTTTCATAGCTCACATCTTGTAATGTGTTTCAACTTGACATTTTGTGTGGCAATCAAACATCATCCTCTTAACATCCCGCATTTTTTTCAATTTTTTTAAAACTTCAAAATATCTTATTCTCGTGGTTTTCATCGATTTCCACCGAATGTTGGTTTTCGCAGGATATTCTCCCTGCATATGATATCTTGAGTTACATGAGATGAAGATTTGGTTAGACAAAATTATGGCCCATTAATGCATAATGTGTCCTTGCCATCCCCTTCCCCAACAAGAATGCCGGATTTTTTTGCATGGAGTTATACGAAAACGGTATGTTTTCAGTTCGGTCAACATAGTTTGTGGAGTGGGATCATCAACATGGGGGGAACTTCCATAAACCAATGGATTGGGAAGAACTATGATCAATACAATTTGGCAGAAGATATCATGTCCGACAAAGGTGGAAATCTTTATTTGGGCGTACATTGCATGGTATACACTCCCATGTTTGCAAACATGCATATCAAAGTCTCCCATCAATATCATGCTTGCTCTTCAGATCCAGAAGACACAAGTCATGTGTTATTTTTCTGTCACAAAGCAAAAAGAGATTTGGAAATTACTAGGTTTGGATGAAACTATTATGAGAACATGTGAAGTTGATCGTGCGGGTGAGGCGGTCCTGGCGTTTTTTCTTCTCATGCCGAACTAGGATTTGTCCTCTGTGGAGATTTATAATGTTCGAGAGTTGATAGCCATTACTACCTGATATTTGTGGTGAGAAAAACATAAACCGGTTCATGAGGAAGCAATCCAAAGTGCATCTTAGATATCTATGGGGATTCACGACCTTATAACAAATTTTGTTATTGGTTCATCTCCAAGAGTGACAATAGAGAAGGAGGCTGGGGAGTCGTCCCCCTGTTGGGGAACGTAGTAATTTCAAAATTTTCCTACGCACACGCAAGATCATGGTGATGCATAGCAACGAGAGGGGAGAATGTTGTCTACGTACCCTCGTAGACCGAAAGCGGAAGCGTTAGCACAACGCGGTTGATGTAGTCGTACGTCTTCACGATCCGACCGATCAAGTACCGAACGTACGACACCTCCGAGTTCAGCACACGTTCAGCCCGATGACGTCCGTCGAACTCTGATCCAGCCGAGTGTTAAGGAGAGTTTTGTCAGCACGACGGCGTGGTGACGATGTTGATGTTCTACCGACGCAGGGCTTCGCCTAAGCACCGCTACAGTATTATCGAGGTGGACTATGGTGGAGGGGGGCACCGCACACGGCTAAGAGATCAAATGATCAATTGTTGTGTATATGGGGTGTCCCCTGCCCCCGTATATAAAGGAGCAAGGGGGGTGCGGCCGGCCTAGGGGAGAGGCGCGCCAGGAGGAGTCCTACTTCCACCGGGAGTAGGACTCCCCCCCTTTCCTAGTTGGATTAGGATTCGGGAGGGGGAAAGAGGAGGGAGAGAAGGAAGGGGGGCGCCGCCCCCCTCTCCTTGTCCTATTCGGACTAGGGGGGAGGGGTGCGCGGCCCAGCCATGGCCGCCTCTCCTCTTTTTCGTAAAGGCCCACTAAGGCCCATTTACCTCCCGGGGGTTCCGGTAACCTCCCGGTACTCCGGTAAAATCCCGATTTCACCCGGAACACTTCCGATATCCAAACATAGGCTTCCAATATATCAATCTTCATGTCTCGATCATTTCGAGACTCCTCGTCATGTCCGTGATCACATCCGGGACTCCGAACAACCTTCGGTACATCAAAACATATAAACTCATAATATAACTGTCATCGAAACGTTAAGCGTGCGGACCCTACGGGTTCAAGAACTATGTAGACATGATCGAGACACGTCTCCGGTCAATAACCAATAGCGGAACCTGGATGCTCATATTGGCTCCCACATATTCTACGAAGATCTTTATTGGTCAGACCACATAACAACATATGTTGTTCCCTTTGTCATAGGTATGTTACTTGCCCGAGATTCGATCGTCGGTATCTCAATACCTAGTTCAATCTCGTTACCGGCAAGTCTCTTTACTCGTTCTGTAATACATCATCCCGCAACTAAATCATTAGTTGCAATGCTTGCAAGGCTTAAGTGATGTGCATTACCGAGAGGGCCCAGAGATACCTCTCCGACAATCGGAGTGACAAATCCTAATCACGAAATACGCCAACCCAACAAGTACCTTCGGAGACACCTGTAGAGCACCTTTATAATCACCCAATTACGTTGTGACGTTTGGTAGCACACAAAGTGTTCCTCCGGTAAACGGGAGTTGCATAATCTCATAGTCATAGGAACATGTATAAGTCATGAAGAAAGCAATAGCAACATACTAAACGATCGTGTGCTAAGCTAACGGAATGGGTCATGTCAAACACTTCATTCTCCTAATGATATGATCCTGTTAATCAAATGACAACCCATGTCAATGGTTAGAAAACATAACCATCTTTGATTAACGAGCTAGTCAAGTAGAGGCATACTAGTGACACTTTGTTTGTCTATGTATTCACACATGTATTATGTTTCCGGTTAATACAATTCTAGCATGAATAATAAACATTTATCATGATATAAGGAAATAATAATAACTTTATTATTGCCTCTAGGGCATATTTCCTTCCGAAGCAGCTATGTACTCCGCTTCACACGTAGATCCTGCCATGACGCTTTGTTTAGAACTGCACCAACTGACAGCTCCACCGTTCAATGTAAACACGTATCCGGTTTGTGATTTAGAATCGTCCAGATCAGTGTCAAAGCTTGCATCAACGTAACCACTTACGATGAGCTCTTTGTCATCTCCATAAACGAGAAACATATCCTTAGTCCTTTTCAGGTATTACAGGATGTTCTTGACCGCTGTTCAGTGATCCACTCCTGGATTACGTTGGTACCTCCCTGCTAGACTTATAGCAAGGCACACATCCGGTCTGGTACACAGCATTGCATACATGATGAAGCATAGGGAACATCTTTCATTTTCTCTCTATCTTCTGCAGTGGTCGGGCATTGAGTCTTACTCAACTTCACACCTTGTAACACAGGCAAGAACCCTTTCTTTGCTTGATCCATTTTAAACTTCTTCAAAACTTTGTCAAGGTAGGTGCTTTGTGAAAGTCCAATTAAGCGTCTTGATCTATCTCTATAGATCTTGATGCCCAATATGTAAGCAGCTTCACCGAGGTCTTTCATTAAAAAACTCTTATTCAAGTATCCCTTTATGCTATCCAGAAATTCTATATCATTTCCAATCAGCAATATGTCATCCACATATAATATTAGAAATGCTACAGAGCTCCCAATCACTTTCTTGTAAATATATGCTTTCTCCAAAAGTCTGTACAAAACCAAATGCTTTGATCACACTATCAAAGCGTTTATTCCAACTCCGAGAGGCTTGCACCAGTCCATAAATGGATCGCTGGAGCTTGCACACTTTGTTAGCTTCCTTTGGATCGACAAAACCTTCCGGTTGCATCATATACAACTCTTCTTCCAGAAATCCATTCAGGAATGGAGTTTTGACATCCATCTGCCATATTTCATAATCATAAAATGCGGCAGTTGCTAACATGATTCAGACAGACTTAAGCATCGCTACGGGTGAGAAGGTCTCATCGTAGTCAATCCCATGAACTTGTCGAAAACCTTTGGCAACAAGTTGAGCTTTGTAGACAGTAACATTACCGTCAGCGTCAGTCTTCTTCTTGAAGATCCATTTATTCTCAATTGCTTGCCGATCATCGGGCAAGTCAACCAAAGTCCACACTTTGTTCTTATACATGGATCCCATCTCAGATTTCATGGCCTCAAGCCATTTTGCGGAATCTGGGCTCACCATCGCTTCTTCATAGTTCGTAGGTTCATCATGGTCTAGTAACATGACTCCCAGAACAGGATTACCGTACCACTCTGGTGGGGATCTTACTCTAGTTGATCTACGAGGTTCAGTAACAACTTGATCTGAAGTTTCATGATCATCATCATTAACTTCCTCACTAATTGGTGTAGGCGTCACAGGAACATATTTCTATGATGAGCTACTTTTCAATAAGGGAGCAGGTACAGTCACCTCATCAAGTTCTACTTTCCTCCCACTCACTTCTTTCGAGAGAAACTCCTTCTCTAGAAAGGATCCATTTTTAGCAACAAATATCTTGCCTTTGGATCTATGATAGAAGGTGTACCCAACAGTCTCCTTTGGGTATCCTATGAAGACACATTTTTCTGATTTGGGTTCGAGCTTATCAGGTTGAAGCTTTTTCACATAAGCATCGCAGCCCCAAACTTTCAGAAACGACAACTTTGGTTTCTTGCCAAACCACAGTTTATAAGGCGTCGTCTCAACGGATTTTGATGGTGCCCTATTTAACGTGAATGCGGCCATCTCTAAAGCATAACCCCAAAACGATAGGGGTAAATCAGTAAGAGACATCATAGATCGCACCATATCTAGTAAAGTACGATTACGACGTTGGGACACACCATTACGCTGTGGTGTTCCGGGTGGCGTGAGTTGCCAAACTATTCCGCATTGTTTCAAATATAGACCAAACTCGTAACTCAAATATTCTCCTCCACGATCAGATCGTAGAAACTTTATTTTCTTGTTACGATGATTTTCAACTTCACTCTGAAATTCTTTGAACTTTTCAAATGTTTCAGACTTATGCTTCATTAAGTAGATATACCCATATCTGCTTAAATCATCTGTGAAGGTGAGAAAATAACGATATCCGCCACGAGCCTCAACATTCATCGGACCACATACATCTGTATGTATGATTTCCAACAAATCTGTTGCTCTCTCCATAGTACCGGAGAATGGCGTTTTAGTCATCTTGCCCATAAGGCACGGTTCGCAAGTACCAAGTGATTCATAATCAAGTGGTTCCAAAAGTCCATCAGTATGGAGTTTCTTCATGCGCTTTATACCGATATGACCTAAATGGTAGTGCCACAAATAAGTTGCACTATCATTATCAACTCTGCATCTTTTGGCTTCAACATTATGAATATGTGTATTACTACTATCGAGATTCATCAAAAATAGACCACTCTTCAAGGGTGCATGACCATAAAAAATATTACTCGTATAAATAGAACAACCATTATTCTCTGATTTAAATGAATAACCGTCTCGCATCAAACAAGATCCAGATATAATGTTCATGCTCAACGCTGGCACCAAATAACAATTATTTCGGTCTAAAACTAATCCCGAAGGTAGATGTAGAGGTAGCGTGCCGACCACGATCACATCGACTTTGGAACCATTTCCCACGCGCATCGTCACCTCGTCCTTAGCCAGTGTTCGCTTAATCCGTAGTCCCTGTTTCGAGTTGCAAATATTAGCAACAGAACCAGTATCAAATACCCAGGTGCTACTGCGAGCTCTAGTAAGGTACACATCAATAACATGTATATCACATATACCTTTGTTCACCTTGTCATCCTTCTTATCCTCCAAATACTTGGGGTAGTTCCGCTTCCAGTGACCAGTCTGCTTGCAGTAGAAGCACTCAGTTTCAGGCTTAGGTCCAGACTTGGATTTCTTCTCCTGAGTAGCAACTTGCTTGTTGTTCTTCCTGAAGTTCCCCTTCTTCTTCCCTTTGCCCTTCTTCTTGAAACTAATGGTCTTATTGACCATCAACACTTGATGCTCCTTTTTGATTTCTACCTCCGCAGCTTTTAGCATTGCAAAGAGCTCGGGAATCGTCTTATCCATCCTTTGCATGTTATAGTTCATCACGAAGCTCTTGTAGCTTGCTGGCAGTGATTGGAGAATTCTGTCAATGATGCTATCATCCGGAAGATTAACTCCCAGTTGAATCAACTGATTATTATACCCAGACATCTTGAGTATATGCTCACTGACAGAACTATTCTCCTCCATCTTGCAGCTGTAGAACTTATTGGAGACTTCATATCTCTCAATCCGGGCATTTGCTTGAAATATTAACTTCAACTCCTGGAACATCTCATATGCTCCATGACGTTCAAAACATCGTTGAAGTCCCGGTTCTAAGCCGTAAAGCATGGCACATTGAACTATCGAGTAGTCATCAGCTTTACTCTACCAGACGTTCTTAACGTCGTCAGTTGCATCAGCAGCAGGCCTGGCACCCAATGGTGCTTCCAGGACGTAATTCTTCTGTGCAGCAATGAGGATAATCCTCAAGTTACGGACCCAGTCCGTGTAATTGCTACCATCATCTTTCAACTTTGCTTTCTCAAGGAACGCATTAAAATTCAACGGAACAACAACACGGGTCATCTATCTACAATCAACATAGACAAGCAAGATACTATCAGGTACTAAGTTCATGATAAATTTAAGTTCAATTAATCATATTACTTAAGAACTCCCACTTAGAAAGACATCCCTCTAATCTTCTAAGTGATCACGTGATCCAAATCAACTAAACCATAACCGATCATCACGTGAAATGGAGTAGTTTTCAATGGTGAACATCATTATGTTGATCATATCTACTATCTGATTCATGCTCGACCTTTCGGTCTCAGTGTTCCGAGGCCATATCTGCATATGCTAGGCTCGTCAAGTTTAACCTGAGTATTCCACGTGTGCAAAACTGGCTTGCACCCGTTGTAGATGGACGTAGAGCTTATCACACCCGATCATCACGTGGTGTCTGGGCACGACGAACTTTGGCAACGGTGCATACTCAGGGACAACACTTTTATCTTGAAATTTAGTGAGAGATCATCTTATAATGCTACCGTCAATCAAAGCAAGATAAGATGCATAAAAGATAAACATCACATGCAATCAATATAAGTGATATGTTATGGTCATCATCATATTGTGCTTGTGATCTCCATCTCGGAAGCACCGTCATGATCACCATCGTCACCGGCGCGACACCTTGATCTACATCATAGCATCGTTGTCGTCTCGCCAATCTTATGCTTCTACGACTATCGCTACCGCTTAGTGGTAAAGTAAAGCATTACAGGGCGATTGCATTGCATACAATAAAGCGACAACCATATGGATCCTGCCAGTTGTCGATAACTCGGTTACAAAACATGATCATCTCATACAATAAAATTTAGCATCATGTATTGACCATATCACATCACAACATGCCCTGCAAAAACAAGTTAGACGTCCTCTACTTTGTTGTTGCAAGTTTTACGTGGCTTCTACGGGCTTAGCAAGAACTGTTCTTACCTACGCATCAAAACCACAACGATAGTTTGTCAAGTTGATGTTGTTTTAACCTTCGCAAGGACCGGGCGTAGCTACACTCGGTTCAACTAAAGTTGGAGAAACTGACACCCGCCAGCCACCTGTGTGCAAAGCACATCGATAGAACCAGTCTCGCGTAAGCGTACGCGTAATGTCGGTCTGGGCCGCTTCATCCAACAATACCGCCGAACCAAAGTATGGCATGCTGGTAAGCAGTATGACTTGTATCGCCCACAAGTCACTTGTGTTCTACTCGTGCATAGAACATCAACGCATAAAACCTGGCTCAGATGCCACTGTTGGGGAACGTAGTAATTTCAAAATTTTCCTACGCACACGCAAGATCACTGTGATGCATAGCAACGAGAGGGGAGAGTGTTGTCTACGTACCCTTGTAGACCAAAAGCGGAAGCATTAGCACAACGCGGTTGATGTAGTCGTACGTCTTCATGATCCGATCGATCAAGTACCGAACGTACGGCACCTCCGAGTTCAGCACACGTTCAGCCCGATGACGTCCCTCGAACTCCGATCCAGCCGAGTGTTGAGGAAGAGTTTCGTCAGCATGATGACGTGGTGACGATGTTGATGTTCTACCGACGCAGGGCTTCACCTAAGCACCGCTACAGTATTATCGAGGTGGACTATGGTGGAGGGGGGCACCGCACACGGCTAAGAGATCAAACGACCAATTGTTGTGTAAATGGGGTGCCCCCTGCCCCTGTATATAAAGGAGCAAGGGGGGGTGCGGCCGGCCTAGGGGAGAGGCATGCCAGGAGGAGTCCTAATCCCACCGGGAGTAGGACTCCCCCCCCCCCTTTCCTAGTTGGATTAGGATTCGGGAGGGGGAAATAGGAGGGAGAGAAGGAAGGGGGGCGCCGCCCCCCTCTCCTTGTCCTATTCGGACTAGGGGGAGGGGCGCGCGGCCCAGCCATGGCCGCCTCTCCTCTTTTCCGTAAAGGCCCACTAAGGCCCATTTACCTCCCAGGGGGTTCCGGTAACCTCCCAGTACTCCGGTAAAATCCCGATTTCACCCGGAACACTTCGGATATCCAAACATAGGCTTCCAATATATCAATCTTCATGTCTCGACCATTTCGAGACTCCTCGTCATGTCCGTGATCACATCCCGGACTCCGAACAACCTTCGGTACATCAAAACATATAAACTCATAATATAACTGTCATCAAAACGTTAAGCGTGCGGACCCTACGGGTTCGAGAACTATGTAGACATGACCGAGACACGTCTCCGGTCAATAACCAATAGCGGAACATGGATGCTCATATTGGCTCCCACATATTCTACGAAGATCTTTATCGGTCAGACCACATAACAACATATGTTGTTCCCTTTGTCATCGGTATGTTACTTGCCCGAGATTCGATCGTCGGTATCTCAATACCTAGTTCAATCTCGTTGCCGGCAAGTCTCTTTACTCGTTCCGTAATACATCATCCCGCAACTAACTCATTAGTTGCAATGGTTGCAAGGCTTGAGTGATGTGCATTACCGAGAGGGCCCAGAGATACCTCTCCGACAATCGGAGTGACAAATCCTAATCTCGAAATACGCCAACCCAACAAGTACCTTCGGAGACACCTGTAGAGCACCTTTATAATCACCCAGTTACGTGAAGTTTGGTAGCACACAAAGTGTTCCTCCGGTAAACGGGAGTTGCATAATCTCATAGTCATAGGAACATGTATAAGTCATGAAGAAAGCAATAGCAACATACTAAACGATCGTGTGCTAAGCTAACGGAATGGGTCATGTCAATCACTTCATTCTCCTAATGATGTGATCCCGTTAATCAAATGACAACCCATGTCAATGGTTAGGAAACATAACACTAGTAGAAAAAGGGGTATTTGTCCCGGTTCATAAGGGCCTTTAGTCCCGGTGACTAAAGGGTCGTTACTAAAGCCTCCCCCTTTAGTCCCGGTTCTTACATGAACCGGTACTAAAGGCTGTCCACGTGGCCGCTGCCTGAAGGTCCACCTTTAGTCCCTGTTGGTAACACCAACCGGTACTAAAGGAAATTTTATGATTATTTTTTTGAAAATTTTCTTTTTAATTTTTTTTGATTTTTTTATTTTCAAATTTCTGAATTATTTTAACCTCTAATCTCTAATCACCCTCATCACTGCTCAATTTAACCTCTGATCTCTAATCGCCCCTCATCATTACAAATCATCTAACTTCCCGGACGGCCACCCATCTCACTACTCCAGCCTGAGCACGCTTAAATTCCGGGTTCTATTCTCCCTCGTTTCCAAGTCTTCACTTCTTGTTTTCCTCACAATAGTAAGATGTCAATCATATTAACCCTCAGGAATTTAGCTTGAGCATGAAGTCACACATTTCACTGTTTGAGTTTGAAATTATTGTTCTAAAAAACAATAATTATTTAGTAACACTAATATTTCTTGAATAAGTAGTTTGACCACATTTTGACCACAGTTTGACCATAGTTTGACCACAATTTGACCAGATTTGACCAAAATTCAAAAACACTGAAATAATTATTTAGTAACACTAATATTTCTTGAATAAGTAGTTTGACCATTGTTTGACCACAGTTTGACCAGATTTGACCAAAACTCAAAATAGTTGAAATAATTATTTAGTAACACTAATATTCTTGAATAATTATTTAGTAACACTAATACTTCTTGAATAAGTAGTTTGACCATAGTTTGACCAGATTTAACAAAATTTAAAAAAATAAAAAAACTGAAATTTGAGCATAACTTTTTTCCTTTTAGAATTTATGGATTTTCGTGCTGAACATTTTGATATATTATATATCTTTTTCTCGACATAGTATGCAAAAGTTATAGCCGTTTTACATTTTCCTACACTTTTGCAAAACATGTCCAAATTTAAGTTTTAAATTTTCCTAACTAGTAGATGTAGTAACATAACTACATCTCAAGGATTTTAATTTTGAAGTTTTATCATTTTCTTTTGCTTTTACCAAAACTGAAAAGGCGATCCGAGGGGGCGATTGGGCGCCTCCGCCTCCTCCTCCTCCTCCGTGAGTCAGGCACTCCGCCTCCTCCACCGCCTCCTCCTCCTCCTCCGGCGAGTCAGGCACTCCGCCTCCTCCACCGCCTCCTCCTCCGGCGAGTGACGATCAGGGCACTCGGCCGGCTCCTTCTCCGGCGTGGCGGCACTCCGTCTCCTTCTCCGCCTGCACCGGGCGCGTCCGGCAGCCAGCCTCCTCCTTCTCCGCCTCGTCGGCAAGGGCGGAAGAGACCCGCCGCCCGCTCCGGCTGCTCCGGTAGCGTCGTAGTCCTTCTCCTCCGCCTCGTAAGCAAGGAAAGAAGACATCCGCCCGTCTGCTCTGCCGGCGTCTAGCAAGACAGCCAAAGGCGGAGGAGATATGATTCGGTCCTTCTCTCAAGACTCCAGAGAAGTTACCGCACGAGAGGAGCGAGGAGGAAAACGCGAAGATCGCGCAGATCAAGTGGATGACTGGTTTCAAGGGTTGAAAGCAAAGAGACATCCACCTCCGGAGGAGAAGGTAGATCCGGTCAAAGCGAAGCGCACTCGCTGCCCCGACAAAACCACCCAAGTCTCCGCCAAAGGCAACTATGAGCGCATTATTGAAAGGCATTTGCCGAGGCGGAGAGATCGGGAAGTACTGTCGCTGATCAAAGGATGAAAGAACGACGAGCTGGGAAACAAATTGCCCAGCTCGGCGAACAAGCGAAGGAATCGTGCCCCCGCTCAAGGTGCTGCTAGCGACATCGCCGATCCGAGGATGGTGCCCGTTATGGCAATCCTGAAGATTACTTATCCGACGATGTACAATTTGATTTCTTGGAGGTGCAGATACAAAGATACGAGTACGGGAAGCCTCTCGTCAAAGATGAAAGCTCTCTAACAACGATGATGCTAAGATTGCATGATTGGTACATGAAAACCTGCAAAGAGTCTCGAGGGAGGAATACTTTGTATTTGAGAGTTAAAAGGAGCATGACCTCCTTGGAATTGAACTGTTGCCTATTCCATTTGAGGAGTTCTATCAGTTTTTCAATCAATTGGCCCTCGATAAAGCAACGGTCACCTGCTACTGTCTGTAAGTAGTACTACTTCTGTCATTAAGTATCTCTATATAACTCAGCTCTTTCATTGCATGTATTTATAAATATCCTCACTATATTATGCAGATTGAAGATCGCAGAAATGAAGAAAAACAAGTGGGTGATATTGGGTTCATTAACACATATCTCATCTATGCAAATGAGGTTAAATATCGTGCCAAGGAAACCGAGGCCAACTTGCTACGATCGTTGGAAATAAATGAACACAAAAATACAATACTCTTTCCTTACAACTACACGTGAGTGTTACTGTCTTGTGGCATATTCGGTTTCCTTATTTAGTTCAGGTTATAGAAATGTAATATTGATGAGTTATGCATGCGCAAGCAGGTTCCACTATATTCTCCTAGAGATTAAGCTTGAGCAGGGAGTAGTAACTGTCTTAGACTCGAGACTAAAAGATCCCAAGGAGTATGCGGAAATGACTGAAATGCTCGAGAAGTAAGTTAAATCGATCATTATCCACCATATCAGCAACTTTGTTCATTTCTGATATCAAGTAATTGTTTTCTTTGTATGGCAGGGCTTGGGAAAATTCACCAAAAAGCTCCGGACTACCAAGAAGCTGCAATTTAAACACCAAAGTAAGTACTATATAGTAGCATATTCCACGCAAGCATCTCCTAGTGATTCAAGCGCTAGTTTCATCAATACCATTTAGCATGTGCTTGCTAATTATCAGTTTGATTGACCTCTGTTTCTTGTAAAGTGGTTGTGGCAGGAGCAAGGGAATGATTTCTGTGGATACTACGCTTATGCAGTCCATCCACCACACGACCTGTGAGAGGGCTACTCCGACAAACAATTTGAAGTGCGTAAATAAAATATTCACAATTTTATTTTATTACCATCATTTGTGTTGAGTTTAATTCATATATATATATATATATATATATATATATATATATATATATATATATATATATATATATATATATATATATATATATGACCCTTTCTTAAAATTAGATGTTTCGCAGCGGATGAACTCCTAGCACCAGATCGCATGCGAGCAATTCAAGAGGAATTGGCGCATTCTTTCTTGACTATGTGATCGCTGAAGACGGGAATACCATGTGAACCACGCTCCGTATTGTAAAAGATAATTATTGTATATATGTAGCGGTAGTGTCGGATAGATATACGAGAACTTGTTGTTCGACCAATCTCTCGGAGAAGGAGAGGTGGTCGATATCACTTCTCTCTGTATGCATATATATGTTCATGACGATCTTCTGTTTGCTTAATTACTAGCTAGCTAGCATGTCTAGTTAGACCTCTCTATACGTATGTATAGTACGAAGCGTCGACCAAGCACGGACAAAAGAAAGGACACTTTTCTATTAATTAGCTAGCTATAGCACAATATATGAAACACCTAAATTAACCCCCAAAATCCCCCAAACCCCCCTCTTTTGAAAAAAAACAAAACCAGAGCCAAAGAAATGTCGACGCGTGGATGTTTATTGGTCCCGGTTGGTGCCACCAACCGGGACCAAAGGCCCTCCTGCTGGGCTCAGCGGACAGGCCACGTGGAGGTTTGATCTGTCCCGGTTCGATAGAACCGACTAAAGGGTGAGGGTATTAGCACCGAGCCTTTAGTCCCGGTTCATGAACCGACTAAAGGCCCTTATGAACCGGGACTATAGGCCCTTTTTCTACTAGTGTACAGTTTGAAAATGGGACCTTTAGTACAGGTTCGTGCCACGAACCGGTACTAATGCCTCAAGCCCCATTAGTACCGGTTTGTGGCACGAACCGGTACTAATGGGCGCACCATTAGTACCGGTTCGTGGCACGAACCGGGACTAAAGGTCCCATTTGAACCGGGACTAATGCCTTTGCCGCATGAACCGGGACCAATGCTCATCGGGACTAATGGGCTAACCCGGCCTGGACCAAAGCCCTGTTTTCTACTAGTGTAACCATCTTTGATTAACGAGCTAGTCAAGTAGAGGCATACTAGTGACACTCTGTTTGTCTATGTATTCACACATATATTATGTTTCCGGGTAATACAATTCTAGCATGAATAATAAACATTTATCATGATATAAGGAAATAAATAATAACTTTATTATTGTCTCTAGGGCATATTTCCTTCACCCCCTTCTTTCTTTCTTTTTTGTAAAACTCAATGTTGACACATCCTTTGGCCATGATCAACTTTGGTGCACGGACAATGCGGTTCTCGAGGATGATAAAGGAAAATTCATTCGGGGGATTAGGAACTAAGATTGGTGTGCAGATGTCGTGACAGCAGAAGCTTTGGCCCTCAGATTCGGTTTGTCTCCTGCGTAAAGGGTGGGATGTAATCGTCTTACTCAGACAACCTGAAAGTCATCAACATCATGAAGAGCGGAGTATGTTCTACAAGCGCGGTGATGGTGGGTTTTGACTATTTGTTACTCCCTCTGTTCCTAAATATTTGTCTTCCTAGATATTTCAACAAGTGACTACATACGGAGCCAAATGAGTGAATCTACACTCTAAAATATGTCTATATACATCCGTATATGGTAGTCCATTTGAAACTCTAAAAAGACAAATATTTAGGAACGAAGAGAGTATTATTTTATGTGTGATTTTCTTATTTCTAAATTCGGACATTGTAATAGAGAAGCAAATAGGTTAGCACATGAACTGCCCAGGTTGGCTTCTCCTACTTTTGATTGGCTTGAGGAACCTCCTAATGAAATTGTAATCCTCCTCGTAGAAGATGCATCTATTATTTCTATCGAATAAAGTTAGTTTTTTTTTAAGTGCGAGGTGTGGGATCGCATGCATGCAGTAAGTTTTGATGATGGAATTAATCCACGGTCGCTGTGTCGCGCCGGCCGTAGATTGAGATCAACGGTTATCCGTGCCTCACAAAACTTACGAGGAGGGCTGGATCGATAAGCTCGATCCATTTTCTACGTTGGTCTTCCCAGATCAAACCCTAGGCTCCAGCCGACGCGCAATGTCTTTGGCGTGGCGAGCGCTCCTCCGCCGACGTCACGCCCTCGTCCTCTCCCGTCTCCGGTCAGTTAACTGCCCCTGGGCGAGCCACCTGACCGCCGCTCTCGACAGAGACGGCCCGATTGGCTTACGAGGCTACGCCTCCAACTCCAGCTCCGACGGCGACTCGCATGCCAAGGTCGCGACGAAGCGGCATCTGTACGTGGTGCTCGACGACCACAAGGACGGCTACGGAATCCACAAGCTGGACCTTGGCGCCGAGGACGATCTAGACGGCGGCGGTGCGCGGCCCCTCCCGGACCCTCCACTCCTGCGTGTCGTGCTTGCAACCGTCGGAGAGCGCGTGCAGTTCGCCGCCGTGGGCAGCAGCATCGTGGCCATAGGCACCCCTTCCGTCTTAGAAGACTGTTGGCTCGACGAGCTTGGCGCCCTCCTCGTCTACGACACCAAGACGGCGGCGATGGTCGTCGCGCCCCAGCTCCCAAACGGCCTCCTGCTGGGCGGCCACAAGGCAGCCATGGCCGTCGGGAACAGGCTGTACATGCTCGAGTCCGAGTCCAATCCGGCGTGGAAGCCGTACGCGTGGAACAGCGGTGGGAACCTGCACTGCCTGCGAGACAGCCACGACGACGTCGGCGGGTGGACAGGTTGGCGGCCACTGTTCCACTACCCGCGGTGGTCTTGGAACGCCAACCCGACTCTCCCGGCCCTCCCGTTCTGCGCCGACTACATCACGGCGTACACGGCGCACGCGCCGCCGCACGAGCAGGTGCATGAGTTGTTCGTGTCCGTGAGAGCCGCGGACAGGAAAGAGTGCCGTATGGGAGCCTCCACCTTCTCGTTCAGCACGGCGACGAGCGAGTGGACACGGCGCGGGGACTGGCAGCTGCCGGCCCACGGCCACGCCCACTACGACGGCGAGCTGGGCGCGTGGCTCGGGCTCCACGCCGTCAGCGATGAAGGCGACATGTATCGCCCCCGCGTGACGGACGGGCGCCTCTGCATCGGCGACGTCACTTCCCACCCGGCCGAGTGGAAGGTCGGCAGGGAGCAGCTGTTCCGCCTGGATGAGGACGCCGCGGCAGGCTGGAGGCACGTCGATGCCAAGCTCGTGCCCATGGTGGCGAGCGATGGTGGCAGCGAGTACTGCATCATGGAGCGCCTACGACCCAACAAGGAGAAGGAGAAGGAGAAGAAGGTGGTGTTCATCAACGAGGTCAACCATTGGTACGAGAAGGAAGAGGAGGAGGAGTGTCTCCTCCGGCTCACCAGCTACCGTGTCCACCGTGGCGAGGACGGTGAGCCGGTGGCCACGGCTCGCCGGTCACCTCGCGATTACAAGGTTTTCAGTCACAATAAGAATTTTGAGGCTCAAGCTTTCTGGATGTAATTAGCACAGGAGCAATGCTACACTTACGTTAATAATGTTACGTGTTTTACGTAAAGAGTAACGTGGCTAATTAGTATTGAAGAAGGGGGAGGAAGAGGCCTCACCCATCTGAAAATCAGGGGGGGGCGAAGTTAATTAGTTAGGCAGTTTACGTTAGTCTTCGTAGGCCTTACGTAGATGTAGAATTATTGTTAGCACAGCCGCATGCTTGGTTGAATTTTCTTCCAAATTTAACAAACTATTGGAGTAGTTAAAAGGGATTTCACCGAATTTTATTATGATTTTTTCATGTGGTGATTATCATGCCAGGATCAGTGTCTTACTACTATAATAGCATAGCAAATTGAATAAATTGCGGGGCAAGGTATCACCGATGGAACATCAAAAACGGGCGTCGGACCCGGTATATATGTGTGGCGTTAAAGTTCGTATGTGACAGGCCTTGGGTAGAAACACGTCTCCTATGTGTGATCAACTTCGACAGGCCTACTTTGATGGGTTCTACTACATCAGCATGTCTACAATGGCCTAGTCGATTCCATAAAAGTTAACCCTAACCAGCGTGCCTCCCTTTCATTTCCAATCAGAGTCCCCACCACCTCAATTGATGTGTCTAGATCGTGCCTACTTTGCCAAAAAAAACAAGAAGGAGGAGAGGATTGCTCCCTCGTCGTCGTCTCGCTGATGGGGGAGGTGAGATGGTGACATCGAGGCGGCGTCAAATATTCAGTCGTAGAAGGAGGGCACTGGATAAAGAGCTCGAGAGGAAGGGGGAGCCGTCAGAGAGCATGGCACTAGGCTCCCGAGGATGAAAAGAAATGCCAAGTGGAAAATAGTCGTTCACGAGATGACGAGAACACTATATTTAATAACGGCAAAACCATGTTTGGTTGGTGGTAATTAGACCGGGGGAATGGAAATTTAAGGGTTCTGAGATATAAAGTGACATGTTTGATTGGTGGGGATGAGAATTAAGGAGGGATTGTACTTGGGAGTTTAGAGTCTAACTTTCCACGGTAGCTATATCTAAGTTGACTGAATTTGTAATTTAGGTAAGTCGATTTTGTGTGAGAAGGGACGGTTGGAGGAGGAAGAAGCATGTGGAAGAAGAAAGAAGGGTGACCTTTGGATCTTTAATCTAATAGAAAAGCGACTTGCCCATAATAAATTTTCAAGCGACTTGCATATGGCCGGTCCCCTAACTTTCACCATCTTATTAGAGAAGGAAGTGGGTGGAAATTGGGAGCGAACTGATGTACGGAGACCATCTTAAATCCTCGTATGGTGTTACCACATCCACATGCTTGTTTGAATTCTTGGAGTATTCAAGTTGGAGGTAATTTTTCAGATTTAAATCCTCACTTTTCTTTCTGAATACTTCTGAATATTTTCCTTGGGTTGCTTGGACAATTGGGGTATTATGTTCATTGCCAAACATAACAAATTATTGGAGTGGTTATAAGGAACTTAACCAAATGTTATAATGAGTTTTTATGTGGTTATCAGCCTACTAGTATCATTTGTCTTGTTGCTAAGCGAGTTTAAATAAGTTGTACAGTGGGACAACACTAACATGGAACCCGTCATAGATGGGCGGTGTTAAAGTTCGTCTATGATCGGCCCAAGGTGAAAGATCAATTGTGATGTGTGGCCGATGTTAACATAAAATATCCATCTGTTTGCGGTGTCACGGTCAAAGGTCTTGTACTCTTCGTCTCTTACAAGTCACCTTGGACTGGTTCTACTATCTGCATGTTTACAATGGACCGGTCGTTTCTGTTAAAAGCTAACCCTAGCCCTCATGCCTCCCTTTCATTTTCCTATCCGAGCCGCCACCTCAATGGTTGTGTTCAGATTGTGCGTGCTTCACCAAAGGACGAAATGGTTGGGGGAGGGGGGAAGATTGTCCTCACCATTACCGCCTTATCGAATGTGAGGAGAGGTGAAAGCATTAGGGCGGGTGTTTGTACGTTTGGTCATAGTAAAAGAGGGAGGTGATGACCGGATAAGGAACCGGAGAGGAAGGGGAGCCACGGGAGGATGAGATGGTGGGGGGTGGAAACTGTCATCGTCCTTACCATCTCATCCAATGTGAGGAGAGGTGAAAACATTTAGGGACGGGGGTGGAAATTGTCATCGTCGTTACCGCCTCATCGAATGTGAGGAGAGGTGAAAACATTGAAACGAGTGTTTGTAGGTTCGGCCACAGTAGTAGACAGGGTGATCACCGGATAATGAACTGAAAAGGAAGGGGGAGCCAGCGGAGAGCATGGCTCCGAGCTGGCAAAAATGCAAGTGGCACGTGGAAAATGGTCCGTTCAAGAGACGACGAGGGCATCATTTTTTTAAGGACGCGACTAACCACCAGCCGACTGGTGGTTAGCGACAGATCCGCACGATCGTTGTTGGGGAACGTAGTAATTTCAAAAAAATTCCTACGCACACGCAAGATCATGGTGATGGCATAGCAACGAGAGGGGAGAGTGTGTCCACGTACCCTCGTAGACCGAAAGCGGAAGCGTTATAACAACGCGGTTGATGTAGTCGTATGTCTTCACGATCCGACCGATCCAAGTACCGAACGTACGGCACCTCCGTGTTCAGCACACGTTCAGCTCGATGACGATCCCCGGACTCCGATCCAGCAGGGTGTCGGGGATGAGTTCCGTCAGCACGACGGCGTGGTGACGATGATGATGCTCCACCGGCGCAGGGCTTCGCCTAAGCTCCGCGACGATATGACCGAAGTGGAATATGGTGGAGGGGGGCACCGCACACGGCTAAGGAACGATCCGTAGATCAACTTGTGTGTCATGGGGTGCCCCCCTGCCCCCGTATATAAAGGAGCAAGGGGGGGTGCGGCCGGCCCTAGGAGGAGGCGCTGAGGAGTCCTACTCCCACCGAGTAGGACTCCCCCCTTTCCTAGTTGGATTAGGACTTGGGGAGGGAAGAGGAAGGGGCGCCGCCCTCTCCTTGTCCTATTCGGACTAGGGGAAGGGGCGCGGCCCTGCCCGGCCCTCCTCTTCTCCCTCATGGCCCACTAAGGCCCATTAACCCCGGAGGGTTCCGTAACCCCGGTGTTCCGTAAAATCCTGATTTCGCCTCGAACTATTCAAGTCCAAACATAGGCTTCCAATATATCAATCTTTATGTCTCGACCATTTCGAGACTCCTCGCCATGTCCGTGATCACATCCGGACCAACAAACTTCGCACATCAATACTCATAAAATTGTCATCGTAACGTTAAGCGTGCGGACCCTACGGGTTCGAGAACTATGTAGACATGACCTAGAACTATTCTCGGTCAATAACCAATAGTGGAACCTGGATGTTCATATTGGTTCCTACATTTTCTCGAAGATCTTTATCGGTCAAACCGCATAACAACATATGTTGTTCCTTTGTCATCGGTATGTTACTTGCCCGAGATTCGATCGTCGGTATCCAATACCTAGTTCAATCTCGTTACCGACAAGTCTCTTTACTCGTTCTGTAATACATCATTTCATAACTAACTCATTAGTTACAATGCTTGCAAGGCTTAGGTGATGAGTATTACCGAGAAGGCCCAGAGATACCTCTCCGACAATCGGAGTGACAAAACCTAATCTCGAATTATGCCAACTCAACATATACTTTTGGAGACACCTGTAGAGTACCTTTATAATCACCCAGTTACGTTGTGACGTTTGGTAGCACACAAAGTGTTCCTCCGGTAAACGGGAGTTGCATAATCTCATAGTTGCAGGAACTTTGTATAAGTCATGAAGAAAGCAATAGCAACATACTAAACGATCAAGTGCTAAGCTAACGGAATGGGTCAAGTCAATCACATCATTCTCCTAATGATGTGATCCCGTTAATCAAATGACAACTCATGTCTATGGTTAGGAAACATAACCATCTTTGATTAACGAGCTAGTCAAGTAGAGGCATACTAGTGACATTCTGTTTGTTTATGTATTCACACATGTATTATGTTTCCGGTTAATACAATTCTAGCATGAATAATAAACATTTATCATGATATAAGGAAATAAATAATAACTTTATTATTGCCTCTAGGGCATATTTCCTTCAATCGTACACCTACATCCCTCCCCGCGCGCGACCCACTTCGGCAGCTCCACCCACGTCCGAGACTTCTCTCTCGAGGCCCACCTCCCCCCTCCTGCATCCCTCCCCGCGCAACCCATCGAGGCCCAAGACAGTTAACACAGCCCATTTGGCCCACCTCCCCCCTCCTGCACGTGACTTACCAACCCAAAACCTAGTTTCTTACCTCCATCGCAAGAAACAGCCACCTGCCCCGATCAGTTCTCTCCTCTCTCCCTGACGCGCCTCCATCGCCAGCAACCTCGGCCCCTGATCTGATCCACCAAAAAAAAGGAAACCACGAAAAAACACCACCAAAAACACAAGGATTTGAGGGAGGGCCCCGGTTTACCACAAGAACATCATAGGGGTTACATCAATTCGTCTCAATTTCATCATAATCAGGCAGAAAAGAAAGGAGGTAAGTGATTGAACCTCTATACACATGCTGTATTTGCATTTCATACCAATAAAATCAAGGGGGAAAAACATGGGAAAAAACAACAAGAACTAAAGCATGCAAAAAAGGTAGTACTTTTACTACATGTGTGTAATTCCTCGGTTGAAATTGAGTTACCACTCAAATTCAGTCAGGTTACCAAGAAAAAGATTGACTAAATTTCATCTTTTACAGGCAAAAAGTTGGTAAAATTGGACCATGTTCTTACTTACAGATTACATCATTGAGTTACCTCATCATTGAGTTACCAACATAAACACATATAGGTTATCATCATCAATCTACCAAGCTATCTTTTTTGGAGCATGTTAGAAAATACATGTATGAATTTTCTCATTAAAACTGACATACCATCTCGATTGAATATAGATTACCAGAGTGTGTGCATTGAGTAATCAGCATCCTGTAAGACTTATTCAACATAAAAAAAGATCATTTTCTTCCTTTATATATTGAACACACCCATGTCAGAACAATTTATCATGCTAATTCATTACAAATTACCAGGAAAACTCAGAACCAAAGGTGCTAAAAACACTACAAGAATAACATGTGTTGATTTACATTGTTGCCACCATTCTTTTTTGATAAAAAATGATGTTCATGAAATGAGGTTGATAGAAACTGTCCCTGTCATACTCCCATATGCTGGTTACTGCCAAAACGATACCTGTTATAAAAAAGAAGTAATCAGTGCAGTAAAAAGGAAAAAAATATAGTTGTTGTGAAAAAATAATCAAGATTGCTTGTAATTGTGGAAAATTAATGGGTGCAATCGTATGTGCTAGCAGGTGCTGCAACACAAGAAAATGGCGATGACAACGGGGTAATGTGGATGTCATGATGAGTGGTGTGGGACAAACCAACAGTGTGAATATGCACACACGGCAAGCTTTGGTTCTGCCAAAACAGATGAAGGTAAAACATTTACCATGCTAGCACATTTTTGTACACAAACTTGTTACCATCGTAATTGAATTGCAACTATCACCCCTGTGTTATTTACAACTATCACATCCACCATGAAACAGTTCACAAATCACGTAGCTTGATGCACACAGGTTACCATGAATTTAGGTACAGTTACCACACTTACTGCATACGAATTATCATGCAATCTGTATTGCAATTGGAATTACATGCTTTCACTTTACAGCTACAAAAAACATCTTAGTGCATGCAAACTTTACCAAGCAACTGGAGTACAAGTTACCACTAGTTTTGGCATGCAGAAAAATATAACACAAAATAACAACTTTCAAAAACATTACAGGTGCTATGTCTAGAAGCAACCCGATGGTTCGAGAGACAAGCAAAGAACCGACTACTAGCAGCATAGGGGGGAGAGAAAGCTTCTTTGATCATTCAGTCAGCGAGCCAGCGAGTCCAGAAACAGGGGGAGAGAATGCTGAACAGGGAGACAAAAATACCGAGGCATACTCCACACCGAAACCTCCTGATGAAACGATGAAGTTTGATACTTTTGAGGAAGCTTATGAACACTACAGGCAATATGCACAGAGACATGGGTTTGGAATGAGAATGGAATACAGAAAAACAATCAAAGACAATACTGTAAGCAGAGTCCTCTTGGTTTGTGGGAAATACGGCAAGCCAAAAACAAACAAGGAAGAGACAGAGGATGTGCAGGACCCAAAAGGCATCGTGAAGAAGAGGAAAAGAGGGAAGGTTGTGAGGTCGGGATGTCCGGCCCACCTTTACATCACCCACACGGATGCGTGGTGGAGAGTCAAACGCTTCAACGGCGACCATAACCACCCTCTAATAAGAAAGCCGTCCTTGACAAAGTTCCTATCATCACATAGGAACATTCCAAAAGATGAGCAGGACTTCTTGAAGATATTGCACGGATGCAACATAGAGACAGCAAGACAGATGCAACTAATGGAATGGTTCTACGGGAATCCTAAAGATGTACCATACACAACAAAGGACATCGCAAACCAGCGAGCTAAATTCCGGATGGAGTACCGCCAAGCTGATGTGGGGAGCACAATCTCGTACTTCCAAGATATGAAGGCACAAGATCCAGATTTCTATTGGAGAATAAAGCTTGATGATGAGGACAGAGTGGAAAATTTATTCTGGACAAATGGTGCGTCGCGCAGGGCATATGCTAGATACAATGATGTCATCTCATTTGACACAACATACATGACAAACATGTACAAAATGCCTTGTGCACCCTTCATTGGCATTAATAACCATGGGCAGCCAATCCAATTTGGTTGTGGGTTTGTTCGAAACGAACTATCTGGTAACTTTGTGTGGCTGTTTAATGCATTCTTGCATGCAATGGGTGGAATTGCGCCAAAGAACATAATAACAGATCAAGATTTTGCAATGAGGAGTGCTATTGATGAGGTGTTCATCGGGATAGTACACAAGAATTGCCGCTGGCATATAATGAAAAAAGCACAAGGGAAGCTTGGGAAGCTGATGGCTGACAATGACCCACTAAACAATGCATTCACGGATTGTGTTGACAACAGCCTGACTGGTATTTTACTTCCCACCCCTCACTAGCTTAAAACACAGAAAAATGGGCACATAGAAAATGGGTTTAGATGCATGATAACAACAGTTACCATCTAACAAAGTGACAAGTTACCAGAGGATTATAACAAAATTACCTACATTAGTTGCTTTCTGTACTACCCCTATAATGTCCATGTTTGATGTACACATTTCAGTTGTTCACCCCACTAGTTACAACAAAACTTTTCAATCACCAGCTAGTGTTGATTGATATGAGTATCTTTTTGTTGCTAGTTAAAAATGTTGCTTGTACTACACACACAGAGTGGTATTCGCTTTGGAAAAGAAAAACTTATCATGTCTGCAAAGTACTTACCATGATCCTTCAACTAAAATAACCATGTGTGTGTGACATGTTGGGGAACGTAGCAGAAATTCAAAATTTTCCTACGTGTCACCAAGATCTATCTATGGAGAAACTAGCAACGAGGGAAGGAGGGTGCATCTACATACCCTTGTAGATCGCTAAGCGGAAGCGTTCAAGAGAATGGGGTTGAAGGAGTCGTACTCGTCGTGATCCAAATCACTAGAGATCCTAGTGCCGAACGGACGGCACCTCCGCGTTCAACACACGTACAGCCCGGTGACGTCTCCCATGCCTTGATCCAGCAAGGAGAGAGGGAGAGGTTGAGGAAGACTCCATCCAGCAGCAGCACAATGGCATGGTGGTGATGGAGGAGCGTGGCAATCCCGCAGGGCTTCGCCAAGCACCATGGGAGAGGAGGAGGAGGAGAGGCAGGGCTGCGCCAAGAGGGAGAGAAACTCATCTGTTATGGGCATCCCTTCAGGCCTCATATATATAGGGGAAGGGGAGGAGGGTGCGCCCCCTCTAGGGTTCCCACCCCTAGGGGGGGCGGCAGCCCTAGATGGGAAGGGGAGGCGGCCAAGAGGGAGGGAGAGGAGGCGCCCCTAGATGGGCCTTAGGGCCCATCTGCCTAGGGTTTGCCCCTCCCACTCACCCTTGCGCTTGGGCCCTTGTGGGCGCACCAGCCCTTTGGGGCTGGTTCCTCTCACACTTGGCCCACGCAACCTTCTGGGGTTGGTGGCCCCACTTGGTGGACCCAGGACCCTCCGGTGGTCCCAGACATTACCGATATGGCCCAAACTTTTCCGGTGACCAAAACAGGACTTCCCATATATAAATCTTTACCTCCGGACCATTCCGAACTCCTCGTGACGTCCGGATCTCATCCGGACTCAACAACATTCGCAACCACATACAAACTTCCTTTATAACCCTAGCGCCATCGAACCTTATGTGTAGACCCTACGGGTTCGGGAACCATGCGACATGATCGAGACGTTCTCCGGTCAATAACCAACAGCGGATCTGGATACCCATGTTGGCTCCCACATGTTCCACGATGATCTCATCGGATGAACCACGATGTCAAGGACTCAATCGATCCCGTATACAATTCCCTTTGTCTAGCGGTATTGTACTTGCCCGAGATTCGATCGTCGGTATCCCGATACCTTGTTCAATCTCGCTACCGGCAAGTCTCTTTACTCGCTCAGTAACACATCATCCCGTGATCAACCCCTTGGTCACATTGTGCACATTATGATGATGTCTTACCGAGTGGGCCCAGAGATACCTCTCCGTCACACGGAGTGACAAATCCCGCCTCGATTCGTGCCAACCCAATGAGACACTTTCGGAGATACCGTAATGCACCTTTATAGTCACCCAGTTACGTTGGACGCTTGGTACACCCAAAGCATTCCTACGGTATCCGGAGTTGCACAATCTCATGGTCTAAGGAAAAGATACTTGACATTAGAAAAGCTTTAGCATACGAACTACGATCTTTGTGCTAGGCTTAGGATTGGGTCTTTTCCATCACATCATTCTCCTAATGATGTGATCCCGTTATCAACGACATCCAATGTCCATGGTCGAAACCGTAACCATCTATTGATCAACAAGCTAGTCAACTAGAGGCTTACTAGGGACATGGTGTTGTCTATGTATCCACACATGTATCTGAGTTTCCTATCAATACAATTATAGCATGGATAATAAACGATTATCATGAACAAGGAAATATAATAATAACTAATTTATTATTGCCTCTAGGGCATATTTCCAACAGTCTCCCACTTGCACTAGAGTCAATAATCTAGTTCACATCGCCATGTGATTAACACTGATAGGTCATATCGCCATGTGACCAACACCCAAAGAGTTTACTAGTGTCTGTAAACTAGTTCACATCATCATGTGATTTAGACTCAATGAGTTCTGAGGTTTGATCATGTTTTGCTTGTGAGAGAGGTTTTAGTCAACGGGTTTTAGTCAACGGGTCTGAACCTTTCAGATCCGTGTGTGCTTTGCAATTCTCTATGTCATATTGTAAATGCTGCTTCCACGCCCACTTGGATCTATTCCAAATGGTTGCTCCACTATACGTATCCGGTTTGCTACTCGAGTCACTTTCGGATAGGTGTTAAAGCTTGCATCGACGTAACCCTTTACGCTGAACTCTTTATCACCTCCATAATCGAGAAACATGTCCTTATTTACTACAAGGACAATTTCGACCATCGTCCAATGATCCATTCCTGGATCATTCTTGTACCCTTGATCGACTCATGGCAAGGCACACTTCCAAAGTGCGGTACACAGATAGCATACTATAGAGCCTATGTCTGAAGCATAGGGGACGACCTTCGTCCTTTCTCTCTTTTCTGCCGTGGTCGAGCTTTTAACTCTTAACTTCATACCTTACATCTCAGGCAAGAACTCCTTCTTTGACTGATCCATCTTGAACACCTTCAAGATCATGTCAAGGTATATGCTCATTTGAAAGTACCATTAAGCGTTTTTGATCTATCCTCATAGATCTTGATGCTCAATGTTCAAGTATCCTAATCCAGGTTTTCATTTGAAAACACTTTCAAATAACCCTCTATGCTTTACGAGAAATTCTACATCATTTCGATCATCAATATGTCAACAACATATACTCATCGAAATTTATAGTGCTCCCACTCACTTCTTTGGAAATACAAGTTTCTCATAAACTTTGTATAAACCCAAAATCTTTGATCATCTCATCAAAGCGCACATTCCAACTCCGAGATGCTTACTCCAGTCCTTAGAAAGGATCATGGAGCCAGATACCTTTTAGCATCCTTAGGATCGACAAAACTTTCTCGATTGTATCACATACAACCTTTCCTTACGAAAACTGGTAAGGAAACTCATTTTGACATCCATCTGCCAGATTTCATAAATGCAGCTTATGCTAACATGATTCCGACGGACTTAAGCATCGCTACGGATGAGAAAATCTCATCGTAGTCAACTCCTTGAACTTGTGAAAACTCTTCGCCACAAGTCGAGCTTCATAGACGGTGATATTTCCGCCCACGTCCGTCTTCTTCTTAAAGATCCATTTATCTCAATGGCTTGCCGATCATCGGCAAGTCCACCAAAGTCTATGCTTTGTTCTGATATATGGATACTATCTCGGATTTCATGGCTTCTAACCATTTGTCGGAATTTGGGCCCACCATCGCTTCTTCATAGCTCGTAGGTTCATTGTTGTCTAGCAACATGACCTTCAAGACAGGATCACCGCATCACTCAAGTAGTACGATCCTTGTCGCCCCACGAGGTTCGGTAGTGACTTGATCCAAACTTCATGATCACTATCATAAGCTTCTACTTCAATTGGTGTAGGTGCCACGGAACAACTTCCTGTGCCCTGCTACACACTAGTTGAAGTGACGGTTCAATAACCTCATCAAGTCTCCACCATCCTCCCACTCAACTTTTCGAGACGAACTTTTCCTCGAGAAAGGACCCGATTCAAGAAACAATCCCTATTGCTTCCGGATCTGAATTAGGAGGTATACCCAACTGTTTTGGGTGTCCTACGAAGATGCATTTTGTCCGCTTTGGGTTCGAGCTTATCATCCTGAAACTTTTCCACATAAGCGTCGCAGCCCCAAACTTTTAAGAAACGACAACTTAGGTTTCTCCAAACGGTATCGTCTCAATGGAATTACGTGGTGCCCCATTAAAGTGAGTGCGGTTGTCTTTAATGCCTAACCCATGAACGATAGTGGTAATTCGATAAGAGATATCATGGTACGCACCATATCCAATAGAGTGCAACTATGATGTTCGGACACACCATCACACTATGGTGTTCCAGGCGGTATTAGTTGTGAAACAATTAGCACAATGTCTTAATTGTGTGCCAAAACTCGTAACTCAGATATTCATCTCTATGATCATATCATAGATATTCTATCCTCTTGTCACGAAGATCTTCAACTTCACTCTGAAATTACTTGAACCTTTCAATAATTCAGACTTGTGTTTCATCAAGTAAATATACTCAACCTCTACTCAAATCATCTGTGAAGTAAGAACATAACGATATTCATCAGATGCCTCAAGACTCATTGGACTGCACACATCAATATGTGTTACTTCCAACAAGTTGCTATCTTGTTCCATCTTACTGAAACCAAGGCTTTTCAGTCATCTTGCCCATGTGGTATGATTTGCATATCTCAAGTGATTCAAAATCAAGTGAGTCCAAACGATCCATCTGCATGGAGTTTCTTCATGCAGATACACCAATAGACATGGTTCACATGTCTCAAACTTTTCAAAAATGAGTGAGTCCAAAGATCCATCAACATGGAGCTTCTTCATGCTTCTATACCAATATGACTTACATGGCAAGCCACAAGTAAGTGGTACTATCATTATTATCTTATACCTTTTGGCATGGAAATGTGTATCACTACGATCGAGATTCAATAAACCATTCCTTTAGGTGCAAGACCATTGAAGGTATTATTCAAATAAACAGAGTAACCATTATTCTCCTTAAATGAATAATCAGATTAAGATAGACATAATCCAATCATGTCTATGCTCAACGCAAACACCAAATGCAATTATTTAGGTTTAACACCAATCTCGATGGTAGAGGGAGCGTCGATGTTTGATCAAATCAAACTTGGAAACACTTCCAACACATATCGTCACCTCACCTTTAGCTAGTCTCCGCTTATTCCGTAGCTCTTTTATTTCGAGTTACCAACACTTAGCAACCGAACCGTATCTAATACCCTGGTGCTACTAGGAGTACTAGTAAAGTACACATTAACATAATGTATATCAAATATACTTCTATCGACCTTGCCTGCCTTCTTATCTACCATGAATCTAGGGTAATTCTGCCCAAAGGCTGTTCCCTTATTACGTAAGCACTTAGTCTCGGTTTGGGTTCAACCTTGGGTTTCTTCACCGGAGCAGCAACTGATTTGCCGCTTCATGAAGTGCCCTTCTTGCCCTTGCCCTTCTTGAAACTAGTGGTTTCATCAACCATCAACAATTGATGCTCCTACTTGATTTCTACTTTCGGTGTCAAACATCGCGAACACTTCAAGGATCATCATATCTATCCTCGATATGTTATAGTTCATCACGAAGCTCTAGTAGCTTGGTGGCAATGTCTTGGGAGAAACATCACTATCTCGAAGATCAACTCCCACTCGATTCAAGTGATTGTTACACTCAGACAATCTGAGCACAAACTCAACGATTGAATTTTTCTCCCTTCGTTTGCAAGCTAAGAAAATCGTCGGAGGTCTTATACCTCTTGACGTGGGCACGAGCTTGAAATCCCAATTTCAGCCCTCGAAACATCTCATATGTTCCGCGATATTTCAAAACGCCTTTGGTGCCTCAACTCTAAACCGCTTAACCGAACTATCATGTAGTTATCAAAACGTGTATGTCCGATGTTCAGAACATCCACAGACGACGTTCGGGGTTCAGCACACTGAGCGGTGCATTAAGGACATAAGCTATCTACTGTCCGCATAATCGCCATCTGTCAACTTTCAACTATATTTTCTCTAGGAACATATCTAAACAGTGGAACTAAAGCGCGAGCTTTACATAATTTGCAAAAGGTCTTTTGACTATGTTCAAGATAATTAAGTTCATCTTATGAACTCCCACTCAGATAGACATCCCTCTGGTCATCTAAGTGATTACATGATCCGAGTCAACTAGGCCGTGTCCGATCATCACGTGAGACGGACTAGTCGACTCGGTGAACATCTTCATGTTGATCGTATCTACTATACGACTCATGCTCGACCTTTCGGTCTCTGTGTTCCGAGGCCATGTCTGTACATGCTAGGCTCGCAAGTTAACCCTAAGTGTATTGCGTGTGTTCCGAGGCCATGTCTGTACATGCTAGGCTCACAACACCCATTGTATGTGAACGTAAGAATCCATCACACGCGATCATCACGTGGTGCTTAGAAGCTTACGAACTTTTGGCAACGGTGCACAGTTAGGGGGAACACTTCTTGAAATTGTTGAAAGGGATCATCTTATTTACTACCGTCGTTCTAAGTAAACAAGATGCATAAACATAATAAACATCACATGCAATTATATAGCAGTGACATGATATGGCCAATATCATATAGCTCCATTGATCTCTATCTTCGGGCTCCATGATCATCATCGTCACCGCATGACACCATGATCTCCATCATCATGATCTCCATCATCGTGTTCCATGAAGTTGTCTCGCCAACTTATTACTTCTACTACTATGGCTACCGTTAGCAATAAAGTAAAGTAATTACATGGCGTTGTTTAATGACACGCATGTCATACAATGAATAAAGACAACTCCTATGGCTCCTGCCGGTTGTCATATTCATCGACATGCAAGTCGTGAATCCTATTACAAGAACATGATCAATCTCCTACATCACATATCATTCATCACATTCTTCTTGGCCATATCACATCACATAGCATACCCTGCAAAAACAAGTTAGACGTCCTCTAATTGTTGTTTGCATGTTTTACGTGGCTGCTTTGGGTTTCTTGCAAGAACGTTTCTTACCTACGCAAAACCACAACGTGATAAGCCAATTGCTATTTACCCTTCATAAGGACCCTTTTCATCGAATCCGCTCCGACTAAAGTGGGAGAGACGGCACCGCTAGCCACCTTATGCACCAAGTGCATGTCGATCGGTGGAACCTGCTCTCACGTAAGAGTACGTAAGGTCGGTCCGGCCGCTTCATCCCACAATACCGTCAAACAAGATTGGACTAGTAACGGTAAGCATATTGAACAACATCAACGCCCACAACTACTTTGTGTTCTACTCGTGCAAAGAATCTACGCAATAGACCTAGCTCATGATGCCACTGTTGGGGAACGTAGCAGAAATTCAAAATTTTCCTACGTGTCACCAAGATCTATCTATGGAGAAACTAGCAACGAGGGAAAGAGAGTGCATCTACATACCCTTGTAGATCGCTAAGCGGAAGCGTTCAAGAGAACGGGGTTGAAGGAGTCGTACTCGTCGTGATCCAAATCACTGGAGGTCCTAGTGCCGAACGGACGGCACCTCCGCGTTCAACACACGTACAGCCCGGTGACGTCTCCCATGCCTTGATCCAGCAAGGAGAGAGGGAGAGGTTGAGGAAGACTCCATCCAGCAGCAGCACAACGGCATGGTGGTGATGGAGGAGCGTGGCATCCCGCAGGCTTCGCCAAGCACCATGGGAGAGGAGGAGGAGGAGAGGCAGGCTGCGCCAAGAGGAGAGAAACTCATCTGTTATGGGCAGCCCCTCGTGCCTCATATATATAGGGAAGGGAGGAGGTGCGCCCCTCTAGGGTTCCCACCCCTAGGGGCGGCAGCCCTAGATGGGAAGGGGAGGCGACCAAGAGGGGAGGGAGAGGAGGCGCCTCTAGATGGGCCTTAGGGCCCATCTGCCTAGGGTTTGCCCTCCCACTCACCCTTGCGCTTGGGCCCTTGTGGGGCGCACCAGCCCCTTTGGGGCTGGTTCCTCCACACTTGGCCCACGCAACCTTCTGGGTTGGTGGCCCCACTTGGTGGACCCCGACCCTCCCGGTGGTCCCAGACATTACCGATATCGCCTCAAACTTTTCCGGTGACCAAAACAGGACTTCCCATATATAAATCTTTACCTCCGGACCATTCCGAACTCCTCGTGACATCCGGGATCTCATCCGGACTCAACAACATTCGGTAACCACATACAAACTTCCTTTATAACCCTAGCGCCATCGAACCTTATGTGTAGACCCTACGGGTTCGGGAACCATGCGCACATGACCGAGACGTTCTCCGTCAATAACCAACAGCGGATCTGGATACCCATGTTGGCTCCTACATGTTCCACGATGATCTCATCGGATGAACCACGATGTCAAGGACTCAATCGATCCCGTATACAATTCCCTTTGTCTAGCGGTATTGTACTTGCCCGAGATTCGATCGTCGGTATCCCGATACCTTGTTCAATCTCGTTACCGCAAGTCTCTTTACTCGTTCCGTAACACATCATCCCGTGATCAACCCCTTGGTCACATTGTGCACATTATGATGATGTCTTACCGAGTGGGCCCAGAGATACCTCTCCGTCACACGGAGTGACAAATCCGGTCTCGATTCGTGCCAACCCAATGAGACACTTTCGGAGATACCGTAATGCACCTTTATAGTCACCCGATTCGTTGTGACGCTTTGGTACACCCAAAGCATTCCTACGGTATCCGGAGTTGCAAAATCTCATGGTCTAAGGAAAAGATACTTGACATTAGAAAAGCTTTAGCATACTAACTACGATCTTTGTGCTAGGCTTAGGATTGTCTTGTCCATCACATCATTCTCCTAATGATGTGATCCCGTTATCAACGACATCCAATGTCCATGGTCGAAACCGAACCATCTATTGATCAACGAGCTAGTCAACTAGAGGCTTACTAGGGACATGGTGTTGTCTATGTATCCACACATGTATCTGAGTTTCCTATCAATACAATTATAGCATGGATAATAAACGATTATCATGAACAAGGAAATATAATAATAACTAATTTATTATTGCCTCTAGGGCATATTTCCAACATGACATAATTATCAACAGCATTGGTGTTCCTAGTTACCAGATATGTTTGAACAGATGTTACCATCCTCCAATACTTGATGTTCCCATGTTTATATTATGAATGCAGTTGAGGAGTTTGAGCACAAGTGGTGGGTGATGATGGAAGCATATGGCCAGACTAACAACGAGCATTTCCAATGGCTGTGGGAGAACAGGAAGTGTTGGGTCCCAGTATACTATATGCACGATTTTTTCCCGTTCTTGCAAACCCACGGCAAGAAGCGAGGATTTAACTCGTGCTCAAGAAGTATGTCAACCCAAACAACTCACGGGTCGAATTCAAGACAACAAAGACAACTGCGATACTGGATAAGGTGATGGCTAGCGTGTCAAAAGAGCAGTTGGAAACAGTGTACAAAGAAACCGAAATGTACTCGATGAACCCGCTGAAGATGCAGGTGCGGGGGCTATACACACATAACTTGTTTTGCAAGTTTCAGGTGGAGATGAAGGTGAAAACAGCATACAGATGCGACGCATTGGATGATGGTACTTTCAAAGTCAGCTCAGTGCGGGGGATAATACCAAAATATGGAGACAGGGACTACCATGTGCAAGCAAACATGGTTGAAGAGACATACTCGTGTAGTTGCTGCAAGTTTGATCATGACGGCTATCTATGCCGCGCCGCATTACGAAGTTATGGACCAAATTGGGGTATACGAGATACCTGAAAAGTACATCCTAAAGAGGTGGACCTGGGATCCAGAGGAGGATCTTATTCAACCTGATTTCGAACAGCCGACAGTTAAGAAGTCGATGCCAGAGGAGGGGAAAAGCGTCATGCGATACACGTAAATTCTTAAAGAATTTAAGGCATCGGCCAAAGATGCTTGCCTAACAGATGACGGGACCAGATTGGCAAGAAAACACCTGTATAATTTCAAGGAGGAGCTTGAAATACTAAAGAACAATCAGCTTTAAAAAGCAAGAAAGGAAAAGGAAGAAGCAAAAGGATCGTTTCAAGGACAGCCGGATCCCTGCTCGATACCTGTGGGGCGGATGAATGAAGACAACCCTGTCACACATCACCAAAACGCCCCCGATGCAAGACATCCGGAGAACCCAGCCACACAGCAAACAAGTGCCACTAATGTGAATCGACAGGAGAACACCGCCACACAACAAGAAAGTCCTACTAATGTGCAGCGACAGGGTAACCCTGCCACACAGCGAGAAAGTGTGCGGGTGACTATACATGCTAGCAAAAACAATCATGCTTTTGTCATCCAGCCCCCACATCCTGATGCAGCTCCGTCCTCAAACACAAAGTTGGTACTAGACCCTCCCAAGACTACAATGAAGGGGCGGCCAAAGTCAAAAAGAAAGCAATCAGGTTTTGAGATTGCAAAACCAAAGACAAAAAGGAAATGTGGTGTGTGCGGAAGTCTGGAACATGACAAACGCACATGCAAATCTCCCCTAGCAAGATAAATGAAGAAGGTGCTATTAAAATGGAAGATGGTGGCTGCATTTTTTTATGGACCATAATGTGCAAGCTACAAGCCCCATAACATTCCAGTTATCAGCATTGTATCGTAGATTTTATCATGGCTTTGTAATGCAAACAAGTGTATCTCTATAATTTAAGCAAGCTATCAAGACTCTGTTATGCCGCTACCGGAAATGTTTGATGGGATTGACATGGATTTGTAAATCCAAAAATTTTATATCTTAACCAAGCTATCAGTACACTATTATGCCAGTTACCAGCAATGTATGATGGAATTGACAAGGATTTGTAAAAGCCAATATTTTTATATCTACATTTTTTGAATGCTACCAACACTGCATTGTATTACTTATGAACAAAAAATTAGTCCTGCTTGCACTTCTAAAATTTGCTTATGAACAAATTATAATCACAGTAGTGAATTATATCATATAGTGTGACACCCCCAGTGTCATGCTACAGTAATCCCCTGTTATTGGTGTCATGTCATCATGTTACTGTTGCTAACCTTCACTTGATCCAAATCACAGTTCAAATTCAAATTCAATCTAAAGTAAAAAATTCATATTTGCCAAACCTGAAAAATAAAATGTTCAAAGTGTGGCAAATAATCCCTAGGTATTTGTCATGTTGGAACCAACCTCCTTTGGATTCCGAAAGTGCTCCTGGAAATTATTTAGTGGTCCAGCAGCATTTAAAATTTGGCCTTTTGAAATTTCTAAAAATAATTAGACAACTCCTCTTGACCCCAAACTTTTTATTCCATCTCAAGGTATTGTGTTAGATTTATGTGCCAAGTTTTGTTCAAAACAAAACTCATATGGTACTAAAAGAAAATGCAAAACTGAGACTAAAAATGGTAAACAGAAAAGTTAAAAATTTAAATGTAAAAAAAGGAAACAACCCCCCCCCCCCCCCGACACTAGGCCGAACGGCCCAGCTGGCCGCCGCACCGGCCGGCACACTAGGCCCAGCCGGGCCTCCTTATCCCCCCCACTCCACGAAACCCTAGCCACGAACCCGCACGACCCCCCCACTCCTCGCTCCCCACTCCCTCCTCACCCGATCCTGCTCGATCGAGATCGGGCAGCGAGCCCGACCACCTCGCCGTCGCCCCTCACCGCCTCATCGGCGCCGCCTCTCCTCCCTTGGCGCGCCCGACGCCGCCTCGCCACCTCGTTGCCGTCCTCCTCGCGACCCGCCCTCTCTCCTCGTGGATGACGCCTACTTGACGCCGCCGACGTCGCTGCTGACCTCGCGCGCCGTCGGACCCAGCCGAGCGCCTCGACCCGTCCCCGCCTCTCCATCGACGGTCATCGTCGAGCCTCGCCCGCCAGACGCCTTCAACGGGGTGAGGACCCTTTTCCTCTCTTCCTCGCACCGGACGTCACCGCGCTTCGCCTCCGTGCCCGACCGCGTTTCGCCCTCGTCGCTGGCTGCGCCCGGCCGCAGCCCGCTTCTGCCACCAGCGCGGCCGACTGCCTGTGCCCGCGCTCACGGCAGCCCATGTGCGCCCCAAGTCGTCCTCGTTGTGTCGCGCGACGCCCTCCGCCGTCCGCCGTGGCTACCCCTCCCCGGCACTGGCCGCATATCCCCTGAATTGCTAGCTCCGGCCACGGTCTCGCCCCTTGCCGTGTGCAAGCACGCGTGCACGGCGCGGTGGCCGGCTCGTGCCACTGACAATGGCCCCCACCCGTAATTACTTTGGTTTAATTAAGACTGCATAGTTAATTAACCTAATTGGACACTGTCAGGTGGGTCCCCCACCACTTAATCACCCCCCCTGTTGAATGAAGCCACTAGTTAAAAATTGCTGACTATGACATGTGGCCCCCCACTCTAGTAAAATGTTTTTATAAATAGTTAATTTGTTAATAAAAAATGTTAACTAAGTTGTGTCAATGACAGCAGGACCCACCTGTAAGCTTGACCCAGTCAATAGCCCTGTTGACTGCTGACATCATGCTGATGTCATAACCCTGTTTTCCTTTTATTTAAATCTGTTAATTCCAAATAATTGTTTAAAACTTAGAAAATTCATAGAAAATAAACCGTAACTCGAATGAAAATATTTTCTACATGAAAGTTGCTCAGAAAAATCCAGCGAATCCGAATAAGCGGTCCGTTCATCTGTCACATGCCTCTAGCATGCTGAACATGGAACGTTCCCCCTCCGGTCATCTGTCTGACACAAGTCCGAAACCGGGAATACATTCCCGGTTGAATTCCCCCTTCACCTATATCGTGTAGCCATGCGTTAGGTCACACCCGGCACAGCATATTGCCATGTTACGCTTTGTGATGCTATGATTGCTTTATATTTACTGTTTCTTCTCCCTCTTCTCCCCGGTAGACCCGGAGACCGATGCTGCCCTGTGATCGACTACGTCGATGACGACCCCTCCTTGCCAGAGCAACCAGGCAAGCCCCCCCTTTGATCATCCCGATATCGCCCATTCCATTCTCTCATGCTTGCATTAGATTTTGCTACTGTTATTGTTTGCACCTATTCTAATGCATAGCCTGCTTTTGTATCTGTTGTTGTTTCCTTACCTGCTTATCCTAAACTGCTTAGTATAGGTTGGTTAGTGACCCATCAGTGACCCCCACCTTGTCCTTGTTGCCCCTGCTTCATCATTGAAGACCCGATCAACGGGATCGAAGACCAGGCCCCGACACCGCACATCACTTCCCCTTAGTTGCTTGACACTATTGGGTTACTATCGAGTACCGAGGCTGAGACTTCATCAGCACTTCTAATGTTAACCCTGTAGTGTAGTTATTCGGTCGTGGTCATCGAGGGTGATTTCCTCTTTAACCACTTCTGATACGACTGTCGTGCAACCCTCAAGTGTGGACCTTGAGGGTGAATCCTCTTCGCTCACCTTGATGACTACATCGAGTGGAATTCACCGGGGTGATTCTCGGTTTTCCCTTGATGTTTAGCCACACAGTTACTATGATTACTATGACTCTACATTGAGCCATGTTACTAAAGACGGGTCGACCACGAGGGTGCCCGCCGAGCTTAATTGCAGTGATGTGGAGTCGGGTTGACACGGAGGGTGCCCGCGAGATAATTACGAGGCGTGGCGGGCATCCTAGCCCTTGCCGCAAGTCCTCGAGGCGGGCAACGGGTCACATCTTTCGTGAGTCTCGCTTGTTACCGCTGCCCTAATCCACTACGATTTGGATATTTGATCCGAGGGCCTCGGCCCGATAGCACTAACCATCACGTGGGCATAGTATGGGCGTTCTGCGTCATATACATCAGCCGAAGCTTAATAGACGTCAGCGACTGAGCGGCGCGCGCCGGGTTGGACTGCGTAAGCACCTGCCTTGTTGAAGGAGGTAGCTAGGTCTGCTCACCGGCCGCGTCACATAACGTGTGTGAGTTCGGGAGATGGCCCATGACCCACGGGGCATAGGTTTAGTCCGCGTGCTGGCCTCTCTATTAAGCCTAGGTCGGGTTGCGGCGTATTGTTTGGCCGAGGCCGGGCATGACCCAGGAAAGTGTGTCCGGCCGGAGTTAAGCGAGCGTGGTGGGTAAGTTGGTGCACCCCTGCAGGGAAGAAAACATCTGCCCCATTAACTAAATGGATAAGTACTTGATGTCCTGTCATGTATATCATGCTCTGTTTGTTCTTGGGAAGCATATACTCTCTCCTTTGTATAAGCACCTTTTCCTTTCCATTGATCTGGTTAAGCTAATAACCATATTTTCCTTTCCATTGTTTTGTTTAACCTTTATGGTGATCTATATGATCGAAGCAGTAATAGTTCCCTGCTTCTGTAAACACCTCGGTGTACAATTTGTCACTAAGACCTTGTTATTATTGTTGTTGACATTCCGGTAACCACCGATGGACAAGAACTTTGCCTATTGGTCCGCCTCGAATTAGCGAGCAGGAAAATGGTTCTCTTCGTCCCACGCCCTTGGTACCAAACTTTGTTGCCAACATAACTGACAGGTTATCCTCTGACCTGCCCTGCTGTCATGACCGTGCAAATATTAGCGCCTTCCTGCTTCTAACCCACATGGTGGGCCCATTGAAGGAAATATGCCCTAGAGGCAATAATAAAGTTATTATTTATTTCCTTATTTCATGATAAATGTTTATTATTCATGCTAGAATTGTATTAACCGGAAACATGATACATGTGTGAATACATAGACAAACATATAGTCACTAGTATGCCTCTACCTGACTAGATCATTAATCAAAGATGGTTATGTTTCCTAACCATAGACATGTGTTGTCATTTGATTAATGGGATCACATCATTAGGAGAATGATGTGATTGACTTGACCCATTCCGTTAGCCTAGCACTTGATCGTTTAGTATGTTGCTATTGCTTTCTTCATGACTTATACATGTTCCTGTAACTATGAGATTATGCAACTCCGTTTACGGAGGAACACTTTGGGTGCTACCAAATGTCACAACGTAATCGGGTGATTATAAAGGAGTACTACAGGTGTCTCCAAAGGTACATGTTGGGTTGGCGATTTCGAGATTAGGTTTTGTCACTCCGATTGTCGGAGAGGTATCTCTGGGCCCTCTCGGTAATGCACATCACTATAAGCCTTGCAAGCAATGTAGCTAATGAGTTAGTTACGGAATGATGCATTACGTAACGAGTAAAGAGACTTGCCAGTAACAAGATTGAACTAGGTATTGGATACCGACGATCAAATCTCGGGCAAGTAACATACCGATGACAAAGGGAACAACGTATGTTGTTATGCGGTTTGACCGATAAAGATCTTCGTAGAATATGTAGGAGCCAATATGGGCATCCAGGTTCCGCTATTGGTTATTGACCAAGAATGGTTCTAGGTCATGTCTACATAGTTCTCGAACCCGTAGGGTCCGCACGCTTAAGGCTACGATGACAGTTTTATTATGAGTTTATGAGTTTTGATGTACCGAAGGAGTTCGGAGTCCCGGATGAGATCGGGGACATGACGAGGAGTCTCGAAATGGTCGAGACATAAAGATCGATATATTGGACGACTATATTCGAGTTCAGAAAGGTTCCGAGTGATTCGGTATTTTTGAGTACCGGAGAGTTACGGAATTCGCCGGGGTATATGGGCCTTATTGGGCCATACGGGAATAGAGGAGAAAGGCCGAAGGAAGGAGGCGCGCAGCCCCCTCTGGTCCGAATTGGACAAGGGTGCGGCCCCTTTCCTTCCTCCTCTCCCCTCTTTCCCCTCCAACAAGGAAGGAGGAGTCCTACTCCGGTGGGAGTAGGACTCCCCTTGGCGCCTCCTCCTCCTAGGCCGCCGCCCCCCTTGCTCCTTTATATACGGGGCAGGGGCACCCCAGACACACAAGTTGATCTACGGATCGCTCCTTAGCCGTGTGCGGTGCCCCCTCCACCATATTCCACCTCGGTCATATCGTCGCGGAGCTTAGGCGGCCTCGCGCCGATAGAGCATCATCATCGCCTGCACGCCGTCGGTCGACGGAACTCATCCCCGACGCTTTGCTGGATCGGAGCCCGGGATCGCCATCGAGCTGAACGTGTGCTGAACTCGGAGGTGTCGTGCGTTCGGTACTTGGATCGGTCGGATCGTGAAGACGTACGACTACATCAACCGCGTTGTTATAACGCTTCCGCTTACGGTCTACAAGGGTACGTGGACAATACTCTCCCCTCTCGTTGCTATGTCGTCACCATGATCTTGCGTGTGCGTAGGAAATTTTTTGAAATTACTACGTTCCCCAACACCCATAACCCACAGTTTCACAGGATCGAAACCTGACTCTCCTGTACAACCTTGATGCCGAAATATTCTTTACACTTGGCCTCATATCATGTCACGAGCCACCTTCCGAGAGATGATCTATTCCCGATGCTCTGAACCCCCTTTCTGACACTCTGTTCAAGTATCAATCGTTGTTCATTCAGTTGAAACTTCCTATTGTACCTCCATACTTTGCTCTTGATGTTTTATTAAGTTTCAACTCGAGAGATACTTCTGCCTCATTCCCTGAATTGTTCACCAGATAATTAACCCTATAAGGGTCAGTTCTCCCGAAGTTACTCTTTATTTCCGCACTTAAATCTCGGGACGAGATTTCTTGTAGTGGAGGAGATTTGTGACACCCCCAGTGTCATGCTACAGTAATCCCCTGTTATTGGTGTCATGTCATCATGTTACTGTTGCTAATCTTCACTTGATCCAAATCACAGTTCAAATTCAAATTCAATCTAAAGTAAAAAATTCATATTTGCCAAACCTGAAAAATAAAATGTTCAAAGTGTGGCAAATAATCCCTAGGTATTTGTCATGTTGGAACCAACCTCCTTTGGATTCCGAAAGTGCTCCTGGAAATTATTTAGTGGTCCAGCAGCATTTAAAATTTGGCCTTTTGAAATTTCTAAAAATAATTAGACAACTCCTCTTGACCCCAAACTTTTTATTCCATCTCAAGGTATTGTGTTAGATTTATGTGCCAAGTTTTGTTCAAAACAAAACTCATATGGTACTAAAAGAAAATGCAAAACTGAGACTAAAAATGGTAAACAGAAAAGTTAAAAATTTAAATGTAAAAAAAGGAAACAACCCCCCCCACGCTGGGCCGAACGGCCCAGCTGGCCGCCGCACCGGCCGGCACACCAGGCCCAGCCGGGCCTCCTTATCCCCCCCACTCCACGAAACCCTAGCCACGAACCCGCACGACCCCCCCACTCCTCGTTCCCCACTCCCCCTCCCTCACCCGATCCCGTCTGGATCGAGATCGGGGCAGCGAGCCCCGACCACCTCGCCGTCGCCCCTCGCCGCCTCGCCAGCGCCGCCTCTCCTCCCTCCCAAGACGGCGCGCCCGACGTCGCCACTGCCACCTCGTTGCCGTCCTCCTCGCGGCCCGTCCTCTCTCCTCGTGGATGACGCTTACTCGACGCCGTCGACGTCGCCGCCGCCTCGCGCCGCCGTCGGACCCCGCGGGCGCGCCTCGACCCGTCCCGCCTCTCCATCGACGGTCATCGTCGAGCCTCGCCGCCAGGTACGCCTTCAACGGGGGTGAGGACCCCTTTCCTCTCTTCCGCACCCGGCGTCACCGCGCTTCGCTCCATGCCCTACGCGCCTCGCCCTGCGTCGCGGGCTGCGCTCGCCAGCAGCCCGCTTCGCCGCGCCGAACACGGCCGACTACTGTGCCAGCGCTCACGGCTGCCCATGCGCGCCCCAAGCCGTCCTCGTTGTGCCGCGCGACGCCCTCCGCCGTCCGCCATGGCTACCCTCCCGCAGCGCCGATATCCTCGAATCGCTAGCTCCGCCACGGCTCGCCTTGCCGTGTGCAAGCACGCGTGCACAGCGCGGTGGCCGGCTCGTGCCACTGACAATGGCCCCCACCCGTAATTACTTTGGTTTAATTAAGACTGCATAGTTAATTAACCTAATTGGACACTGTCAGGTGGGTCCCCCACCACTTAATCACCCCCCTGTTGAATGAAGCCACTAGTTAAAAATTGCTGACTATGACATGTGGCCCCCCACTCTAATAAAATGTTTTTCTAAATAGTTAATTTGTTAATAAAAACTGTTAACTAAGTTGTGTCAATGACAGCAGGACCCACCTGTAAGCTTGACCCAGTCAATAGCCCTGTTGACTACTGACATCATGCTGATGTCATAACCCTGTTTTCCTTTTATTTAAATCTGTTAATTCCAAATAATTGTTTAAAACTTAGAAAATTCATAGAAAATAAACCGTAACTCGGATGAAAATATTTTCTACATGAAGGTTGCTTAGAAAAATCCAGCGAATCCGAATACGCGGTCCGTTCATCTGTCACATGCCTCTAGCATGCTGAACATGGAATATTCCCCCTCCGGTCATCGGTCTGACACATGTCCGGAACCGGGAATACATTCCCAGTTGAATTCCCCCTTCACCTATATCGTGTAGCCATGCGTTAGGTCACACCCGGCATAGCATATTGCCATGTTACGCTTTGTGATGCTATGATTGCTTTATATTTACTGTTTCTTCTCCCTCTTCTCCCCGGTAGACCCCGAGACCGATGCTGCCCCTGTGATCGACTACGTCGACGACGACCCCTCCTTGCCAGAGCAACCAGGCAAGCCCCCCCTTTGATCGTCCCGATATCGCCCATTCCATTCTCTCATGCTTGCATTAGATTTTGCTACTGTTATTGTTTGCACCTATTCTGATGCATAGCCTACTTTTGTATCTGCTTGTTGTTTCCTTACACTTATCCTAAACGCTTAGTATAGGTTGGTTAGTGACCCATCGATGACCCCCACCTTGTCCTTGTTGCCCTCGCTTCATCATTGAAGACCCGATCAACGGGATCGAAGACCAGGCCCCGACACCGCACATCACTTCCCCTTAGTTGCTTGACACTATTGGGTTACTATCGAGTACCGAGGGTGAGACCTCATCAAGACTTCTAATGTTAACCCAGAGTGTAGTTATTCGATCGTGGTCATCGAGGGTGATTTCCTCTTTAACCACTTCGATCGACTACTTGCTGCAACCCCTCAAGTGTGGACCTCGGGGTGAATCCTCTTACGTTCACCTTGATGACTACATCGAGTGGAATTCACGGGGTGATTCCTCGGTTTTCCCTTGATGTTTAGCCACACAGTTACTATGATTACTATGACTCTACATCGAGCCATGTTACTAAAGATGGGTCGACCACGAGGGTGCCCGCGAGCTTAATTGCAGTGATGTGGAGTCGGTTGACACGGAGGGTGCCCGCGAGATAATTACGAGGCGTGGCCGGGCATTCCTAGCCCTTGTCGCAAGTCCTCGAGACGGGGCAACGGGGTCACATCTTTCGTGAGTCTCTGCTTGTTACCGCGCGTTCCTAATCCACTAAGATTTGGATATTTGATCCGAGGGGCCTCTGGCCTGATAGCACTAACCATCACGTGGGCATAGTATGGGCGTTCTGCGTCGTATACATCAGCCGAAGCTTAATAGACGTCAGCGACTGAGCGGCGCGCGCCGGGTTGGACTTCATAAGCACCTGCCTTGTTGAAGGAGGTAGCTAGGTCTGCTCACCGGCCGCGTACGCAACGTGCAGGAGTTCCCGGGGAGATGGCCTATGACCCCTGGGGGCATAGGTTTAGTCCGGCGTGCTGGCCTCTCTATTAAGCCTAGGTCGGGTTGCGGCGTATTGTTTGGCCGAGGCCGGGCATGACCCAGGAAAGTGTGTCCGGCCGGAGTTAAGCGAGCGTGGTGGGTTGTTAAAAAGAGAGTGTATAATCCACAACTAACCCATTATCCTTTTTAAACACATTAATGTACACAAGTTCATAGTCCTCGATCTGCTTATGCGAGTCCTTGTAATTTATCAACCAGGCCTTCTTTATTGCGTTCATGTATCTTGTCGCATGCTCGAGAAGAGAAGGACTATCTTGGTCACGCAATGAATCTAGAACTTCAAACTTCTTCGCCCTAAGATTTAGTGACAACACATACCAATTCCCGTCATTTGGACCGCGGCCCAACTTTTGCAAAGCAGGGAATAGCAGCTGCAAAAAATTAAAAGGCAGTAAGCATAGAAGGAGTTGGAAAAGAAACAAAATTACCAAGATAACAAATGGTCATGAAATTCACATGGGAGGCAACTAGAAAAAGAAGTTATCAGGGCAGAAAGGTCAAAGTTGCTAGTGTGCATGAAACAGGTTATCATGACATGAAGAACAAACAATATCCGCAAATAACAGGAAGTTACATGATATTAACAGGAAGTTGCCAAGACACTAACTGTACAGTTACCAGATCCAGCAAACATAACATACCTGATCCTGGTGACTAAGAATGTAAAACTTGTCCCGTCGAAAATACTTCAGTAAACACTTGGATTTGAAGTCTCCTATCAACAGATACACAGAGAGCACCCAAGGGAAGATGAGCCTGTTTGGCGTTTCCTTATACTGGAGAACGCGAACATGTAACTCGGCAATGCTGGTTGATAGTTGCCCAACTCCCTTCACACAATTGGCAAGCTCACCGAGGGTGACCCACCTACCATCAATGTCGATGACCCTAACACTACAAAAAACAAAAAACAAAAAAGATTTAAAAATACATTTCAAAAAATGGCGCACAAATAATGATTTGTGTTAAAAAAGATGAGAAAAAGGATGGAAACATGCTCTTTAATCTTAGAGTTAGAATCAGTAGTATGCTTGATAACTTCATTGTAAACATACTCTTCCTCCTCGCTCGGTGTGAGGGTGGCAAAAGGCGGGAGCGGGTATTTGGACGGGTGGGTGACCCTAACTTTCCGAATAAAGGATTTAGGGGTTGAACTGCGTACTAAATGCTCTGTGTGAGGTGGTAACTCTGGTGTAACAAATGTTGGACTTTGAGGGTTGTCTGGTAGAAACAGAAAAAATAGAAAACCATGAATTATCATCAGATGGGAGAAAGAATTATCAAGTGATGGGTCAAAACATATCAACTGTCACATGTTTTGATTATCAAGTGGTGGTCCATAATTGAAAAACAAAGAAAGTGGTTTGTGCAAGGGTTGCAATGTTCATGGAGCAGAAAAAAATCACCTATTTGAACATTAGATTTCCCTTTTAATGCTGGATTGCCATGTTCAAATTCTTCCCACCACATGAGAACCTCATCATTGTCAATCTCAAAATCATACACTTGCACAGGACCAGCTTCCGGTGTTACTTAAATAAAAAAAGAGCGATGAGGACATGAACAGTAGTGATAAACAACATAAATTGTTGCAAAAAAACAAGTATTAAAAATTGAGACAAGATACAAAAAGTTATCAGGAACACAATATAGAAGATACCAGGTAATGTGAATGTGGATTACCAGCACACATGCATGGGCCTTTTAAGGAACAAATTAGATAACACTGGTGCATAACGAGGAACAGCTGTGATATAAACAAATCATCATAACATGTAAAAAAGAAGACCAAAAAGAATTGTATAGCCCAGAATTGGTAAAGAATGCATATGTGGCTGGAGTTATGGTGCCAATGGATCATAAATTGTCAGGATTTGAACATTTGAGTTACCAAGATTTGTCATATAGAGTTATCAGGGTGATTAAAAAATGAGGGAATAATAAAAAAGTTCAGATGAATAAGAGTACACAACTTCTACTACGAGTGCAGTATTGTTTTGTAAGCATGACAATGAATTAAGGAAAATAAATAGCCAATGATAGGAGATGTACGTATCATGCGCTTACTAAAAGTCAGTAACGGATAACATCGGCTTTCAAAACTGACAAAGTTACCAAGGGGGGGGATGATGGAGTTATCGTCTATGCTAGCATCGTACAAAATATTGTAGCAGACACAACATAAATATATATTACGGGTACTGAAAGCACATATGTTCATTTTCATCACACAAGGCATAGAAGTAGTATTACATTCATCCATACACACGGAATGATAGCAAGTTCTAAACACATAAATAAAAAGAGCACACCAAGGCACAAAACAATACGATGAACACTGACATATCTCAATCCATCACTCTCGCGGCATAAAAGCGAAGACACAAGGTCTTCACTTACCAGAGTTGTTGGGTGGCGGAGCCCAAGCAACCGGTTGCGCCTTGGTAACTTTAATCACTGTCTTGCCCTTCGAGTCAGCATCAACGGGAGCTGCGAGCCCTAGAACGGCGTCAGGGCCAGTAGTTGGTGTTGCAGGTGGTACTTGAGCAGATGGCGCCGCCACAGGTGCTTCTGGTGCTGCAGGTGGTACTTGATCAGATGGCGCCGCCGCAGGTGCTTCTGGTGGTGCAGCTTGAGCCGTTGCAGTTGCTTCAGTAAATGGTGGCACTTGTGGACTCGCACCAAAGATGGCATCCAGCCCAAGAGAGCTGCTGGGTGGCGTAAAGTTACCATCGTAGTCTCCAGCTCCAGGGGTGCTCGACTCCAATGTAGGGTTAGCTACTGCTTCAAACATCACAAGTAACACACAAATAAGGAAAAAATGCATCAGGAAAACATGTAGATGACATTGTATTTGTTAGTGCCAGAAACATTATCTTGAGTTATCATGGATTAAACAGACAAGTTATCAACATAAGAAAATTAAGTTACCAACTTGTGCCAACAGGATTATGGGCATCATTCTCTTGACCTCCAGCTGTAGCCGTATCAATAGGCATATTGACTCTGGTACTTCCCACAACTTTCTCAGTGACAAAAACGGCTACAGCGGAAAAAGATTAAACACATCGTCAACAAAAAACATCATAAAAATACAAGAAACAAAAAACAAAGGTGATGGCGAACAGAACTACCTTCACTTCCATCATGCATTATATTCGGGACGACTTCATTTTCACATTCAACAGCCACAGCCACGCTGGCGATATCTTCAACAGCAGCAGTAACAGTTGCCGCTGCAGCTAGCTGAAAAACAGCGTCATCAGAAACACCAGCCGATGTCGCCGCAACAGCATCAGATGCGCCCTTGCTAGATGCTGCTGCTTTTTCAGACGGAGATGTCGCCGTGGGAGATTCATCAAGATGGATAACTTCTATTGTCTCCGATGACGTTGTCTGCGACAATGTTGCCCTTAGTCGTGGAGAGGATCTGGTCTTGGCGAATTTCACCTTTTTCACAGCAGTTTTATCTTTTGAATGACTGAAAAAATCGGTACACAACGGTAGTAGTGAGATTACACATGTTGTTAAACCTAAGTTACCACATGTTTCAATCAAAAAAAAGATGTCACATACTTCAGGTATTAAATAGCATCAAGGGAAAAATTACAGAGTTATCAAGAACTAGAAATATAAAATTATCAAATGATATGAACAAAAAAACCAACAATTATTTTTGAATAACTGCAAACTAGAAAGGTATGTGAACACCTTTTTCCTGGTACAATTGGTGAACCCTTAGCAGCAGCAACTTGTTTCATAGGTGCACTGAGTGAAAAAAATAACCAAGTGTTACAAGCACATACAACTATCAAGATTGGTAACTCTAAATTACCAGGGGGGCAAAGTTGAGTTATCAATGTTCATCAAAATAAGTTATCAGACAACAAGAACAAAATAACTGCTGAACATAAACGAAAGTAACAATGTGAATACCTTTTCAGTGGTGCAATCCCTGAATCCTTAGCAGCAACATATTGTTTGCCGGGGGCCCTGCAGATGAAAAAATGAGCAAGTTGATCACCAGCATGAAATTACCCAAACTACCTTACTCAAACAACTGTATTTACCTGCGTGGGGCCTCCTTCCGCACGGTGGACAGTGGGACGGAGACACCGGTTCCCTTTTCAGCCACACGTATACCAAGCTCCTGGACCACAACTTTCTTCACAGCTAAATGAATCTCAGATGCTGACAGTGCAATTGGTGAAGACGGCCTTTGCGATGGGCTGGCAGGCACAACTGGTGAAGTTTGACGGGGGGGTGATGGCACAGTTGGTGAAGCTGAACGGGAGGGTGATGGTAGCCTCAGTTTCTTGCGCCTCTGGTAAGCCAAAATTTTCAAAAGCTGAGCACCGCACCGCTTGACAGAAGAGTCAGTGGCCGCCTCAGCTTGCGTGTCTGTCAGACCTTGCTGGCTAAGCCCTCCATCACCTGATTCGACGGATGCTGCATGAGATGTTCCGGTGAGTAAGATCTGAGACTCAACGAGGTTATCATCGACAGGGCGGACAGGGGTGTCTTCAACATCTGGTCCTGTGCCATCACGAGCTTTGACAGTTGCACCATCAAGATGTGTGGTTTCATCATCAGCTTGACCGCTGCCCATGTCTACATCCACGGTACCACTGCCTGAAGAAACAAAAGGATCTTTAAGGTGATGACGAACAACTCGATAGTCATCATCATCATCGGAGTCAGCGTCAGAATCAGAATCATTGCCTCCGTGATACTCATCATCACTATCAGAATCTTCAGCAACATTCTTTCCGGTAACTTTACGGCGCTTTGTCTTGTGATGACCGCGTAGTCCTTGACGCGTTATGCAGGCGGCGAGAGGAGATAACGTTCAATCCAGCGTCTAGTGACGGGATGCATGTGAATGGCCCTCATCATCTAAAGCGTGAATGATTCCACAAGATTGCCTAGGATGCCAGCCATGGCGTCGTGAACCGGCGACTATCTGAGTTGATTTGGCAAATTTCTGTTCAACATAAAAAATGCAAAAAAAATGGAAATAACTAGTAAGTTATCACCAAAATGCAACAAAAGTTATCATGAATTAACAAAAAAAAAGCACACACAAAAAAAACATTCAGTAAACAAATGTGTGGTGTCGTTGCAGTAAACAAATGAATGTATTCATGATTTAGCAAACATTCAGTCACCATGAAAATGAAGATCAATATATGAGAAAGCTAAAATAGCACAGTTAGATATCAGCAAAAAAAACTTAAGTTATCCAAGAATCATCATAATAAATGCAACCAAAGTTATCGTGATATCAAGTTATCACAGGAATGCTACAAAGTTATCAAGGCATTGCACTAAGAATTATCACATGGTTGCATCATAATTATTATCTTCTATAGAGGGTATGCCACGTTGGAAATCATCCAAATTAGTAAAGAGTGTCAAGTTGGCATCAAAAGAGGGTAACCACAATGAGTGCAAAAAATAAGTTATCAGCCAATGAAAGAACATAAAATAGCAAAAAAAATAAAGAAACTAGGTTACATGCTCACCTCTTGACTGCAGCTTGGGGCAATATGAACATGCATAAACTTGTCAAGACCTTCCAGACCACCAAACAGACAGAAATTCATGCCAAACTCAGGCTTCAACTGAAAAAAAATGTAGCGACATGACAGATAAGTAACAACAAAAAACAATGAAAATAAAATGCAGTTGCAAAGCAGACTGTGAACTGAAGAACATAGATATAGATTACCGATAGTTTCCCGAAAGAAACTTTGTCAGCCTGAACATCCTTGTTGAGGACAAGAGTTATCAGCTTCTTTGTCCATACATTGATGGGAAAAGGACCATCAGGCAATACGATGCCAAGTCCAAAAAGATCAATCGCATCAATGTACAATAGCTGATAAGAAAAACACAAGCGTCATGGTAAACACAAACAAAAATCAGACACAAAATGACAAGGAAATGACAAATGACAAAAGAGAAGGTAAGAGGAAAGCATCGTCACTTACATTGTAGAAGAGAAGGCAACCCCTGGTAGGCTTGCATTTCAACAGCGCCTTGTGTAGTTCATCAGCAATAAATTTGGACCAATTGAGATTTTTAACACCATTGATGTCACGCTGCAAGTTAAAAAACAGAAAGAAACTGAAGTTCACCGAATGCACCACAAAAAAATATGAAAGTTACCACACTTACATATAGTAAAGTTATCAGGCACACGAGAAAGAAAATGACATATTTATAAAAAAACTTACCAGCACAGCATACCATCGGGGGCTAACTTTGTTGGAGGTAGTCGGGGCAATGACTGTATTCCCCGCAAGCAGAAGCCACATACGCTTGAAAGTATCATTAGAATTTTCAGAACCCTTTATGAGATCAACAAGATCAGTCATTTTAGGGGCATATCCGAGCTCGCCAAACAACTCAAGCCCTAACTCAATATCAGCTTCAAATGGGAGGTTGTAAGGGACATCATTCCCTCCACGCGGCACGCCCATAACACGATGCACGTATTCCTCATTGACCGGAAGCCTGCCTCGGCCTGGTATGACCACCTCACGCTAATTGGGGTCGTGAGATCAGCAAGCCACACCGAGATTGTTAAATAGATGGTCACATTGAATATTCGAAGGCTAGTTAAATCCATATCATCAATGGCACCCTTCTGTCATCATTCATGTCCTTGCATGCTAGAAGAAGCGAACTGGGTGAGGCTCATTCATGGAGGAGGGCGTTTCGCCTTTTTCGAAGGAACCTCATCGATTCCATCACCATCTCCTTTACGCTTCCTCGGCATTGTCTCCCTGACACGTAGGAAAAAAAAAAGCAAAGCGAATGAAACCATTAGATGACTTTGAAAAACTGATATCACAATAAACTGTAACATTTATAAAACCGGTGTTTGACAAAGCAATAATACAGCTGATAAAAGGAAACAAGCAAACTGCAATTGGTCCATCGCACATGCTAAAAAAAAGTAAAACAGATAGCACAGGTATATAAAAAGCATGTGTGACTGATAATTGAGGCACAATGCAATTGATAAGTTACAACCAAATTACCAGTGATAAGAAATAGCATTCACACATGTTCATTAATAAACCAGCCAAAACAAATGAATGAGAAATCAGCATTGTGCTGCATATAGTTAGTCTAGAAAAACTTCTGGTAACTACGTTAAGATGACAGTGGTAAGTGTAAAACCATCAACATGATAATTCAACCATAACAAGACAACACCGATAAATAACATAGTTTAAGCATCTGGTAATTTGAGTGCAATATCGTTGGTAAGTTCACTATACACATCATGATAATTGAACAGAACAAGACATAACAAGCAAATCAAGCATTGTAAACATGCTAATTGGCATGCTAATTGGAGCACCACAAAAAGCCTAATCAACAGACACACCGCATCAAACAAAACCAACAAAAAACAACATTATGTGAAAAAACTTAGGGTTACTTTTTAAATCCTCAGCCACTGATGCACAACTTGAAGTCCATAAACACCAAACATTATTGGATGTCCTGAACAACCACATCCACAACAGTAACACCATAACAAAATACTTATTAGAACCGACCACACTTACCACCACTAAGACCTATCCACACCCACGATTACCACAAAATTAAACCAGATGTCCGAACCATATTCAATTGAAATTAGAAGGCGACCTAATCTAACCTAATAGCAACAACAACAGCCAGAATCATAGATTCAGAGCACCAAAAATCAACGGCGAAGCATGGAGGCGAGCGACAAGAAAATCTGAGCAGGCGGGTGGGTGGGTGGGGAATGGGGATCTGCCGCTCAACGTCGACTCAGAAAATAGAAGCCGGCCTTAATCTAACCTAATGGGAACAACAAACTACCGGATTCGAAGGCTCCAACCTAAATCAATGGTGGACCGGCGGCGGAGCAAACAAAGGAAGGAAACAAGGGTGGGAATGTGTTCCTCATGCAGATTCAGACGCCGTCCTTGTGAATCCGAACGCCACCACCACCAACCGTCGCGCCGAGGGGAGGGAGCGAGAGGAGATTCGAATGGAAACGCCAAGCGGAGGAGGAAGAAGTAGTCTTGTAACAGCAGGAGAGGGGCGAGTGGGGATCGTGCGCATTAGGCGATATGGGCGGTTTCGAGTGGACCCACAAGACAATGACAGAGAGCGAATGTAACGGCTAAGCGCACCCGCGCTCGCGCTTTCAGGGACGACGCGGGCCGTTGGATGCGGATCGAACGGCGATCGAGTCGTGCGGATTTGTAGCAAACCACCAGTCGACTGGTGGTTAGATTTATCGTTTTTTTTAATGTCAAGGTGACTGGGTAACTCTTCACGAGCAACGAAGGGAAGGGGAAAGGGGATGGCCGCCGACACCGCCTACGCGAAGCGGGTGCTGCTCGCCTGCAACGGCGGCGCCGACGCCGTCTCGCGGGGGGTCGCCGTCGGCCTAGCCAGACACGGCTGCAGGTACTCCCTCTCACCTCGCCGCCGTTCCCCTTCTTCTTCCTGTTGCTCGGTTCTGAATCTAAGCGCGCGCGCGTACAGGCTGGTCCTGGTGGGCGACGAGGGCGCCCTGGCCGCGACGGCGGAGGAGGCGCGGCGCTGCGCGGCCGGAGGGGCGGCGGCCGTCGCGGTGGTCGGGCTGGACCTCGCGGCCTGCGACGAGGCGGCCGTCGGCGCCGCGGTGGAGGCGGCCTGGCGCTGCTTCGGGGACGGCGGGCTCGACGCCCTCGTCAACTGCTGCTCCTACGAGGGTATGCACATACAGACATACTAGTGCTGACAGACACTGCGATACACATGCCTAATTTTCCATCTGACAGAATTATACACATGCCCAAGCCAACAAATTGGTTGTTCAGAACTTCAGATCTTCTCTGTCTTTCAGTCAGCTTATATTCCACTAATTTCATCCGTGGACCTCTTCCAACCATGAAATGTGTGATTGACTGTATGAGCAGGGGAAGTGCAAGACTGCCTCAGCGTAACTGAAGATGAGTACAACAAGACCATGAAAGTCAATGTTATCACACCTTGGCTCCTGATAAAGGCGACGGCGAAGCGGTTCCGGGATGCGCAGTCCGGCGGTTCCGTGGTGTGCTTGACCCAGATCATCGGCGCGGAGAGAGGATTGTATCCGGGGGCAGCGGCATATGGCACAAGTTTAGGCGCCGTTCACCAGCTCGTCAGAGTAAGCCTGCTTTCCTGTTACCAAGAAGCCTGAATGCTCACAGGAATCCTGAAGACCTGCATGACCATGATGTTCTTTCTTTTTCAGCTGTCGGCGATGGAGCTCGGCAAGCACAAGATCAGGGTGAATGCCGTCTGCCGCGGCCTGCACCTGGGGGACAAGTTTCCTGTCTCTGTTGGGGAGGAGAAGGCCGAGAAGGCGACCGGGGAGGTGATGCCGCTGCGGCGGTGGCTGGACCCGGAGAAGGACCTGGCGTCCACCGTACTGTACCTGGTCGGCGATGAGTCCCGTTTCATGACGGGCACCACCATCTACGTCGACGGCGCGCAGTCCATCGTGCGCCCTCGCATGCGTTCCTTCCTGTAGGTAGGTTAGTCATGACGGTCCTGGGGCCGGTTGGCCATGCTTGGATTTCACATTCCATCAGGATGACTCCCTGATATCTTGTTGTTGTTGTTGAATAGCAACAGCGGTTTGTGCAAAGAGATCAACTGCCATAATTAAGCAGTCTCTATGAATGCAATAATTAACAGGGTTTAAGATGGTAAGTAAAGATCAAAATTGACAAAGAGTATCCAGAATCAACATGAGTGGCACAGCAGGCCCTTCTTCAGATTAAAAGACATAGTCTTTTTTCAAGAACAATCTGCTAAACTTTATTAAAGGAGTAATGTTTACAGGGACTCATACAGGATCATAACCATCGCCGACGTCAAAACAAACTCTTGAAACTGATTGTATGACTTATAGTTCTGGAACAAGAAACGCAAGGCCCAGCACATAAAATTGGAGCAAAACTTCAGGTTAAGGGCAATAGTGTGGTGTTCAGCATAGGATGCACAATTGCTTGGTGGGTTGGTTGGTTCACTCGTCCTTCTCTGCCAGCGCAGCCTTGCGGCTGCTCCTCTCAGCGAGCACCGACTTGGTCTTCTCCAGCACGCCGAAGAAGATGGACCCGCCGATGCCGATCCACAGAACTCGTGGCTCGATGCCCTGCAAGCATCGTCAAAATCATAAGAAGCATTGTGCTTAGCATTAGATTATCCAATAGAGTATTTTTAAAGAGTTTAAACTGATTTTCTCTCACACGCAAATAAAAGCTATATCAGTGGTTCTATACCTTCAAGAATGCCCCGGGACCTTCCTCTCTCAAGATGGTCTTAGCACAGCTTACAATTCCAGAGTATTGCTTTGTTTGCCCCTGCAATGGAAGTTGGAACCACTGGGTCAGTACTCAATTATGTAAAAGCGGATTTTGGTGTGGAATGTTCCATTTAAAGGGGGGAGGATCCACCTGAACCATCAACCTTGTCTTCAGAACATCGAGGGGGGTTGTTATAGCGCCAGTAATCGCACCTAGCAGAAATGACGTACATGATATAAAATAATAGTCTTAGGCCAATGGGGGGGTATAAGAGCAGGAAAAGTGGGAAAGTGAATACTATAAGAGTTAGGAATGTAAGTTGAAAAAATAAATTGGGAAATTTGGTTTTACCGGCAAAAGCACCAATTAGTGCATTCTCTGGATCCTTCAGCTCCCTCTTTGCCTGAATGGATCCATGATAATTTCGGTTAAAGATAAAGCTGGAGAGCAGTTAACAGAAATTACTGCTCCACGGGGCACTAATAGGATTTGATGGAAACAGAAAGCAGAGACACTTTTTGCATAACTGAGTCACCGGCATCAGGATGTGTCAGCAATGCAATGTTACGACGAAACAATCATGTCCCCAAATCTATGACATGCTTTTTAACCGAACAATATTCATCAAAGGTACAAAATCTAGGAAGGTGTGAGTTCTCAATCCCATATCAAGAATTCAAGGCTGGAAGTGTTCTTAGGCGTAGAAACAAGAGCATACGTGTTCTGGGAGTAGCTAAGAATGAATAGTAAGTATGGTTAGTATATCAGCAGTGGTGGACTAAGTACCATTAGCTTGTAACCAATTCGAAGTTGCTCGTATATGCAGAACTGAATGGCATCAAACGGAAGATCTCGAAGTAAAAATGAACCATAACCCTGCAAACAAAAATAAACTAATGTTAGAATGGCTAAGGTGATGATGTGCATCATGTGGCCACATTTTCTTAACAACCAAATTAGTAATTGTCCATATATGTTTTAGGGAAATTCAATTGATTCAAATCATTAAATTTCTCCTGATATATGAAATAGCAAAGAAAACTTAGATCTAATATCGGTCAATAGATTATTCACAAACAAAGAGCTCAGAAGATACATACAGCAAAAAGACCTCTAAATCCTTCCTTGGCAACTATGAGACGAACAGCATCAGGCGCAGTCCTGAATTGACCAGTTTGCATCCTTTGTTTGACCACCTGAACGCAAAGCATCAATTTTTGATGACAAAGAACATTTAAACAGAGAATAGAAAAGAAAAAGATACTGACCTCTGTGGGGACACGAATGAGAGAAGCACCCAACCCTCCAACGGCACCTGCAGTCTGTAGCATCCTCATTCAGAAAAAAAGGCTGGCATAAACCAACATGCTTAAGGGAGTAAGAATGCATAAAGGCGGTGTATAATAGCATTATTTAAGCTTAAGAGTTATAAGGGCCATCGACAAACTTGCTAGTGTAAGCATGACGAAGTAAAAAAAACAGAGTGTGCCTTGCTGTAACCAATCAGCTAGTCCAACATAAAGTGTGAATGGACTTACAAGATGAGCAACAGCACTCAAATTTTCAGGAAACATGTCCAGTAGCTTCCGTTTAGTTGGTTCGTATATTCCCACAAACAGAGCAGAAGCCCTGCAATAATTTACAAAGCAGCTCAAGAGAATGACAACAGTATATACTGGAGGCAATTATGGCAGTGATTTCATCTCATGAACAACGGATACACACATTTTATGAGAAGTTGTGGTGCAATGTGAAGAGGAATGCTATACTAGTGTAACTGTTTAACATGTTGTAGACTCACGGGAGAACACCGACAAGATTTCCACCCAAGCCAGAATACAGGCCTTTCCATTGAATTTGACTTCCAGCTCGAGCAGCCTGCAGATATAAAAAAAGAAGTCAAGACAAAATGTGTGTGCTGGAATTGTGCATTGCCAGTAAGCCATTAACATTTACTCCCTCCGTAAACCAATATAAGAGCGTTTAGATCACTACTTTAGTTACCTAAACGCTCTTATATTAGTTTACAGAGGGAGTAGAAAAGAATAAGACTTCTCATAGAGAGACTAAACAGTGAACAAGAAAAAAAATTATGCTGACACTATAAATGAAGGACACAGTTTTATTAGTTAGTGAGTGAACACTTGGACAATAGTAGCCAGCATTAACGGTTGGACACTAGCATGGTCGTGTTTGGTTGCGAACAAGTAGCCCATGTAGAAGGAACACAATGAAGGTTGTCCTGATTAGTGTCATTCAAAGTTGGAAATAGGTAATATGCACTTTTATTGTGGTTTCCCCCTATTGGGAACAGAGATTTGTGCCAGGTTCAGACATGGCATCCAGTGCAGGTAGTACGATATACAACACGCTGTCAGACAATGGCATCCTTAAGCAACTACTAGTTGTTGGGCATTCAGTGTAAAACAACCCGTTGTTTGGGAGCAGGTTCGGGGTCTAATTGGCCGGCCATTGCATTGCAAACAAGCAAAATCGGAGACCAAAGAAAAAAACGGGCGGGCACTGCTTGGAAGTGCAGAGGCGTCTCACCTGCAGCCTGGTCTTGATGGTGTCGATGGGGTAGAGCGCCGTCTCCACCACGACCCCGGCGGCGCCTCCGGCTATGACGCCCTCTTCAAGCAAGCGAGCAGAGAAAAAAATCAGCACACATAATAATCAGTCCCCTTCATCCGCGACTGACTGCAAGGAAGGCTGCAGAAAGCGGAAGGAGCTTGCACTGCAGCCGCTGGAGGAGGCGACGCACCGCAGAGGATCTGGAGGAAATTGAAGGGCTTGTCTTCCCCTTCCCCGCCGCCGCCGCCGCCGCCCATGTCTGCCCGCCGCGCCGCCGGGAAACCTGCGCCGAGGGAGGCCTGGAGGAAGACAGAGAGCAGCTGAGGCCATTTGCCGCGGGAATCTGCGGGGGAGAGAGGAGAGGAGAGGATTCGCACCTGAGGAGGGGAGGAGGAGGAGGAGGAGCCGCGGGGGACAAGAGCAGAGCAGAGCGGTGGATTGGGGAGGAAGAAGAGAAGAGGGTTTCAAGCCTAGCTTTTGAGATTGGGTCGCGAGCTAAGACATCCCCGGTGGATTAGCGCCTGGGCCCATTAGCGGCACATGTTTTTTTAGGGCTCTTAGCGGCCCGGCCCATTTGAGCGTAAAAGAGGGAGCTCATGCACGAGAGTAAAAGAGGAGCTCACCGAGGGCAGCGGCCGGCGTTGTCGAGGATGACGGGGGAAGCGAGGGGGCACCGACGGCAGGAGGTGGGCGAGCCGCCGCCGGAGGCTTGTGGCGGCGCAAGCAAGGGAGAGAATGAGACAGAGAGGAGTCGTGTGTGGGAGAATCAGGGTGTGTTTGGTAGTATGTATGGACACCTAACCTAGTTGTTCTCCTCTCATACATGCTGAGTGTACACATACTGAGTCCATGCATTTGCTCTGAGACACGCTGATCTGATACCTTATTTGGTAGCCTGCATGTGCTTAGACATGCTGAACAATTTCGAATTCCGAATAAATATTTTTAAACGGTGAACAAAATTGGAAAAACGCGAAAAAAATTAAACATGTTTTGAAATTCTGAACTTTTATTGAGAATACAAACAAAGTTTGAAATTCTAAATATTTTTGAATATTTAAATATTTTTTGAAAATCTAAACATATTTTGAAAGTTTGAACTTTTTGAATTTATTTTCAAAATTGAATTTTGATTTTTTTAAAGTAGACCAAATTTGAAATTCTGAATCTTTTTAAAATTTAAACAAGTTTTGAAATTCTGACATTTTAAAAATTTAAACGAAATTTGAAATTCTAAACATTTTTGTAAGTTTGAACAAATTTTGAATTCTGAATTTGAAAATTTAAAAAAAAATTCAAATTATGACTTTTTCATTTTTTTTGAAATTCTGAACTTTTTCAAACAATAAAAAAATTGATATTCTAAATATTTTTGGAAAATTTAAACAAAATTTGAAATTATGAACAGTTTTTAAAAATCTAAACATATCTGGACGTGGTCTGATGGGTGGGGACGAGGGTTTGGTGCCAGCATGACTGCCTCTATGCACCCTCTCTGGGGTGCATGAGATGGGCATAGCTGAGGGCCCTTTTTTGCATTAGTTGAGGATAGCTCATGTGAGTCCATGCACCCTATCAAATAAGCAAAAGTGGGTCGGATTGGGAACTTTTACCCTCATGCACCCTACCAAATACACCCTCAGGGGCTGCAGCTAGGTTTTACGATTGGGCCATTGGGGAATCAGGGAGGGGCTCGGGGCAGTACGATCCAGTATGATGTGTGATCGCCCTGTTGAGCCACTTGCTTGCTGGGCTTCCGGCCTCGCTCCCTTTTTCAGCCTGTAGTTCGGTGTTTTCAGTCGGGTCAGTGTGATGACTATGGAAACCGAGATCACTGAATTAAATTCTGTTTCTCACGATTCAACATCAAACTAGAGATCGATCGGTTTCAGGTTTCTTCCGTGCGGTTTTTGGTCCTCGGTTTTTTTTCTTTTTTTTAATCAAAGAAAGGCTTGCCCCCTTCTGATTTTCATTACTGAAAACCATCACGATATCCAACAGAGTTCAGAACAGCGCACCAGCCTAAGACGAAACCAGAGCTACCAGGTTCAAAACCGAAAAACAAAAGGCCACATTGAGAACCAGCATCAGCCAGCACCCGCATTACAACTAGCATCTAGAGCATCCAAGGAACCAGTCTAGATCAACCAGGAGAACAGAATAAAAAGAAACGCGGAGCTAACAACTACTAGAACTAACAGCAACGTCCGAATCCACAGCAGCAAGAGTTCCTTCCAGCCTAGCGACGTTGATTCTCCATCCCTGTCTGGCTGTGAACACCTCATTTGCTGCCCGTTCTAGTACTCTTGCTCCCAGCTCCAACATTTTTTTGACGGCTCCTTTATCTCCAGAATAGACCAATCAATCAACCATCTGCACATTAATTTGATGATGTATAAAGGATCATTTATCCTTTTTTTCTCAAATACAATCGCATTTCTGCTTTTCCAGATAGCCCAGAACAGGGTAGAAACCCCTATCATAACCATTTTCTTATCCCCTTTATTGAATTTCTTTATCCAATTTCCAAAGCAATCTTTTACATTTAATGGGACAGTTTTTAAACCACACACACATCTAACCAAACTCCACAACAAAGAAGCTGCGGAACAAGAGAACAGGAGGTGATCAATTGATTCATTTTTCCATAGAAAACACAATCTTTTCCTCCCTTCCATCCTCTTTTTAACAGAACATCTCTGGTTAAGATACTTTTTTTGTTGACTAACCAAAGAAAAACTTTTAACTTTGCAGGCACCTTAATTTTCCATAAGTATTTCTGTGGGAAATTCACTCCTATAGTAATAATTTTTCTATATAGGGACCCCACAGAAAACTTGCGATCAACAATGAGGGTCCAGGAAATTTTATCTGCCCCTCCCTACATAGGAATTTCTTCACATCTTTTCTTCAGGCTTTTCCAGAGCCCAAGAGTCTCCCCATGTAAAGTTCTTCTGAATCTAAACCCATGCCACCCTTTTCGAATAGCTTCCTCCACAGTAATGTTGTGGTCGAAGCATATGTCATATAGTCTGGGATAAGCATCTCTTAAAGGTTTGTCATCTACCCAAGTATCTTCCCAAAACCGAGTGTTCTTTCCATTTCCTAATTCTTTTTTAACAAACTTATAAAAGATCTCTTTGATTTTAAACAAACCTGTCCAGAACTGGGAATCTCCCGGTTTCTTACAGGCTGATGCTAAACAACCACCTTTTTTATATTTTTCATCTATTACATCCTGCCAAAGGCCTTTTGCTGTCTCCAACTTTCAAAACCATTTAGCAAGCAGTGCTATGTTCATAACCTTCAAATTAACTATCCCTAAACCACCTACATCTTTAGGCAGACAATATTTTTCCCATTTAACTAGGTGATATTTTTTCACATTTTCATCTTCCTGCCAAACCAGCCTAGCCCTGAAGAAATCTGCCTTTTTTACAATCCCTTTGGGGACTGCATAAAAGGACATCATAAATAAGGGGATATTAGTCAGACATGCTTGCACTAGAGTAAATCTCCCAGCAATGGACCCCAACAACTTTCCTTGCTAGCAGCCACATCTTTTTTCAATTTTATCAGTCACACAGTTCCAATGAATGTTTCTAATTCTATTTTCTGACACAGGCATTCCCAAGTATTTAATAGGCAATCCCCCATTTTACATGTCAAAATTTCCTGATATATCATCTGTTTTTCTTTGGCCTTGCCAAACAACAGTAATTCACTTTTATGGAAATTAATTTTGAGCCCAGACATCTGCTCAAAAGCCCCTAAAATGATTTTGAGGTTCTTCACACTTTCTACTTCATCTTTGATCAGAAAGATGGTATCATCAACATATTGTAGCATATTTAGTCCCTTATTATCCCCTGTCTTCAATACCCCTTTGACTATGTCCTGTCTCAGAGCATTATTCATTAAAATGGCCAAGGCATCAGCAGCCAAATCAAAAAGTAGAGGCGACATAGCATCCCCCTGTCTCAGCCCTTTATAGGTTTTAAAATATGGGCCAATCTCATCATTCACCCTAATTCCTACATGTCCCCCCCCCCCCCCTCATAGTCTCCATTACCCAATCACACCATTTATCAGGGAAATCTTTTCAGTTTCAGCATCTGAATTACAAAGGGCTATTTGATTTTATCATATGCCTTCTCAAAGTCTACTTTGAAAATCAGAGCATCTTCTTTATTTTTGTTGAAAGAATTCAAAGCTTCATGTAGAATAACCACCCCTTCCATAATATATCTACCCTTAATAAAGGCTGTTTGTGTTTTGGAAATCACAGGTGCCACACACCTGGCCAGCCTATTCATCGGCACTTTAGTAATGATCTTAAAGCTGACATTCAACAGACAAATAGGTCTGCATTTTTTAATTTGTTTGGCATCCTTGGTTTTAGGTACCAAAGTAATAATGCCATAATTGAGCCTGGCAATATTAATATCCCCTTTTGCAAAACTATCCACTAAAGCTTTCAAGTCCCACTTGAGCAGATCCCAAAAATCCTGGTAAAAACCAGCAGGAAACCCATCAGGGCCTGAACTCTTATTCCTCTTCATCCCAAAAACCACCTGATGAATTTCATTCAAGGAGAAAGGGGCTAGCAGCTCCTCTTTGTCTTGTGTGCTAATTTTCACCATCTCTATCTCCCTTAAAGAAATATCAGACTCCTCAGGATGTCCAAATAAATCTTTATAAAATTTAGTTATATATTCCATCAGCTTATCTTCTCCCTCTATGATCCCATCCTCCTGTTCCAGTGAGACAATCTTATTCTTCCTTCTCCTCCCATTTACTTTTGCATGATAATATCTAGTATTTCCATCTCCATCTCTAATTTCTGTGTCTTTATATCTCTGCAGCCATTTCATTTCCTCTTGTAACAAAATTCTTTTTAGTTGAGCTCTAAGTTCTTTCTGCTCAGCTCTATCCACACTAGATAACCCCCTTATCTCAGCTCTCTTGTCCAGCTCATCTAATTTTCTGATGATTTCTATTTTAGTTTTTTATACCAGGCATCCACATTCTTGTTCCATCCTTTGGCCTTCTTTCTCATATTTCTCAATCTTAATTGCCATCATTCTAGGATATCACCTTTATACCTTTCATTCCATGTTTTATATACTAACTCTTTGAACCCCTCTCTTTGGATCCAAGCATTTTCATATCTAAATATATATTTGTGTTTGTGTTATCCAGGAACAGTGGGGTGTGATCAGATATTTCTCTGGCAAATGCTTGTAAAAAGGTTAGAGGATATTTCTCTTCCCAAGCTGGGCACATTAGGACCCTATCTAATTTCTCAAAAGTAGGATCTTCCTGATTATTGGCCCATGTATATTGTCTCACATTCAAAGGTAGTTCTCTTAACTCAGCTTGTTCAATAATAGCATTAAACATAAAGGGCCACTGCTCATTTGACATAGGTTTGTTTTTCTCTTTATCATTTCTAATTATGTTAAAATACCCTCCCACCAGACAGGGCAAAGGGTTATCATGATATAATCTTGCCAACTCAGCTAGAAAGCTAGCTTTTCCTTCCTTCTGAGCATCCCCATATACAGTCATCAGATTCCAGTGCATTTTGATTTTTTTTATCAAAAACTAGCACTCTCAGAAAATATTGTCCCTTCTCGATCCCCTCAATATCAAACGTATCTTTGTTGATCCCAACTAGGATCCCTCCAGACATTCCTCTAGGAGGGTTCCAGCACCACTGGTAGTTTTTCCCTCCACATAAATTGTGAAGCTCATTTTTAGTGAAGTCTTGCTTTATTTTCCTAGAGATCCCAATAAAGTCCAGCTTCTGATCAATGATCAATTCCCTAATATATCTTTTTTTTGTGATCTTGTCCTATACCTCTGACATTCCAAAAAAAAAACCTCTCATTTTTATTTGTTTATTGTAATTTATTATGTATTCCCTTTTTTTCCCTTTGCAAAACCCCAATCCCAACTGTTTGCTTCACACAATCTAATGCTGGTGAGCTTTTTTTGTTACTTTTTTCCCTGAGAGCATTCCTCTCAATTTCCTGATTTGTTTTTCCTCAATATCAGCATCTGAATGTTCAAAATCAGAACATATCTCCTCAAGTTCCACATCTCCCGTATGAATATATACTGGTGTGTCTTTTTTCCCCTCTCCTTTTCCCTCAGCTACTTCCTTTTCCCTGTCCCTATTTTCTATTTTAATATTCTAGAAGTAAATGTCTCTTCTTGCTCTCTCCATCTTATCAATGATATCTAAGTTTTTGTCAATCATCTCAATAGAACATCCTAGATAAATCCCTACCAAAGAACTAATCTGCAATAAAGAAGCATCAGCAAATGTGAAATCAGAATTCTTACCATAATTATCCATTTCCTCAGCTCTAATTTTTGCCATCTCTTCAACTTTCTAATCTTCCTTCCCTTTGTTTCTGAGACTTCTTTTGATCTCCACTTCTTTCTCTTCCCCCTCCTTCTCCATGAGGGAGTCCTGGATTAGGGGGTGTCCGGATGGCCGGACTACCTTTGGCCGGGCTCCTGGACTATGAAGATACAAGATTGAAGACTTCGTCCCGTGTCCGGATGGGACTTTCCTTGGCATGGAAGGCAAGCTTGGCGATACGGATATGTAGATCTCCTCCCATTGTAACCGACTCTATGTAACCCTAACCCTCTCCGGTGTCTATATAAACCGGAGGGGTTTAGTCCGTAGGACGAACAACAATCATACCATAGGCTAGCTTCTAGGGTTTAGCCTCTCTGATCTCGTTTAGATCTACTCTTGTACTACCCATATCATCAATATTAATCAAGCAGGAGTAGGGTTTTACCTCCATCTAGAGGGCCCGAACCTGGGTAAAAACATCATGTCCCTTGTCTCCTGTTACCATCCGCCTAGACGCACAGTTCGGGACCCCCTACCGAGATCCGCGGTTTGACACCGACATTGGTGCTTTCATTGAGAGTTCCTCTGTGCGTCATCTTTAGGCCGATGGCTCCTCCGATCATCAACAACGATGCGGTCGGGTGAGACTTTTCTCCCGGATAGATCTTCGTGTTGGGCGGCTTTGCTGCGGGCAATTCACTTGGCCATCTGAGCAGATCGAAGCTTCGCCCGCCATCAGGTCAGATTTGGAAGTTTAAACTTCACGACCGGCGTCGCGAGACTTGATCTTGACGGGTTCGAGCCACACCAAGCGCGCCCGCCTTTGTCACGATGGGCATGATCTAGCTCTGCCGCGAGCAGTGCCACGAGGCCGCACCAGTGTCCCCTCCGACCCTTAGCTCGGGCCGATCGCGCCAATGTCGAGGGCGGGTGGCTGGACACCGCCTCGGGGCTGCAATCTCTGGCGAACAGGCCAAACACTATACCTGTCCTTTGCGAAGCTCGTGGCTCCAAGGTGCGGACTCCTCCCGGACTCCGAACCTTCGCGCCCGCCAATCGAATCCGATTGGCGCCGATCATGGAGTTCACTGCCGCGGACATCTTTCAAGCACTTCGCCTTTCGGCGACATTCTGAATTCACTAAAGTCTCTCTCTTTATCGGCAGAACCTGGCGGACTATGGTCAGCAAGGTTGGGATGCGGACGATGAAGAAATTCAAAGCCCACCCACCACCCACTTCGTAGCCACTGTCGATGGTTTAACCGACATGCTCGACTTTGACTCCGATGACATCGACGGTATGGATGCCGATGCAGGAGACGACCCAAACGGCGCCTACGAGGCATGGAAGGCCACCTCGTCGTATGACATATACATGGTGGACACCCCAAAAGAAGGAACGACGATGGAACAACGGAGGATGACCCTCAAGAAACAACCTAAGCGCCGGCGTCGTGATGCGCTCTAAATCCGCCACAACAAAAGCTGCGATTCCAAAGCCGGAGATAATAACACTCCGGACGGTGCGAAGACAACCCCTCCGGCGGGATTCAGCGCGGGAGGATGGAGAAGCCATCCCTCATGAGAGAGCGGCGAGACGAGAGGTAGAGGACAATAATTACATGTCTCCTCCGAAGGCGAGGCAAGCCTCGGCGACGGCCAATTTGTCGTGCACGAGGATCCCGTCAAACAAGAGCGTTTCAAGCGCAGGCTTATAGCCACGGCGAGCAGCCTCAAGAAAAAACAGCAACAGCTTAGAGCTGACCAAGACTTGCTAGCCGACAGATGGACGGATGTCCTTGCGGCTGAAGAGTACGAACTCGAACACCCCTCCAAGAGCTACCCAAAATGCAGGCTGCTACCCCAATTAGAGGAGGAAGCACCTAGACCTACATCACCAGCGCATGATACGGCCGACCGGCCACCCCGTGGCCGCGATAGAGAGGCCTCTCGGCCCTCCACTCAAGCCGCACCCCGGCGTCGCTCAAAGAATACCGGGCACGCGAAATGCGCGGACCTGCGAGATATATTGGAGGGCAGGGCAAGGCAAACAAGATCGATCTATGGATCGCGTGGGCGCCCACGACCGCGTGATGATAACCGTCATCTTTGGATATGTTAAATCCGGCGGGCGAACACGATGAACAAAGCTCATTTGAGCTACGTCGTGATATAGTCAATCTGAGCCGCGCGATACCCACTATGCTTCACAGATGAAGTAAAGGATCATCAAATCCCCGAGGGTTTCAAACCCGTAAACATCGAATCATACGATGGCACAACAGATCCGACGGTATGGATCGAGGATTATCTCCTTCATATCCACATGGCCCGCGGCGATGATCTACATGCCATCAAATACCTCCCACTCAAGCTTAAAGGACCAGCTCGGCATTGGCTTAACAGCTTGCCAGCATAATCAATTGGTTGTTGGGAGGACCTGGAAGCCGCATTCCTTGACAACTTCCAGGGCACCTATGTGCGACCACCAGACGCCGATGACCTAAGCCACATAATTTAGCAGCCGGAGAATCGGCGGACAATTCTCGACACGGTTCCTAACCAAGAAAAATCAAATAGTCGATTGTCCGGACGCAGAGGCCCTTGCAGCCTTCAAGCATAACATCCGTGACGAGTGGCTTGCCCGGCACCTAGGGCAGGAAAAGCCAAATCGATGGCAGCCCTCACAACACTCATGACCCGCTTTTGCGGAGAAGACAGCTAGCTAGCTCGTAGTAATAACATGACCAAGAGCCACAGTAATTCGGATACCAAGGACAACATTGGCAGGTCACGTCGCAACAAGCAAAAGCGCGCGTGCAACGGCGACAATGCCGAGGATACAATAGTTAATGCGGATTCGAGGCTCTAAACCGGTCGCGGAAAAAGCCATTCAAAAGAAATACTGGGCCCGTCCAATTTGGACCGAATACTCGATCGCTCGTGATGGATACACGGCACCCCGAAAAACCAGCCAACCACACCAACAGGATTGTTGGGTGTTCAAGCAGCAGGCAAGTTAAGCGCCGAAAACAATGACAAGGGCTGCATAGCGATGGCGAGGAGGAGCCCGGCCGCCGAACAATAGGGGACGAAGGGCTTCCCCCACAAGTGCGGACGCTGAACATGATATCGCAACCCACATACCCAAAAGGGAGCGGAGCGTGCACTCGAGGGGCGATATGCGTTGGAGCGGTCGCCCCAAAGTTCAACCCATGGTCCTCCTACCCGATCACCTTTGATCGAAGGACCACCCACTAGCATCCGCCATGGCGGATTCGCGCGCATTGGTTCTAGACCCAATAATTGACGGATTTCACCTCACTAGAGTCCTTATGGACGGCGGCAGCAGCCTAAACCTGCTTTATCTGGATATAGTGCGAAAAATGGGCATAGATCCCTCAAGGATTAAACCCACAAAGACGACTTTTAAAGGCGTCATACCAGGTGTAGAGGCCAACTATACAGGTTCAGTTACACTTGAGGTGGTCTTGGATCCCGGATAATTTCGAGCGAGGAGTTAATCTTGACATAGTCCCGTTCGCGATGGCTATCACGCCTTGCTTTCGGACGAACCGCATTGCAAAGTTCAATGCGGTGCCGCCTCGCGATACCTCAAGCTCAAGATGCCATGCCCGAGAGTCATTACGGTCAATGGAAACACCGAACGCTCTCTCCGAACGGAGGAGCATACGGCGGCCCTCGCGGCGGAAGTACAAAGCAGCCTGTCAAGGCAATTCTCCAGTACGGTCATTAAACGTCCGGACACCATCAAGTGCGCCCGGAGTAACCTACAACAAGACCGCCTGGCACGTTTCGAGCACGCGTAGCAATGCGGCCTCAACCCCAGCCCTCGCGAAATTGCGAAACCAGTACTAAGCGTACATAACTACGCTCTGGAAATACCATGGGCATAGAGGAAGGGGCACGACCACGGCATGCCCAAAATGCGGCTCAACCGCACCAGGGGCTCCCGATTTTGTCATTCTTTTTTTTCTTACTTTCAGGACTCCACTTTACGGAAGGCATGTCTGGCAGTACAATCGCCGAACACACGATGCAACAGCCAGGGAAGGAGAAAGCTATGTCGAGTGTCCAGGTGGTCTCTATAACGAGCAGTATACTTGTTTCACATATCATCCCGCAGCTCGCCCCTGGAGGGGGACATGTTAAATAGTCCCATCTCTTGCTTATCGCACTATTTGTATCGTTCTGCTTTTACTGCAGACTTTTCGAATAAACAATACATAGCCTTTGTTTATTATTGCATTCCTTTTTTTATAAAAATATGTTCAATTATGACATTATGCAACCGTACACTTTGGTACGGCCAATACACCAGGGGCTTACGTACACCAGAATATGGTGTGAGAAGTCCGGACACTCTCATGAGTGCGACACCCCGAACTTATAGCATTATATGCATCGGCTCCGAATCATGTCTTAGGTCAATAGTTGGGTTTGCCCGGCTCCCATGTTTTGGTACCTTACGTTCTGTTATATCGGCTAAGGTAGCCTTTGGAGAACCACTGCGATTGTGCCCCGTTGAGCTGGGCTAAGCACCTCGATGGAAAAGCTAAAACTGACCGTCATGATAGAGGCGAGAGCTGGTCGCTATTCGAGAGGTTTTCGAGTCCATAAAGACTTATGCCGCTTAGGCGAGGAGTCGGCTTTGTCCGACCTAGGCGTGATAGCGCCCGAACTCGGTCTTCGAATACTAGGGGCTTCACCAAATTTAAAATTATAAAATTCTATGGCTAAGTGAGACTGTTAAAGCATTATAGTCCGATTGCCTTGTTACGTTGTGTTGGCGCCTCCTCGAAGGACCCAATAATGGGAAAAAGCGCTCAACTTTATCCCTAACACCCCAACACTCGTGGCATGGGGGCGAAAGCGACGACTCGCCATCTCTCAAATTTAATAAGCGGCCGCATGAAGGTAATATTTTAAATTCACAAGCGTTGCTTAGCACATATGAACAAGTTTTCAGCGTCTGAGGATCACAAATGCGAGTTTACTCAAAATTACATCTTTGGAGCACTCATCCGCTATCTGGCGGGCACCTTTCAGGACGCCCTCATAATACATCTCGGGCTTGCGATGCTCCTTGCCCGGCGGTGGTCCATCCGTCACAAGCTTCTCAGCGTCCATCTTGCCCTAGTGCACTTTAGCACGGGCAAGGGCCCTCTGAACTTCGATGCATACGGAGCGCTTGATGACTTCAAGCCTTGGGCAGCATCCACCAGCCGCCTTACCAGCCAAGTAGCTCCCGGGCATGGCTTCCCGAGCCACAGCCGGACTCTGAGACCCTTCACGGCCTGTTCGGCCACCTTATGGAGCTCGACCAGCTGCTTCAGCTGGTCGCTCAAGGGCACCGGGTGTCCGGCCTCAGCATACTAAGACCAGAACACCTTCTCCGTCGAGCTCCCCTCTTTGGCTCGGTAGAATGTGGCAGCGTCGGACACACTCCGGGGAAGATCTGCGAATGCTCCTGGAGAGCTCCGGACTCGGGTAAGTAACAAGTAATTCACTTTCACGTGCTTGCTTTGCATAAAGAATGCCTTACCCGCCGCTATCTTCTTCATCGCCTCAATTTCCTGGAGGACTTTTTGGGCTTCGGCCTTGGCAGATTTGGTGCTCTCAAGCGCTGAGGCGAGCTCGGACTCTTGAGTCTTTGAGTCAAGCTCCAAACTCTCATGTTTTTTCACGAGAGCCTGGAGCTCTTGCTGCACCTCCGCCATCCGCGCCTCCTGCTTTTCTCACTGGGTACGCTCCAAGGCCGCATTTTCTTCGGCCTTGGATAGCGCTTCCTTCAGGGTTGTCACCTCGTTCGTGGCCCCTGCAATACCCACGTCGGTCCTGCCATTTTTTGCAACCACATCTTTTTTATATACTTACATAAGGTATTACTTACCTTCCTTGTCCTCGAGCTGCTTCTTGGCAAGGCCGAGCTCGTTCTCGGACCGCTCGAGGCTCTGCTTCAATGCATTGACCTCCGCAGTCAGGGCGGCAGAGGTCAGCAGCACAGCCTGCATTCCTATATTGACATACTTATTTTAGACTCCTGCGTATATCTTTTTGATCCTCAGTTTGGCTTTTCTTTCCGAACACCAAACTAAGCATCAGGGGCTATTGTCTATGCGGTAATATTTTTACATATCTTAAATACATACCTCAAAGCTTTGTTAGAAGGCTGGCACAGTTTCAGTCAGCCCGCTCTTGGCGGTCGAACATACGGATCACCACACTCATAATAGTGCGGTGCTCCTCGTCGATGGGCGCCTTTAAGCACCTCCAGCAGATTATCCGTGCCTCCGGTTGGGCGGAGGTCACCGGCGTCGTAAACTTGCCCTTCTTCGTAGGGGTCGCTGCGGACACGGAACCGTTGAAGGTTCGGTGCGGTGTCCGCCCAGGCGGACTTAGAGCCCTTCGGGTTTTATCCCTTTGCGCTTGAGTCCGGAGGTCGCCTTGCGGCGCCTCGAGACCACCCCTCTGGCTTGGACCCTTTTGGGACTCCACCTCGGCATCGTCCGTGGGGCGAGGAGGTAGCAATCGAAGCGAAAGGCTATTCACATCCGACGAATCAGGGATCCGCTCGGTTGCGTCGAGCTGGGCGCTGGCGGACTGCATGATTACATTCGGCGTCAGAAGATACTGTGCAGTAAAGGAACGCCATGAGTTATTCTGGTATCCGGATACTTACGATTTTGCCAGGGGCTTGGCCCTGGATGGCCACTCCTCTTCGCCGTCGTCGGTATTGGTGGAGTAGTCCGAAGGAAGGGTCCTTCCCTTCTTGGACCCTCTGCCCCCCCTAGTTGGGGCGACCTTCCTTTTCATTCCTCCCCCCGCTGGAGGGGGAGAGGCTTCTTCTTCCTCTTCGTCTTCGGAGAAGGAGTGCGCCTCGGAGTCATCGGACGATGAATCCGGCACCACCGGGCGCCGGGAACTCTTTCAAGTTCCCGCGGCCTTCTTCTTGGCCTTCTTCTCCGGCACCACGTAAGGTGCCGGGACCAGCAGCCCTGTCAAGTGGATGTTTGCTGGATCTTCGGGCAAAGGAGCCGGACAATCGATCTGTCCGGTCTTCTTCTGCCATTCCTGTCAAAGGAACGGGAGCTTAGATCTCGCATAGAGTCAAACTATGAAAAACAAGTATCCAGTAAAGGGTAAAATAAGCTTACTACGCTGGCTTGGCGCTTGCGCGGAATCCATGATCCTCGGTGATGGGAGGGGAACCTCGGCGCCTTGAATAGCACCTTCGGGCATCCTCGTGCGTTGTGTCAAAGAGCACGGTCGAGTTTGGTGCTGGGCGGGTTGAACTCCCATAAGTTAAAAGTCATCGTTGACACGGGAGGATCCAGCGGATGAGCATGACCTGGACTACGTTGACGAGTTTAACCTCTTTGTTCACCAGGTCTTGGAGGCAGGTTTGGAGTCCGTCCGCTCTTCGAATTACCCCACGACAGGCCCTTCTCTTTCCGGAGGTGAGCCGTGTGGGGATGCGGATCGAATTCGGGGCCGCTGCCCATTCAGGGTCACGCTGCTCGGTGATGTAGAACCACCCGATTGCCACCCCTTTATGGTCTCCACGAAGGAGCCCTCGAGCCATGTAACGTTGGGCATCTTGCCCACCATGGCGCCTCCGCCTCGCGCTTGCTGGCCGCCCACTACCTTCGGCTTGACATTGAAGGTCTTGACCATAAGCGAAGTGGGGCTTGATGCGGAGGAAAGCCTCGCACACGATGATAAACGCTGAGATGTTGAGGATGAAGTTCGGGGCCAGATCGTGGAAATCCAGGCCGTAGTAGAACATGAGCCCCCGGACAAATGGGTGAAGTGGAAAACCTAGTCCGCGGAGGAAGTGGGTGAGGAACACCACCCTCTCATGGGGCACAGGGGTGGGGATGAGCTGCCCCTTGTCTGGGAGCCGGTGCGCGATGTCGTTAGACAAGTATCCGGCCTCCCTCAGCTTCTTGATGTGTCCCTCCGTGACGGAGGAGACCATCCACTTGCCTCCCGCTCCGGACATGGCTGGAGAAGGTTGAGGTAAGATGTGCGGACTTGGGCGCTGGAGCTCGAGTGCACGAAAATAGACAAGCAAAGGAGGAAGAAGGCGTAGATGGAAAAGGTGGATCATTATCCCCTTATATGGGCAAACGAAACTATGTGCCCCCACCAGCCTGGTAAAACTCTCTTATCTCCCAAGCGCCATAAATTAATGGCACGGTTGGGTTACCCACGCCCGTATTAATGAGAATCTCGGAATAAGGAGACACGATCTCTTCTTCAACAAGACGTGCCAAGGAAACCGCCTCGCTAAACGCGCTGAGGTGGGACAGTAAAAACGATTCGAATAAAGGCTTGGCCTTGGTGTGATGTCACATTGCGGAATACGTCAGCAGATTGGATTTGTGCAAATATTATTCTCTCTACGGTGGTATGTGGAAATTATTTTGCAGAGTCGGACACTATCCTTGTGTTCAAAATCTTCTATGAAGTATTCGGAGGAGGAACCCGCCTTTCAATGCTAAAGACAAACTGCGCGCCGGACTCGTCGTCATTGAAGCCTGGTTCGAGGGGCTCTTGAGGAGTCTGGATTAGGGGGTGTCCGGATGGCCGGACTATGACCTTTGGCCGGACTCCTGGACTATGAAGATACAAGATTGAAGACTTCGTCTCGTGTCCGGATGGGACTTTCCTTGGCGTGGAAGGCAAGCTTGGCGATACTTTCCCATTGTAACCGACTCTATGCAACCCTAACCCTCTCCGGTGTCTATATAAACCGGAGGGTTTTAGTCCGTAGGACGAACAACAATCATACCATAGGCTAGCTTCTAGGGTTTAGCCTCTCTGATCTCGTGGTAGATCTACTCTTGTACTACCCATATCATCAATATTAATCAAGCAGGAGTAGGGTTTTACCTCCATCGAGAGGGCCCGAACCTGGGTAAAAACATCGTGGCCCTTGTCTCATGTTACCATCCGCCTAGACTCACAGTTCGGGACCCCCTACCCGAGATCCGCCGGTTTTGACACCAACACTCCAAGACCTCAGTTCCATGCAGCTCAACCATTTTCCCCCCAGGGTCCCAACTGATTCTTGGCTAGCATTATATCAGTGGGCTCATTATATTTTCCAGAGTCAGTCTCCTCCTTTTTCTGCTGTTATCTTTCTCATAGTCCTCTATATCCATGTTGTCTAATTCCATTTCATACTGCTCCCTGTTGGCAGCTTCTTGCACTAGCTTTTGAATTTCTTCTTGTTGTTTTTTACTCATCTCTTGCAGTTCTAATTGGTTTTTTTCCAGCTCCTTGATCCTCTTTTCACTCTTGGCCCAAAGTGCATTGTTTCTGACTTTGTCTTCCTCCAGGTTTTTAATCTTACTGAACATGATTTCACTTTCCTTTTGCCATTTCCTCCTTTTTGCCACCATTTCATTTTGCCATTGACTCATACTTTCTTCCATTTGAGATCTCATTTTATCAATTCTACCATCTATCTCCTCACTTTGTTTCAGAGACAAACACCCCAAAGCAACCCCTTTGTATTCTGTATCTTCCAGCTTAGTTCTTTTTCTTGTTTCCCCCTCTTCTACCTCACCTTCCAGGATATTACTATTGTCATTTTTCCTTTTTTCTTCCTTATACCAACCAATTTCAGTCACCTTCTCAGTTTCAATCCCAACTCTAAACATAAGAAGATCAGGGGAAGTAATTTCCACTTGAGATGGTACTTTTTCCACATCTCTGACTCCACACTTAGCTCTGATTTTTTTCCTCATTGATAGTGTCCATATCAATCTCCAGCACAGGCCCAACTGCAGCACCAACCTCACAGACTCCTAAAAAATGTCTAAAACAGTCAGGGATTTTTGTCAGTTTGATCCAAATTGTGTGCATTTTCCCAACAGCTTGATGGTCCACGGACCAGGGTTGAACTTTGATCACAACCCCTGTCCCCAACAGGTTGAAGTCATTGAACTTGGCCAACTCCACTAGTTTTGCTTTATTGGGAAACCTCATCATATAGCCATTTTTCCCAAACTCTTTCACTCTCCATTGCCAACCCTAATCAAACATTTCTCCCAAGGCTCTTGTGAGCTCAGTCTCATTTATCTGTCCTTCTCTTATGACCACCACACCCAGAGGATTTGTGTGTTCAGCCACCAGAACATCCTTATAACTCTGTATCAATAGAATTCCTAGGCCTTTAGCAGCATATCCTACATACTTTAGTACATGCTTCATTTGCTTCAGCAGATTGCACTCTCCAGTAATGTGATTGTCCCTGCCACAGATCAGACAGTGTCCCACCCTACACTCTTTGGTAGCATGTCTGGGGTCCTTGCATTTCCCACATACTTGCTTGCTAAATCTATCTAGTCCTCTCTTACTCTCCTCAATGTTCTGTTGCCAACTATTTCTCCCTCCCTGTTTCTTCAGATCCAGTCCTGAATTTTGTTCAAAACTTTTTTCCACTCTTTGCTGTCCTTCCCCACTTCTCTCTTCTTTCTTTTGGTAGTCTATCCCAAGCTGATTTCCAGAATACTTCACAAGCTTTTCTTCTATCTGCTCTTTCTCATTGCTCTTCATCCCCTGTACTAATTGAGAGAGCAGGGATGTCAGAAGCTTCTGTTGTTGATTCTGTTCTGCCTGCATCAAATGTTCCTCATTTCCTTCTTTTTCAGGTCCAGAAACCCCTGAAACTCCCATGGTTCTTTTGATGCTCTCCTCCCCTGCCTCTTTCTTTCCTGTCTTGGCTTGCCAGATAAGATTTTCTCCACTCCCTCCAACAGCAAGATCCTCTTCTTCTTCAAAACCTCTGCCTACTCCATTTCCTCTCCCCAATCGACCACCACCTCTCCCAAATCCACCACCTCTCCCTGGGAAGGCATGTTTGCCCCATTCCATCCTCCTTCCCTGTCAGCAGGGTTGAATCTCCCCCTATATGTCCATCCCCACCTCCTCGATTGAATCTAGAGGCACCAAACCCTCTCCCAAAGTTTCCCGACATCTCTTCTTCTACTGGCGGCGAGGGGAGGAGAGGGGGAAACCCTATGTGGTGAGATTGTTCTCCTCCCACCTCTGTCCCCTCTTTTATACTAGGGCGGCTCGCCGGTGCTCTCGACGTGGTGGCCGGGGCGGGGTACGGTGGCCGCGGATCTGAAGCGGTTGAGGTCATCGGTGGCGTGGTTCTTGTGTCGGGGTGCGGTCGACGAGTGACAGTAGAGTCACGGTTTGTGGGCTTTACCTAAGCTGCTGCATGGTGAGGAGCTGGAGGGAGGGCTTGATCCGGCTGGATTTGGTCGTTGGCGGGTATGCTAATGTGTGGTGTGTGTGTGTGTGTGTGTGTGTGTGTGTGTGTGTGTGTGTGTGTGTGTGTGTGTGTGTGTGGTTTGGGTGATAGATCCGTCCAAAAGTATTGTCCCCGGTCGTGTCTGGAGCCAGCGGTGACAATGTTTTTTGAGCGATGTTTCCCTATTGTTGACACCATCGATGTGATACTCCATGTTACATCCTTTGCAGCTTCGGGGGAAATCTTAGAACCGTGTGACAATACGAAGATGATGTTATGGTGTTGTATTCCCCTTTGGGGCATCGTCTTTGGATCTAAGAATTGGCAAGCAGGGCCGGTGGAAGACGACTGTTGGCACCGGGGCTCCTGTGGCAACGTCTACGGGGGGAGAGTTGCCGGGGTCGCGACAAGGGTTGAGGTAGTCGGGTATTCTCCGACGTGCCCGCGGAATTTCCTCAGGTTGATTATTGTTGTGAAGTTGGAACTGTGGTGGCGAGGCCCCAATGGCGATGATGACAACAACATGTGGTTTGTTCGATGATTTTCCAGTGACACCTGCCTTGCATAGTTCCCTTTATAGCTCTCCGTCGTAATCAGAGCTGTGTTGTCCTCGTCGTTGGTGCCAAGTGTTTGGCATGGACCGTCATGTGACTACACACGCCCTTCACAGTGTGGAGAATGTTGATGATAGACTATGGTGGCGAATTCGGAGTCGCTTGCTCATGGCAATTGGATGGCGATAGCGCTTGCTCGGCGAGAAGTCATGACGGTGACACTGATGTGTTACCTCGACGAGGACTTCCACTTAGTGTTGTGCATGAGGGATTTTATGTGTGTCACTAAGTGGGTTGTGATGCTTTTCGCTCGATTTTTCAATAATTAACTAACAATTCTCTTCCTTCTAATTAAATTAATGGATGATGTAAATATTTTGCATCCTTTTTAGAATAACGCTCACGCTGGTTTCACTCTTCTATTGATGAATAAATCAAGTGTAAATCATGTCGGTCCTAAGGAGAAGAAAAACGAATAAGAATATACCGACACAATGGATGCTATTCTATAAGTATACAATTTCGAGCATCCTTAAATTTGAATTACCGCACAACTTTGGGCACTGCTTTTTTGGGAGCTTTGAGCACCTTTAAATATGAATCGCTATGCAGATCCGATGGGAAGAAGAAATCAGAAACCAAAATGGATGGTAGTGGTATTCAGTTTGGATTAAATTGGTCGCCACCCACCCAGGTAGAGGACAGGCATCTGTGCGAACGTACATCTCTTCGTCCCGTGATTATCGCTCACTCACCGGTAGTCCTGGCCATGGGAAGCCCGGCCCGGCCGGCCCGGCCCGAAAAAGCCCGGCCCGGCCCGACGCTACCCCCGGGCCGGGCTCGGGCCTAGTATTTGAGCCCGAAGGCCGGGCCGGGCCGGGCCCGGGCCCGTCATTTATGCAGTTTACTGAAGGTCGGGCCGGGCCGGCCCGAAGCCCGACGGGCTTTTAGGTGATCAGGCTGGGCTCGGGCCCAGAAACACAAGCCCGATGGCCAGGTCGGGCCGGGTCCGGGCCTGGGTTTTTTGTGTCAGGCTTGGCTAGGCCCGGCCCGAAGCCCGGCCCGGCCCGAGGTTTGGCCAGGTATACTCACCAGTCATATATAGTAGAGAGAATTCCTTATTTAGCCCTTTCTTAAAATTTGCTTCCCTTTTTGGCCCCAAAAATATTTTTCTTCCCTTTTTGACACTCAAACTTCATTTTGTCGCTGGAGCTGGCCATGTGCTCGTGCGCGCCGATGCCGCTCCTAGATGATGTTCGACACACTCATTATACTGGGACCATGAACCAACGACGATACTAACAATGAACCAAACTCTGGACGACGCACACACCGTAATACAGAGCTGGCTTCCTGAATCCCTAATCGATCCTTTGCTTGAACGTCTACTAGTAGTACTAGTATGTATGAGCACCTTGCTGGAGCGCACGACGAAGACGCCGCTTTGCACGCGAGTGGCAAGACGCCGTCGGCGCCCGGGATGAAGGAGCTGAGCAGGCCGGGGCTAAAGACCTACCAGGCGCGTCGACGATGCTCGGAACCCGCGGACCTTCCGCGCCGTGGCGCCGCTTCCGAAGAGGGAGTTGCAGTGGCAGCCGCCCTTTGGCCAGCGGCGGCGCACCACAAGAGATCGGCAAAGCCGGGCGCGCGCGCCAGGATCTCCAGCTCGACGTCTTCGGGCAGCCTCACCAGCGAGAACGCTGCGCGTGCATGCATGCCAGTTCCGTTACGCGTGTGTGTATGTCATCGCTGGTATGCGCATGTACGCATCAGGCAAGCATGATTAGTTTTTTCCTCTAATTAACCTAGGTACGTATCTAATGGACGCTATCTAGCTAAGAGATGCATGCATATCAGACAAGACTAGCTACAAACCTGATTGCTATACATAAGAATAATATGTGAAATTGTTGAAAGTGCCTTTCTGCTCCTCAGCTCATTTGAGCTCGGTGAACAGTAAAATCGAAAAAAAATAGAAAAAAAATTTCAAAAAAATTCTCAGAGAAACATTGACAAAAGTTCTAAGTGCTTACAAAAATTCATCATGAAATCACATTCCTGTAAGGCGTGGCAAAAAAAAAAAAACAAATTCAGCCTCCAAAATGCTTTTGAAAGTAGCATTTTCAGAGTACCGATTTTGTCTTTTTTGCCACGCCTTCTAGAAATGTGATTTCATGACGAATTTTTGCAAGCACTAAAACTTTGTCAATATTCTAAAAAAAATTTGAATTTTTGAATTGTTTTTTAATTTTTTTCGATTTAACTGTTCACCCGAGCTCATATGAGCTCGGGTGCAGAAACTCCACGTCCGTGAAATTGTTTCTTATACTGAACTTCCTTTCTTTCCTTGCAAAGAAACCTCTTTTTCTATTAGTTTTTAGGTCTATTACTACTATTGAATATTTGAACCACATACATTTGTTGAATTTTGAATCATATAATTTTGTTAAATTTAATTTTTACCGTCATAAATATTTCTGCAGCAACGCGCGGGGAATCATGTAGTTTATTCAACACCACAAAACATAGCACGTCATTCATGTGTTTGTATGTAAATAATCTATCACAAACTACACTAGGGGTAAAACAGTCTTTTTAGTTCAGACTTAACACCGTTAGTGGCCAAAACTGACGGAAGTTTCACATAGGGAACAAAATGAAATTTGAGTGTCAAAAAGGAAAGAAAGGAAAATTTTGGACCAAAAAAGGAAACAAAATTTAAGAAAGGGCATGTACATCAGTAGAGACCAACGGTGTCTATAGTATCTGTACACGCATCTATAGACTCCATCAGAAATAAAACGCACAACCGGCCGTCCGTTAGGCCAGCCCTAAAATACTCTAACCGCGGACGTCTGTCACAGATTCCCGGCTCATGATCTGCGCTCTATTAGGCCTATGGCTAGGGACAGACCCGGTACAATGGGAAACAAGCCGTCTGTACGCAGCGAATTACAGGCGTTTCCTAACGGGCGCCTTAAGCGCTCGTTTCTTCTCTTGCCGCAAACGGGCGCATACCCCCACGCTGTGTTGGGCCAGCCCGTTTTCATATTTTTCTTTCTGTTAAAAAACTGCAGCAAAACTTGTATTTCGTACGTGAGGGTTCGAATTCGCGATCTCTCCGTTAAAACAGCAGGGCACTAACCAACAGACCAGGGTTTTTTCCGCGAGACCTAACAGCTCTGGCGATTAGGGTTTCGAGCGGACCTTGACGGCGCATGTCGGCTCTGCACGACGGGGCGCCCCTGGATTCCGTAGGAAGATGACTACATCATCCGGCGGCGATCATCGGGCATCGGGCTCGGCCTCCCCATGGACGGCCAGGGCCATGCTCGAAGAGAAGCTCGGGAAGTTAGGGATCACCGATGAGAAGGCGACTCCTCTGGTCATCGATGATTGAGAAGAAGGTAAACCGGAGAAGTGGCTCTTGGCGGGCAGGGTTCTGCACCGGAATCTACTCCATATCCAAACCATCACCAATGCGCTTCGGCCGGCATGGGGAAACCCTAGGAGACTGCAATTCTGATCGATGGGAGAAAACACCTTTGTGGCAGAATTTGAATCCCAGCGCGATCGCGAGTGGATCAGGGAAGGCTCACCTTGGCACATCAGCAAAAAACGCCGTTATCTTGGCTGATTTCGAGGATTGTATGAGACCTGATGAGGTCCAGTTTGATCGGCTCAGTTTATGGGCTAGGGTTCCGAATCTTCCGTATAATCTACGGAACGAGGCTTGGGGAAAATTGATTGCGCAACAAATTGACAAGGCAGCCACCTCTATTCAGTTCGATCATGTGGGTGGATATTTGCGTGCGAGAGTCTCCATAGATGTTAAAAAACCATTAAGGCGATGGATCTTGATTGAATCGTCAGATAGGCTAGGCCGTTTTCTTCGGGTCGGGCTCTCCTACTGGGTTCCCAGCACGCACTATCGTGCAGGGCGAACCAGAGGCCAGCACGTGTCCTGATGGACCCCACCACTTAAACAACCCAGCGTATCTCTCTGATTGCAGTTAGGTTCCGCAAAATCAGCAAAACGACATCTTTCTCTCCCGCGTAAATATAGATTGCCGCCAAAATCTCTTTCGTGGCTTCATCCTTTGTCCTACCAATCTATTTCCATTGTTACCCCGGGATGGGAGGAGAATAGATCAAGATTGACAGAAAATTGTCCTCTCCGTGGATCAACATCTATGGTGTTCTTGAGCATGGACCGTCCGTAGGTATGTTCTTGCTCCTGCAATGCAATGTACATATTATTAACACTCTTGATCATACGAAGGTGATAAGATTAAAAGAAACAAACAAACAAAGAGTTGAATGTATGACATGCAAATTAGTCCTTCAGAAATAGCTCCCCGTACTTCATCTTCCTTAGCCCATTCGGAATTGCATTATAATTCTGTTACCGATGATCACTCCTGCGATGTTGTGCACATTATGCATCAGAGTACCACCTAAGTTTGTGCTAAATTTTATTGCATGAGATTTCTCCTTTGACTTGTTCTCTTTTTTGCTAACTCTAATAATAGAGATTACTGTATCAAAGAAAAATATCAATATTTTTCTAATGCTACTGTGACTACCATGTGTTGTTTTGCAACACATTTTGTACTATCTTTAAGAGCTTTTCATGTTTCACTAAAACCAGGACTGTGAATATCGTGTGATTTTTTACTCCGTGTATCGTCCATCAACTAATTAGTATATGATGAATTTTTTGTTGTGTAGATCATGGCACCACAAATGTGGGAGAGGCAGGTGGAAATACAAATGATTATTACATCAAAAGGTTAAAACCAGAGATATGAATGGAATTTGAAAATGACGATATAGCATATGAGTTTTACAATGCATATGCAAGACATGTAGGTTTCAGTGTCAGGAAATCTTGGCATGATAAATCCTCGACTACTAATGTTATTCGAACAAAGAAATTTGTATGCTCAAAGGCAGGTTACAAGGACAAGAGCAAGGAACAATGTCAGAGGAAGCGAGCAGATACAAGAGTTGGTTGTCTGGCAGAGTTGACCATCAAAATAAGTGCTAATGGTAAATATGTTATAAGCAGCTTTGAGGATGCTCATAATCATGAACTCGTAACTCCAAGCAAAGCCCATCTACTGCGTTCCCAAAGAAGAACTACAGAAGGTCAGAAGGCCCAAATTGACATATTGAATGATTCATGTATCAGACCAAAATCTGGCCATGCATGAAGTGATGAGTAGACAAGCAGGGGGTCGACAGTGTCTTAGCTTCGGTCAAAAAGATTATAAAAATTATCTCCGATCAAAGCGTATGCAATCAATCCAAGAAGGAGATACATGTGTCATTCTTCAATATCTACAGAACAAGCAGATGGAAAATCCTTCCTTTGTACATGCCCTAAGGCAGTCATCACTCACCAGTTGTGTTTCCGTTACGACTAACCAGAAGGGATGAAAGCTCACCATACCGGACGTTACCCGTACTCATCTCATTTAATTATGAACAAGCATGGAGATATATGAGATAAATTTTATTCCTGATTGATTAATTATCGATCGGTTAATTTCCTCACTGTTGCTACCTGATCATTAACTCATGGGTTCCAAATTCTGGTGTGGGTGGTTTTCAGCAACTGCTGGCGTCTGACGAAGAAACTCGTGGACACGTCGCCGTCGCGGGGGACTGATTTGGGCACGTCACAACAGGTCCATCGATGTAAACAATTGATTAAGTACAGTGATGATACTGACTAATCAACCAAAGTACTTGTAGCATATAGAGTACGTGGAAGAGCTAGCGATCGTGCACCTAACAACAAGCTGCTGGTGTTCAGAGCTGGAGTTTAGCTAGGCCGAGGGACGTTGGCGGTTGAATTGAGCCACACCAATCTTCTCACACAAATACGCCATGATCAGGTTGTTCTACGCACTGACACATGAGCGATTTCGCTCTCTATGTCATTCAGGTCAAGTGAGCATGCATGCATGCATGCATGTAAGTTTCTAGCCTCGTTAGGAGGTAGGTGAAGTGTGTTGAACCACTTAAGATCTCTTTAGCAGGTACGCTATTAGCTGCCAATCGGAGAAGGAACCGTACCACAGATCAGGCAACAAAATCTGTAGTAGATGAGCTATACCTAACGTGGTGAGCTCTAGCTAGGATGCACATGCACGTAGTAGTACCGTGGCAAGTAGGCGAATGAGATTTTGATTTATGCATGCATGCATGCGTACACATACTGTTACTACTTCGAAGGCAGCTGCTAGACTAGCCCAGCACTACATTAGTTCCCATGCTGGAGTCCCTGCAGACCAGAAACAGAGGGACCGATCAATCATGAACGTGGCCAAAGCACTGTGACGCATTCAGTTAGTACCCCCACCCCACGCTGCATGCCAATCTTCCACACGCAAATTAAGCCAAGACGCGGGTCAAATCGGCACAAGGCATGGGGCATCGCTTGACAGCTTTGTTTGATTGGCCCACGGTGGGAATATGTCGCGGAAAATGCCAACACATACACCCAACCGTGGATGGATTAGTCGTCGCTGTTACGAGCTGCGTGGTCCCGTGATCCTCAGCATAACAATATCTTGCCATCACTGTTGCGGCGTGCGTATGCATCATCGGTCATTTCAGCGTGGGGGTGGGGGTAGTTCATCGCCGGACAAAAGGATCAAAGTTTATTGACGGACAGTGCAAATTCATACTACAAACGATTGGAAACAAAAATGAAACATAGATAAACAAATAAGAACGGACGAAAATCACCATTTCCTCGCCGCCCCCTTCCCCTTGCGATCGCCCGTGCTGCTTTGCACCTCCGGGTACGCGTTGGCGTGCGGCGGTGCATCGTTGACGGAGCTGGAGCTGTCCGTCAGGTCGGAGTCGCCGGAGCACCTTTGGCCCGACAGTCTCTGGAGCAGGCGTTCCTACTCCCTCCATGTGGGGCCGCCTCCGCCTTGGCCGTCATCCCCTTGGATGCCCCACGCTCCAACAACTCGATGGTCAGCTGAAGTGCCTTGGCATTTTAGCGGCGGAGCAGCCGCGCATCCATCTCCGCCGTCATGAGGGAGCGGCAGAGAATCGACGCAAGGAGTGCAGCCTCGAGATCGTCCATCAGCGCGTTCACGCGTGCCCGACATGTTGCCAGCGCCTCTCCCGCTGCCGTCCTCTCCCACACCTGCTGCTGCTCATGACGGGCTGCCCGTGCCTCAGATTCGAGCGTCCTCGTCTGCGCCATGAACGAGGACCAGCCGGAGCCCGGATACCCCTTCCGAAGCAGAGATTGAACCCGCGGTGAAGGGCGGCGTACCTAGACGTCCGAGGAGCCGAGAGGTCGGGGCAGCGCGGCAGCCTGCTATAAATGCTCTAACCAGTCACGTCCTCTCACTGCAAAGGAAAGAGATATCAAAGCAACATGCATATGTATGATTCATCAGTTAACAAAAGTTAGGTTTCTATGTGAGCATCAGCTATAACTTGCGAAAGCGAACCAACCCGTGATGGACAGTGGTACCCCTAGCTCACCATGGCTTAAATCCTGGTGCTCGCAGTTATCCTGGATTTATTTCAGGATTTTCCGGCGATGCGTGTTCAGTGAAAGAAGACATTCCCGTCGAGTAGGAGGCGCCTACATGACTTCGTAAAATCTCTCACATGATATGTCGGCTCAGTCTCTCGGAGGTGCTTATAAGGTAGTGTGTGCGTGTATGCGTTCATATGGGTGGGTGTATGCACGTATATATAAGCGCTTGCGTCTGTAGTGTGTTAAAAAAAACTAGAGGGATGAGCTAGCTAGCTTAGGACAGTAGTATGCACATGAATTCATGTAGGAACTAATGATGCACGTCGTGGGCCTATCAGAAGTACATTCATGAAGAATATTCTCTGCAAGTTAACCATGCATGCATGCATTCAGTAGTGTACTCGGTCAGTTAGCACAGGTAGGATAGGAAGCTTCTATCTGTATGTGGACCGACTGAGCTATGAAGCCTCCGTCCGTCCGTCGCTGGGACGTGGCCACTAACGCACAGCGCACGTCGCCATCGGCACAACGCATCACGGACAGCTGACAAGTCTAACGGACCGCGGAAAAAGGCCGAGAATATATATACGCAAAGTCGATGTAGTTACCTACGGAAAAAGATTAGTTCATGTATATGTAGCACATGATGCAGCAGCAGTCGGTACATATATGTACGTGGCACTCGTTCTCGATTCTCCATGAGGGTTGCTTAATCCAGCGTGGCTAGCTGGGCGCATCGCTTGTTGCAGGGAGGTTTTTCTGATGTTGCAACTTGAGTGTGCCCTAGCCCGCAAAAAAAAAAAAAAAAAAACTTGAGTGTGCCCTGCCGACATGGTTCTTTTCAACCATGCGTTGCACGGGCATGTATATACTGTATGTACGTAGGGTATGTACACTATATGTCAGCTTCAATCAACAAAGAAAGAAGAACATCAAGGCACTAGCTTTCGGTCCCATTCCTTGATAACGGCCCCTTGGTCTGGGCATATATCCCACACCACATTGGCTGGCTGCCTCGGCCGACCTCAACGCCGGGCCTTGTGTCACAAGCTAGTAAACGCTTTGGTTTGGTGCTGCTCCTTTTGTACTACAAGAAAGTGTGTGTACATCCTTGTTTCTTATTTTTTTAAAAGTTTTGTTAGGGTTTCTATTCTGCTCAGATATGTAACACGGCGGCAGCTCTTTGCATATGGAATAAGATCCTCCTCGCCTAGCCCTCATTTTGGTGGGATCTTGTGGGACTCGGTTGACGTTTGTTTTTGGTGGATCGACGTGGATCCAGTCTTCGTTTGTCTGTGTTCACGTGTCTACATGTTGGATTCTTTCGATCTACGCTTCTCTTCGTTGGAATCGGTTGCTGTTCTGGTTCGCTTGTCCTATGGGGGCCTTAGCATGACGAATCCCCGACTGTCTACTGCAACAAGATTTGTCCACCTCCAATGAGGGAGAGACGATGACGGCAGCGCGCCTTCGGTTCGCTCCAGTGCTTTTAGTCGTCCTTAGGTGGTCCACGGACCTGGATATTTTTTTAATGTTTGGAGTTCTCTGTACTACCTTGACAGTTGATGAATAGTTTGAAAGTTTTCCTCACAAAAAAGTCGGGAGGTTTGAGTTTCTTCAATCCAAACTTTTCTTGCTTATGTAGCTCTAGTACTCACACACATATATTTTTTTGAAGTAAAAATCACACATGAATGTATAGTGCTACCTCTATAACTAAATATAAGACGCTTTTGCACTTATATTTAGTTACGGAGGTTAGTACCATTCAACATAAATCTCAAAAGGATTAATGCACGGTGGAATACATACATACATGATACATACGTACGTACAATGTGTGGAAATGTTTCTTTCAACGAAATTAGCGTGCCAGCCGGGTTAAACACGGAGAAGGAACTGTTCGAGACGTGTGGGCTGTATTAATGGAGCAGCTAAGCGGAGGACAGACGGGTGGGGAGGTAGAAGATAGAACAGTGCGTGCAACGGAGACCTCACAGCTAATCCGGGCGCACACCTGGCGCCCGATCCCGGGCCGGGCCGTGCCTAGCCGATTAAGATACAACATAACATACGTCGCCTTCACGCACGCTAGCAACCAAAAGTTGGCTCAAAAAGTTGGCCTCCTAACTGCACTGCACTCCATCGAATTAGTCTCACTCTCGATCGCCTCGCCTCGGTCGATGCCGAGAGGTCAATCGTCGATCCGTCACCCACGCATGTCACCATGTGCGTGCGCCCGTCGTCGCCCGGCCGGCACAGACTCTCGTGCACCTTCCAATATCCATCCATGCCACGAGTCTAGTACACACAAGAAGCCAACCTGATGAACTCTGATATATGTCAGGCATACTCTACATTATGTTGATTCCATTGCCATTGTATTTTTCCTCATTTCTAATACTAAACGTTACATATGGATAAGCTCTAGTTTCTTAAAATTTAATTATTCCCGTCCGGTATATATGGTGCCAAATCAAGGTGCATGTTATGTTACTAGTAGTGGTAGTGATTGAATACAGTACTAGAAGAAATCTTGCTGAGCAGCCCAGCAGAGGCAACGACTCTAGCCGATTTTACGGTGCTAGCCAGCGGCTACGGCGTCGCCGTCGGTTTCGCAAGCCCAAGGGACCGGCGGGACGGCCGGAGCCGCCTATATATCTCAGGGCCCGCAGCAACTCGTACACTCCATTTAGTCCCTCCCTCCCTGCTAGCGAATCCCATCACCATATCATACACTCATTCATCACTCATCACTCATACACATACATGGCCTGAGTACATACTCGATCGGTTAGCTAAGGCGGTGATCGATATGGGGAAGATGGTCGTCGCGGAGGCCACGGCGCGGCAGGTGGCGTCCTTCGTCCTCGGCGCCGCCGCCGCGCTCACCGTCGTCATGCTCGTCCAGTACCGGGCGCCGGCCGCCGGGCTCAGCCGCGCCAGGACGCCGGCCCACTTCTCCGGCCTGAGATTATCATCCGACGAACAGCACCACCGCCGTAACGGGACGGCAGCAGCGCGCGCCGTTGTTCATCATCTGGCGCCACCGGCCGCCGGCAGTGCTGTCCGAGACGAGGATCATCGCCGTCCGGCGAACGCCACAACAGTCACAAAGCCCAATCCTACCTCCACAAGTCATCTTCCCAGCACGCATCGCCATGAAGAAAAGGTCAGTTTGCGATCGAGTTTCGTACAAGTAAATCTGCTTTTTGCCCATGAGCAAATTCAGGGGGCTTCGGTTCGTTCAACGGCAATACTACTTTCTTGCAGTAGCAGTTACCAGTATAATTGACCAACCACTCACGCGTTGCCACGAATGGCCACTGAATTAAACAACCAAGATTCTCTGTTGATATATCTTGTCACGAGTCCGTCAATGCTGTTGTCAGTTACAGATCTTTTTAATTCCTTGTAGAATTAATAGCTGCAAATTTGACCAAAAGCAGTTGCCTAAAAATAGTACTACTCAAAAAATGCTTTAATTTTTTTGCGTCAAGTACTCAAAAAATGCACGCCATGCATGTCAGGGAGGGAAGGAGGAGTCGGCGGAGTTCCGGGGGCTGGCCGCGGCGGTGGCGCGAGCGGCGACGGACGACCGGACGGTGATCATCACGTGCGTGAACCAGGCCTGGGCGGCCCCGGGCTCCCTGCTGGACCTGTTCCTGGAGAGCTTCCGCATCGGCGACGGCACGGCGCGGCTGCTCCCGCACGTCCTGGTCGTCGCCATGGACCCCGGCGCCCACGCGCGGTGCCTCGCGGTGCACCGGCACTGCTACCACTACACCATCCCGGGGCTCAACATCGACTTCGCCGCGCACAAGTACTTCCTCTCCAAGGACTACCTGGAGCTGGTGTGGAGCAAGCTGAAGCTGCAGCGCCGGATCCTGGAGCTCGGCTACGGCTTCCTCTTCACCGACGTCGACATCGTGTGGCTGCGCGACCCGTTCAAGCACGTGACGGCGTACGCCGACATGACGGTGTCCAGCGACGTGTACTTCGGCGACCCCGACAACCTGGGCAACTTCCCCAACACGGGGTTCTTCCACGTGAAGCCGAACGCGCGGACCATCGCCATGACGAAGCTGTGGCACGGGGCGAGGGGCAAGTACCCGGGAGCCAACGAGCAGCCGGTGTTCAACATGATGAAGAAGCAGATGGTGGCGGAGCTCGGGCTCCGGGTGCAGTACCTGGACCCGGCCTACGTCGGCGGGTTCTGCAGCTACGGGAAGGATTTGGGGAAGATTGTCACCATGCACGCGAACTGCTGCGTGGGGATTGGAAACAAGATTAGGGACCTGAAGAACGTGCTGGGTGATTGGAGGAACTATACCGGGATGCCGCCGTGGGAGAGGCACCAGGCCAAGTGGACCGTGCCCGGCGCCTGCATCCGAGCCGAAAAACAAGTTTGATCCATGGATTGGTTGATGGATGATTTTGCAATCGTCAGTTACTTATAGAGTAGTTTAATTCTACATATATACTCCCTGTGGGGATGGAGAGATAGACCATAGAGTATTTGTTGCTATACCTGTAAAATGCTCTATAATGAATTCGGAAACATATACTGTATCTACTTATTTCATTACATGCTAGCCAGAAAATGTTCATCTCTCAACCCTAAGAAGAACAGTAGCAGGGGCGGCTTCGGCAGTTTTCCTTTCCTTTTGGCTTTTTGTTTCTACTTTTATTTTCCTTTTTGGGCTTTTATTTTTTTCTATTTTTTTGTTTCATTCTGTTTTTCCTTTTATGTTTCCTGGTTTTTCCTGTTTTGCCACTTTCATTTTTATGTTGAAATGTAAATATATCGGAACCAATCCACGAATATTCTTTTTGAATGTAGTATGCATGTTTTTTTTGTAAACACAAAACATCCTTTTAGAATAGGTATTTCTATAGTTACATGAATATTTCTAAAAAAATGTGCACAAATTTTCAAAATACGTGAACACTATTTTTTAAATACGCGAATTGTTTTAAATTAACTTGAGCAAATTTGTAAATATTTTTAAATTTGAAAATGCGAATAGTTGCTAAATTGACACGAGCATGCTTTTTAATTAAAGCTATATTTTTTAAAAAAGTGAGCACTTTTTAAATGATATGATTTTTAAAATTTTGGTAACACATTTTTAACCACATAAATATTTTTTATACTAACTTATTTGCTAGCTTGTTCAGTTTTTAGCCATTCTGCATTCATTCACTGGTTAGTTAATTTGCAGAGAATCTTGCGAATGTACTACCGCCGCTGGGATATAGCTGGTCCTAGAATCAAGTACCACACGTCGTTTGTTCATAATAATTGCACTCATGTACTTACTAACTGTCCTGCCTAGCTAGCTCATCAATCATGTTAGGTTCATCTACCACCGCCGGCAGCTTGAGTTGCCTGATTCGCACGGCTCGTCGTTCAGCGACTGCAAGCAGTTCAGCGCGCTGCCTGCTACTACAACAGCTAGTGACAGCACCGAGTATTTATGGTTGATCGGTCTAATACCGTTGTTTTTATTTTTTTAATAAAATGGAACACTTGTATTCCATTACGACACGGCCAGATCGCCGGTCACCACACTGATTACATCATCAGCCATCAAGGTGGCTTGTGAACCATTCACGGTGTTCATCATGAGCTAAACCTGCACCGTACGTAGAAGCCAACACATGCGCTGGCTTGCTAAACACGTGTTGCACCACCACCCCATTCACACTCACCCAGTGTTTACGCAAAGGGTAGATTAAAGTTGTGGAGCTTCAAGATTAATTAAGTCACCACGTGCGCTTCCACTATAAAAATAGTCCAGACTAATAAAATATCTAAGCGTTAAATTTAGAAGTTGACCTCTGATGGTTATGGGTACCATTGCTCTCCTAACCATCCAACCTTTGATTTGTTATGAACGCTAGATGACCCGGTGCGCCAGATGGCGCAGAGACCCATTTAAAACTATGTTCGTGTTGAGAAATATTTGCCTTTTTTAGTAACTTTATGTTTGATCAAGGATAGAGACCATGTCAAACCCGAAGTGTTTTGAACGTGTATTTGGACAATGTGCCATTTGGCTCTATGTTACCCAAGTAAAGTGCAAGATCCAAATTCAAGCATCAAGGGTAATGATTCTTTTTTTTTTTTGAACACCATCTTTATATTAATTAACCAACCATACCAGTACACTCATTCGATACAATATTCACCACACAGGGCGGTACATCATTTACAAGAATACCATCTAATCTGTTGTCAAAGCTATACTTAGCGATTAAATGAGCCACCATATTGGCCGTACGGCTAATCTTTGACCATTGAAGATTATTGATCAACTTCGAGATACTCACCGCTTCCATCTTCAGGTCACGCTTAGCAGACCTGTCATAATGCCCCGACGCAAGAGAAGCTATCACAAAAGCGCAGTCAGTCTCTAAAATTATAGGATTATGAAGAGAAATACCTATGTAGAGACCGACAATGCAAGCTCTAAGCTCCGCTTCCTCCACGCTTTGACAGGCACCAATGAAATCCCATGACGAAACAATAACTTCCCCTTCCGCGTCCCTGACCACCACCCCCACACTGGCTTCTCTAATGAACTCCACGAAGCTAGCATCGACATTAATCTTGAACCAACCTACAGGAGGCGGGTACCAGCCACTACTCGCGTCCAGAGAATTAGGAACTCCGCTAATCCGGACCAATGGCCCTTTTCCTTTTTTTTGAAAATCCACCGGCCTCGAAGAATGAAGTGCACCAAAAGACTCCCAATAACTCTCCACAAAGCATGCAGAAGCTGAAACTGATTCCTTTCCTTTACCAAAGATCAAATCATTTCTCAAATGCCAGGTCCTCCAGAATAAGAATATAATTTGGTCTCGCATTACGGGGTTTAATTGACTCAGGAGAACAATAAACCAATCATGCCCCGTATATCTGAGAACCTCGTCATCAGGTAGAGCCCAAATGTTCCTCATGGCCATGCGAAGCGCCGCGCGCCGGGCACAAGACAAGCGCATGGAAGGTATTTTCATCCTCCATGCCACAAATAGAACACGTACTAACAGAGGCTTGATGATGCGCCACTCTATTAACCTGTACGGGCAAGCTATTGGAAGCAACCCTTCATGCAAAAATACGAATCTTCTGAGGAATGTTTGTCTTCCAAATAATATTCCAAATTTTCCTCTCCGACCCTACCGCCTCACTGGATTGCCCCTCATCCTCTTTTTTATCCTTAAGGGTGAGCGCTAACTTGTACGCACTCATAACTGAGAACAACCCTGACTTTTCGTAATGCCAAGCAACAAAATCTGCCTCCCCATTTGATTGGATCCGCAACCTCAAAATCTCATCCGCATCATAAGGGTAATGATTCTAAACCGTTTGTAACAGAAACCTTTGCATTTGTTAGTAACTTCGAGTTTTAGCAAGCACCGAGGGTAATAATTTTAAACCTTTTATATGAAAAATTTAGGAATACCTATGTTCAAACTATATATTTTAGCATGTAAAACTAATTCAAACTGTGCAAGTTGAAATATTTAGAGACCGATCATAAAATTGCCGGCTCCACTCTACTGCGACGCGAGGGCCAGCTTGCTGCACCTTCCCCACATAATTGGCCAGAAGGTATTTTAAAATTTTCAATTGTCTACATTAGTATTTCTTAGACACCATATAGGATATGAGAGAACAGTAAAAACATTGTTAAATGAAAATTATGTACCTTAGCTATCTAAAGCTTATGAAAACTGCAATCTTGAAAGAGGAAAACAACATTAGAAATCTTAATGTTCCTGGTCCTGAATAGTGTATTCGTCTAAATATGTAGTTGATCACCCGGTGCAAAGTAAAAAACTTCTCATGATATACCGCTGGGAACCTAAAAGCAAGTAATCATACATACAAACATTCCAAGGGAAAATGCGTAAACTCACAACTCAAACAAACTACTAACAGGACCATGTATGATTTTGCAGCTTAGAATCTACATAAAACAGAACAGTGCAGGTAACCTCTACCTAAATCTCACTACTAACTTTATTCGAACATTTATTTTTAGATCATCTGTACTCTTTTTATGTACAAATCATGCAATATCTCTGTCTAAATCAATGCCAATGCATGCACATGCACAAGTCTGAACTAAACAACATATATGATATAGCATAATTATATGATCTAAAATAGATGCATGATCAGGGGAGGAAGATGGTGAAGCCAAAGATGAGCAACTGAGATTGGGGAACGACGACTGGCGAGCAGCAGTCCATAGTGATGGCCGGCTCCATTCAACCATGACGCGAGCAACGCCGAAGCTCCGGCCTGGATGCTCCTTCCCCATGCCCGTCCTACTCATCCTCCCCTGCTTCTCCACACCAAGCATGAAGACCACACCAGCCAGGCTCTCTTATGGCGACGGCCTGCGCCCGATCCAGGTGAAGCAAGAAGAAAGGTTTAAAGATAGTTCAAGGTAAAGAAAATCCTTAGGGTTATTTACAACAATTTATTTAGGTTGCTTTCATAAAGCATAGTGCGACACCATCCAGTTAACAATATGAAGTGGATGGCCGTCTCAATTCCTTGCTTCATGTTGGGAGACCAGCTCATGAACAGCTCATGAACAGAAAGCATTCCAGCGACAATACGTGTTGGGAGACCAGCTGATGAACATAAAGCATTCCAGCGAGGATGCACATACTTAATATGGTTTGGCTCATAACATAGTTGAAATTCGTTGTCTCAATAGTGCTTCACATTAATTTTGGTAGAAACATATTTCACATTAATTTTAATTAAGAGGAGCAGGGGCATTTCCTCAATGAGATGGCAGATGCAAGCAATTGTGATCAGCAGAAAAGGCTAAATCGTCAGGGTGCCGACGACATAGATCAATGGAATAAATGCTCACAAATAAAATGACAGTGAAGGGGATATGAATCTTGACTCTGGGTTGAACAAAGTAAATGGGACAAGCTTACCTTGCCGCAGAGACGACTGACGCCCAACTTCAAGAAAAAAGGCAAGTACGCCAAGCAAAATCTGCAAGGGAAATCTTAATTCAGACATGGTACCACCTGGACATAGCAAGACATCACCCGGATGTCTAAAATGCACCTCACCTGCTGGAATCACCCTCACCTCAATGAAAGAAATATAGCCCAGTTTGACCCTGAATATGAAGCAAAAAGACATAATGAGACATGCCGAACCTGCAATGAATGAATGAGTTGTCTGAACCTACACTGGATAGCTCATGTCTTGACTGTCGCTCACGCTCTTGTGATCTTGTCCAGCTTGCTACACCGTGCGTAGTGCTCACTGGCGCTCGCCATCTCCCAGTCGGCGAGCCTTCTTACTAATGCATCAATAACATGTATGATTTTTTCTCCAATTCTACAGATACGAAGAAGGCATTGCAGTGATACAATTTTCCAAACTCATAGCATGATTCGAGACAATATAGAAACGGGAGGGGGGGGGGGATACAGTAGTGCGCATCAATTTTACTTACTTGTGCGAAAGCTGTCAGTCATGCGCATCAATGATTTCTCACGTGTTCTGCATAAAGAAAACATACAAATATAAGTATATAAGATCACCATTTTTCGATGAGTAATTATTTGCATTAAGGTTCAGAGAACGTCCTCTATTGCCTTACAGTCCAACTGGTAAATATAAGTATATAAGAAAAGCATATTGTTTTGAAATGCAAGCCAGCAAGTAAAATAAAGCAACATGAGTTAGCTCCAAAGGATATAATCTGATAAGATGTCTCACATTCCTCAAGTAATTCATGTATATGGTTTATAAAATTGTAGTGTAATAGAATGAAAGCAAAAGTCTCCTTGGGATTTTCAAGCAAGCAAACAAAATCATATCACACAGTGAAAGAAACACCTCTAATTTCTTGTTCATGTACTTCAAGCTCCACACAAATTCTGAACAAAATCAGATCTCACACATTCTGTTTTTGAAATATCCCATGGAGAAAGAAGCATCTCTAATTTTCCCCGGATGTGCTTCTCCACACAAAATCTGAACCAAATCAGATCTCACACAATTGAGAAATAAAAGAGAGGGCAGTATTTTCACCTTGGGCTTGAATCATTAATCTGGTCATGGTGACGCCGCCCATGTAAAGCACGCTGCCCAGGTCTCTTCTTCCTAATGTGCAACACAAACTGAAGGCATGACATTACAATAAATTCAGAAATAGACGAACTCAAATGGATTTATTCAGTTCAGTTTAGAAAGTGGAGTTAAAATAGACTGCCCCTAATGAAGCTGCTAATACTAATCACAGAAAATGATACGTATTCAAAGCACCCAACCAATCAGGTACTTCCAAAAATCAGGAGAGAAAAACATAGTTGAGGAGCGGTAATAGGGCATGAGAGGAAGAGAGGGGATGGAGGAAATTACCTTGCCACGAGGAGTCATAGGTCGTCCTCGCCTTCAACGACCATGCACAGAGCAGCACGGGACAAGGACAAGGGCGTCCTCCTCCCCAACCACCACTTCTCCTCAGCGGCCCTGCTCCTCCGCAAGCACCATGAAGACATGCCTGCCCTGATCTGCCACGAATCAAGGGATGAGCTCAGGTTACAATGCAAAGATGATTAAACGATGAAGAAAAAGCTCACCTGTGCCAAAACTGACCTGCGGTTCGTAGATGCGGCAGAGACGCAATGGTTCCCCTTCGGCCAGCTGCCCACACGCGCCCCCTTCATCTTTCCTCCCCGTCAAGCCCCGCGGCGCGGCGCCTCCCCCGTTGGTCCACTTGCTGGCCACGCGCGTGGCTCCCTCTGCCCCGATCTGGGTGGTCGAAGCTCGCCAACGGGCGTCCCCAGACCAGGCGGAGAGGGCTGGGAGACAGAGACAAAGGTGAGGGTTTGGCGAGGAAGAGAGGAGATGGATCTCACCACTTCCAACCTGAGCTTGCCGGCGAGCCGTCCTCTGCTACCCCAACTTGCGCACCTCCAGCTCATGAGCAGATCCCCCACCATACCTCTCCTCCGCTCCTCCTCTATCATTGCGCGCCGTCGTCGAAGCTTGGTCCGTGCGGGTCCTGCGGCGCGTCGCCGAGGGGATGGGAGGCGGCGACAGCAGGAGGAGGCGGGGAAGAGAAGAGTGGAGGGAGGAGAGGGAGATAGAGGAGGGCTCGCGGCGGAGGCGGCCGGAGGAAGGTTTGGGGGCTAGGTTTCTACAGGCGGAGCGGCTGACTTTTATACACCTGCACGTGAAAGTACAATAATGCCCTCGGCGGGGCATGAAATCTACAGGAGGTGGCACGAGCGATTTAAAGGCCACGTGGAGGGCGCGGTTCTGCCTAGCAGTCTAGGAGGGTTTATATGTTCAATTGGCTGGTCTTTGACCACTCGTCACTTGTAGTACCGAGGGATGATGGAAAGCCAATGAACCGTCACCGATGACTTCATGGTTCAATTCTAACCCAAAAATATCACTAGTGTTGGCTTAACATTTACGCGTACCAATGGACCGAATTTCGACCCATCATTGGTGTTGCATAGGTTACCACGGATGGGCGTTCTCTTCTCTCCTCAATGTTGCTAAATACTCAATTACTCGTCGCTGAAATGGATGTATCTAAAACTAAAATACATCTAGATACATCCATACGTGCGACAAGTAATTCGGAACGGAGGGAGTACTATTGATGGCTCAGGCGCTCAGCTTGAGTCCGGTCACACTATTAAGTATTAAGTGCAGTTAATAATATCTCTAGTAGTAGCCCCTAGAAATCCTTTTGGGGCTAACCCCAATACCTAATCTAAAAATTCCTCCAACTCCAGCAACATGCCCTATTTTTAGCCCGTAAATATTTGCATACATGCTCTCCACCAATTTCACATTTGTATACATATTTATTCATAGCCTACCACCAAACCATCATACAAAATTGACCCACATTTATCCATCCTACAGAATAATTCAATTCCGCAGCCCAACATAAGAAGACCTACATTTGTTCAGAATAGAAAACATCCTTTTCATGCTTGTAAGATGAGAGCAGGGCGGCGGAACTCACCTCGGATGTGCGATGCCTCGGTGACAGGATCTCGTTGGAGGCAGGTTGGAGAAGCTCATCGATGAGTAGCGTTGCAGTTGGATTGCCCTTTGCCCTAAGTGGAGGAGGTCTCGGACGTCCTACAAACAAATACAGGAAGAGGCGTCGATGTGGCGGACGATCTATGGGGAGCGGAACATGACTACCCGGAGGAGGTCCAGATAGTAGAGTTGATGATTGGGCGTGTGGCATGTCTTCCTTTTGGGTTTCCAACGAAGCATCCAAATGCGAGAGGGGGCATGAGGAGAGATAGAGGAGATGCGTAGAGGTTGGCTTAGAAGTAGCATGTTTTTTTTTCCTTACACTAATAAACTGTATAGGGGGGCATATTTTTGGGTCATGTTCGAGACTGCCTAAGGCCCTCATGAACGAGCTGTGGATTATAGGATCCAGGGCGAGTTTATTGATTCTTGTCCCCAAACTATATATCGCCACCGCCACTCCTCTCCCTCGTCGAATTGTAGTCGTCGTGCTCTCCGGTCTCCGTTCATCAGACTCCCTCTCCAAACATCACCAAAACACTTTTATTAGATTCATCATAAAGTATAGTTTCATATCATATACATTCGATGTCTTTTTTGAACCATGCAGGAGGACTGCATGTATAATATCACTACTAGAGATTAGGCCTATAACGACCAGCAATTAAAATATGCGGTTGTTGTTGGTACGATGAGCTAAACACACGTCTAACTTAGCCCCGCGAAACCTCCTAACGAAGATCGCTAATTTTCAGTTGCTCATGCTTATTGTTGGTTAAATATCTCTCTTCGGGTTAGAGAGTAATTAGCGCCCCTCTCCCCTTGATTCAGCGCCGCCGCCGCAGATGGCTGCAGATCCGGAAGGGCAGTGCCCTACACGGGCCGGGCTATGCCCATCGAGTGCCACAAGCAGCCCCGCCCCCTCTATCTCGCGGCCGATGGGGGACCCAAGGCTCGCGGCCGGATCTGGAGCGCCTCCTGTATAGGGCAGACTCGCCACCAAGGGCATCTTCCTCCACCCCTTGGTGATGAGCGGCCGAGCCAAGGAGCAGAGTCAGGCGGGGGAGGGCTGGTGGACTCCGGGAGCAGGGGAGGGCGGGAGGCGGCACAGCCCACAGCGGTGTTCTGTTCGGGGATGCTTCGATCTGGTGATGATGAAGCACGGGCACTGAAGACATCGCCTCAGCCCGCCACCGCGGTCGGTGAGCCGCCGGGGAGATGCCGCCGGTAGACTTCTCTCGCAGCTGAGCAGCGGCACCTTCCTTCATCGTTCTATGGTACATGCATCTTCGAGAAATCATGAATCTTGTTTCCCTCTGGCAGGCACGCGAGGGGGAATCCTCGAGGAGCAAGGCGTTCCTGCAAGTCCTCGCGTACTAATCCCCGAGGTGATCTCTCCTGTTTAATCAGCTCACACGAAAATCTAATATTACCCCCATCTATCATCAGCTAGCAAAAGTGTACAAGATAAAGCAACCCGTAAAGTGGAGGCCGCTCCAAATGATCCCATCTTGGTACGTATTATTCCTTTAGAGTTAATTACTCCCCACATTACCTGTCACAGCAGAACAAACTGTACAAATCTCTTCGTTCCACACAAAAATTGTGTATATGCAGAGGTTTGATATCCTTACGAGCCATAGTGTTTCGCCTTCTTAGTGGATGGTGCGCAACTAGGATGTCAGTCAGTTTGTTCATGTAAATGTTCACCCTCTAATTCTCCATCCATTCACTTCTGCATATTCTCTACGTCTTGCAGGAACTGTCTCCTGTTGTGTGTTCTCAACTCGTGCAAAGAGCTATTGGATGGCATCCCCAAAGTTGTTGGCATGAACATCGTCCAGATGGCTATCTGGGCCAAGGTATGCATGCAAATGATTAATTTCTCACTATTTTAGGTGTAGGACACTTCGAAAATGTGACCAATATGAAAGAGGAATGATGCCATCATGAACTCTAACTCCACTGGCATGAAGAACGAACACAACACATTTTTGGTGAGCACTTGAGCTTCTCACTTGGAATGTACTCCCTCCGTCCCAAAATAAGTGACTCAAGTTTGTAATATTAGTACAAAGTTGAGTCACTTATTTTGGGACGGAGGGAGTAGATGGTAATTGTAGTGTCATATAGTCATATTAGTTCTATGTATATGGCAATAGTATTGTAATATAGTCATATTAGTTGTATGTAGAGGCAACAAATAAGTCGTGTCTAAGCTACAGGTAAAGTATGCATTTTTATCCGCTTGAACATGAATTCATATGAAATTATCCTTTGTGCTAGTACATTTATATGTCCTGACTTATAAATGATTTATGGTTTTGCAGAATGGAATGTCCACCGTAACAGAAGCATCACAAGGCATTGTAGTCATTGACAAAGAATGATATGCACTCGAATACAAGGACTTATAATGTTGTCCCATGACCGAAGATTGTGAAGAGAAAATAGACACTTTTGTAGTTAGAGATGAACGGCTATAATGCTTGTCGTTTTGATTAATGAAAACATGTTATGATACATTGACTGTTCAAATTATTTTGTTTCTTAATTGGTGTGGTTGATAATTGTCAAAAGTTACAAGTAACATAAATAATATCTGTAAAAATTAAGATGGTTGTTACAGGCAAGAAAAAAGATGAAATGGATGGCCATTGACAATATAAAGTGATAATTATTAATATTTTATTAACCATAAAATTTTTAAGCGATGTGATAAGTGGTTGCTAGTACACGAATTGTGGTCGTTATTTCCTCACAATTAACGACAACACATTGTCCCATCGTTACATAATAACGACGGGAAAATGTGGTCGTTATACTTTTAACGATGGAGCCTACTACGACCACAAAGATGTGGTCGTTAATGACTTTCAACGACCGCATTCTCACTTTTAACGACCACATATCCTGCCGTTAAAAATCGTTTTCCTAGTAGTGTATTAAGATAGAGAGAAAAAATACAACTGCCCACCAGTCCACATGATCCAGCTTACAACATCCGAACGACCATAAACTCAAGACTAAAGCAACAACCAAGGCTGCAACAAAAACACAAAAACTAGAAGCAGCAGCTAGTGGAGAACAAAACGACCCATTGCTCACTTCTGCCCATAGCTTGACATCAGCAATAACTTGATCAAAGATCTTCATCATTGGCATGTGAGAATTCTCAAAAACCCTACCATTCCTCTTCTGCCATATGCTCCAGGTGACCAGCAACACCAAGGTGTTCAGGGAGTTTCTTTTGGTTCCTTGAACTCTAGCTCTGGCATCTTGCAACCGCTCTTCTAAAGTTTGATCAGGCTGAAGTACGACTTCATTTATCCCGGCCCAATGAAGGACCAAACTCCATAAAATTGAGATTGCACTGCAGCCCCAGAACAAATGGTGTGCGATGTTGTGAATCTTAGTAACTTTTTTTATCAACTCATCCGAACTTAAGGAAGTTTGACTTAAGACAAACATAAAACATCAATTTTTTTTGAAACAGAGGTAGTACAAAATACACTGCGCGGCTCAAACGACCGATGATACACACACACACGACGCAATAGGGATCACAAGATATTATGCTGTCTGGCGCATATGCTGGGGATCACGGGACCATATAATGCTGCAACAGCGACGACTAATCCACGGTTGGTGTGTGTAGATTATTGCGGGCAACCCGCCCGCCCGTGCTGGCATTTTCAGGGACATATTTCCACCGGCGGCCAATGAAACAAACCTGTCAAGCTGTGGTGATGTGACGGGAGCTGTAGCATCGCTAGCCACGTCTTGGCTCTGCGTATGGTGCGACGGAAGGAAGGTCCGCATGCAACGTGGTGGTGGCTGTGCGTATGGTCCTATGAATAACTGAATTCGGCACAGTGCTTTGGGTACCTGTTGCTGTGCGTACGCGTTCATGATTGATGGATCGAACGGTCCCTCTGTTTCTGGTCTGTAGTGCGCCAAAGAACCCCGGGAATGTACGAACTGCTGGGCCAGTATTCGAGCTAGTAGCTGGCCTGGAAAGGACTACAGGTGTGTGTACCACGCACGCAGCATAGCTGATGATTCATTCGTGTACTTGCTTGATGCTAGACTGGTTCGCCATGCATGTTAGGTAGGTGGTTCATCTAGCTGCCACCGGTATTTGGTCGAGTTGCCTCATCTGTGGTACGGTTCCTTCATCGAATGGCATGCAGGATTCGTTTTCGCCTCTATTTGTGTTAAGTAGTTCAGCTACCTGCTGCTATATCTCTCTGGTCCTCTACCGCATTGTGAACAGGAGATTCTCCTTTTTCTGACGCTAGACGCAACGGGAACTCACAAACATCCAGTGGCACCGCATCCTACATGAAGCAACTGTCGTGCATGAGAGTAAAATTGTCCACGCACCAGTGATACTGTCGTGCATGAGAGTATTTTGGAGTACTATATTAGCAGCCTGGTTAATCAGGCACCAAACTGAGCAAGGGACTGGCGCCCTAATTCAACCGCCACCATATCCCCCAGCCCGGCGCGCGGCCTAAATTCCAACGCTTAACGGCATCAGCTTGTTGTTAGGTGCACGATCGCTCTTCCACGCACACTACTTCAGGATGGAAGAACTTGATTAGTCGAAACCATCAGTGGACTTAACTAATTGCTTACATCGGGCTGGAGTGAGGTGCTGCTCCCATCAGTCTCCCACGATAGGGACGAATCCCCAAGTTTCTCCCTCATGCCAACAGTTGCTCAATGCCTTGGAGCCCTTGAAATTAGCTCAAGTTTAATTTAAAAGGACTATATGCTTCTTTTTCTTTATGCGCCATTCCTTGCGCGACCCCGGTAATAGCTAAGAAATTGACCGACCGATTGACGTTAATTAGTTAATCTTCCCATGCATGAGTGACCCATTAACTCTTAAGGGCATGTCCAATGCAAAGCGCTTGGACAGGCGCTTAAAATATAGAAGTAAATAATATTTTAATCCGGTGGCTTTGTTAGCGCCTCCCGTTTCAACGTAAAGAACGATCTGATGGGCGCGACTGATTTTTTCTTCTACCGGTACATCAAATCTTCCACTGGCACCCGGCGACTCACTAGGCATCGATGCCAGATAAAATCCCAGGATCGACCGGGATATGACCGTAACAGCTGGGGAATCTATCCTGGCGTCCGCGGCTCAGCGCCCGCGTCCGCGCTGGAGATACCCTAATGACTGATCCTGAAAGGCGCTAAGGGGTCTCAGAAGATCGACTAGCACGCTGGCCACCCCAGGACAGTACTAGCATCACCACTGCTACTGCTCATCTTCCTCCACCGTCGCCTCATTGATGAATACCATGGGCTACGCCATGCCTGCATCGAGCAGGCGTGAGACTTTACTCAGTACCCGTAAGATCTCATGAACCATTCTCTGTTAATCTGTTTTAGGTGGTTTAATGCTAGGCTAATGAACCGATTTTGGTAATCCTAAAGAATAATGTCTAACAATAAGATGTTAGGGGTTTGATCTTCAAAGTAAGATGTTATGGGTTTGATCTTCAACGTGTGCTTGAGGGTTTTGGCGGCAATCTCACGGGTTTCCCAATGACCTATCTCGGGCTGCCAAACTGTTTGGGCAGGACCAAACATGTTTACCTGTATCATATTCTCGATCATATCCGGGCTCGACTGGCTGGCTGGAAGGGGAGACTTCTCACGCAAGCTGGTCAAAGAATTCTCGCCCGTTGTGTTCTGTGCCATCCCCGCCTTTGCATTAATATCAATCAAAGCCCCAAAGTTCTTCAAAGATGTAACTAGTTTGAAGTTATTTCCTCTTGGGCTGCATGTGGAGATGGCACGGAAAAAATTCAAGGTGAATTGAAAGTTAATCTGACCCTCAGCCTCCCCCCGAGAATAGTGGTCTCGGTGTCCTGGATCTCAAAAAGTTCAGCTCTTCGGCTACGATGGCTTTGGCTATCTTCGCATGCTCCAGACAGGCCAAGGATAGGCTCTACGCTACTGTGCGATCAAAGGGATCGCAACCTCTTCGCCGCTTCAGTGACCGCCACCCATGATGATGGTGAGAGACCTGTTTTCTTAGAATCATCACGGCTCTTTAGTCAGGGTCTTGTACTCAAGACGTCCTGGCTCGGATACTATATTGAATTCATGCTTCAATCAATTCGCTCAAAAGTCCGAATGGATGAAGGAAGACAGGCAATATATTTCAACAATAGGGATCACAAGATATTATGCTGTCTCGTACATATGCTGGGGATCACGGGACCATGCTGCAACAGCGACGACTAATCCACGGTTGGTGTGTGTGTAGATTATTGCGGGCAACCCGCCCGCCCGTGCTGGCATTTTCCGGGACATATTTCCACCGGCGGCCAATGAAACAAACCTGTCAAGCGATGCATTCGTTGTGGTGATGTGACGGGAGCTGTAGCATCGCTCGCCACGTCTTGGCTCTGCGTATGGTGCGACGGAAGATTAATAATCGAAGTAGGCACAGTGCTTCGGGTACTTGTTGCTGTGCGTACGTTCATGATTGATGGATCGAACGGTCCCTCCGTTTCTGGTCTGCAGTGCGCCAGAGAATCCCGGGAATGTACGAACTGCTGGGCATGGAAGGACTACAGGTGGTGTGTGTACCGGATCCGGCTTGCCTGCTTCCTCTCCATGCTTTCATCCCTGCTCCCACCTCATGTACTGTGCGTACGTTCATGATTGATGATTCTTTCGTGTACTTACTTGATGCCAGATTAGTTCGTCATGCATGTTGGGTAGGTGGTTAATCTAGCTGACACCGATAATTGATCGACTTGCCTGATCTGTGGTACGGTTCCTTCATCGATTGGCATGCAGGATTCGTTTTGACCCCTATTGGCTATTGGTGTTAAGTAGTTCAGCTACCTGCTGCTATATCTCTCTAGTCCTCTACCACATCTGTGGAAAGGAGATTCTCCTTTTTCTGACGCTAGAAACAACGGGAGCTCACAAACATCCTACACGAAGCAACTGTGGTGCACGAGAGTAAAATTGCCCATGCAGCTAGATAGCTAGTAACACTGAGATTTTTTTAGCAGCCTGGTCGATTAGGCACTAAATCCTATATACCTAAATAGTTTATTCTTACTAATTCACACATGTCACATTATCAAAGACCCACCATAACATGCATGAGAATTCCGCTAATTCTATTCAACAGGCACACATGTCACTTCATTAAAGGCCCACCCAATATGATAGGAACAAATTCCACTATATTTTACTTGAGATGAAATTCCATATAGAAATATAGTAATGCAACATATCATAGCAACTTTCACACCGTGATGGAGTGGTGGCAGCATACGGTAGGCGTCAAGGCCAACGTGAGGAAGGGCCTTGCATCCCTCGTTATGTTGCTCTCTTTGGAGATTTGAAACGAGCCAAACTCACGGGTGTTTAGAAATGTGTCATCCTTGCCAAACATAATCATATCTAAGATTAAGACCGAAGCCGGGTTATGGGGTTGGCGGGGCCTAAGCATCTGGGTTCTTTAATGCTGTGGGAGTAGGCTTATTTTTTTGGGTCGTCCTTTGACGGCCGACTATGTATTTCATAATTCTTAGTTAATGAGACGAGGCAAAATTTTCGCCTCCGTTTTGAAAAGAATAAATATTTGAAAAGGACAAAAGACTTGCTACATTCATTTAGTTAAAAAAGAAATTAACAAAGTCAATAGCTTGAAGGCCAATACAAAAGCCTACTCTCTGGGTATAATATCACCCATGTGTCTCATCCGGGCCAAAATCCAATTATTTTTGCCTTGCTACTGATCTTTCGATGATGAAGGGTGGGGCGGAGAGAGATCTTATTGAAGACCCTCGAGTTGCTCTTGTTTCAAAGCTCCCACGAGATAAGCAGTGGCGGAGGTAGGGGGCGGACAGGGTGGGCCACGGCCCACCCTGAGATCTGAAAATAGCCTCTATAGTAGCATAAAGGCCAAAAAATAAAAGAAAAACATAAATGTATATGTAAATAGCACTATTGGGCCACCCTGGCCCAGTGGGCTAGGTCTGCCACTGGAGATAAGTATGAGCGACATCATTGCCCTACGCCGGCCATCGCCATTGTGAAGTTCAGGTAAATGTTGCCTTCAGAGTGGCATGGGGCTTTGCTTGTCTGCGGCCCTGTTCATGTCTATTTCTTATGACTTTCATGTCACCACTGCGTGTGTTTCCTACTACTCCCTCCGTTTGTAAATACAAGACCTTTTATAGATTTCAATACGGACTACATATGGATGTATATAGACATATTTTAGAGTGTAGATTCATTCATTTCACTCTATATGTAGTTCGTATTGGAATCTCTAAAAAGTCTTATATTTACAAATGGAGGGAGTAGTTGTGAGTTTGAGCATGGCGACTCCCAATTTAATCTCAAGGACAGAAGCACATTTCTTTTGCTAACATATAAAGTAAATATAAATTGTATTCTCCCATTGTACATCATTTTACAGGTATATAACAAATACTCGATCGTCTATCTCCTCACGCCGATGTGGAGTGAATTAAACTACTACTCCCTCTGTAAACTAATATAAGAGCTTTTACATTACTAAGTTGTAATCTAAATGCTCTTATATTAGTTTAAGGAGGGAGTACTATATTTGAAAAGGGAGTACCCTGTAAGTAAAATATGACCAGGAAATTGACTGGCTAATTGATGGATCAAGCTTGTTTCTCTGCGCGGATGCAGGCACCCGGCACGGTCCACTTCGCCCCGTGCCTCTCCCAATGCGGCAACCTGGTATAGTTCTTCCAGTCATCAAGAACACCCTTCAAATCTCTAATTTTGTTATCAATCCCCACACAGCAGTTCGCGTGCATGGTAACGATCTTCCCCAGATCCTTACCATACCTACAGAACCCGCCCACATAGACCGGGTCCAGGTACTGCACCCGGAGCCCCAGCTTCTTCACCATCCGCTTCTTCATCATGTTGAACACCGGCTGCTCGTTGGCGCCCGGGTACTTGCCCCTGGCCCCATGCCACAGCTTCGTCATGGCGATGGTCCGCGCGTTGGGCTTCACGTGGAAGAACCCAGTGTTGGGGAAGTTGTCCAGGTTGTCCGGGTCGCCGAAGTAGACGTCGCTGGACACCGTCATGTCGGCGTACGCCGTCACGTGCTTGAACGGGTCGCGCAGCCACATGATGTCGACGTCGGTGAAGAGGAAGCCGTAGCCGAGCTCCAGGATGCGGCGCTGCAGCTTCAGCTTGCTCCACACCAGCTCCAGGTAGTCCTTGGAGAGGAAGAACTTGAGGGCGGCGAAGTCGATGTTGAGGCCCGGGATGGTGTAGTGGTAGCAATGCTGGTGCACGGCCAGGCACCGCGCGTGGGCGCCGGGGTCCATGGCGACGACCAGCACGTGCGGGAGCAGGCGAGCCGTGCCGTCGCCGATGCGGAAGCTCTCCAGGAACAGGTCCAGCAGGGAGCCGGGCGCCGCCCATGCCTGGTTCACGCACGTGATGATCACTGTCCGGTCGTCCATCGCCGCCCGCGCCACTGCCGCCGCCAGCCCCTGGAACTCCGCCGACTCCTCCTTTCGTCCCTGCCATGGCATGCATGATCCGTCAGCATTTTTTTTAGTAGTATAGTAGTAGCATTTTTAGGCAACATTTTCTGGTCAAATTTGGCATTATTAATTCTGCAACAAATTAACGATCTGTAACGGACAACGGCATTGACGGACTCGTGACAACTGTTGGATCAACAAAGAAGATGTGTAGTTTAATTCAGTGGCCATTCGTGTCAACACGTGAGTGGTTGGTCAATTATACTACTCCCTCCGTTCCGATTTACTCGTCGTGGTTTTAGTTCGAACTAAAACCACGGCGAGTAAATCGGAAAGAAGGGAGTAGTTGGTAACTGCTACCATCCCGCAAAAAAAAACTGTTACTGCAAAAAAGTATTGCCGTTCAGCCATACCGCCCTGAATTTGCTCATGAGCACAAAAAGGTTCCTAAAAAGTATTGCCGTTCAGCTAAGGAGTATAAGAAACTGGCTAGCTTTTCGAAGAAATTTGAAAACTCGGTCGCAAACTGACCTTTTGTCGATGGCGATGTGTGCTGGAAAGATGACTTGGAGCAGCATGAGTCGAGGTAGAATTGGGCTTTGTGATTGTTGTGGCGTTCGCCGGACGGTGAAGGTGATGATCATCGTCTCGGCCTGGACGACCGGCGACCGGCGGCGCCTGATGAACAAGAGCACGCGCTGTCGTCCCGTTGGGGCGGTGGAGCTGGTCGCCGGAGAAGTGTCCCGGCGTCCTGGAGCGGCTGAGTCCCGCGGCCGGGGCCCGGGACTGGGCGAGCATGACGATGGTGAGCGCGGCCGCGGCGCCGAGGACGAAGGCCGCCAGCTGCCGCGCCGTCGCCTCGCCGAGGACCGCCTTCCCCATGGATCAACTACTGGCTAGATGGAAGAAGTACCGGTGAAGTGCACTGAGCATGTACTCATCCCATGTGTGTATGCATGATGATGAGTGTTAGAATGGCTAGGGAGGGTCTAAATGGAGCGTTTGAGAGACACCATCCCGCGGTACCTTGGGCTCGGGAAACGACTAATTCGATGGAGTGCAGTGTAATTAGGGAGGCCAACTTTTAACTTTTTGAGCCAGCTTTTGGTTGCTACCGTGCGTGAAGGCGGCGTATGTTTGTATCTTAATCGGCTAGGCACGGCACGGGATGGGGCGCCAGGTGTGCACCCGGATTAGCTGTGAGGTCTCCGTTGCACGGACTGTTCTATCTTCCACTTCCAACCATCTGCCCTGCCCTGCCCTCCGCGCTATCTAATAAGCTAGCTGCTTCATAATACGCTCCACACCACACACATACGCATACGTCTCAATCAATTCCTGCTCTGTGACTAACATTCTTTGTTCAAATTTTTTTTGTTTAATCTCGTCGGCAGAAACATTTCCACATCGTACAGATATGTACTCCCTCCGTTACACATATGCAATGAGTTGCAAATTGTTGTGCGTATGGTAAAGCCTTGAGTCAGACGTATGCATTACTGTACAAAAGAAGCGGCATCAAATCAAAGCGACGAGCTTGTGACACAAGGGCGCTCAGGTCGGCCAGACAGTGTGGTATATATGCCCAGACCAAGGGCACTGTCGAGGGACGGGACCGAAAGCTAGTGTGCTCATGTTCTTCTTTCTTTGTTATTAATGAGGGTGACGTACATGCCCTACATACATGATACATGCTCGTGCAGCGCATGGTGCAAAAGACCCATGCATGTCGGCAGGCCACAAGTTGCAACAGCAATGCACCCTTCCCCCGTTTTGCACCCGTTTTGAAACGAGACTAGACAAATCTTTTTTTTTTTTTGCCTACGTTTACAAGAAAAAGAATAATACACCTTTCCCTTGAAAAAAGGAAAGAAGAAACGTCCCTGATAAAAGCCGCACGTTCAGCTAGCCACACTGAAGTTAAGCAACCCATCGAGGATCAAGAACGAGCAGCGCCAAGTATATTTGTACGGACCTACCTCAAACTAACCTTTTCATCACGTAATTACATCGACTTTCCATATATATATATTCTTTTCCTTCTCCAACGCGATGCGTTAGACTTGTCAACTGATGTGTTGTGCGGGATCCACCACGCCCTCATGGCCCTAGGCCCACTGGAGATGGCGGTGCCAGCGGGGGGTGGAGGAACCCTACATTTTTTGTTGGGGGGCGGAGGCGCGTGAGGCGGCGGCTACGTCATTCTTACCACATGGTGGCTTTTGTTGGTCAAGTGGGTGTGAGGCGGCGGCTACGTCATTCTTACCACATGGCGGCTTTTGTTGGTCAAGTGGATGCTGGACACCAGTATCGCTCCCCACATTTGTCTCGTACTTGCTAGAAAATTGACGTCCGAACAACTTCATGGACCGATGGGGGTTTCCATTGGATGGCAAAAGTTAACACAAACGGTCCGGGACACTATAATTTATACATATACTAGAGCTTTGAGGGTCTCCTTTGAAGATGCCCTTACGCCTATCGTTTATTCAGTTGGCTGATCTACAGTGCATAGGGCAATACATAAATCAGAAGAATTCTTTCTAATATTTTATATAGAAGAAATATTTCTTCTATCCTAAAATAAATTAAAGTACTCTTCTATCCAAAATCCAATTTGCATCAATAAATTCCAGTAGCAAATAAATAATTGCAAATTCGTGTGTGTACGAGATTAGAATAACTTCAAAATAACCACCATAATTTTGTATTTTCCTCCTAGACTGATGAATGCATGCATGATTAAGAGCATCCACTCCTCAAAAAAACGCTTTTGGATTTAAAAACGTTGCTTCAACACCCAATGCCTATATTTTGGTGGTTTCATTTTGATATAGAAAAAAAACACCTCCTTGTGTAGCAAATATATACATCGATTTTGCATCATGATTTTCTACTGCTATTCATATTATTCTGAAGTTACATACCATATTATGATGCAATTCTAATGCCTTTTGCCCCTTAAAATGCAAGATACATTAAAAGAGGGAGATTATCGATAATTGAAGTTTTGACCTGAAAAAAGCTACAACATAGTCTTTGAAGCAAAAAAAAAAGGTGTGAAATCTTACGGATATTTATTTTGGAACATAAAATATACTGAAAGAAAGAAGTACCGAAGAAGGGCCTCGGTGGGCCCACAAGCCAAGGGGGCGCGCCACCTAGTCTTGTGTGGCCCACAGAGATCCACTGCTGACGCCCTTCTCTATATGAAGCCATTTACCCTAGAAAGAAAATAAAGAGAACACTTTTGGGACTTTCCGCCGCCGTCTCAAGGCGCAACCAGGGCAAGAGCACTTTTGCTCTTCGGCGGAGCGATTCCGCGGGGGAAACTTCCCTGTTGGAGGGGAAAATTGAAACCATTGTCATAACCAACACTCCTCTCATCATGGGAGGCCTCATCTCCATCAACCATTCACCAGCACCATCTCATCTCCAAACCCTAGTTTATCTTTTGTGCTCAATCGTTGTATCAAACCTCAGATTGGTACCTAAGGATGCTAGTAGTGTTGACTACATCTTGTTGTTGACGCTATTTGATTTACTTGGTGGAAGATCATTATGTTCAGATTGTTGATTGCATATTTGTACCTACTAAACATGTTCAATATTATGAGTTGTGAGTAGTTCTATTTGTTCTTGAGGACATGGGAGAAGTCTTGTTATTTGTAATCATGTGAAGTTTATAACGGTTCAATGTTTTGATGATATGTTGTTGCTGCTCTAGTGATGTTATCTGAATGTCGACTACATGACATTGCACCATCTACAGGCCTAGGGGAAGGCATCGTGGAATTAGTTTATAGATGATGGATTGCGGGAGTGACAAAATTTAAACCCCGGTTTATGAATTGTTCGATGAGGGACTGTTTTGGATCCATGTGTTTAATTCTAAGGTTAGATTTATCTTAATTATTTATGTTGTATTTTCTGATCTTGCGTGGAGGCTATATGTACGGACCTACCTCAACCTAACCTTTTCTTCAGGTAACTACATCGACTTTGCATATGTACTAATGGCTGGGGCGCCATCTGGTGACGCCTCTTGATGCGGGATTGTGCGCACTAATTAAGTTATCGTGCTTGTTAACGTTCTTTTATGACAGTAGGCGGAATTGTGCGCTCTTGTAAACGGGGCGGCTAGTTGGGTTCCTAATCTAAGCTTGGTTATGCATGTTGGCTCTTCACACTTCCTAATATCCGGCGCTTACATTAGAGTGGTTGGTTGGGTCCTGGTCTTTAGAAATGACTAATAGTCATTGATCTCAACTAACAAGGCAAGAATAGTCACAACTTGAAGAAATGACATCTGACATTCATATAAGAGACCTTTATTGCAGTCACAACATGAATTCAGAAATGACTGGCATAATTATAAGCCAAAAATTAATTACAAAGAGGATTTTTAGTGGCAATCATAGCAAGCAAAATTAGTTGAGCCCTTTGCACAGAGAGGAGCGACAGCCCTACAACAACCGATAATACAACGATCCACCCTGGGACAATCTATATAGGAGAACCAAAATTACAATTAAATTATTACCCAAAGATAGCACAGAGTGACAGGATGCTTTATGCTCGAGTATATACACTCCCTTGCTCTAAAAGTTTCACGAGCATTTGGTGAGCATGCTCTTGTAGCCCAAAAAGAAATCAAAGTGAAAGTGTAAAATACTTCTTGATATGATTGTGACTTATGAATTGCAAGAATGTGGTTGGCATTTAGTAAACTCGCTTGGATTTGTTCTGGACAATATTTTGTGCTTCCTTCCCTAACTGAAATCTAATGAAGGGAAAGAAAGAACACCAGTGCTGAAAGATTGAAATTCCTGCAATCTGAAAAGAACATAAGTACATATGAAACCTAATATGTGTGTGCCCGTGTGAGACACATCGGTACGAAGTGAGAACAGGTGCAACATACAATTTCCCTCTGTGATGGATAAGCTTGTCTTAACATTCTTAGATTGCTTTGCAGCTTATATATTTTAGCTTTATAAGAGAAACATTCTTTTGTTCTAGAGATGCCTACATAAAAAGATTAGTTAATGTGCATAAATCTAGAAACCATGAAATTATTGAAACAGTTAAGTACCCAAAAAAACGTTGCCGGTGTGCTCCACGCAAAGAAGCATACAAGGCTTATGTTATTTATTTATCTATTTATATTTGCTAATGTGGCACAATGAAAAAGTGTTACTAATTATGTCCACACTATACTTTGAAGCATTCCAGCCATTTAAATATATCATAATACAGAATGCGGAAGTTGAAATTGCCAGAGCATCTATTTTTGCAAATGAGAATTATTGACAGCCGGTCCTTCTGTATATATGATATTACATTGCTCCATTTAGTCAAAAGAGGACATTATCATCTCTAAAAGACTCAACCCTATAAATAGAATAACTATTAACTTACAATCTCAAGAACCGTCAGACATCCAGCTAGTTTGTAATGACCATGCTATCTATACCCAATAAATTTATTTATATAACCATTTAACCATTCACAACGAATTGGTAGGGCTATAGAATGGAGTAAGCACAATATCCACACTACTGATTTCCTCCATACACAGACATTTTGAAATGGAGTATCCTGAGGTAGGAGAGAGATAGTGAAATAGTTGGAATAACAATCATCTTCAATTGAAAATTAGGTATGAGATAAATGTTACTCTTTCCATAGAATCCAAGCGAGACTGCAATTGTAGAATATGTTCTTGTGCTTGAGCGTTTAAGCTATCTAATCCACCCATATTTCTGGTAATAATTTGTCATCCCTCTTTTCTGAACCGTTAGTCAATTTCATTCATCATTTTCTGCTAATGTCGAAACTGATCCTCCAAAACTGAGGTCACTATTACTATATTATTCAGTGCTATCTCTTTCCTTGCACTTGGTTTTATGATCAGACAAATTCTAGGATTCTTTCAAGGGAGAGCCTTTATCCAACATTAGATAGAGTGTACCTGAAATATAGACAAAGTAACTTCAGGTGAGAATTATCCCTGGCACGCTCAAGCATGTTTATCATGTTTGTGATTAGGCAGTGCAAGCCAAATGCACATATAAGAGAAGTACATAGATATATCATTTAGATTACCAACATATCCTCTAAATCATGAATGATCAAGAATGAGCAACATGAGTTGAGAGAATACGAAACAAAATAGGTTGCTAGGGATTTCAACAACAATCTGAATTCAAGTAAATAGCATTTAACTAACTGCTGAAATCTCCCAACCTCGTCATCTAACTTCTCAGAAATACACTTCTTTGTTTCAACTGAAACCCCCCTTTTCTTTAGTATCATCAACCTGCAATTTACATATTCATAAAAAAGTACCTGAAAATGTGAGACAACATAGAGTTGATATGACCTTATTGAGACCCTATATAATTTACACCTGAACTTGTGGTCTAGTATTATAAGGATAATAATAACAAATAAAGATAAGTTAAATTAATAGGAGTTCATAATTTATTCCAGTGCTACTGACCTTTGATGGTGGAATGATACACAAAATGCTATAAGATGTTGGAGCATGCTGTTCATCTTTCTTGTTGAATGAGCTTACTATACCATAGTTATGGAGCCAACATACACAGACCCAGGTGGAGCACCCTGTGTAAAGCAATCCAACATATTAAACCAAAACCCTGTTGAGCCATTTAATCAAGGTGTTCTACTAACTTGCACGGTCAGGAAATAATGTTAAAAAGCCAATAGCAAAAAGGAATTGATCTTCCTTTGCTTTGTTCTGTTGCTACTACCTCTCTCCTAGATGATTTTTTGAATAGTCATTGGAAAATCTGGGAAAAAGATGGAGAGTGGGAGGCTCACCTTGCTATTGAGAAGGTAGTGACGGAGGAGTACATCAGGGCAGCGTCGTGCTTCAGTTCAAGCACGTACCATCCTCAGCAACGAGCAAAGGCGGCACCATGGCGATGCTCCTGCTCGACAGTGCCTCGACGAGCGCCCGCTGCTCCACCATCCCGCACGGTCAGCCTCCATCGCCAATGCTTCCACCCCCTCGCCTCATCGTCGAGCATTCGACGACGGGAATAGTTCTCGACGTGGAACGCCAGTTCGCCCCTGGCATCATAGACGAAGAAAACCATCGGTGCCCTGAAACTGAACCCCCATATTGGGGTTCGGAGAAGCCTCTCCCGCCATCGTTATCACGCGCCCAAGCGCCACCGCCACCAGAGCGTCTCCGTCACCACTGCTTCCCTCGTGTCGCCGCTGATATGGAGAGCAGGAAGGAGGAGGAAGGCAGAAGAGTGGGTGTGGTGGTGATGGGGATTATGGTGGAGATCTGGGAAGGAGGAGGGAGGCGGAAGAGAGGAGGGGTACGGCGGCTCTGGGAGGGACGTGGGGAAGGAGGGGCGTGGAGGTGGAGAGGAGGGAGGACGAGCACGGAAGGGAGAGCGTGCGGCGGCAGGATTGTGGAAACAATAGTCTAGGGTTTTCATCGTTGGACGCGTTTTCATCCTTTTTCTCTTTCTCTCGTTCGGCACAGTAAAAGCAACACAGTATAAGACAGGTGGACACAACCAGTGAGCACCATTGTCGCAACTGTTAATGTGTTTCATTCTTTGCCTTCTCCAACGCGATGCGTTAGACTTGTCAACTGATGTGTTGTACGGATGACGACGTGCGCTGTGCATTGGCCACGTCCCAGGAATGGACCGTGGCTTCAGAGTTCAGTCGGTCTACAGACAGATGGAGGGGCTGTTTGGTTCCTAGCCACACCTTGCCACATTTGCCACACCTAACCTTAGGCAAGTTTGACCAAGTTAGGTAGGTGTTTGGTTCTAGCCATACTTAAGGCAAGAAATTTTTTATGAGCAGTGAACCCCACATGTTATAGGCACAAAAAGTGTGGCAAGATTCCCTTAGGCAAGCAAAAGTGTGGCTAATTTTTTGAGCAACTCAAGTAAAGCAAGTGTGGCAAGTATGGCAAAAATCATGTGGCAACATATGGCAAAGATAGTCACAATCCAAACAGCCCCTCCAGCTTCTACCGGTACTAACAATAATACAAGATGAGAAGGATACGGTGCAACAAACTTGATTGACTTCCCCTCCACCATAGATCAGTTGGCCTTGCCGGTGTCAAGAAAGGTGGGGAACCCAATCTATGAGTGGAGTTCTTAATAATAGTCGTCTTCTTATTTGAAGATAGCATCGTCTACAATAAATATTCTTCATCTCTTCTTTCGACAACAAGATCTTCTTCCCGACGCCAATGGTGGCGTTGGAAGGTTAAATTTGTCTCGGTATGGTCCTTCTGATCTTGCTTCGTCAGATTGGTTTTGATTTTTTTTCTCATGGATGTCGCAAGGAGGATTGTCCTCGCACTATCTGTCCCGGCTGCTACGTTCTCGACAATGGTGATTCATACTCTCAGCTCCCAGCAATGTCGACCTCGTTGTTCGATTTTTTGTCCCTGGAATACCGGTGTTGGTACTCTTGCCTTGGTGGATTACTTTAATGCCGGCATGCGTGCATCGCAGCCTTGGCATTGCGGCTCAAATTGAAACAATGGAAAACCCTGTTGGTATTTGTAGGTTTGTGGTTTGATACTTTTGTTATGTTTCTACAGCCGCCATCAGAAAAATACAAGATTGTATCATGGAAAAAGAAAGAGTTTGAAGATCTTGAAGATTTGCTCGTTTCTTTTAGACTTTGTTTTATAATCGTTGTAGTCACCTCGTGTATCTCTACCATGTACACTTTGCTACTATAAATATATCATGGTATTGATTGTCAAAAGAATACCGGTAACAAAAATAGCACTTTTTGATCAAGTGTGCTGCTTTAGTGCATCTCCAACGCGGACCTGCAAATGGGTATGGCAAAATATTCATTTTTATGTCCGGGCGTGGTTTGTGGACATGATGCAGCAGAGAGTAATCCAATCCTTTCCGTAGATTAATCCTGATTTGTCCGGTTGGGAGGAGAGAAAGTAGAGGAGACCATGCATGTGCGGAGAGAGAAAAGCGAGGAGAACCATGTGGTGCCTTTTTTGTGAAAACTTCAGGTCTATTCATCTTCTTTCATTGGAGTACAAAAAACACTAGAAATAATAAAAATTACGTCCAAATCCGTAGACCACCTAGCCACGACTAAAAGTATTGAAGTGAGCCAAAGGCGCGTCGCCATCATTGCCCCTCCTCGTTGATGCCGGGCAAAACTTGTTATAGTAGACTCTTGGGGAGTCGTCGTGCTTTTGGATAAAAAAAGGGTGCTTCAACGCACAATCTCTATATTTTGGTGGTTTCATTTTGAGACAGTAAAAAACACCCCTTGTGTAGCAAATATATACGTCAATTTTGCATCATGATTTCCTACTCTTATTTATCTTATTTTGAAGTTATATTCCACACTATGATGCAATTCTAATGCACAGAGATTTTCGACAAGTGAAATTCTGACATGAAAAAAGCTACAACATAGATAGCAATTCCCCGGAGCTCAAAATAACATGAACTTTTACGGAGATTTATTTTGGATTATATAAAATATACTGAAAGAAAGAAGTACCGGAGAAGGGCCTCGGTGGCCCACAAGCCACGGGGGCGCGCCACCCAGTCTTATGGGGCCCATAGAGGTCCTCTGCTGACGCGCTTCTCCTATATGAAGCCATTTATCCTAGAAAAAAAATAAAGAGAATACTTTCAGGACTTTCCGCCGCCATCTCAAGCCGGAACCAGGGCAAGAGCACTTTTGCTCTCCGGCGGAGCGATTCCGCCGGAAAAACTTCCCCGGGGAGGGAGAAATCGAAACCATCATGATCACCAACGCTCCTCTCATCATGGGAGGCCTCATCTTCATCAACCTCTTCACCAACACCATCTCATCTCCAAACCCTAGTTCATCTCTTGTGCTCAATCTTTGTATCAAACCTCATATTGGTACCTGGGGTTGCTAGTTGTGTTGATTACATCTTATAGTTGATGCTTTTTTATTTACTTGACAGAAGATCATTATGTTCAGATTGTTGATTGCATATTTATACCTACTAAACATGTTCAATATTATGAGTTGTGAGTAGTTCTATTTGTTCTTGAGGACATGGGAGAGGTTATTTGTAATCATGTGAAGTTAATCACTGTTCAATTTTTTGATGATATATTGTGTTGTTATTCCTCTAGTGGTGTTATGTGAACTTCGACTACATGACACTTCACCATCTTTGGGCCCTAGGCCCGGAAGGCATCGTGGAATTAGTTTGTAGATGATGGGTTGCGGGAGTGATATATTGAAACTTAAAACCAGTTTATGAATTGTTTGATGAGGGGCTGTTTTGGATCCACATGTTCAAGTCTATGGTTTGATTTATCTTACTCTTGTATTTGCAGATGCTTGCATGGAGGGTATAATCATAAGTAGGTGTTTGTTCAAGTAAGAACAATACCTTAGCTCCGGTCCACCTACATAACAACTTATCAAGGCAATGAACATAAGTCAATGAGTTGTGGTGAAAGTCACTCGATTGATATTCTCGTGTGTCCTCAAGAGCATTTGAATCACAATAAGAAGTTCCAACGACTTGCCCTCGGCAACACTAAGGATAGGGCCAGCTTATTGCACCTTGCTACTTTTGTGACTTGTTACTTATTACCAATTACCTTGCTATCAAATAATCTATCAAAACTATCTTACAACACTTGCAGAGAATACCTTGATGAACCGCTTATCGATTCCTTCTGCTCCTCGTTGGGTTCAACGCTCTTACTTATTGAAAGGGCTACGATTGATCCCCTATACTTGTGGGTCATCAAGTCTCTATCCCAATCATCGTGTGGGTCACACCTGTCAGGTAGCATGAGAAAATAATTTGTAACCTCGCATGAATGGTGCTAACCAGTAGTACAAGAGCATCTTCTTGTTTAACCCAACGATAGGTTTTTTATTATAGTGTTTGAGTGGGAGAAATAAACTGAAAAAAAGAGTTGTGGAGATTAGAGAAGGTGCGTGGGAGATGAAGTAGTTGGGCACTCACTATAAGTTCCACTGAATGTTAACACTAGGATCTTGCAGCAGTGCCGTGTTTTAGTTGGGATGATGGGTGGATGATTTGGGATTAAACAATCCCAAGAGTTTGGAGCAAAACCTTATATCCCCTGAATGTTACCTTGGCATGATATTTTTTTTATATGTTCAATCAAACTTGCAAAAAAAATTGTAGGATTTTTTTCCACATGAAATTTGTGATTTGATCTCATCTTTTTTGCGGTATGAAATATTTTGCAATTCATATGAAATTGCCTTCCCGCTCTTCGGTTTTGTAATAATTCTAGCAAGTCCTTATTGTCCCTGTCAAATTATTACGAAATTAATTGCCTTAGTTGTTGTTCAATACTACAAAATTTAACATGTCATAATCTATTAATTACACTATGCTTCCTTATTTTTAAGGCCTCACAGTCAACTGAGATCTCCAATTTAGAATTGGGTCTCCCGATTTGGACCAGGTCAACAATTTCTCAAGGAATTTCTCACAGAGTTCTGTCATTCAATTCTTTTAATTCCCTATGCTTCCTAATTTTCGAACTCTTCCATTCAATTGAGCTATTTAATTTTGGAATTGGTTCACATTTTGGCCGGGAATGATTTTTCCAAATCAATCGACAGCAAAACGGCCTATAAAACGGCAGATGTGCCATTTGGACAAAGTTAAGAGAGCATATTCCTCCTGTTACATGACAGATAGGACCCACATGACGATTGTGAAAGAGACTGCGGGCCATGCAGATGTGCCATGTAGACAAAGTTAACAGAACATTTCTCCGGTTACCTGACAGATGAGACCGACATTGTGAGTTGAAAAGACTGCGGACCACGCAGATGTGCCATGTAGACAAACTTAACAGAGTATTTCTCCGGTTACCTGACAGATGGGATCCACACGGTGATTCGGAAAGAGACTGTGGGCCCACTGCCACGCTGATGTGCCATGTAGACAAAATTAACGGAGCATTGACGACAAGTGACACAAAATGTACCTAAATATTCCTGAAACTCAAGTTGTATGATCAGTTTGTGTCATTTTTTAAGTACCCACAGTTCAAGTCTAACAATGATCATTGTAGATATTATGATGTACTCCCTCCGTTCCGAATTACTTGTCGCACATATGGATGTATCTAGATGTATTTTAGTTCTAGATACATGATACATCCATTTCAGCGACGAGTATTTTGAAACGGAGGGAGTACTGTATAGTGAGGATCACGGGACCATGGTGCTACTGTACCTGCGTAGCAGCGACGACTAATCCACGGTCCGGTTCGGTGTGTGTGTTGGCAATTTCCGGGACATATTCCCACCGGCGGCCAATCAAACAAACCTGACAAACGATGCCCATGCGCTGTGCGGATGTGACGGGCGCTGTGCCGACGAGGACACGTCCGTCTTGCTGGCTTAATTTGCTTGCGGAAGCTTCGCATTTAGCGTGGTGCTAACTGAATGCGTCACAGTGCTTTGGCTCCTTGTGGTACGTAGCACACTCATGATTGATCGATCCGTTCCTCTGTCTCTGCTGGTCTCCTGAGATTCCATGCATAACCCACACTCATGCTACGATTCTTGTTAGGTCGGTCATCTCCTCCCAAGCGGTGTTCTTCATCACGCCCCTCGTCGTGCCTCAGGGTTGCCTCGATAGCCTTAACAAAATCGAGAGGGCTTTCCTTTGGTCCGGTGCGGACAAGACAACGGGAGCCAAATGCAAGGTCAACTGGAAGGTGGTTTGTAGACCAAAAGAATACGATGGCCTGGGGGTGCTCAACACCGACAAATTCGCACGTGCTTTGCGGCTTCGATGGTTGTGGTATGAATGGAGCGAGCCCCGCAAATTATGGATTGGCCTGGGAAACCCCTGCACCGTCGAGGACTTCGAGTTTTTCTATGCTTCTACGACTATCATGGTGGGAGATGGTGCCAAAACGCCTTTTTGAGACTCCCCATGGCTCCTTGGTCGCAAACCCAAGAATATTGCACCGCTCATCTTCGAGGCCTCGAAAAGAAAGAGTTGGAAGGTCCGTGAGGCCCTCAAGGGGAATGCTTGGATACTCAAGATCAACCAAGTCGTGGTTGTAACCGCAACCCACATTCGGGAATTTTTCACTCTTTGGATGCTCCTGAATGATGTCCACCTTCATGAGCAAACCGAAGATACCATTATCTGGAAGCACGCGAACGACGGGGTATACACGGCGGCCACTGCGTACAAGGCTCAATTCCTAGGCTTGACTCTTTCCCCCTTGGACCGTATGGTTTGGAAGGCATGGGCACCTCCAAAGGTTAAATTCTTTGCGTGGTTGGCAATACAAGATAGGATTTGGACCGCCGATCGTTTACAGCGACGAGGTTGGCCAAATTGTGGCCTATGCAAACTTTGCAATAGGAAGCAAGAAACGGGTGCCCACATTTTCTTCAAGTGCCGCTTTACAATTCGGATATGGAAGTCTCTCATTGAGAGGCTTGGTCTCGCGCACATAGATACATCCGAGTGGCACACGGATGAATCCGTCTACGAATGGTGGGACAAGAGAACCGACAATCGCAAAGCTTTGGCCTCTCTCACCATGCTTGTCTCCTGGACCATTTGGAATGAAAGAAATGCACGGGTGTTTCGTCATAAAAGTGCGCCAACGACCATTCTTTTCACTGCCATTATCGATGAGGCCAAGCTTTGGGTGACCGCGGGTGCAAAGAAATTAGGAGATATTTTTATGGGCGAGTAATTGTCATGCCGTATTTGTGGGTGTTGTAAAACTCTAAACTCTATTCTCTTCTTATTTAATTGATGAGGCAAATCTTATGCCTCCGTTTCGAAAAAAAACAATCTCATTCACGTACTTGCCACGGTGCTACGTGCATGCTACATTACCTAGCTAGCTCGCACAAGAAAAATGGGTATAGCTCATCAACTACCACCGATTTTGTTGCCTGATCTGTGGTACGGTTGTTTCTCCGATTGGCGGCACCTGCTAAAGAGATCTTCGGTGGTTCAGCACTTGAGCTACCTGCTAACGATACACTGTACTCCCTCCGATTCAAAATAAGTATCGCAGTTTTAAATAAGATTAATTTTTGATGGATCGGAGGTGCTATTTTTTTTTTCTCAAGCTACAAACATTTGAAGCACAGAGACAGCTATAGTGGCAGCACTCTGGTAGTCTGGTGTGGCCGAAGAATATAGCTGTTTTGGCAGTGCATCATCGCCATACCAATTGTTAGTACATCGGCCACACTGCACCTGAGTAAAATTGCCGATGCACCGTTTCATAACATAAGAACGTTTTTAATACTAGTCGTCAACCCGTGCAGCTGCACGGGCTAGATAAAAAAAATTATACGAATTAGAAATGTCGGACAATATTATGAATATGTTTATGTGGGTTATTGTTGTTACATGCATATTTATGTTTGTTGGACATATGGCTCAGCAATGTTACATTGCTTTGAACTATTCTGTGATTAGATTGTTTGCATTCAATTGTGTGACAACCCTATAATTGTTGTCATTGTGTGATGCCGAACATCCACATATTTATAGATGATATGTCGAAATATGGATGTGCTTCCTTATGACAGTTATATAAGGGTAATAATATATACGTTATGTTCGTAGAAAACATGGTTACAAATGGAAACTTTGTTGCACGTAACATTTGTTTCTGACCTATAAGTTTCTAAAAATGTATAAAAATAAGGGTATTCTATTGTAGCATAGATCTTCATGTCTTACCCTACCTAAAAAAGACATATATCTTCCACATGCATGGTAGAATTATGAAGTCAGTTTCTATGCACAATAATGGACATATGCCTGCATGGTTTTCTATCAACATACGTGATATCATAGCAAATAATATACATATATAAAATTAGTTTGTTGTATATTCTCATTACTATAAACAACATAGATTATTTTGATATTAAGTTCTTGTCTCAACGAATCGAATTATTCAATAATTTCTTTATTATAATGTGGATGGCAATTTTAATATTTTCTTTCAGTACTATATACATATCTATATCGCATAGATAATCATGTGTTTATATGAAATCTTTGTAGGACATGATACATCCACATTTTCTTGTTACTTTAATAATTTATTCATATTGGAAGATGCTTTAGTAGCTAATTTTGCTTTATTCTAAGGCCAAAATAAAGACATGCATAGATGTACTATATTAGGGATCCGCACCTAGAAAGAATCATGTGAATCCATATAATACACCAATCACATGCAAGTCATGTAAAGTACTCCCTCCGTTCTGAAATATTTGTCTTTTTAGAGATTTCAAATGGACAACACATACGGATGTATATAGAAATAATTTAGAGTGTAGATTCACTCATTTTGCTCCGTATGTAGTCACTTGTTGAAATTTCTAGAAATACAAATATTTAGGAATGGAAGGAGTAGTATATATGTAAAAACTATCGTATTATGTGCATGCAAATTGATGCTCCAGATGGTTCAGCACGTATGCATCATGACACCACTACGTTCCACCTTGCCACATTGGATGCAGCTGAATTTGGTCCGCTCATCTGAAACTTAATCGGTGAAGTTTGGTCCTGCATAGCCATGTACATAGCAATTTATTTTTTGATCAGACGCTTTTTTTGTCATGAGTCTAAAGTGCCAAAATTCAAGTAGTGCATTCAAAAAATCCAGTATATGTTTTACTTGCATGTGGAGGTGGAGAACCAACGATGAATTGGACGATGACATTGGAGAGATATGAATCGATCTGCTTCATGACCATTTTATGTTCCCCAATTGCTAGTATACCAATTACCACAACAATGCAAACACGATCTACTTTAGATCATTATCGATACACCTCATCCCACACTACATCGACCATTAATCCATTATTATCATGGTTAGACTGTAGTCTCCGCGGAACTTGAAGCCAAAAAGAACTTTTTAGAGGTTGTACTTGATAGTTGGCCCTTTTTATATCATAAATGTGGATGTACTTTGATGCCCGGCCAGGGTGGATGGGGGGAGACACGATGACACTAACAGTGAGAAGATCAATCCCCACTTGGGGTCACAATCGATCTTTCATCTTCCCTCACAGCATCTTGCTTCAGGTTTCTTTGCGGTTCGCTGCTGACCATGCAGGTGGGAGAGCACAATATTTTGATGTGAAATCGGCACCAGCGCCCATGTGTCGGAGCTGAGGGCGACTTTTATGTTTTTTTAATCGACCGGCAGAAGATTTTATTCATTGAGTTTCACGGGTCGTCATCTGGGTTCCATCTCTTTTCCTTTTTATCAGTAGATTTTTTTAAGGACACAATATTTTTTCTAACAAAACAGATGGATATTTTTCTTAGAAAGTTGTCCGTCTCAGATGCAATATTTTGGACGGGGCCATCTGTCCTGCAAAAATAAAATTTGTCCGTGTCAGATGCAACATTTTGGACGGGGCCATCAGTGTCAGGCTAGTTTTATTTTTATATTGGACTTAAATTTTTAAAATTCAAGGGTGTAATTAGTTTTGATGACGTGAATTAGTGAGAAGGTGGCCATGTACATGAGCCAACGGCTAAAGAAAATGTACAGGAGCCAAGAGAGAAAAAAATACTATACAGGAGGAGAGCGAGATGTTTTCTCCTGTTCTTAGGGAGAGATGTTTTTTCTTTTTTTAATTGGTATAAGAGTTTCACGGATACATTTTTCTTTTTATCGGTAGAGTTATTATGGACGGAGTCTATCTTTTGTTTAAAGAAACAGGTGAATCTTTTTTTTAACATTTGACGTGTTAGATACCAATTTTTTTACGGGACCATAGGAGCTGAGAATGTACACAGCCGTGGGAGATGTTTCTCTTTATTTTCTGCGGGAGAGATATGTTTCCTTGTACAGGAGCCGAGCCAGATATTTGCTCCTTTTTTTTGGGAGAGAGGAGAGTTTCACGCATATTTTTTTTCTTTTTATCGGTAGGGTTATTAGTCTATCTCTTGTTTAAAGGAAAGGGTGGATATTTTTTTTTCCATACATGGGACGTCTTAGATGGCATTTGTTTTTTGGACAGGACCATATGAGCCGAGGTTACCTAAAAATATGTACAGGACCGTGGGAGTTGTTTCTGTTTATTTTTTGAGGGAGAGATAGGTTTCCTTTTTTAATTGGCAGGAGGGTTTCACGGATCCCATCCTTTTTCCGTCTTCTATCTTTTTTTGAATTCCTTCTCATTGGTACAGTTGTCATGGAACAGGACCACTGTAATTTTTTCAAAACATTGGACGTGTCAGATGCCATTTATTTTGGACTGGACCATCCATGTTACGCAAGTTTTCTTTTAATCTTGGACGTAAATTTTATAATCCAACGGTGTAATTAATTTCGATGATGTGGATTAATTAGACGGCTTGAAAGGTGCCTCCAATTAGTAAATATAAGATTAGTGTAGCGGCATAATCGATCGGTGGCTCGGTTCAACTTCCACCCTCCATCCCACGTATGGCCGGCCTAAACTCCAACTCCTAAGAGCAACTCTAGCAGACCCCGCATTCGGTGCAAACCCGCATGATTCCGGCGATTATACAGGCTCGGTCCATTTTTCTGGCCACACCAGAGCCGGCATCAGTGTCCGGCCCGTAAATATTTTTGCCGCAGCCCGCAAACGCAACCCCCGAGCCAGTATAACCGCGGGTTTGCGGGGCAGATGCGGGTCGAAACCCTATCCCCCCGCAGCCGCGTTCCCCTCCAATTCCCCACCGCGCCGCTCGATTTGTCTCCGCCGGTGAGCCTTCGACCGCCATGCACGACTCGGGGGATGAGGCGGAGCGCTGCTGCAGCGCCAGATCCCACGGCGCGTGCAAGCGGGGGGCGCGTTGGTGGCTCAACCACGGTGCCCGGCCGCCGCCGGCATTCAACCGCCGCGAGCTCGAGGACTTCGATCTCGAGCTCGCCCTCGCCGCCGCGCCTCCTCCGGCAACTGGTCCGCGGGGAGTTCATCCGGCCACGGGTCCGCGGGGAGGTCATCCGGCCACGGGTCCGCGGGGTGCTCATCCGCAGGCGTATCGAGCTCGCGGCTTGTTCCGGTGAAGAGGGAGCAGGAGGAGGCCGTACCCGATGCGCCGCCACGCCGAGGCGTCATCGGGCCTGAGGACTACCTCCCCCCGAGACAGGAGGAGTTCCTCGAGCGCGTCGTCATCGAGCGGTCGGCGAGGGTTCAGGAAGAGATGGAAGAGCGCATCCGGCGCGAGCTCGAGTCCGAGCGGCTCTTCTTCGAGACGGGCGTCACGGCATCGCAGGCGCATGCTGTTGGTGTCAAACCGGCGGATCTCAGGTAGGGGGTCCCGAACTGTGCATCTAAGGCTAATGGTAACAGGAGGCGGGGGACACAATGTTTACCCAGGTTCGGGCCCTCTCGATGGAGGTAACACCCTACTTCCTGCTTGATTGATCTTGATGATATGAGTATTACAAGAGTTGATCTACCACAAGATCGTAGAGGCTAAACCCTAGAAGCTAGCCTATGATTATGATTGTTGTTGTCCTACAGACTAAACCCTCCGGTTTATATAGACACCGGAGGGGGCTAGGGTTACACAGAGTCGGTTACAGAGAAGGAGATCTACATATCCGAATTGCCAAGCTTGCCTTCCACGCAAAGGAGAGTCCCACCCGGACACGGGACGAAGTCTTCAATCTTGTATCTTCATAGTCCAACAGTCCGGCATAAGTACATAGTCCGGCTGTCCGAGGACCCCCTAATCCAGGACTCCCTCAATAGCCCCTGAACCAGGCTTCAATGACGATGAGTCCGGCGCACATATTGTCTTCGGCATTGCAAGGCGGGTTCCTTCTCCGAATACTCCATAGAAGATTTTGAACACAAGGATTGTGTCCGGCTCTGCAAAGCAAATTCCACATACCACCGTAGAGAGCACAATATTCCACAAATCTAATTTTCTGACAACTTTTCATAGCGTGACATCACGCCGCGACCCGGTCGTTACATGAACCGTTTTCCCCAGTCTGCTACCGCACATATTGCGAGGCGGTTTTATTGGCATGTCTTGTCGAAGCAGAGATCGTGTTCCCCTTATCACGGGATTCTCATCAATACGGGTGTGGGTAACCCAACCGTGCTTGTTAGTATGACTCCTCGATTTTAGGCAAGTTCCAAACGGCCACGCGGAGGACGCTTGATATTCACCCTCTTTATAAAGGGGCCAAGACATGTCCTTTTCTTTCCACGCTCGATCCTTCCCTTCTCCTACCTCGAGTTCCAACACCCAAGGTTCAGGCTAAGCACTTCGGACCTTCAACCATGTCCGGATCCAACCTTCAAGGCTGGTGGATGGCCTCCTCTGTCACAGAGGAGGACATCAAGAAGCTTAGGAGGCTAGGTATCGACCGCCGAAATCCCACAGGCTACCTGCTCAAGGGCAGGTTATCCCCACTCCCGAACCCAACGAGAGTGTTGTATTTGTTTCCCACTTCCTCCGAGGGCTAGGCTTTAGTCTTGATCCCTTCGTAAGAGGGCTCATGTTCTATTACGGGCTAGATTTCCATGATCTAGCTCCAGATTCCATCCTTCACATCTCGTCGTTTATCGTCATGTGTGAGGCCTTCCTCCGCATTACCCCACACTTCAGCTTATGGCTCAAGACCTTCAATGCGAAGCCGAATATGATCGATGGGCGGCACGCAAAGTGCGGAGGCGCTATAATAAGCAAAGGTGCCGACACCCTATGGCCAAAGGGCTCCTTCCCGGAGGTGTTCGACTTATGGCAACGGGAGTGGTTCTACATCACAGCACCCCAAGGTACAAAGCGGGCGGCCGCCCCAGCCTTCTGCCCGGGCCCTCCGCCCCAACTGGCGTCATGGGTCAACAAAGGGCTGGACTGCGGGCCAGTGAATGATGTGCTGACATTGCAAAGCCGCATCCGAGATCTCCTCAAGAGGGATGTCAGTCTCATCAAAGTAATACAAGTAATGTTGGTTCGTCGGGTCCTGCCATGCCAACGTCGATCTCTCCGGATGTGGGAGTTCAACCCGGAAGGACAACGAACTATTCAGCACTTCTTCGGCGTGACGCTCGAAGGGATGTATCGATTATTCTTCGGATCACGAATAAAGTGTCCGGACACCACCGAGGATGCGGGCCTGAACTGCAATCGTCCAGATACCCAAGTAAGTAACTCCGCGACCAAACATGATGTCTTTATATTTGTCACAACATTATTCTGAAAAACTACCCTCGGCCAGGACTGGATAAGAAAGGCGGAGAGGATCAGGTGTTCGGCCCCTCTTCCCGAAGGCTCGTCGGACCCTGTACTAACCAGGATGCTTGAGCGTTGATAACTTGCAAGTATACGGGATAGTTGTAGCCTCTTTCGATAAGTAAGAGTGTCGAACCCAACGAGGAGCTAAAGGTAGAACAAATACTCTCTCAAGTCCTATCGGCCACTGATACGACTCTACGCACGCTTGACGTTTGCTTTACCTAGAACAAGTATGAAACTAGAAGTACTTTGTAGGTGTTGTTGGATAGGTTTGCAAGATAATAAAGAGCACGTAAATAAAAATAGGGGCTGTTTAGATAAATATGCAATAAAGTAAATGTAGCGAGTGTGAAAAAGTGGTGGTAGGAGTTGCGGAATTGTCCCTAAGCAATTGACTACTTTACTAGACCGATAGCAAGTTTTTATGTGGGAGAGGCCACAGCTAGCATGTCATCCCTGACTTGGAATTCTATGCACTTATGATTGGAAGTATTAGCAAGCATCCGCAACTACTAACGTTCATTAAGGTAAAACCCAACCACAACATTAAGATATATTGGTCCCCCTTCAATCCCGTATGCATCAATTTCTATGCTAGGTTGAAGCTTCTGTCACTCTTGCCCTCCAATACATAGTCCTATCAACGTACAACTAACCCTATGGTGTGATCCACGCGCACGCTCATATGATGGGCACCAAAGGACAGCAACATAACCACAAGCAAATTAAATCTATCGTAGCAATTCATCAAGCACCAATAGGACAACAAAAATCTACTCAGACATCATAGGATGGCAACACATCATTGGATAATAATATGAAGCATAAAGCACCATGTTCAAGTAGAGGGTACAGCATGTTGCGGGAGAGTGGACCGCTGTAGATAGAGGGGGGAAGTTGATGGAGATGTTGGTGAAGATGGCGGAGGTGTTGGTGTAGATCGCGGTGATGATGATGGCCCCCGGCAGCACTCCGGCGCCACCGGAAGCAAGGGGGAGAGAGCCCCCCTTCTTCTTCTTCTTCCTTGACCTCCTCCCTAGATGGGAGAAGGGTTTCGCCTCTGGTCCTTGGCTCCCATGGCTTGGGAGGGGCGAGAGCCCCTCCGAGATTGGATCTATCTCCCTGTTTCTGAGTTCCCAGATCCTTCCCCTTCACCGTTTCTTTTATATCCGGAGATCCGTAACTCCGATTGGGGTGAATCTTTTGCCCAGATTTTTCTCATAAAATTAGCTTTCTTGCGGCAAAAGAAGGGATCCGTCTTACCTGCTCCCTCTCCATGCTCCCATCCGTGCTCCCACTTCATCCTACGTCTATTCTTTCCCCTTTTTCTTTTCTAATCTAATCATCTCCCCCCTGATTTTCAGGGGGTGGGGCCGGGCTTTATTTTCTTCCAATCAAATCAAGCCACGTATGCGGGAGCACGGATGGAAGCATGGGAAGGGAGCAGGCTAGACTCGTCCCAAAAGAGGAGCGTCAACCGCCATACGGGTGGCCCACGAGAGTGCTAGGCGCGCCCAGGGGGGAGGGCGCGCCCCCTGTCTCGTGGCCACCTCGGACACCGTTTCGCGTTGATTCTTCCTCCGGAAAATCCCAAATATTCCAAAATAATTCTCCGTCCATTTTTATCCCGTTTGGATTCTGTTTGATATTGAGTTTCTGCGAAACATAAAACATGCAACAAACAGAACTGCACTGGCAATCGGATCAATATGTTAGTCCCAAAATAGTATAAAAGTTGCCAAAAGTATATGAAAGGTGAATAATATTGGCATGGAACAATCAAAAATTATAGATATGACAGAGACGTACCAGCATCCCCAAAAATTATGTCTATCATTTGACATAAAAACAATAATACTTCAAGCATACCAACCAAGCAGTTATGTCTTATCGAAATAACATAGCCAAAGAAAGCTCATCCCTACAAAATCATATAGTCTGGCTATGCTCCATCTTCATTACACAAAATACTCCCATCATGCACAATCCCGGTTTCAGCCAAGCAATTGGTTCATACTTTTTAACGCGCTTTAGCTTTTTCAACTCTTACGCAATACATGAGCGCAAGCCATGGACATAGCACTATGGTGGTATATGGTGGTGGTTGTGAGGACAAAAAGGGAGAAGATAGTCTCACATCAACTAGGCATATCAATGGGCTATGGAGATGCCCATCAATAGATATCAATGTGAGTGAGTAGGGATTGTCATGCAACGGATGCACTAGAGCTATAAATATATGAAAGCTCTACAAAAGAAACTAAGTGGGTGTGCATCCAACTTGCTTGCTCACGAAGACCTAGGGCATTTTGAGGAAGCCCATCATTGAAATATACAAGCCAAGTTCTATAATGAAAAATTCCCACTAGTATATGAAAGTGAAAGCATAGGAGACTCTCTCTATGAAGAACATGGTGCTACTCTGAAGCACAAGTGTGGTAAAAGGATAATAACATTGCTCATTCTCTCTTTTTCTCTCTTTTTTTCTTTTTTTCTTTTTTTGGTGGGCTCCTTTGGCCTTTTTTTTATTTGGGCTTCTTTGGCCTCTTTTATTATTCATAAAGTCCGGAGTCTCATCCCGACTTGTGGGGGAATCATAGTCTCCATCATCCTTTCCTCACTGGGGCAATGCTCTAATAATGATGATCATCACACTTTTATTTACTTACAACTCAATATTACAACTCGATATCTCGAACAAAGATATGACTCTATATGAATGCTTCCGGCGGTGTACCGGGATGTGCAATGATCTAGCATAGCAATGACATCAAAAAATGGACAAGCCATGAAAACATCATGCTAGCTATCTTACGATCATGCAAAGCAATATGACAATGAATGCTCAAGTCATGTATATGATGATGATGGAAGTTGCATGGAAATGTATCTCGGAATGGCTATGGAAATGCCATAATAGGTAGGTATGGTGGCTATTTTGAGGAAGGTAAATAATGGGTTCATGATACCGGTGAAAGTCGCGCGGCACAATAGAGGCTAGCAAAGTGGAAGGGTGAGTGTGCGTATATCCATGGACTCACATTAGTCATAAAGAACTCATATACTTATTGCAAAATTCTACTTGCCCTCGAAGCAAAGTACTACTACGCATGCTCCTAGGGGAAGGGTTGGTAGGAGTTAACCATCGCGCGATCCCGACCTCCACTCATAAGCAAAGCAATCAAAGAACACCTCATGCTCCAACTTCGTTACATAACGGTTCACCATACGTGCATGCTACGAGACTTGCAAACCTCAACACAAGTATTTCTCAATTTCACAATTACTCAACTAGCACGAATCTAATATCACCACCTTTATCTCGCAAAACTATTGCAAGGAATCAAACATATCATATTCAGTGATCTACAAGTTTATGTAGGATTTTATGACTAACCATGTGAATGACCAATTCCTGTCATCTCTTTAAATAGATATAAGTGAAGCAAGAGAGTTCAATTCTTTCTACAAAAGATATGCCCATGCTCTAACAATTATAAGTGAAGCAAAAGAGCATTCTACAAATGGCGTTTTTCTATGTGAAGAGAAACAGGCAATCCAAACTTCAAATGATATAAGTGAAGCACATGAAGCATTCTATAAAGCCATACTCAAAAGATTTAAGTGAAGTGCAATGAGCATTCTATAAATCAACCAAGGACTATCTCATACCAGCATGGTGCATAAAAGAAAAGTGAAACTAAATGCAAAAGACGCTCCAAGATTGCACATATCGCATGAATGAAACGAATCCGAAAACATACCGATACTTGTTGAAGAAAGAGGGGATGCCTTCCGGGGCATCCCCAAGCTTAGACGCTTGAGTCTCCTTGAATATTTACTTGGGGTGCCTCGGGCATCCCCAAACTTGAGCTCTTTCCTCTCTTCCTTTTCCTCATATCGAGACCTTCTCGATTAGACACTTCATCCACACAAAACTTCAACAGAAACTCGGTAAGGTCCGTTAGTATAATAAAGCAAATCACCATTCTAAGTACTATTGCAAACCAATTCATGTTTTGTTTTTGCATTGTGTATACTGTAATATAGCTTTTCCATGGCTTAATCCACTGATATAAATTGATAGATTCATCAAAACAAGCAAACTATGCATCAAAAACAGAATCTGTCAAAAACAGAACAGTCTGTAGCAATATGAACATTCACCATACTTCTGGTACCCCAAAACTTCCACCAAAATTATGAAAAATAAAAAATTTGTACAGCAAGACAGTGCAAAAAGAATCAGAACCATTTGACGTTCCAGTTAAAAATGTAAAATCGCGCACTACAGCCAAAGTTTCTGTCCTGCACCGTACAAACCAACAAGCATTGTAAACATCCTAAAGGCAAACCTTAGCACATTATTTTTATAATACAATGGAATTGTACAAAGGGATAATTATTTTTGATGAAAATTTTCTGTAATTAAGATTCACAAAGTTTCCGTGAGCATGAACAAAGTTCAAGGAGCTCTCCCACTTCAACAATGCTTGTCTTTCTTACTTTCACTTTCCTTTTTGAAAAGTTTTTAGGTTCCCCTCTTTATTTTTTTGTTTTTAAAATATATGAAAGCACTCAACAGAAATAAGTGACTCTCTAAAACTTCCGGGTTGTCTCCCCGGCAGCGCTTTCTTTAAAGCCATTAAGCTAGGCATTTAGTGCTCAAGTAATGAATCCACCCGGATCCCAAGGTATATCAAAGCCAATTTTAATTAACAATGATTTGTAATTTAGTAGTGAGCACAAAGTAACATATATCATGCAACCACGAAGTCTAAATATCTTCCTATGCATCGGCATGTCATAAAAGAACAATTCGTGCACACATAGTAAAGGCCAATGCATAGTATAAGAAGTTTCTTGCAATTCTATCGTGTTGGAAACATAGAGAGGTGGAGACATAGTTCCTCTCTCATAATAATTGAAAGTTGGAGAAGAAAGCACATGCATATTATATCTATTAAAATCATCATGTAAAGTAGTAAAACACAGCCCATCAATATAATCCTTAATAAGCACAAACTTCTCCGATATAGTGTAGTTTGGAGAATTCAAAAAGATAATAAGACTATCATGTGTGGGTGCAATAGCAAAAATTTCATGTTTAACATAAGGAACTATAGCAAGTTCATCTCCATAAGCATAATTCATATTGGCATCTTGGCCACAAGCATAGCAAGCATCATCAAAAAGGGATATTTCATGAGAATCAACGGGATCATAGCAATCATCCTTCGGTAAGCACGAAGGGGAATTAAACAATGTATGAGTTGAAGAGTTACTCTCGTTAGAAGGTGGGCACGGGTGATCAATCTGCTCTTCCTCCTTTTGTTCTTCGCTCTCCTCATCATCTTTTTCATCCAATGAGCTCACAGTTTCATCAATTTCTTCTTCCATAGCTTCCTGCAAAATATTAGTCTCTTCTTGGACAGCGGAGACTTTCTCAATAAATGCATCAATATTATAATTGTATTCATAATTGTCATAGCAATATTTCAATATAGCAAAATTTTCAGGCCTATAAACATCATCATCTAAAGCTTCATACTTTTCAAACAAAGATTCAATTTCATAAGCAGCCTTAAAAGCAACAAATTCTTCAATTCGTTCAACATCATAGTAATCATATATACCATTAGCATAAGAAGCTAAGGTTTCATTATCATTAACTTTGCATGAAAAGGGAAGGTGTGGAGCCTTCATCCTAGAGCAACAATTATAATCATATCTCAAGCATAGATCCCGAGCATACCAACGCAACATATTAATTTGATCCCATAATAGTTTCCTTTTTGTGTCAAGCGATAATCCCTAAAGTATTCACGTTGATCCAACGTTACTCCCATTATAAAGTTGAATAGGGTTTTCTCAGGATTATCAAAGTAGTACATAATATTTTTCACATAATGATCATCGAGGGTTTTAGGAGGTTCCCCATCTCCACGAGCAACAAGTACACCTATTGTTTTTGGTATTTCATGTTCCATATTCATAACTAAAGATAGAGAACAACTAGCAACAACAAATAAAAATTACCTAGTGATAAAGCAAACAAGCACACACGAGAGTATTCACCCCACGCTATGACTCCCTGGCAACGGCGTCAGAAAAAGGTCTTGATAACCCGCAAGTATACGGGATAGTTGTAGCCTCTTTCGATAAGTAAGAGTGTCGAACCAAACGAGGAGCTAAAGGTAGAACAAATACTCTCTCAAGTACTATCGGCCACTGATACGACTCTACGCACGCTTGACGTTTGCTTTACCTAGAACAAGTATGAAACTAGAAGTACTTTGTAGGCGTTGTTGGATAGGTTTGCAAGATAATAAAGAGCACATAAATAAAAAGTAGGGGCTGTTTAGATAAAGATGCAATAAAGTAAATGTAGCGAGTGTGGAAAAGTGGTGGTAGGAGTTGCGGAATTGTCCCTAAGCAATTGACTACTTTACTAGACCGATAGCAAGTTTTTATGTGGGAGAGGCCACTACTAGCATGTCATCCCTGACTTGGAATTCTATGCACTTATGATTGGAACTATTAGCAAGCATCCGCAACTACTAACGTTCATTAAGGTAAAACCCAACCATAGCATTAAGATATATTGCTCCCCCTTCAATCGCGTATGCATCAATTTCTATGCTAGGTTGAAGCTTCTGTCACTCTTGCCCTGCTATACATAGTCCTATCAACATAAAACTAACCCTATGGTGTGATCCACGCACGCGCTCATATGATGGGCACCAAAAGACAGCAGCATAACCACAAGCAAATTAAATCAATCATAGCAATTCATCAACCACCAATAGGACAACAAAAATCTACTCAGACATCATAGGATGGCAACACATCATTGGATAATAATATGAAGCATAAAGCACCATGTTCAAGTAGAGGGTACAGCGGGTTGCGTGAGAGTGGACCGTTGTATATAGAGGGGGGAAGGTGATGGAGATGTTGGTGAAGATGGCGGAGGTGTTGGTGTAGATCCAGGTGATGATGATGGCCCCCGGCAGTGCTCCGGCGCCACCGAAAGCAAGGGGGAGAGAGCCCCCTTCTTCTTCTTTTTCTTCCTTGACCTCCTACCTAGATGGGAGAAGGGTTTCGCCTCTGGTCTTTGGCTCACATGGCTTGGGAGGGGCGAGAGCCCCTCCGAGATTGGATCTATCTCTCTGTTTCTGAGTTCCCAGATCCTTCCCATTCACCGCTTCTTTTATATCCGGAGATGCGTAACTCCGATTGGGTGAATCTTTCGCCCAGATTTTTCTCATAAAATTAGCTTTCTTGCGGCAAAAGAAGAGCATCAACTGCCATACGGGTGGCCCACGAGAGTGCCAGGCGCGCCCAGGGGGGAGGGTGTGCCCCTGTCTCGTGGCCACCTCGGACACCGTTTCGCGTTGATTCTTCCTCCGGAAAATCCCAAATATTCCAAAATAATTCTCCGTCCGTTTTTATCCCATTTGGATTCCGTTTAATATTGGGTTTCTGCGAAACATAATACATGCAACAAACAGGAACTGGCACTGGGCACTGGATCAATATGTTAGTCCCAAAAATAGTATAAAAAGTTGCCAAAAGTATATGAAAGTTGAATAATATTGGCATGGAACAATCAAAAATTATAGATACGACGGAGACGTATCAAGCGCACACCTTATCAAGTGCCATCAGGAGAAGATGAAGGGAGGCATAGAGAAGCCGAGAGCGGGCTTCATACATTACACATCCAAACCGGGGGAATTAGTGCCTCCGCAAAGGAGGGTGATCGGGGAGGTGAATCTAAAATCCCCTCTCCCCACGGGAAGAAAAGGGGCACCCCTGTAGATTTGGACACGGAGGCTTCCAAACGAGGGAAGAAACCTTCACCAGGGGGCCCTGGCCCGGAGGGCGTCCTTGCCGCATAGCGCCCACAAGGGGGCCAGCCATCAACCGAGCCGTAAGTGAACAAAGGCACTTTGATAAATATATCTTGTTTTTTCTCTGAGAATCACAACCGAGACATAAGTTTTGCAGTCTGGCTCATAGCCCTTCTCAACAAAGTTTGTCTTCGGGGGATCTTCTTCCGGAGATGATGGAGAGTGAAACGCCTCCCCCTGCTTCTCCGCCTCGCGAGACGGACAACCCTGAGGTGTCGTCGTGGAGGATTTCTCCTGATCCGCAAAGGCCAGCAGGTAATTCTTCGGCCGCCCGAAGTCCGGGGTCCTTGGCTCCTGAGGAGACCAACAGAAAAAGCCCGGGACTATCCGGTGTACAATCGGACACATTGATGGGTCTTTTGGAGCAAGCGGCTATCTCAGAGGCACATCGTACCTTGATGGGTGCGGTGGTTGAGAGGATTTCATCCGCCAAAAGCGGGTTAAATGAAGCTTTTACGAGCCTACTAAGAGGCTTTGAGGTATGCATCCGATATATATTTTTGGCTGTACCACACACGCTAGGTGTGCTCCATATAGGTAGTAGCCCCTGAGACTCTGGTTGCCGTCCAGAGGCGGCAAACAGAGGATCATAGTCCAAGGTAATTATCGCGCTGCTTTTATGTGCAGACAACTGAAGGTCCGGCGGCTGACCGGAGTGCTGATTTTGCCGAATTGAGGCGGCAGCTTGAAGTGGCGGATGCCGACATCACGCTTGTGAACAAGCGGCTTGACGAGGCACAAGGTATGTATATTCCGGTGGTCAGCAAATATTAAGAGGAGCATGATGCTAGTATCTATAATATGCTTTGACTGCAGATGGAGCTGCCACCGTGGAGACCCTTCGAGCGGAACTTGCCCGAGCCAAGGAACAAGCCAGGAGAAGTGATGCGGCCGCCCTGAAGGCATCCGAAGAGTTAAAAGACGAACAGGTCGCTCATCGCCAGAGCGAAAATAAAATAGCCAGCATGGCTCTTGAGCTGCAAAATGCCGCCAGCCGCTATGAGCTCCTCGAAAGGGAAAGCCAAACAAAAGCGGCTGACGTTAAGAAGGCTTTGGAAGCAGCCAAGGAAACACGCTCTGAAATCAGAGCTGCGCGGGAGGAGCTTCGTCAAGCCAGATATATCACGGCTGGGAGGCCATTTTTATTGCAGACGAAGTTCGGCGATTCGAAGGATGCCCCTCTTGATCAATTATGGAGTTCTGCAGATGCGTACTTGGATTTAGCGAAGAGTGTTGCTGATGCGACTGAGTATTTCAAAGATCAAAAAGATCATGAGGTGGAAAAATTGTTCTGGTCGCAGTTCAGCGCTCCAAAGCGTCTGCTGCTGTTGAATGAGCAAATGGCCGAGTGGGCCGAGCTCCATAGGTTGTCCGGGCTTGCCATGAGGTCTGTCGTGGATCATCTTTGGCCGAAGGAACCAAGTCCGGATAGTTATTTTGGTTTAGTGCAACGATTTCTTCGTGCTATGCCGCATATCGACGCTATAAAGAGGTCGGCGTGCATAGAGGGTGCGCGGATGGCTCTTGCCCGTGTTAAGACATACTGGGCAGGGATGGAGGCCACCGCTATTGCAACCAGGGGTCCGACCGGAGGCCAGGACTCGCCCGAGCACTATTTTGAAGAAGTCCTAGAAGGCGCCTGTTTAATAGAGGCTCGGTGCTCAAAGAGTACCATGTTCGAGTGACTTGTATCTTGATTGTAAAAACAATGCTATTTTGATTTTAAAGGCTGTGTTTATACTTTTGCCCGAAAGTATTATAGTGCCTCCTGTGCGGCCATTTATGTATGTATGTATATAACCTGAAAGTTGGCAGTCGTCGGCTTCAGCCCCCACGCATATAATGCGGGGGTGTTCGGTAAAGCGCGTTATCACACTTGATCCAACGTCTTGGGCTATTAAGGAGGTGATAGCGCGACGAACAAGGCAATCGGACTATATAGCTTTAACACTTTCACTTAGCCATAGGATTTTGACGGTGGGGCTACTATATAGCCCCTGGTACTTCTGCATTCATCCGAATACGGTGCGCGTGCGTACATGACCGGGAAACCGGTCCTTCGTTAATGCGGAGGAATCTTGAAGATTCCGCTGAGTCATCAAGTGGTTGATCAGTCTCTCGCTTTATCATGACAGTCAGTTTTGGGCTTTATCTACTGAGGTGCTCATCCAGATGAACCAGGGCACAATCGCAGTAGTTCTCCCGGTGCCACCTTAGCCGATAGAGTAGTGTCGGTGTCAAAACCGGCGGATCTCGGGTAGGGGGTCCCAAACTGTGCGTCTAGGCGGATGGTAACAAGAGACAAGGGACACGTTGTTTTTACCCAGGTTCGGGCCCTCTCGATGGAGGTAATACCCTACTCCTGCTTGATTAATATTGATGATATGGGTAGTACAAGAGTAGATCTACCACGAGATCAAGGAGGCTAAACCCTAGAAGCTAGACTATGGTATGATTGTTGTTCGTCCTACGGACTAAAACCCTCCGGTTTATATAGACACCGGATAGGTTAGGGTTACACAGAGTCGGTTACAATGGTAGGAGATCTACATATCCGTACGCCAAGCTTGCCTTCCACGCCAAGGAAAGTCCCATCCGGACACGGGGCGAAGTCTTCAATCTTGTATCTTCATAGTCTTGGAGTCCGCCATGACGATAGTCCGCTATCCGGACACCCCTAGTCCGGGACTCCTCAAGAGCCCTCGAACCATGCTTCAATGACGATGAGTCCGTGCGTTGATTGTCTTGCATTGCGAGGCGGGTTCCACCTCCGAATACTTCATAGAAGGTTTTGAACACAAGGATAGTGTCCGCTCGCAAAACAAGTTCCACATACCACCGTAGAGAGAATAACTTTTGCACAGATCTGCTGACGATTCCGCGACGTGACATCACACCACGGCCGCTTTTATATGAATCGTTTTTACCGCTCCACCTCGGCGCGTTTAGCGGCGGTTTCCTGGCACGCCTTATCAAAGCATAGATCGTGCCCCTTATTCGGGATTCCCATCAATATTGACGTGGGTAACCCAACTGTGCCCGTTGGCACGCCTCTATCAAAGGCGAGTCCTAATCGACCACGGGTGGGCTCTTGGTATTCAACCTCTTTATAATGAGACCAAGGCCCTCTTCTTTTTACACCCTCCATCGAGTTCGCCTCGCGCTTCGAGTTCCAACACCCAAAGCTTTAGATTTAGGCGCTTCGGACCTTCGACGTTGTCCGGCTCCGACCAGCACGACCGATGGATGTCTTCCTCCGTCACACAAGAAGATGTGCTAAAGCTGCGAGACGCCAGGTATCTAACCGGTGAGATCTCGCATAGGCTACCTGCTCCAGGGCAGGTCATTCCCACTCCTGAGCCCGGCGAGAACGTGGTGTTCGTGTCTCACTTCCTTCGGGGTTTAGGCTTCCCGACGGATCCCTTTGTGCGGGGGCTCATGTTTTATTATGGGCTGGATTTTCATGACTTGAATCCGGAGTCCATCCTCCATATCTCGTCATTCATTGTCGTATGTGAGGCCTTCCTCCATATTACTCCCCACTTTGGATTGTGGCTCAAGACCTTCAAGGTGGAGCCAAGGATGATCTGGGGGCAACAAGCAGAGTGCGGAGGGGCGGTCATAAGCAAATGTGCTGATGCTCCATGGCCCGAGGGCTCTTTTCAAGAAGAGCTTGGTTTGTGGCAACGGAGTGGTTTTATATCACCGCTCCCTGTGGCACCAAATGGGCGGCGCCCCGCCTTCGCTCAGGTCCACCACAGCGGCCAAGGCGTCATGGGTCAACAAGGGGCTCGACTGGGGCCGTCCAAGGACGTTCCCTCGCTGCAGGGCCGTATTCGAGACCTCCAAGAGAGGGAGATCAATCTGATTACAGTGGCACAGGTTATGTTGATCCGGCGCCTTCAGCCCTGCAAACATCGCCCCCACCGCCTGTGGGAATTCAATCCGGAGGGACCACGAGCTCTCCAAAATTTTATGGGCACGACGCCCGTGGAGATGTATAAACTTTTCTTCGGATCACAAGAGAAGTGTCCGGACCTGACTGAGGACGCAGGACTAAGCTGTAATCGCCCAGATACTCAAGTAAGTAGTCCTGTAACCGGACAAGCTGTTCATTCATTTATCTTATATATATGCCCTTTAAAGGAGCCGTTTCTTTGAACAGGAGTGGATTGCCAAGGCAAAGTTAATAAGGTGTCCGGCTCCCCTCCCGGAGACCACGCCGGATCCCATGCTGACCAAGATGTTGAAGGTCGCGCCTTTTGAAGAAGGCGAAGGGGGGAGCGGGGAAGCAACTGCCTCTACGAAGGAGGCTATCAAGGAAGGAGGGATTAAAAGTCCCATCCTTCGAGGAGAGAAGAGGACCGCTTCAGAAGATCCAGGGGTCAAGGCCTCGAAGAGGGGAAAGGAATCTTCGTCAGAGAGTCCGGCGCTGGGAAGTAACCCAGCCGCACTGTTTCCCCAAGGGGATCAGCCCTCCAACGAGCCGTAAGTAAAAAGAAGGGGTCTTGTAAATAAGGAACATCCCTGCATTTATTTATGAAGATAACCGAAGTTGTACCTTGTAGTTCGGACCTCAGCCCTTCTCAGCAGAGCTCGTCTTCGGGGGATCTTCTTCCGGAGATGATGGAGAGCGAAATGCCTCCCCCCGTCGCACCTTCATGCGAAGCGGATGACCCTGAGGTGTCGTCGCGGAGGGTTCCCCCAAGTCCGGCAGGGCCAGAAGGTCCGGCGCCAAGTGGTGTGCGGTCGGAGGAGCTGAAGGATCTGCTCGGGCGAGCGGCTATCTCAGAAGATCACCGTGCTCTAATGGGTACGGTGATTGAAAGAATTGCATCCGTAGAGAGCGGATTGCACGGGCCGTCGAAGCGTCGACGGGGGTCGAGGTACGCAAAAATGATGTACCTTCTGACAGTTATGCATATAAAATGCGCCCTGTATAGATAGTAGCCCCTGAGACTCGGTATGTTGTCAAAATTGACAGCATGCCGAGGATCAAAATCTCAGTTATAACATATCGCCGCTCCTAAACAGGTGGCGGGGCGTCCGGTGGCCAGCCGGACTGATGAATATGCCGAACTAAAGCGGCAACTTGACGAGGCGGATGCGGACATCGCGCTGGTCAATAAACGGTTTGACGAGTCACAAGGTATGCGACTTCTACGCGGACACCTAGTAAGGGAGCTTGACGCCCATGTCTTACTATTTGTATGCTAAATGCAGATGGTGCCGCTGCTGTGGAAGAGCTACGGGCGGAACTCGCCCGAGCGAAAGAGGAAGCCAGAAATAGTAATGCGGCCGCTTTAAGGGCAGCCGAAGAGCTAGAAGCCGAACGGGCTGCTCACTGCCGAAGCAAAGAGGAAATGGCCAAAATGGCCAGAAAATTGAAGGATACTACCGACCGCTGCGAGGTTCTTGAAAAAGAACGCCAAGCGGAGCAAGAGGGCCTGAAAAAGGCCGTCGCCGAATCCAAGAATGCCCATTCGGCTTTGAGAGCTGCCAAGGAGGAGCTGAGTTAGGCCGGGGCAATTGCGGCTGGAAAACCATTTCTGCTGCGGAGGAAATATACGGATCCAAAGTATGCTCAGTTGGATAAGTTGTGGAGTTCGGTGGATGCTTATCTGGACTTGGCGGCGAGCGCTGCGGATGCGGTTGAGCACTTCCGGGGCCAGAAGGGGCACATAAGGGAAGAGCTATATTGGTCGCAATTCCATAGTCCGGAGCGTCCTCTGCCGCTGACCGATCGGTTGGCCGAATGAGCCGAGTTGAATCGATTGTCCGGATTTGCCATGAAGCATGTCTTGACTCACTTGTGGCCGGGCGGACCCCAGCCGAAGAGCTATTTTGGTTTAGTGCAGCAGTTCCTTGGTGCGGTACCGCGTATCGACGCAATGAAGCGATCGGCGGTATTGAGGGCGTGGATGGCTCGCCCGTGTCGGGACATACTGGGCAGAGATGAAGGCCACCGACGTTGCATCCCAAGATTCGGACAGAAGCCGAGTACCTGCCGAGCACTACTTTGAAGAAGTCCTGTCGGGCGCTCGTTTAATAGAGACGCAGTGCTCGAAGGATATTATGTTTAAATGACATGTATGATTTGTGAAAACAATGTTTTCAATATAATATAAGAGCTTTTTATACTTGTGTGTTCAAGTAGTAAACTACTCCCTATGCGGCCGTTTATGTATATGTGTATATAACCTGAAAGATGGAAGTCCTTGGCTTCAGCCCCCACGCACATAGTGCGGGGGTGTTTGCAAAGAAAGCGCTTTTTCACACTTAATCCAACGTCTTGGTCCTGTTAAGGAGGTGATAGCGTAGCAAACCAGGCAACCGGACTATAATGCTTTATCACTTTCACTTAGCCATAGGAGTTCGAGGGTGGGGCTACTATATAGCCCCTGGGGGCACCGCACTCTCCCGAATTCGGGGTGCGTATGTGCCTGACCGAAAACCGGTCCGTCGTTAATGCGGAGGAATCCTAAACATTCCAGTGAGTCATCGAGTGGTTGACTAGTCTCTCACTATATCATGACAGTCAGTTTTCGGCTTTCTCTACTGAGGTGCTCGCCCGGCCGAACCGGGGCACAATCGTAGTAGTTCTCCTGGTGTCGCATTAGCCGATAAAACGGAACGTAAGGCAGCAAAACACAGGAGCCGGGCAAACCCAACATTTGACCAAAGACATGATTCGGAGCTGATGCATATAAGGCCTAACTCGAGACGCCGAACACTCCCTAAGGTATTCGGTCTTTATAAAAACGGGCAGAATAATGCCCTAAGCCCCTGGTGTCCAGGTACGTGCAAAAATTCTTGTGCGGCCAATGCCAAAATGCCAGCCTCCTCCTCGGTTGTAGTAAGAAACCTGGGGATGTATATCAACAAGAGACAGTAAAAAAGGTTTACGCAGGGTCTTAATCTGAAAAGAATCCTTGCAATGGGTCCCTACTGCACGTCTGCGCCTGTGTCTCCGTTGTGCCGTATCCTGGACGGGTGTAGCACGTTGTTCATCTGTAAAAGAGAGGAACTTAGTTTAAAAGAAAAAGGATCATGCGAAAGATGTACATAATATTAAATAAACAGAGTACGGTTCGAAGAAGTGAATAAAATTAAGCTTTATTGTCTCTTGTTATACATGCATGCAGCCCCTCGTATGGGGGTATGCCGCTAGTAGGCGCCGGACTCGTCTAGCCGTGTCCGGGGTTTGAATGATCAATTCAGTTTTCTTTGAATAGCGGAGCCGGATAGGTGTGGGGCTGTGAAGGCAGTCTCCCGTTCTTCCGAGCTAGAGTAACACTTAATACTTCCTCTTAACGAGATGATGCCGCGTGGACCGGGCATTTTAAGTGTTAGAGATGCATAATGCGGTATTGCGTTAAAGCGGGCGAAAGCTTCGCGTCCCAATAGTGCTTGATGGCTACTTTTAAACGGGGCGACATGGAAGATTAACCTTTCGCGACGGAAGTTGTCGGATGAACCGAACACAACTTCTAGCAGTATGGAGCCCGTACAATGGGCATATGGGCCTGGCATTACTCCTTTAAAGGAGGTGTTGCTACGGCGAATTTTGGTTGGGTTTATCCCCATCCTGCGGATTGTGTCCTGATATATCAGGTTTATGTCACTGCCGCCATCCATGAGGACTTGTGTAAATTGGAATCCGTCGATTATAGGATCCAATATCAAGGCAGTCCATCCTGCGTTCCGGATATTTTCGGAATAGTCCTGATGGTCGAAGGTCATTGGTTTTGACAACCAGTGTGCGGCGCGCCTTTTAGTGGACGCCGCTCTGTTTTTCCCTTTGATCACGTGAAGTGAGTTTACTGTTTTAACCTCTTGTGGGAAAGTCTTTTGTTTTCCGGGGCTCTGCTTGTGGTGCTCGTTGTCATCTTCACTTGGTGTGTCGAGCCCCTTGTGTTCGGCGTTCACCGCTGCGGACTGTTTGAAGACCCAACCATTTCGTGGGTATGGTTAGCAGGCCTCCAGAGTACTTGTGGATTTGACATATCTTGTCCAAGATTTTGTTGAAGTTGGATAGCTCATCGCTATTGTCCTTAAGGGGCAGTTTTTTGTTGTTCTGCCGTGAGCTTTTGAATCCGGCGTTGACCGCCGCGCTCTTTGGACCGTTCCCTTTAATCCGGCGTTGGTCCTTGTTGCGCCGTGGTTTCCCGTTTCCATCCCTGACTTCAGATGTACTTGGGTCGCTGGTACTGCATCTTGCTAGCCAGCTGTCCTCTCCCGCGCAAAAGCGGGTCATGAGGCTTGTTAATGCGGCCATTGTTCTTGGTTTTTCTTGGTCGAGGTGTCTGGCGAGCCATTCGTCTCGGACGTTGTGTTTGAAAGCTGCTAAGGCTTCGGCGTCCGGACAGTCGACTATTTGGTTCTTTTTAGTAAGGAACCTGTTCCAGAATTTCTGGGCTGACTCTCCGGGTTGTTGAGTTATGTGACTTAGATCGTCTGCATTCGGAGGGCGGACATAGGTCCCCTGAAAATTTGCCCGAAACGCATCCTCGAGCTCTTCCCAGCTTCCAATGGTATTTTCGGGGAGGCTTTTAAGCCAATGCCGAGCTGGCCCTTTGAGTTTAAGGGGTAAGTATTTTATGGCGTGGAGATCATCTCCTCTAGCCATGTGTATGTGGAGGATGTAATCCTCGATCCGCACTCTGTGGTCTGTTGTTCGTCAGATGCCTCTATGTTTACGGGTTTGAATCCGCTGAAATTAATGATCCAGCACCTCATCGATGAAACATAGGGGTGTGCGCCCCTATATTTGGGTGTGCCGTGATCTTCGAATTTTGGCGTGTTGCATTGCTTTGACGAGCCTGCTTTCTTGGCCCATAGATGGACCTAATCGGGCCATCCTTTTGATGTGAATCCTTATGTGGATCGCATATTGGCTTGTGTCTTGGCGCCATTCGCCGCTCTCTTTTGCCGTGGGGTCGCCCATCCGACCGGGTGGCCTTCTTATTTTTTAATTGTGGGGCTCTAAGGCCTCCTCGTCAATTCGGCAGTAGCTTTCTTTTCGGTAGTTTTTGTTCGGCGATCGTCGCCGCATTTGTTCTGGGGTGCTGAATACTTTGCTCCATCTGATCCTGAGTGCATCTTCCGCTGTTTTGAGCTTTCGCTTCTGCTTTTTCAGGCTACGCGCAGTGGCGATGAGCCTTTTCTGAAGGTCATTTTGCTCCAATAGTTTGTCCGGCGTGAGATCGTCCGGACTGTTGTCTTCGCCGGGGACAGATTGTTTATCCAAGTTGTCTTATTCGGACGATTGCTCGACAGCGTGTTCTTCGTCCACCGGTTCGCTCTGCTCTATGGCTGGGTCTCTGTTGAGGCGGGACTTAGTTCGGTGTTTACGTTGCCGTTTTGACTGCTTTTCGAGGGATTTATCCTTCGTAGCGTCCCGTTGTTCCTCGTCTTCATTTCCTTTAGGTGTATCCGCCATGTATACATCATGAGATGAGGTGGTTGTCCAGCATCCTATAGGTGCTGGTTCATTGTTGTCTCCTACATCGTCGTCCATACCGTCGATGTCTTCGGAGTCGAAATCGAGCACGTCGTGTAAGCTTTCGACAGTGGCTACCAAGTGGGTGGTGGGTGGGCGTTGAATTTCTTCGTCGTCCGCATCCCAACCTTCCTGACCGTAGTCCGGCCAGGGCTCTCCGGATAAAGAGAGAGACTTTAGTGAATTCAGGACGTCGCCAAAGGGCGAGTGCTGAAAGATGTCCGCGGCCGTGAACTCCATGACCGGCGCCCAATCGGATTCGATTGGCAGGGGCGCGGAGGGTTCGGAGTCCGGAAAGGAGTCCGGCACCTTGGAGTCGAGGTCTTCGCAAAGGACAGGGATGGAGTTCGGCTCAATCGCCGTAGAGATTGTAGCCCCCGAGGCGGTGTCCAACCACTCGTCCTCGATCGGGAATCCGCCCGGATTAAGGGTCGGAGCGGATGCTTGGTGCGGCCTCGTGGCACCGCTCGCTGCAGAGCTAGATCATGCCCATCGAGACAAGGCGACGCGCTTGGCTGCGGCTCGGATCCGTCGAAGATCAAGTCTCCGCGGATATCGGTCGATAGTTCAAACTTCCAAATCTGACCTGATGGCCAGGGCGAGCTTCGATCTGCTCCAGATGGCCAGCGCTTAATTGGCCCGCAGCAAAAGCCGCCGAATCTTTAAGATCTGTCCGGGAGAAAAGTCTCACCGGACCGCGTCGTTGTTGATGATCAAAGGAGCCATCGGGCCTATCGGTGACGACACGAGGAACTCTCAATGAAAGCACCAATGTCGGTGTCAAAACCGCGAATCTCGGTAGGGGGTCCCGAATCGTGCGCCTAGGCGGATGGTAACAGGAGACAAGGGACACGATGTTTTACCCAGGTTCGGGCCCTCTCGATGGAGGTAATACCCTACTCCTGCTTGATTAATATTGATGATATGGGTAGTACAAGAGTAGATCTACCACGAGATCAAGGAGGCTAAACCCTAGAAGCTAGCCTATGGTATGATTGTTGTTCGCCCCACGGACTAAAACCCTCCGGTTTATATAGACACCGGATAGGTTAGGGTTACACAGTAGTCTGTTACAATGGTAGGAGATCTACATATCAGACGCCAAGCTTGCCTTCCACGCCAAGGAAAGTCCCATCCGGACACGGGACGAAGTCTTCAATCTTGTATCTTCATAGTCTTCGAGTCCGGCCGTGACGATAGTCCGGCTATCCGGACACCCCCTAGTCCGGGACTCCCTCAAGTAGAACGTAAGGTAGCAAAACACGGGAGCCGGGCAAACCCAACTATTGACCAAAGACATGATTCGGAGCTGATGCATATAAGGCCAAACTCGCGATGCCGAACACTCCCTAAGGTATTCGGACTTTACAACATATACTGGGCTGAGTAACGCCCTCGATAATGAGCCCTGAGTTTCCACGTACATGCATTAATCTGGAATGACGAAATGCCAATAACGCCAGTATCCCTCTCGGTTGTGTTAACTGCCCGGAGGGTGTGAAGCAACAAGAGACATTAAAAAAGATTTACACAGGGTCTTAATCTAAAAAGAAACCTTTGAGCGGGGCCCTGCTGCACGTCTGCGCCTTTGTCTCCGTTATGCCGTATCCTGGAAGGGTGTAGCACGAGCCATCTGTAAAAAAAGAAAAAACCCAGATGAAAGACTTCGTGCGAAAAGTTGGTTATTCTTAATGAACCATGAGAATTTAATCTATTGTATATTAGTAGGGTCGAGCCGAACTATGGACCCTTTTATATGCGGGCAGCCCCTAGCACCACGTCAACCAAGCTCAGGTTTATCTGGTGGTGCGCCGGACACGTCTAACCGTGTCCGTGGACTTGACGACCGATCATTTATTCGGGTTGGGAAGGCCGTTCAGTGGTTCGGCTGCTAGAGCCACCACATATTCTTCTGCATGTAAGGAACACCCTATATTTCCGCTAACTGTGATGACACCACGTGGACCGAGCATCTTAAGTTTAAGATAAGCGTAATGCGGAACTGCGTTGAAACGAGCGAAGGCCGTTCTTCCGAGTAGTGCATGGTAGCCACTTCGGAATGGAGCAATGTCAAACATTAGTTCTTCGCTTCGGAAGTTGTCGGGCGAGCCGAATACAACCTCTAGTATTAGAGAGCCCGTGCAGCGGGCCTCTACACCTGGTATTACTCCTTTAAATGTAGTATTGCTGTGGTTGATTCTTGACGGGTCTATCCCCATCTTGCGGACAGTATCCTGATATATCAGATTAAGACTACTTCCACCGTCCATAAGGACTCGGGTGAGATGGTATCCGTTAATTATTGGGTCGAGCACCAAGGCAGCCGATCCTCCGTGCCGGATACTAGTCGGATGATCCCTGTGATCAAAAGTGATCGGGCAGGCCGACCAAGGGTTGAACTTGGGGGCGACGGGCTCTACAGCATATACGTCTCGGAGTGCGCGTTTGCGCCTCCTCTTTGGTATATGAGTTGCGTAAATCATGTTCACTGTTTTGACCTCTGGTGGAAATATTTTCTGTCCCCCAGTGTTCGGCTGGCGAGGCTCATCCTCGTCTTCACTTGTCGCTCCCTCCCCTTGTGTTCGGCATTTAGTTTGCCGGCCTGCTTGAAGACCCAGCATTCTCTGTTGGTGTAATATGAAGGGTTTTCGGGGGTGCCATGAATCTGACATAATCTATCTAGAATCTTGATTAGGCTGGACGGTCCGTCTCTGCTGCCTTTAAAGGGCTTTTTCCGTTGACCGGGTCGAGAGACCCTGAATCCGGCGTTGACCACCGTGTTGTCTGGGCTGTCTTCATTGCTTCGGCGCTTGTTTTTATTGCGTCGCGGCTTCCCATTGCCGTCTCTGATTTCGGATGTGCCAGGGTCGCTGGTGCCGCTACGGGCCAACCAGCTGTCCTCGCCCGCGTAGAAGCGGGTCATAAGGCTTGTTAGGGCCGCCATTGTCCTCGATTTTTCCTGGCCGAGGTGTCTGGCGAGCCATTCGTCCCGGACACTGTGCTTGAAAGCCACTAAGGCTTCGGCATCCGGGCAGTCGACGATTTGATTCTTCTTGGTGAGAAATCTATTCCAAAGCTTACGGGCTGACTCTCCGGGTTGTTGAATTATGTGACTTAAATCGTCTGCATCTGGAGGTCGGACATAGGTCCCTTGAAAATTAGCCCTGAAAGCATCCTCAAGTTCCTCCCAACTTCCAATTGAGTTTTTGGGGAGGCTTTTCAACCAGTGCTGAGCTGGTCCTTTCAACTTGAGGGGCAGGTGTTTGATGGCGTGGAGATCGTCTCCACGAGCCATGTGTATGTGAAGGATAAAGTCCTCAATCCAGACCCCAGGGTCTGTCGTTCCGTCGTATGCCTCTATGTTCACGGGTTTAAATCCCTCTAGGAATTCATGATTCAACACCTCATCGGTGAAGCACAGGGGGTGTGCGGCACCCCTGTATTTGGATGTGTCATGGCATGCTTCCGACAGTTGTAGTGTTCGGTTTTGATTCCGAGCTGATATTCGATCAGTGTAGTCGTTTCGGTGGCCGTGATCCTGCGCCGGAGCACGCTTCCTAGATCCATAGATGGACCTGGCCATACCGGCTTTTTTGTCAAGGTGCTCACGTAAATTGTGTGCTGACTTGTGTGCGGCGTCATTAGCCGCCCTATCGCGGCCACGGGGTGGTCGGTCCGGCGGATCGGCCGTATTATTTTTCGGCGGAATAGGCTCTATAGCCTCGTCGTCGAATTCGGGCAGCAGCTTGCGCTTTGGGTAGCTCTTTGTGGATCGCCGCCGTATTTTTCTTCAATATCTAGCACTTTGTTTCATCTGCGGTTGAGCGTATCCTGCGCGGCCTTAAGCCTTTGTTTCTGCTTCTTCAAGGTCCTTGCGGTGGCGATAAGCCTTCTATGGAGGTTCTCTTGTTCCAAGTGCCTTTCTGGGATGATGAGTGCATTGTCGCCCGGAATGTACTCCTCTCCAAAGACAGGTTTATGAGTTTTATCTCCGCCGTCGCTATGATCGGATAGCGGCCCCGGACTATCTTCGCCGTCCCCTGGCTCATCCTGCTCCATCGCTGGGTCCATGGGGTCGTCGTTTCCTTTGGAGTCGACCGGGGTATTATTCCTTCTTGCGCTGTTATCGCTGTTTTTGTTGTGGCGGGATTTGGAGCGGCGCCGACGTCGTTGCTTTGGTTGCTTCTCAAGAGGATTATCCTCTGTTGCATCCTTCTGTTCCTCGCCGTTGTTGGGTGTTTCCACCATGTATATATCATATGATGAGGTGGCTGTCCAGCGCCCTGTGGGCGGTGGTTCCTGTTCTTCTCCTGCATCGTCGTCCATACCGTTGATGTCTTCGGAGTCGAAGTCGAGCATGTCGGTTAAGTCATCAACAGTGGCTATTAAGTGGGTGGTTGGTGGGGAACGAATTTGTTCGTCGTCTGCTTCCCACTCAAGCCGGACATAGTTCGGCCAGGAGTCTCCTGACAGGGAGAGAGATTTTAATGAATTAAGCACGTCACCCAAGGGCGAGTGCTGAAAGATATCCACGGAGGTAAACTCTATGATTGGTGCCCAATCAGATTCGATAGGCGTGGATGCATGCGGTTCGGAGCCTATGGCCGGAGATGAGTCCGAGGGTCCGATGACACAGATCTCATTGGAGGTGAAGTCTGTGTTCGTCTCTAACGCCACTGAGTGTGCGGCCTCCGTGGCGGGGTCCATCCACCCGTCCTCGGATGGCATGATCTGCTCCGGATTAAGAGCTGGGGCAGCCGCAGGGTGATCTTCCAAACACCGTCCGATGGCAGATCTAAGTCACGCTCGTCGTGACTGTTCGGCGCACCTAACATGGGCTCGAATCCGTCAAAGATCAAGTCTCCGCAGATGTCGGCAGTGTATTTCAAGCTTCCAAACCTAACCTGATGGCCAGGGGTGTAGCTATCTCTCTGCTCCAAATGGCCAAGCGAATTGGCCCGCAGTACGAAGCCGCTGAATACGAAGATCTGTCTGGGGAGGAAAACCTCACCCTGGATTGCATTGTTGCAGATGATTGAAGAAGCCATCAAGCCTTATCATGACGACACAGTGGAACTCTCAATGAAAGCACCAATGTCGGTGTCAAAACCGGCGGATCTCCGGTAGGGGGTCCCGAACTGTGCGTCTAAGGCTAATGGTAACAGGAGGCGGGGACACAATGTTTACCAGGTTTCGCCCTCTCGATGGAGGTAACACCCTACTTCCTGCTTGATTGATCTTGATTATATGAGTATTACAAGAGTTGATCTACCACGAGATCGTAGAGGCTAAACCCTAGAAGCTAGCCTATGATTATGATTGTTGTTGTCCTACAGACTAAACACTCTGGTTTATATAGACACCGGAGGGGGCTAGGGTTACACAGAGTCGGTTACAGAGAAGGAGATCTACATATCCGAATTGCCAAGCTTGCCTTCCACACAAAGGAGAGTCCCACCCGGACACAGGACGAAGTCTTCAATCTTGTATCTTCATAGTCCAATAGTCCGGCATAAGTACATAGTACGGCTGTCCGAGGACCCCCTAATCCACGACTCCCTCACATGCATCGAAGGAGGCTGGCCTGCGCTGATGAAGGCGGAGCAGGCGAAGCTCTACATCGACCTCGCGTCCGACTCCTCCGACTCCGACTGATCGCCGCCGATGGGCAGCTATCGCCGGAGCTCGGGTGAGCTCAATTTTGTTGTAGTGGTGTGGTAGCGTAGGCCCTGTCTAGCATCTCTGACCTTTATGTATGTATGTGACGTGTACGAACTTATTATGCGAAGAAGAATCATCTATGCGAGCGAGCTCCGGCGAGCAACTACTTAAATTTCTTGCGCGAAACAACTTTTTTTTAAAATTACAGGTTTGTTTGCGGTTCCTAGTCTGCCGCCGCAATTTTCAGCGCACATAATCACCCCGCACGACCTGCAAACACAGTTTACAGGTCGGCAAAATGCAGGGCCTGCTAAAGTTGCTCTAACTACTCCCTTCAAATGTCAAAAAAATGTTTTACATTATGGAACGGAGGGAATATATCGATCTGCTTTGTTGTTTGTTAGGCGCACCATCGCTAACGTCTCCGCGTATATGCTACAACTACCTGGTTGATTAGTCAGCACCATCAGTGTACTTAATTGATTACATCCATGGGCCTGTGGTGGCGTACTGCTATGGAGTCCCCCGACGACCGCGACGGGTCCACGAGTTTCTGCATCTAGTCAAACACCAACAGTTGCTGAACACCACGTACGACGTTAAGTCGGAGCCCACGATTTTCATGGTACTACCGTGCACGTCTTGACCGGGCACGTCTTAAATGTTGCCTTCCACACTCACGTCCCTTGTATTCGGAACCTTATAATCATACAATTCATGCAACGGTACGTAAACGCATGATCAAAATGCAGTTCATCAGATCAGCCGGACGAGAGGAACATAATTCATCGTAATTCAATGACGGACAATGCAAATCCATACTACAAACTACTTATAAAACATAGATAAAATATAAGAACGGGAAAGGGCGGAGGAAATCACCATTTCCTCGCCGGCTCCTTCCCCTTTCAGTCGTCTGCGCAGTTGTGCCCTTCCTCCGTGTAGGCGTTGGCGTGCGGAGGTGCGTCATCATCATCGTCGGAGCTGGAGGTGGAGCCGTCTGTCAGGGCGGAGTTGGAGCTGCACCTTTTTCTTGATAGCCTGCGGAGCAGGAGGTCCTGCTCTTTCGCATGATGGGCGGCCTTCGCCTTCGCCGCCGCCTCCTTGTTTGCCTCGCGCTCTGATGACTCAATGGCGAGTCGAAGCGCCTTGGCATTCTTGCGGCGGAGGCGCGGCGCATCCGTCTCTGCCGTCGTGAGAGAGCGACAGACGACCGATGTGAGGAGCGCTGCCTCATGATCGACCGACGCGCGAACATCACTCGGATGCCGCTGCCCTCTCCCTCACCTGTTGCCGCTCGTGCCAGGCTGCTCGTACCTCAAACTCGGGCGTCCGAGTGCCCGTAGCCCAGGCTCGGGCATGAGGACCCAACGGTGGCCGGGTACCACCTCCAGAGTAGAGGGTAGTGGTGGTGGGCGGCGTACCTGGAGGAGCGGAGCGGAGTGGCTGGAGCTGCGCGCCCGAGGGGAAGGATCGGCGATGTCACTGGCGCAGCGTCAACGGGCGCTGGGTGCTGACGAAGTTGATCCGCTGCTGCCGGATCCGCCTTGGTCGACCATCAAACGCCTCAATGTGATGCGTAGGGTGACCTCCTCCACATCGTCGGGCTCCGCTTCACGCAACAGGCTAGCCCAGTCGTCGTCGGAGCCGGAGTCCCCACAGGAGGTAGCGGTGCTTCCGTCGTCGGCCATCGGATGCGTTCGGAGGGGATCAGAAGTGGATTGGACGGAAAGGGTAGTGAAGTGGAGTTCGGATTGATTGCGGTCTAGGGATTTCCGGATGTGGATATTTGTGGAGCAGGCGTGGGCCAGACTGGGCCAAGCCAACGTGGCGGAAGCGCCCAGACCGCCGCGCCATGTTTGGGCTGGATAAGAGGAGTGCCGGTCAGTCTGGGCGTTTGAGGCGCCCGAGTGGGTCGATTTTTTGTAACCAGTCAGGCCACTCGGACATTTAAGACGGGTTTAGGGTGCCCGACTGTAGATGCTCTCATACAGGATGTAGAAAAATGGACGTTTGTGAAGGAGTTTGTCCTTTACCTAGGTGTGGCGATGCCCATGCACTGCGCCAATGAAACCGATCCTGAATTCGTTGATGGTCAAAATAAGTATTTATTTCTAGAGCTTGTGAATTTGATTATGCTGGTGAGGCTGTCCTCGAATTCTTATTACGACTGCCAAATCAAGATTTAGCTATTTTGGGGACCCAAAATGCGCGTGAGATGATTGCCATCACGACGCGGTATTTGTGGTGGGAAATACGTAAACTTGTGCACAAGTTGAAAAATCAAGATGCTAAACAGATATCTATGGGTATTCAAGCTCTTACGGCAAATTATGTTATTGCTTCCTCCCCTAATGCTTCCATGAAAAGGGGGTTGGAGCAAGCCCCGTGGGCTTTGTGAAACTTAATGTTGAAGCTTCTTTCGATCAGGACCTTCTTAAGGGAACGGTCGGAGCGGTTCTCAGGGACGACAAAGGAAATTTTATTGCAGGGGGTTGCTGGAGAATTGACTGGTGTGCGGACGTTCTCACAGCGGAAGCTCTAGCGTTAGGTTTGGGCTATCCCTGGCGCAACGGGCAGGATGCAATTGACTTGTCATCAATTCTGATAACTTGGAGGTCATCGAGACTATGAGTAATGGTGGACGGGCGGCGGGCGGCGGGAGTGGCGGCGGCAATTTTTGATGATTATTATTTTCTTGCATGTGATTTTTCTATATTTAAGTTTGAACATTGTAATAGAGAGGCAAATAAAGTAGCTCGTGTACTTGCTAGATTGGCTAGACTTTCTGATACTGTTGATTGGTTTGAGGAGCCATTGAATGAAATTGTACCCTTCCTCTTAATAGATGTATCAGTTATTTCGATTGAATAAAGTTCGTATTTTAAAAAAAAAGAGTGGGCATAGTCGCTGATATGCTAGCCTGAGCGCAAAATGGGTCAGCTCTGTTGTGGGTTATGTGCGATCGCTCGACATTATGTCGCAGTAAGCGATACATAGGTGGTCTCATGAATTTTTTACAAGTGGGATTTTTTTTTTTTTTGCGGGGATTCAGAAGTGAGATATAATATGGTTGTGATTCACAACTGATTTTTTTTTCGTACGATTCTCATCAGATGGACTTTGTCCACATATGTATGAACGGGGTTGGCTGTTTTGCAAAACAAAACTTTGGAGTGCCTTTACGTCGATTGGGAAAGTCATTTTTAAGCATGGTATTCGTTCTTGTAATCAAGCGGCGCATGTGCTAGCTAACTTCTCATTTTGTAATAAGTCGAATCTCAGTTGGTTAAACGAGCCACCTGATGTCATTGCCAGTAAATTCGTGGATGGTGTAAATGTTCTATAATTCAATAAATTTTGCCATGATGGCCTTTCCTCAAAAAAAAACTTTGGAGTGCCTTTACACCTGGAATGTATGTGTCTCGCTTACTGCGAGGCGTAGGGAGCACTCGCCTGTAGCGACGCTGTAGTGGGCCGAACCATTAATTGATACAAACCTTAGTTCAGTTCGTTCGTTTTGTTTCTTTTCTCTTTTTTGAATTTTACAAAATAAGAATACATCTTGCAAAATATATTTTAATTAAAAATTAAACGTTCACCACATATTAAAAAACGCTAACGCAGATTAAATATTTTGTTTGTGCAATTTTTTTAACAATTTAACCATTCAAGTGAAATGTCCATGACATTTGGAAAATGTTGATGCAATTCGAAAAACCTATTCATGATTTTTTCAAAAGAGTATCAAATACAAAAAAAATAAACCATTCAAAAGGGTGAGTCTCATAATAAACGAGACTGGACCATCTATTCCACGCGCTGCGAGTTAGAAAGTGGGTGAGGCGGCCAAATTGTCGTTGTTTCTGTTTCTTTATTTAACTTCGAAAATAGTTTACGGATCCCAATTAAACAAATGTTAAGAATTTTACAAAATGTTCAACAGCACAATTAATATTTTTGCGATTTTGTTTCATAATTTCATAGATATTTTGTGGATTCAAAAAATGTTAATGAACTCAAAATATGTTCCTGAATTAGAAAGGGTTCATGAATTTGAATATTTTCTATGGTTTAAAATTAATGTTCGTGAATTCATAAAAAACATGAACAACAAAAATGCTGCCATTCTTCAAAATTGTTCGGGTATTCAAAAAATGTTCCAAACTTTAATAATTTCTGAGAAATGCAAAATTGCAACGTCAGAAAAAATACAGATTTTAAAAATGTTCAAGAACTTGATAACCAATCAAATTTTGAAAATTGTTTATGTACTTAAAGAAAATACGATCAAGTATTTTAAAAACATCCTGAATTGAACAAATTTTATTGAATTTTAAAAATGGCATGATTTTGTAAAACAATTACGAAATTGAAGGAAAGACTACAAGAGTTTTAAACAAATCACAGATTTGTAGAAAAAGAATTTAATAAAAAAGTAAAAAAATAAAGGAATTCCAAAAGGAAACAACAGTTCAAGGAAGGTTCTAGAACTTTCTCAAAACCGGTTGGCAAAAACTGGAATGAGCTGGGCCCAAAGATGAGGAACGCGGCAGGTTATACGTTTTATCGCTATTCCCCCACCTATGCGGGGAATAGAATACCAGAAACGAGGAGTGCGGCTATACCTTGCCTCACGTGAGAGTGAGACCGCCGAAGCGTTCGCCTCAAACACCTATGCTAGTGTACTGGCCTAGCGTGCGGGGCATTAAGCGCCATTTTTTCCTGGCTTTTCATATTATTTTTGTTTTGATTTTCTGATATCATATCATTTTTCTTCTATTTATATTTGGAAACATTGTAAATATATAGAATACAAAGAATCAGTTTACTTCAAAAAATCAAAAAAATTAATCATGCATTTGAAACAAATTAAATGTGCATAAAAATACTTTTAATATATAAAAAAGTAAACAACGTGTAGGAAAAATAGTTGACATCGAAATATATGTTTGAAAAAATGTAATCATTTATTGGAAATTGATAAAAAAGTATATAAAAATGTTAAGGAAATGAACAACATGTGTGGAAACAAGTAGACATCAAATTGTATATGATTAAAGAGAAGATATTCTTCTTTGTTTTCATCATAAATTTTGATATAAAAATGATTTTGTCGGATATCTCTATAGTTTATTAGGGTACAAGTTGAATCGGGACACAATAAAGCATCCTTGATGGTACACTAGTAACCATGGGGATCCTAAATATGGACTGAGTTGAGCCAAAAATTACATAATCGCTTCTAGCGATTGTTAAAATATGTCCTTATCTCGTTGTCTTTTTTCCAATATAGAAATTTTGGTTTCTATTATTCGTGAATAGTTCATTGACTGGTTGATTATGCATTATAGTCAATCAGACTTTCTATAATGCATGAAAGTTGTTAAACATGTCGAAAATTGCTGATTAGGCACTTTTGGCTATGTCGAATATATATGGAGACATCCAATCTTTTTATACTACATTGACATCATGTAAATGGTTGTTTTTGACATATTTTTTATGGGATGTGCTGGGCTGGGAGTTGTGCCCCATGATCATATGGAAAACTTCATTTCGGCCAGATGTTTGAAGTATCCAGGTGTCATTGTTCCCAACACTGTTGAGCTTTTACCATGTCGAGATGATGCGATTCTTGTAGTGGAGAAGGATGGCAAAACATAGTGCCCGAAACTGGCCGCTAGATGTTGTATGATGATTGGAATGATGTTCATTAGCGTTGGTGGGAGGCCATATATTTGGAGAGATGTTTTCCTAAATTTCATGCTTTTAGGGATTTAAAGTTCAGTTTGTGCTGAGATATGCTAGATCTAGACAGTATAAATTAAATAACTCTAGAAATCTCTACCAAGATATTTGTTAGTTGCATATGTCTTTAACCTGTCTACACATATGTTAAAAAACTAAAATTGATGCACCCATATATCAATACACTATAATATGAAAATTAACACATGTAACCTAGCAAGGAAAATAATTATGAGTTTATTATTGTTTTTTGTTCTAAGAATGAACTAATTTAACAAAAAGATGTTACTTTGTCTCATGTCAAACTAGTTTTAATAAAACAATTAGTACTACTTCTCCATTAAATAATATTTTAGCTTAGCTCGGTTGTTTGCAACAATGGACATCATAATTATACCATAATACATTATATATTAACATTTAGCAACATCAATAAATGGTTAATCAGGGATACTGATTGAAAACATATTTTTTTCTAGGTTAAGATACAAATAAGTAGAAAAGTTCAGTACAAATAAGTGATGATCGTTGGTGTGTTAAGTACTTAAGTCTATGTATAACAACAACAGAAAATAATGTTGCCAACTCATATCTGTCGTCATGTGCTTCCGGTTTCCCAAGCCTTCAACCATTGAATACCAAAGTGAAACTTTCAAATCAAATCATAATTCTAATGGAACTTGCTCCTCTAACTTAGCTTCAATAGTACCCTAACTTAGTCTGTGAACCGATGGATGGGAAATAGACGGCCATGATGCTCTACTGTTCACAAGGCCGGTACCATACTGTTTAGATGAGTACTGTAGCTAAAATTACTATTGGTTAACTATAGCAACTGCCACTATTCAAGACTGTAGCGCTAGATCTCAGCCATTTATTCTAGATCCAACGGATGAAACATGGCTAAGTTAGGATCCTAACTTCGCAAGAGCTAAGTTAGAGTAGCCGGTTTCAATTCTAATGGTTCTACATGATGACTCGGGAATAATCTAACACTTACACAAGTGTAACTCATGGCCCGTGGATAGTCCGACTTATACTACAACTCATACGCCATTCAAAATCAACATCACGTAAATATTCAGAATAATAGTTAATTTGTGTAAAGAATGACGCGATAGAAAACGAGATGTTCTGACTTACTGGAACACGACGTAATTAGCAAGAGGTTTATTCAGCATGTTTGGATCTTTGTCGCTCTTTTTCTTTTTCTACACACTCGGTCCCCTTCATCACAAAAATTATATAAATTCAACACTAGGTTAAATTAAAACCAGTTGTGATGCTGCAATTTTGGGATTGGGTCACGAAACTAACCTCGGGTTGTCACTGCCCTTGGTGCTTGATCTAGTCTTCCTTTTCATATCGATTGTCGTAGCCTATGAGAACAGTACAACAATAGAACAAACAAGGAGGGAGCAAAACACACGTAGACGAATCCGTGCCAAAACTTGCAAACGAATCTGTACAAAATATGGGCCACCTTTTTCATACAGGTAGCACATGATATTTGTGGCCCATTAGTACACCAGTTTATTGTATCATGTAAAACATGTTCCTAGGCTAGCTAGCTCATCAGACCCGCTTATTGTGATTTTGAATATTTCTTGAGGAATAAAGGTTTTTCTTGATCAAACAAGGCTAGTTCTCTTCTCACTATTGTATCCCTATAGAAAAGTTGTGAAACCTCTTCTGCTTGCATTCATTTATGTATCACCAAGAAAACAAAACTCAAGCAGCATAAATGAGCTACTGCTTTAATCTTGATCATCTTTAATTACACGCAAGGGAGAGCTGGTCAGGACCAGGATACATGCATGCATATGCTGCACCCACACTGGAGTACCACTACTATGTGTATGTTTATGTACATATATAGTATAATAACTTACTAATCATCTAGTTTAATTAATTCCACAAAATGAATCGGTCGATCGATGCTACCCCTCTCAATCCCCTACGTCTCTTTCCACGAGAAGAAGGAGACAAGCAAGAAGAACAGAAAGAATGGCAACCAAATGCATGGAAGCAACTGTAACTGTATCACCGGACTCATCCATTACATAAATCACTCTAAGATAAATATTCTTCAAGGAAAAATCACATGTCATCTTTGGTAAGATACAAAATACATTAATTTTTTATATTATATTAGTGATTTTTTATTAACAAAACCGCAAGCCCACTTGTACCACAAACATCAGCGACATCAACATAACTCAAGTTAGTAATCATAGGTCTGCCAACATTGGGGACAACGCCCGTAGAAGTAATAAACAAGTTCATAAAAGAAGGCCATGTGGACCCACAAGCCTCCTCTCTAGGTGTTCTCGTGGTTAAAAAAATTAGTAATTGTTTCTTGATTGATAGATTTGAAAAAGTTTATAAAATCAAAAATCTTCACAATTTGTAAAAAAATTCATGTATTTTTTTCAAATGTTCAATAATTAAAAAAGGTACTTACACATTGTTCTTTAATTTTAGCATCATTTGTGAATTAATAATATCATAGATTCAAGATTGCTTAAGAACTGAAAAGGTGTTAAGAACTTTAAAATCTTCAGGGTTAGAAAAAATCATAATTTAGGAAATATACATGAATAAAAAATAAAATAAAATAAAATAAAGTGAAGAAAAAATGAACTGGGTAAGAAAAGAAAAAGAATAAAACAATAAAAATAGTAATAAAAACAAAAGAGAAAAGACTGAGCAAAAATCCAGAATAGAAGATTTCCAAAACCATACACATGGGCATGCCCGCATGAGCGTGTAGTGGGTGTGCGTGACATTGGAAAGTAATACTATTTGACGCAGTGGGCGTGAAATAAGTTTTTTTATTTAGTCATTGCGTTACACAATAAATGATAGACTTCGTTGGCATCTCTTAAGATGCTAAGCTCACAAGAAGTGGAGTGTTTGTCCTTGTTCTGTGGTTGGGAAGGCAAGCAGGCTCGTTTTTTAAACATGTGTTTCCTTCATTCTTTCTGAGCCAATTTAACACTTACATGTGGCATGAGCTCCACTGTCTAGGATTTGTGCTTTTGTTCATGCGTTACGCACCGAGGGTTATGTGTCACGAAACCTTCAATGTGTAAGAGCCACAGCCTAAACAACACTCTTCTTCTCTCCAATTTTGACGAAAATAAGAGCAAAGACACCAATCAATGAGAAATTGTGCCTAGCTCGAAAAGACCTAGGAAAAAAACACGACCAACAAAAAACACCTCCCAAGAAAAAGAGTTGCGCTGGAAAGCGTACCGGACGGGCCTGATTCTTCTGCCAAACAAAATATGGACCTCATTGGTCATACACATGGCAAGATACTTGTGGCCCATTAGTATGCTAGTTTAAGACCGAAAACATGTTGCTGGTCTAGATAGCCGATCCGATACTTTTGTTGTAACTTGCACCATTGATACACTCTTGTCCTCGATGCTCACTTTAGTCCACAATCTCGCAGACACAAAAAGCGGCTACATCAACTTGTTAAGTGCATTCAGTTTAGTACAAAAACAGATATGTGGCATGCTGACTCGGCTAAGGCTGGTTTGGGCGGGATTTGCTTTTGCAGTTCGTGGTCCGGGTGTTCAACTCTCTCCCTTGTTTTTGAGCGAACAGAGAAGAGCTTCATGGGAAACGGGGCCGCCCAACCGGCGATCATCTACATAGATGTCGCACGTGCTTCGAGATCGCGGCAGAGACCCTCCTAACAACGGTATGTGTTCGCTCCCAACCTTTTTCCTGCTGTAATTTGATTGAAATGAGCTAGGCGGCAGGTAGGATTTTTGGGGGAGTTAGATGGATGAAATTTACTGATTCGGAGACTAATTTTCGCCATGGTTTTTATGTGGTCACATCAAATCAACTTTCCCCCTTGACATTTAGGTAGCCACGAACATAGAGTAGTGTGATTTAGGATTCACCTACCACCTTATTGACAAGGTTCACCTACCACCTTATCGACAAGGTTCACCTACCACCAATTTAACATATTGTATTGGTTTCTTTTTGCCAGCTACATACTTGATGCAAGGGACATGCCAATTTTGACAATGTTTGAGAAGATAAGATGCCAGATAATGAATAGGATATAGAAAAAAAATGAAAGAGGCAATTGATAGGTGGACAGGGATCATGTGCCCAAAAATTGCAAAGAAACTTAAGAAATCAGTGGACTTTGCAAAAACTTGTACTACTTACCCTTCTGGCAGTAAGGTCTTTCAGGTAATGGGCCATGAGCACACATATAAAGTTGAGCTAGCAACATGTACCTCCACTTGCAAAAGATGGCAGCTAACTGGAATCACATGTTCCCATGGAGTTGCTGCAGCAAGGCATGAGAGGATCAAGCCTGAGACAATGGTTGATGATTGCTACAACCTTAAATACTATGTGAAAGCATACGGTCATATCATTTGGCCTGTGATAGAAAAGAAGTTCTGGAAGAAACCAATAACATACATGTTAAGGCACTAGCAGTAAAAGTAAACAAAGGTGGGAGGGAGAGGAACAAGAGACAGGCCCCAGAAGAAATCGAGGATGGCATAAGATTGAGAAGACATGGAACGGTCATTCATTGTGGTCATTGTGGTGAGGCAGGGCACAACAGAGGGGGTTGTCCTGATCTGAAACCTGATGGAAAAAAGAAAAGGTGTTGCAGAAGAAGAGGAATTTACTGAAGATGATATCCAGGTTTGTTGCAGTGCCATCTTTCTTGTGTTTCCACTGCCAACTTTGTTTTCCATTGCTAACTGTATGTTTCTAGTACATAAATGTGCAAGCAACTGAAGGTGAAAATGCAAACAATCCAGTAGATCTGGATGAAGATACTCTGCTGTCAAACATGATGGATCAAGTATATCACCTTCAAAAGTCTTGACTTGAATTTCCATTAGATATCCATTGTTTGTATCTCATCATTACTGTCAATTGTAGTTTGAAGCGGGAAGAAGATGTCAGATACAGCATGGCCGTATGCCTCCTGAGTCACAGTTTGTTGCTGCCCATAGAGATCAACTGCCAGAACTAAGGAGAGTGACCACTGCAACAACTATAGGAAGGTCACTTGGACTTAGAAGGGGCACATCAACTAGGGGTGGAAACAGAAGCAATGTTGCAAGTTCTCAAGCAAGGGGGGAGCAGCTACTCCTATTGGTAGAGGTGGGCAAGGGGTGCTACAACTATGGGGAGAGGTTTCTTGTCAAACAAGGGAAGAGGATCTATAGGAAGGGGAGAGGCTAGAGCAACACAACCCTTTATAATATGTGCTTTGAAAGGGGAGGCAACACTCAGTAGTCCCGGGAACATGGTGGCACCCAGCAATCCTAGGTCATTGATTAGGTTAGCACACCTTTTGTAATATGCACCCAACTGTCCCATTTTCACTATTAGGAAAAACCTTACCAGTAGCGTGGTTTTTTTCATACCATTAGCATGGGTGCTGGCGCTACTGCTATGGCGCTACAGCTAAATATTAGCAGTAGCGCGTTTTCTACCCCACGCTGCAGATATGCTAAGTACTAGTAGCGATGCTTTCTCCACACACGCTACTACTATCGTATGTACTAGTAGCGCCGCTTTCTCCACCCCCACGCTACAGCTAATTAATTAGAAATTAAAAATAATAATATTCAAATGCAGTATTCATGGATGGAAATTCAGAAGCATTTGCTTCACCAACAATGATTAGTAGTAGCATCAACATTGCCTCTCACTACTAGGGAAAACCTTATACACAGAAGTTTATCAGTAGCGTGGTTTAAAAATGGGCGCTACTGCTAATTAGTAGTAGCGAGGGGTATAAAACCCGCACTACTACTAAGTTGATAGTAGTAGCGAGGGGTATAAACCCGCGCTGCTACTGAATGGTCTCCAACAATGCCCCGTAGGCCATAGTAGTAGCGATTGGTATAAAACCGACGCTACTACTAAGTAAGTAGTAGTAGCGCAGGTAAGACCCCCCACGCTACTACTAAGCATGTCCACCCTGGCCCGATCCACACTCCCTCCCCACCACCACTCCCACCCCACAAACCGTCCCACACCACCCACCCCCCGTCTGTCTCAAAAGAAACCACGCAGCCCAATCCAGATCCCCAACCTCCTTTCCTCTCCCAACCCACTCGCCACCGGCCTTCCTTCCACCTCCTCTCCTCCGTCCGTCCGCCCCCATGCACCCCGCCGCGTGCGCCACGCCGCGCCACACGCCCGCCGCTTCCCGTCTCGCACCGCTACCCGCCCCCGCCCCCCTCCGCCGCGCACGTGCCCGCCCACTGCGGCGCCAGCTCCTCCTCCGCTATGGCATGCCGCTACACCGCAGCCTCCTCCCCCGCGGCATCGGCATCGGCGTGGGACTGGACCCGCTGGAGCCGGCACTTCACGGAGGTGTACCAGGCCGAGAGCTACGCGTCCGTGTTGCGCTTCCAGCTGGAGGAGGCCGTGGAGGCCGAGGCCGCCGCCCTCAAGCGTGCCCTCCTCGACGCCACCACCACTGACGTCGTCTCCCGCGTCATGGCCGAGCTCAAGGTCCGCTCGCTCGCCGCCTCCTCACCGATTCAAGCCCTGATTGTTAATACCTAGGGTTTGTCCCCGTCCCCTGCTCTGTTCCCCTCACCTGTTGTTTTGATCGACCCTCGAAGAGCGCCATCGAGGAGCAGCGCTACCAGGATGCCTCCAGGCTGACCAAGCTCGCCGGAACCAGCCTGGTGAGCCAAAATTAGCATCTGCAGTATATGTGAAATTGGCTAGTGATGATTCCTCTGTTGTTGGATCTAAATTTGCAGTATATGTGAAATTGGCTAGTGATGATAACTTGACAATACTTTCTATGCCATAAAAAGGGCATCAATGGTTCTCTGCCATAACAGAATAGTTCTAGCATGGTTCACCATTCAAGTTGGAGAATGAATAAAAACACTGATTTTATTACAAAGCAACCAAATGAGGACCAAGCACTAGCTTCACATAACAAGCAATGCAGCATAGTTTCCTCCAGGCCCCCAACATCAGCTCTATTGTTCAGTTGATCCTTTTTCTTTGAAGACACAACATAGATGGACTAAGCGGCTGATACGAGCTTGGATTCGATCAACATGTCTTTTCAGATCACACAATACATGTACTGCAGAATACAAAATTCAGAATTAAGATCTAGAATACAAACAGACAAATTATTAGAAATGAATGGACAAAAGGGTATCTAGACAAGCACGAAACAGATTGGATTTTTAAGAAGAAAGAAATTCAGGAACATTGCTAAAAGATATTTGATCAAACCATCTAAAAGGATATTTTCCAGCATGTGTTCTCCACCAAATCAGAATATCAAAACTTTCCTCAGTGCTTTCGAAATTTTCCTCCAAATACATGTCCAGCTCTAACTTTGGTAGCGTGTAGGACCTCCTTCTTGACATGTATTGAGCAAACTATTCTTCATTCCTTCCTTCTGTCCAAAATCACAGCACCTTCACAACACCTTCAAACCTGCATGTGATGGACATAATAAAAGGTTCATAACAATATGACCCCACAATTAAGAATAGTATGCAAGAACTTAAACAGTTGTATGCTCCCAATTAAGCATAGATGCAATAATAGTTTAATAATAATCAAATATGCATGCACTCATAAACAGAACGATTTATTTATAAAGATGTAAGTACATATAGGCTGATGATAATTTGTACATCACATCATCTAAAAGAAAAAAATGTAGAAGGGGAAGGAGAGAGAAATTGGCACTTCATCACTTCGCCATGTATTGTATCTTATTTAATATTTTTGTCATGGAAAAAATACAACCAAACTGATGTTATAGTTTCTGAATTCACAATGGATACATGGCAGCTGCTACATGCAAATAAGTGAAAGATGTGCACTTCAGAAGAAAAAAAACTGATGTTATAGTTTCTGAATTCATAATGGATGTCCTATGTCTTGCACTTTAGAAGTAGGTAATTAGAAATGATTAGATTTATAGCCAAGTCTATAGGGATTTCACATTTGGTGATCCATTAAGTGAGCTTTCGACGCAATTGTGCAGCACGCATGGTTTTGGTTCGATTCTAACCAATTGCATTTTGTTACATGGAACTTATGAGAAGTACAAGGACCAGGGGATGATCTATCTGCATATGATTAGTCCTTGATTTTGAGTTATGATATGTTATGCTAACAATTTTATGGGACTACAGGTTTTGAGATCTTTGCTTTTCCATGCAACCAGTTTGGTGGGCGGGAACTTGGCTTTGATAAGGAAATTGTTCAGATTGCTTGCATGCCGAGTGTCTAATTTCCGACAAGGTAAATGTGTGCCTGATACTTCCTCCTTTTTTGGTGTCTCTGTTTCAAGCTGAAAGAAATGATTGCTTTAGTGTAAAATGTACACTATGACTGCTTCCATAACAGTTACTATATTTAACTGAGGAAAACCGATCCAGCATATCTTATCTATTCATTGCTACTTTGTATGTGCCTTATGATATGTCCTCGTATATGTCTGGACTGAAATATGAGTGTCTTGGTCCTTCTTATATTTATTTTTATGATCTCAGTCAGCCTCTTTCGCACCCATTGTGTCGAGGACCAATGCCATTATGTTGATTTTGATGTCATTTGATTTATGAGTAAATAGAAGTTAACCTGATTATGTGGTTGCATGATTTGCCTGATTCTGTGTTTCTTTTGGGCTTTATGTTTTTCTATGGACTTGTCAAATCTATATGCGTTCTTATATAACTATTCTTTGCACTTTTCACTACTAGGAAATAGCTTATAGCTTCAATTGTGCATTACGGATTAAATAAGAATCTTTGGAAAAAAATGTTGCACATTGGCATCTACATGTACCGCATTGTTTTTTTGTGCCATTCTTCTGAAGAATCTGAAGTTTCTGAACCTTTGTTTGTAATGCTGCAGGGTTCTGGTAGCGACGATGACGGTCGCCGAGAGGTTCGTGGACTGGACGGTGTCGTGGCTGCCGATGTATAGAGAAGCGAAGCTGCTGCTCGTTCTCTACCTCTGTCACCCCAACACACGGGTAAGCAGTCGACCAGACACCCCGAGCCCGAGAGATGATCAACATTCAGATATACTTGATTCGATATGTGGCCAATTCTGAATCTGAATCTTAATGATGTTTGGGTTTCAGAGTGCGGGGAGCGGGGCACGTGTACGATGGCTTCCTCCATCCGCTGGTGGCGAGGCACGAGGACGACATCGACCAGTCCAGTTGGAGCTGAGGGCCAGAGCGAGGGACGTGACTGCGTCACAATTCAAGGCGGCGACTGCCGTCAATCAGATGTGGCTCTTCTAGGCTATCCAATGTGTTTCGTCACAACTGCAGTCCGCGAGATCAGGCCGGGCAGGCGCCGCACATTGACGAGTGGTCCAATTTTCGGATCGGGCCATAACAACTTACGTAGGTAGTTGCTTGTGTAACTGTGTGATAGAATGGAATTATACATGAGTTGCTGCTACAAGGAGGAACTTAGTTGCTTATGTAACTGTGTGATAGAATGTAATTATACATGAGTTGCTGCTACAATGAGGAACTGGAGAAGATACGACAACTGTGTGATAGAATGAATTTGGTTGATTTTTTTTAATTCCTAATAAGTTAGTAGTGGCGTGGGGATAAAATGGCGCGCTGCTAGTATTTAGGATACTAGTAGCATTGGGACTATAGACACGCTACTACTATTTCATTAGTAGTAGCGCGGTTCATAATAGCGCGCGGATTGAACCCTCGCTGCTACTAACAAAGTTAGTAGTAACGAGGGTTCGACCCACGCTACTACTAACTTTTAGCTGTAGCGCGATACTAGTAGCGCGAGTACCCGCGCTACTAGTAGCCATTTTATCCGCGCTGCTAGTAGCATTTTCCCTAGTAGTGTCTAATTCAGCATTGGAGTTGCAAGTAAGGGAAAATTACCATCGACACTAGCCAATAATCATCATAGCTAGTCATTACCACCAAAATTGTCTAATCATCATAGCTACATAGTGTAGCACATCATCATCATCTTGAAATTCATTCTAGCTAGTGATACGTCTCCAACGTATCTATAATTTTTGATTGCTCCATGCTACTTTATCTATTGTTTTGGACTATAATGGGCTTTATTTTCTACTTTTATATACCAAGTACCCATCACAATCCCTATCTCTCGCATTACATTATTTGCCATTGGCCTCTCATTTTCCTCTCCCCCACTTCACCCTTGCCGTTTTATTCGCCCTCTCTTTCCCAATCTCCTCCTCTTTTTCCCTTTGCCTTTTTCTTGTCCGTTTGTTTGCTCATGTGTTGGATTGTGTGACGCCCGGATAATTAAGCCACAGTAACCCTCCGCTAATGATGCCACGTCACCTAGATTACTGTTGCTAATCTCGCGTTAGTTCGAAACCGATTCGAGTTTCGAATTCAAAATCGAGCAAACAATAAAAGTTTTCAAATATTAAAATTTAAATGTTCGGAGTGAGCCAAATAATGCATAGGTAATTATGGTGGAGAAGCCACACCTTTATAAAATGTTTAAATAATATATGATGAATAAAACAACAGCAAAAACAATTATTTAAATACCTTTTATAATAAATAAAAGGTCAAACTAATTTATTTGAGGACTAGACTTCTTGTGACTATGGACTAAGTTGAAATACTAATTTATATACTACGTGTATATTTTACTAAAACTAAAATAATAGGAATCAATATTAAAACAGAAAAGAAATAAGAGAAAAGAAAAGATAAAAGAAGAAGAAGAATGAGAAAAGAGAACCCCCCACCTGGGCCAGACGGCCCAGTTGCTTGCCAGGCCGGCCCAAACCGGCCCAGCCGCACCCCACCCCCTCCTCCTTATCCCCACCAGGGGAAACCCTAGCTCTGACCACGCCCTCACCCCCCGATCCCTTTCTCCTCCCCGCCTGATCTAGATCGGGCCGACCGACCTGTCATACTCGACGCCGACGACCCCGCCGCCCGACCGCGCCCCTCTCCCCTCGCCCCTCGCCGCCGCCTGATCCCCCCACTGCCGCCCCACGCCCGAGCTCCCCTTCGCTGGTCGTCCCCGACCCCACGTCGCGGATCCGCCCGTCGCCGTCGGCCGCCTCCCGCCCTCCTCCCAGCGGTCGCCACCGACCGCCCACGAGCCACCCTCATAGACCCCGGCCCCCCCAGTGAGCTCTCCTCTCCCTCGGCCCCTCGCCCCTCTCCTCCCGAACGCCGCCGACGCCTGCCCCTGTCAGCTGCTCCGCCGCCCACGACCCTCCTCTCCCTCGTGCCTCCGCCTCTCGGCGAGGCCCTTCCCCCGCTGCACTGGCCTCCGCCTGCCCTCCCGCTCTCTTCTCTCGCTGAACCTCGGCCCCGGCGAGCACGCCACCCGAGGGCCGCTGCGCCGCCACGCCGGGCACCTCGCCGCACCCCGCCTCCCTCTCGCCCCATCCTGCCCCGGGCCCCGTGGCACGCCCCATCGAGTTCGAAACCCGCCACCTCCGCTGCTGCCGGCGCGATCCTGCCGAGCCCGCCGTGCCACCACCACCATCGGACCCGCCTCCTCCCTCAAGACTCGAAGGCGACCGCCACGCCTGCTTTGCCACCGAGCACGAAGATCAAGAGCTCGGCGCCCCTCCGCCAAGGAAGCCACCGAGCTAACTCCGGTCCCCGCCGACGTGGCATGGCCGGCCACCGTCACATCGATCAGTGGGCCCAGGGGCCTCACCACTCTGTTGACTCGGTCGGCCAGGCCGACCGTCCACTCCTCTCGCCTATGACAAAGTGTGTCCCACCCGTAACGCTTTTGAAATAAAAAGAAAAGGGAAAATGAAAATTAAATAAATCTAAATAAAAATGAATAAAACTAATTAATTAATTAATTAATTAAGTAATTAATTAATTAATTTAATTAATCCTGATTAATTAAACCTAATGACTAATTAACCTAATTAACTCATCATTAATTAAACTTAACTAAGTTAATTAGTTAACAGAGTATGACTAACGGGACCCACATGTCGTGGTTGACTTAGTCAACCCTCGTTGATCGCCGACGTCAAGATGACATCATGCCGATGTCATAAATAAATTTTTTCAATCAATTAATTAATTAATTAAATTCCGTAAATTATTAAAATCTTTTAAAATCATATCTTTTAATCCGTAACTCGGATTAAAATATTTTCAACATGAAAGTTGCTCGTAACGACGAGACGAATCCGATACGCAGTCCGCTCGTCCGCCACACACCCCTAACCTATCGAACCTGCAACTTTTCCTCCGCCTTCCGCTGAAAACTCAAACACCGGAATACTTTCCTGATGTTTCTTAACCAAGACTTCATACCACGTTAGGGCACGCCTAGCATCGCTTCTTGACATGTCATGCATCGATATGCATCTGCTTACTTGGTATTCATTGTTTCTTCCCCTCTTCTCTCGGTAGACTACGAGACCGACGCCGCTGCCGGCCGGTTCGACTACGGTGTTGACGACCCCTCTCTCTTGCCAGAGCAACCAGCAAGCCCCCCTTGATCACCGATATCGCTTACTCTTATCTACATCGCTTGCATTAGAGTAGTATAGCATGTTACTGTTTTCGATACTCCTATACCGCCGCATAGCCTCGCCCTTGTTACTTCATTGTTACCTTACCGCAATCCTATATGCTTAGTATAGGATGCTAGTACATTCATCTGTGGCCCTACATACTTGTCCGTCTCGCGTGCTATATTATCGGGCCGTGATCACTCGGGAGTTGATCACGGTATATACTATATACTTATACATGATACATGTGAAGACTAAAGTCGGGTCGGCCGATGGAGCACCCGCGAGTGGATCTTTGAGGCGAGCGGCAGGCAGGTTGAGACCGCCTAGGAGAGAGGTGGGCCTGGCCTGTTCGGCGCTCGCGGTTACTTAACACGCTTAACGAGGTCTTGGTATTTGATCTGGGTTGGCTACGAGCTTATACGCACTAACCATCTACGCGGAGTAGTTATGGGTATCCCGCGCCGTGGTATCACCAAGCACTTCAGACGTCGGCCGACGGAGCGGCGCGTGCGGATTGGACCGAACGCTCGCTTTGGCTAGGTCTCGCTTCCGCCACAGACGAACGCGTGTGTGTGTGCTCGTAGGCGATGGGCCCGCACCCTGCGGCGCTTAGGTTTAGACCGCGTGTTGGCCTCTCACAGTGCCTAGGTGGGGCTGCGACGTGTTGATCTTCCGCGCCGGGCATGACCCAGAAAGTGTGTCCGCCAAATGGGATCAAGCGTCCGGGTAAGATGGTGCACCCTGCTGGAAGTTAATCTATTCGGATAGCCGTGATCTTCGGTAACAGACGACTTGGAGTTGTACATTGAGCTTATGACAACTAGAACCGGATACTTGATAAAACACACCTTACAAGTGCCGATACAACCGGTGGTCGCTCTCTCGTGGATATGAGGAGGGATCGCGGGTAGGATTATTGCTATATGATGTTACTTGGAGGACTTCAGATTGTCCTCTCCTACCTGTTGCAAGACAGTGACCGAAGCGTAGTCTTCGTTAAGACTAGCTATCCCCTCTTATTCTCGCATTCTGCAGTTCAGTCCATCGATATGGCCTTTACACATATATCCATGCATATGTAGTGTAGCTCCTTGCTTGCAGTACTTTGGATGAGTACTCACGGTTGCCTTGTTCCCCTTTTCCCTACCTCTACTCGATTGCTGCAACTGCACGATGGAGCCCAGAGCGACGCCACCGCCGATGACGACTACTACTATGGAGGTGCCTACTACTACGCAGCAGCCCACGACGACCACCGTGAGTAGCCTAGGAGGATCCTGCAGAGGCCTGCTCCTCTTCGATCTCAGATCCCGCTTTGTGCTGGCCTTCTTAAGGCAAACTTGTTTAACTTATGTCCGTACTCAGATATTGTTGCTTCCGCTGACTCGCCTATGATCGAGCACTTGTATTCGAGCCCTCGAGGCCCCTGGCTTGTATTATGATGCTTGTATGACTTATTTTATTTGTAGAGTTGTGTTGTGACATCTTCCGTGAGTCCTCGATCTTGATCGCATACATTTGCGTGCATGATTAGTGTACGATTAAATCGGGGCGCCTGAAGTTGGTATCGAGTCGATCGCCTCGTCGGAATCCCCTTCCAACTCCTTGGCAAGTCGAGTCTAGACTTTACAAAACTTTTACTAACATGGCAGGCGCCCATGGGCCCACGCCGCCATTGGGTGGTACTAGGATCTTTACTCCTCGACCTTTACTCGGGCCTCGATCTCTCCTCTATTCGGGTTAAATGAAGTTTACCAAATCTAACATTAGGATCTCGTTATCACTTTCACCGGAGGGCCCTTTATTATCGATGATCGCCTCTACACCGTAAGACCTTGAAGATACTCTCATTGTTAACTCGAGAACTTGTGTTCGTCGCGTTTGCTATTCCCGACCACCGATAAATCCTTATGGATAACTACTTACACTTGCCATTCATACGATCATCCCCATTGATCTTGTTATTACAAGATACCCCGAAGTTTTCTCTATTGTTCCGAGAATACTTTGTGTCTACTGCCTAGCAGTTCTTGCCACATGGATACCCCTTCAAATATAAATACTCGCACTTGTCGAGTATCCTCTCATCCCCAGCTGTTCATGTGTTTCACAAAAGCCCTCAAAATAATATTCGATCTTCCGAAAATCCTCTGGAGTCTTGGCTCTTGAAATTCTTGCTTGCTTGCATTATGGTTAATCCCATAAGTCTCGTAGTCTTATTGACATTCCTTGTCATTATCATTTTGAGTCTGTTGACTCAATATGTTTGTGAATACCCGCAACCATCATTGATCCTTATAAATTACTTTTCCGGCTGAGCTGCCATTCTTTATCTGGAATTGGTTCTCGACCAATCCAATTATCGTTGGTTGTACCCTAAGGCTATTCAACTTATCCATCCCTAATCAGAGCATTGCTTCTGACCCCTTGATTTGGGAATCATAATTCCTTTGCATTTGACAATTGAGTTAGTCAGTTGTTTCTATAGTTGATCTCCTTGCATTCTTCTTCCTCTAGTAGAGTACTGATGCTCACGTCAGATCACTTGTGGACCACCAGATCCTTTGTTGGATTTTATCTGACAACGCCCTTCATACTCAATAACCTTGTGAGCCTTTCCTCTGATACATAATGCCTTTGGTAAATTGTATCCTGTGCTTTTTCAACCATGCTCTGCCTTCGAGCTTGAGTTAATTATTTCTAAAGATTCTGGTATATGATTCCAAGAAGCCCCTATGGGTTGAACCTATGCCTTCCTTAATATGTGTGAACTCGAAAGTTTCACGAGTCGTACTCTTCTGGTATTTTGCCAGATAAAATTTCAACGCTATAACTTCATCGAAAGCGAGAAGTGAATGAAAGGTTATGCATTGGAGAAGTGGGAGTCGACCTTGAACTTGTGTTCATGCCCATGGACACGATGTAGATCTTATCATTAAAGATTCTCTTAAATTAATTATTCCTTTGGTATAAGTTCATCTTATATCAGGGATCCGGCCTTTTGCAATCGTGGTTCCACCATGTTCTCTTTAAATACCATTTCTCGTGCAAGTTTTAGCACTTGTCTTCAGAGAGCAATAACCCCGTCCAACCTCTACTTTGATATGTCATCGAGTATTACCCTGGTATCTCGAGATTATCATGGAACTGCATAACCTCTTATGAGTTCTTCATCAAGTGCTACCTTCCCACTGTTTCCAATTTTTCACGGGCTCTGAGTTATTAAACACTCAAAGACACTGATAAATGAACCGAGTCCGCACTACGGTTCAACAACTCTTCAGTAAGCTTCTAGCACGAGTTTGTACCCGATCACGCCATTCCTAGCCTGTTTGGCTATATCGTTGTCGTGATGATTTTAACTGTACTACCTGTTCCTTCTTCACGGAGCACAATTTTCGACGAGGAACTAACCTTACATCGATCCTCATCGACATATCATTTCGCCTTTGAACAAAAAGCTTGGTTTCGAAGTTTGTGACGCACTTTGGTTCTAATAACCTTTCACTTCATCATTACTTTGACTTGATGTCGTCGCCGATCGATTACATCTTCATGAACTCTCGCGACAAAGGTGTCGTGATCATCAAGATTCGAGCTCATCCAGGATATCAATTGAAATTATGATGAGAAAAACCATCCTAGCCCTCGATGAATTGTATTATCACCGACCACTTATTGCCTTCCCACCAACACAAGCTTGTTCATGTTTGGTGTTATACCTTGAGTTCCTTGCTACCCAGCAATTGTTCTTCTTTACCTTGGAGTATTACCATCCTTTATGTCAAGAATGTTCTGAGATTTGTTCCACCTCTTGAGGATTCTTGACATAGAAATACTTCTCACCATCACCATTCTTTCTTGGTCCCCGTGTTAATTCCAACAAGTGGACGGTGTTGTTTGGATTCTTTCCTTCTAGCAACCCTATTTTTTTAAGTTAATGGTCGAAGGTTCATTCTTAGGCTATCGATTATTGAATCACCATTCTGACATTGGTCGTGCAACCCAACCCATCGGGCGCACCTTTCTACCAATGTTTACTTGTGAATGTTTTCCTCGAGCATACTTCCTTATATCATTTGATCTGACAAATGTTATCTCCTTGATCACTTAATTTTGGAAGTCCATCTTTTGGGAATCTCGGTGAATTGCCGCTGAGTTCACCGACACCTCCTTATCCTCTCCTCGGGTTAATGATGGACTCTTGTTAACGGAAATCACTTCATAGTTCATTTCCCGAGAATCTTACAATGTCATCTCGTCAATTTATGCTTGCACCTTTTCTTCTCGTGTATCCTAAGTCCGAGGTATCCCGACACCAAACGGATCTGAATCTCGGTCAGATATGATGGTTGGGACAACTTTCCATAATTTATGATGTTGATCCTTTGATGACCCGGTAGCATGATGTCATGCCTAGCGCCCCGGCTGGAGGACCTATCATTATAGATTCCTTTTCAGCAGGGTTATCCACTCATCCATGAGGGAATTGTAATAATGGTTCTACAAGTTATTCCTGATGGATCCTTCGTGATTCCAAAGTCTGATCTTCACCTGAAGACCATGTCAATGCTATCTCGAAGCATGTCTATGGTACTCTGATTTTCAACAAGAACATTCAAGCCCAATGCTAAATGTTTCTTGCTCAATTATCCTAACACTGCTTGTATGGGTAACGCCATGAAATTCTCTCCCTCACCTAGAGGATTTTCTACGTTATATACTATCGTGGATATCATGCTCGCTTGTCCTTGGGAAGGATATACCCCAAATATGTGTTTAAACACATTTTTCCTTTCCATTGTTCTGCTTAACCTAATGATCACATTTTCCTTTCCATTGGTCTGTTTGACCTTTATTGTAGTCTATATAACCTAAGCAGTAATAATTTACTTCTTATGTAAACACCTCGGTGTACAACTCGCCAAGGAGACCTGTTACTTTTGTTGATGACATTTCGTAACCACCGATGGACGAGAACTTTGCCTAAAGGTCCGCCTCGCTCAACGAAAGCAGAAAACGGTTCTCTTCGCCCCTCGCCTTGGTATCGACCTTGTTGCCCACATAACTCGATAGGCTAACCTCGGCATGTCTTGCTATCATGACCGTGCAAGATGTCACCGCTTCTTCCTACTTTAACCCACATGGTGGGCCCATAACCCACAGTTTCACAGATCGAAACCCGACTCTCCTGTACACCCCTGTTGCCCAAGTTATTCCTCGTGCTTGACTTCGTATGTAATCCACGGGTCACTTTCCTAGTAATCTATTCTGCATCGTATACAAAACTTATTACCATTGCTCGACCCTTTTACACTTTGTTTCAGGCATCGGATGATTGCCTACCCGCTTGAAACTTCTCATGGTACCTTCTTACTTTGCTCTCGATATTTTCTTGAGTTCCAGTTCGAGAGTTACTTTCCGCCACCTTCCCCGATGTCAGCTACCAGATAGTCAACCTTGCATAGGTTCGTTCTGCCGGAATACTGTCACGCCCAATATGCGACCCTATCCAAAAGGAACTCGAAGGTGCCACCAAGGATAGACCCGCATATTGAAACGCTTTTGCAAGGTGGATATCATTACATCAACATTACATAATAGATGGGGATACATACATAAGGCACAAATGCCACAAGAATACATCAACATCATATACAAGATCAACATCCGACTACGGATGAAACATAAACAGAAACTCAAACGACATCCACCTCGCTAGCCCAGGCTGCCGACCTAGAACCTATCCCCGATCAAGAAGAAGTAGAAGAAGAACTCCAATACAAGCAAACATCGCTCTCGCGGCCATGATCATCGCGAAACCTTCACCTGCAATGGTGTTGTAGTAATCAGTGAGCCACGAGGACTCAAAGAATCCCATTACCATGGGTATCAAGACTAGCAAAGCTTAATGGGAAAGGAAGGGTAAAGTGGTGAGGTTGCAGCAGCGCTAAGCATATATGGTGGCTAACATATGCAAATGAGAGCGAGAAGAGAAACAAAGGAACGGTCGTCAACTAGTAATGATCAAGAAGTGATCCTGAACTCCTACTTACGTCAAACATAACCCAGAAACCGTGTTCTCCTCTCGATCAACCCCAAAAAGAGACACTCATGGTTATGCACACGGTTGGTGTATTTTAGAAGGGTTTGCTTCAAGTTTACTACAACCGGATATTAACAAATTCCCATCTGCCACATAACCGTGGGCACGGCTTTCGAAAGTTCAAACCCTGCAGGGGTGTCCCAACTTAGCCCATGATAAGCTCTCGCGATCAACGAAGGATATTCTTCTCCCGGAAGACCCGATCAGTCTCGAATCCTGCTACAAGACATTTCGACAGAATAAAACAAGACCAGCAAAGCCACCGATGCGCCGACAATCCCGATAGGAGCTGCACATATCTCGCTCAGGGGCAACACCGGATGAGACATCCTACGAGCAAAACCAAACCTCAAGTTTCCCGAGGGGCCCCAGAGTCTACTCGGTTCGGGCCAACACTTAGACAAGCATTGGCCCGGGGCTGAATAAAGATGACCCTTGGGTTAATTACTCCCAAGGGAAATGTAGGTGGTGGTGAGGCAAATGGTAAAACCAATGTTGGGCCTTGCTGGAGGAGTCTTATTCAAAGCGAACTGTCAAGGGGGTCCCATAAATCACCCGACCGCGTTAGGGACGCAAAATCCGGGAACATAACACCGATATGACGGAAACTAGGGCGGCAAGAGTGGAACAAAACACCAGGCATAAGGCCGAGCCTTCCACCCTTTACCAAGTATATAGATGCATTAATTAAATAAGATATATTGTGATATCCCAACAAGTAAACATGTTCCAACAAGGAACAACATCTCCATGTTCCAACAAGGAACAAACTTCATCTTCACCTGCAACTAGCAACGCTATAAGAGGGGCTGAGCAAAGCGGGAACATAGCCAAACAACGGTTTGCATAGGAAAGGTGTCAAAGGTTAGAGGCTGACATGGCAATTTGGGATGGCTTGATAAACAGGTAATAGGTAGCGCAGCATAGCGATAGAACGAAGCAACTAGCATAGCAATGATAGTAGTGAGATCCAGGGTAGCGGTCATCTTGCCTGAAATCCCGCTAGGAAGAAGAACGATTCCATGAAGAAGATGAAGCCACGAAGACGAACCAAGCGTAGACGAACGAATCCTCATGATCGCAACGAAACGGGAACTAACAAGAAGAAGCACACAACATAGTAAACACACCACACATGAACAAGACATGATGCTCAACCAAGAATGATGCATGACAAAGCTACATGAAGCTACTCATGGCAAGAGACGATGCAAACAAGAGCAACACATCAAAGCAAGTTTAAATGAGGCCGGGAACAACATATCACAATTCCGGTAAGTCCTCATATGCAAATTTCAAAATTGGTCCAGATCTGAATAAACCTTATGTTCAAGTTGTTAAACAGCAAGTTAAGATGCACCAAGATGATCTACCCGAAATTCTAGTCAAGTTACATATAAAGTTCATTAGATTCGGAGCTACGGCCTAGAAGATATGAGCAAAACAAGATAAGCATGGCATTGATGCAAAATGCATACAAACATCAAGCAAACACCTCAAAACAATGATGCAACATGATAATATGAAACTACATGCAAAATCAAGCAAGTTTCATATAGAGCACACTCAAAACGGGGCAACGGTTCAACACATACACTCTATACAAGGCATAACAACAATCTGTCTAAAACAGCAAATAGGCATATTGCAGGCATCAAAACAACATGCTACAGGACCTCAACATGAAAACAAAAGGCATGGACATGATGTACAGGTAAAGCATTACAAAACATGAACACTGAGCTATCTCCAGAAATCACTAGAACATGCTCAAACACACGTGGCAAGATTGCAAATAATAACAGTTTCAGACTTATCAGGAAATAACATCAGGTTGCAATGTTCAGAGCAAGCAAACAACATGTTACAGGAACTTATAATAGCAAAACAAGGCATGTCATGAATCTACTCAAAGCATAGAACAAAAGTCCCTTACTGACTATAAGCCAAAAAGGATCAGAAGATATGATGGCACCCATGTAAACATGGCAAGTTATATTACAGATTTAAACATGGCAGGAACAACAACAAGTAGGCATGTTGGTGAGCTTGAACCACTCACCACAGAGCAATACATGCCATGGCAAGGCAACCAACAGTAAGAATACATGGCATAGAAGCTATACATGGCAAGAACAACATCATAGCATACACGGATCAACTACAACAACCTTGGCAAAATTGAATAACATGTAAACAATCTCATACATGTCACTCATGTTTTACATATCCGATACACTGGAGCATTCATATAGTCATATTTTGTTCTAAGTATCGAGTTGTAATTGTTGAGTTGTAAGAAAATAAAAGTGTGATGATCATCATTATTAGAGCATTGTCCCAAGTGAGGAAAGGATGATGGAGACTATGATTCCCCACAAGTCGGGATGAGACTCGGACGAAAATAAAATAAAAAAGGGCCATAAAAAAAGATAAAAGGCCCAAATAAAAAAAAGCGAGAGAAAAGAGAGAAGGACAATGTTACTATCCTTTTACCACACTTGTGCTTAAAAGTAGCACCATGATCTTCATGATAGAGTCTCTCATTTCTCACTTTCATATACTAGTGGGAATTTTTCATTATAGAACTTGGCTTGTATATTCCAATGATGGGCTTCCTCAAATGCCCTAGGTCTTGTGAACAAGCGAGTTGGATGCACACCACTTAGTTTCTTTTGTTGAGCTTTCATATACTTAGCTCTAGTGCATCCGTTGCATGGCAATCCCTACTCCTCAAATTGATATCTATTGATGAGCATCTCGAGCCCGTTGATCGCCTAGTTGATGTGAGACTATCTTCCCTTTTTGTCTTCTCACAACCACCATTCTATTCCACATAGTTGCTATATCCATGGCTCACACTCATGTATTGTGAAGATTGAAAAGTTTTGAAAATATTGAAGTATGAAACAATTGCTTGCTTGTCATCGGGGTTGTGCATGATTTAAATACTTTGTGTGGGAAGATGGAGAATAGCCAGACTATATGATTTTGTAGGGATAACTTTCTTTGGTGTTATTTGAGAAGACATAATTGCTTAGTTAGTATGCTTGAAGTATTATTATTTTTATGTCAATATGAACTTTTGTCTTGAATCTTTCGGATCTGAATATTCATACCATGATTAAGAAGATTTACATTGAAATTATGCCAAAGTATCCTCCGCATCAAAATTCTCTTTTATCATTTACTCGAGGGGCGAATAGAATTAAGCTTGGGATGCGTCACGTCTCCACGTATCTATAACTTTTGATTGATCCATGCTACTTTATCTATTGTTTTGGACTATAATGGTTTATTTTCTTTTATATTACTTTTGGGACTAACCTATAACTTGGGCCCAGCCAGGTATTGTTTTTGCCTTTTTGATGTTTGAAGAAATAGAATATCAAGCAGTCAAGCGGAATAAAACCTTGGAAGCGTGATTTTCTCACGAGCGTGATCCGGAGACTTGGACCCTCGCCAGGAACAACGGAGAGGTCACGAGGTGGGGCGCCCCCCTAGGCGCCCCCTGCCTCGTGGGCCCCTGTTGCTCCATCGACGAACTCCTTCCTCCTATATATACTCATTGCCCCCAAATGATCGAACAGGGCCAAAACCTAATTCACACCGCAACTTCATATCCACGAGATCCCATCTTGGGGCCTGTTAGGAGCTCATGGGGCATCCACCACTCTCAGATGAAGTGTGAGTAGTTTACTTTAGACCTTCGGTGCATAGCTAGTAGCTAGATGGCTTCTTCTCTCTTTGGATCTCAATACAATGTTCTCCCTCTCTCGTGGAGATCTATTCGATGTAATCTTCTTTTTGAGGTGTGTTTGTTGAGACCGATGAATTGTGGGTTTAGGATCCAGCTTATCTATGAATAATATTTGAATCTTCTCTGAATTCTTTTGTATGATTGAGTTATCTTTGCAAGTCTCTTGAATTATCCGTTTGGTTTGGCCAACTAGATTGGTAGTTCTTGCAATGGGAGAAGTGCATAGCTTTGGGTTCAATCTTGCGGTGTCCTTACCGGTGATGTGAAAGGGTTGCAAGGCATGTATTGTATTGTAGCCATCGAGGATAACAAGATGGGGTATTTATCATATTGCATGAATTTATTCCTCTACATCATGTCATCTTGCTTAAAAAGTTATCTGTTTTTTAACTTAATACTCTAGATGCATCTTTGGATAGCGGTCGATGAGTGGAGTAATAGTAGTAGATGCAGGTCGTTCGATAGTCTCGGACGTGATGCCTATATACATGATCATACCTAGATATAATCATAACTATGCTCAATTCTGTCAATTGCTCAACATAATTTGTTCACCCAGTAGAATACTTGCTCTTGAGAGAAGCCACTAGTGAAACCTATGGCCCCGGGTCTATTCTCATCATATCAATCTCCATCACTTTAATACTTGCTTTGTTTTTACTTTGCTTTTTACTTTTGCTTTGCATCTATATACCAAAAATACCAAAAATATTATCTCTATCAGATCTCACTCTCGTAAGTGACCGTGAAGGATTGACAACCCCTAATCGCGTTGGTTGCGAGTAGCTATCGTTTGTGCGGGTACGAGGGACTTGTGGCCTCCTCTTGGATTGATACCTTGGTTCTCAAGCTGAGGAAATACTTACGCTACTACTGCATCATCCTCTCCTCTTGGGAAAACCGCATAAGCTCAAGGCGTAGCAGCTAGCTAATCACTCCTACTGCTCTCTCGGGTAAAATAGCATAGAACATGTAGGCGCTCCTGATTCATTATATTGAAGCATCGAGATGAACTGTCTCCCTAATTGTGGCCTCACGCTTACGATTGCTGCCCCTAGTACTTCACTGATCCTACAATTTTGTTCCAGTCTTTGACTATTAAGACTTGCTAGCTTAGAAATCCTGAATGCACTCATGTGCAATGTAGAAATCTTGGCGTATGTAACCATGGACATCGACCTTTAGCTTGATCCTTTGAAACTGTATCATGAGGTCCTGTTGAAGAACATCGTAGTAACATACTTAGCAATGAAGTTTAGCAAAAATAATGTATGCAAAAGATGCACTAAGGATAAATAGTAAAATCTTACCATCTTTCCTAAATAGATGTGACCGTGAAGTCACGAACACTATTAATTACATACGTTTTAGTACTAACATTTCTAAGTCAGGAAAATAATTTGTCTTGGCAGTGTGAAGATCCTCAAGCTATGAAACATAATGACTTGTCTCCTCGCAGTTTAGTTCAGCCCAAGGATAGTAGTAGGTCATGTCTACCAATCGGACATGTTTGCTTGAATGGAAATAAGTTGTCAATAGAAATTAGTTGTCAACTATTTTTGAATAAAAATATCAAGACATAAATATGGTTGAAAACTTACATAAGGTGAGGCTGGGCGTTTGCACTCGACCCGAGATATGATATTATCTTCAATATCATCTTAGGACCGAATATCAAAGGTGATAAGCATATCGAGCACAAATGCATAAGCCTTGCATAGTGCTCTCCATTGTTTGCATTCAAAATGGGTGTAGGTTATCGTATTGTATAATTTGCGAAAACTATAACCATGCTCGGTCCTCAAGTTAACTCTTTTACCTCCATAGTTTCCATAGTACTGAAACCAATCTTATCCAAGACATATATTCTTGCATGGCAGGGGATAAGCTAGTAGAATAGTAAAAAAATAAATTATAAGTTGAAGCAAAAAAGCGGAAGTCATGCTTAATTACGAAAAAGACTTGTCGTTGTGACTTCTTGTATGCCTTGAAGTTCTCATCTAGCTTGATGTTGGGCGCCTACAACCAACTAGATGAGGCATGTCGCCTTTGGCGGCTCGTCTTAGCGATGTTAACATACACAATTCCATTTTGCTATAAATGCGTCAGACATTTCCTATGTTCATATAGTTGAAACAGATGTGCATTCAATAAGCAAAACTAAATCATAAAAGCAATTAGTATTAAAATTAGCATGCATTCGATGAAAACTAAATCATTTATTGCGTCGGTACATCGTGAATATTATCACTAATACATCTCGAATTGTATCATACATATAACATCACTAATACAGCTAGAACCCTAGCGAGCGGCCAGATATCGGCGCATCGATGAACACCCAAAGAATGAACCATCACGGGATCATAGCTCCGGTGAGATCCGTGAAGAACCATCGAATACTCTCGGACCTGCCCTCAACGCAATCATGTAGCGTGAAGACGTGCTCATCCTCCTCGTGACATGGTAAGATACCACATATGCGGTGGTGAAGGCCTCCCCACCATCAACAGCCTGTGACCACCACCAAATAAGGTCCGGGCCGACTGACGGGCTGCCTCCTCACCAAGCTGCAGCGCCCGGAAAGTAGCACCTCCATTACCAGCTAAGCGAGCCAGGTCCCAGACATGGCACTATAATCAAGCAAGCCTCCTCCGGCAAGGTAATGACTGATAACCCACAAGTATAGGGGATCATAATAGTTTCGAGGTGAGTATTCAACCCAAATTTATTGATTCAACACAAGGGGCCAAGAATATTCTCAAGTATTAGCAGTTGAGTTGTCAATTCAACCACACCTAGAAACTTAGTATCGCAGCAAAGTGTTTAGTAGCAAAGTAATATGATAGTGGTGGTATGATAACAAAAGTAAAACGACCAAGCGTAATGTTTTTGGTATTTTGTAGTGATTATAACAATTAACGGAAAGTAAATAGCGTAAACTAGTATATGGAAGCTCGTAGGCACGGATCGATGATGGATAATTATGCGGATGCGGTTCGTCATGTGGTCATAACATAGGGTGACCGCAGAACTAGCTCCAATTCATCAATGTAATGTAGGCATGTATTTGAATATAGTCATACGTGCTTATGGAAAAGAACTTGCATGACATCTTTGTCCTACCCTCCGTGGCAGCGGGGTCCTATTAAATTAAGGGATATTAAGGCCTCCTTTTAATAGAAACGGAACAAAGCATTAGCACATAGTGAATACATGAACTCCTCAAACTATGGTCATCACCAAGAGTATCCTGATTATTGTCACTTTGGGTTGCCGGATCATAACACATAATAGGTGACTATAGACTTGCAAGATAGGATCAAGAACACACATATTCATGAAAACATAATAGGTTCAGATCTGAATTCGCTTTTTCGGGCCTAGTGACAAGCATTAAGCATAGCAAAGTCATAGCAACATCAATCTCGAGAACATAGTGGATACTAGGGATCAAACCCTAACAAAGCTAACTCGATTACATGATAAATCTCATCAACCCATCACCGTCCAGCAAGCCTACGATGGAATTACTCACCGGTGAGCATCATAAGTGGTGATGGAGGATGGTTGATGATAACTGACGGCGATGGATCCCTCCAGGGCCCGAGCGGACTCAGATCAGCCCTCGAGATTAGGGCTTGGCGGCGGCTCCATATGTAAAAGCGCGATGATTTCTTCTCTCTAATTTTTTTCTCCCGAAAGCCAATAAATAGAGTTGGGTGGCGTCGGAAGGTGTCGAGGCCTGGTAGGGGCGTGCCGGGGAAGCCGCCCACCCTCGTGGGCGAGGTTGGGCCCCATCTTCATCTTTGAGATTTTTATTATTCTAAGATATTCCGTGGAGTTTGGGTCATTCGAGAACTTTTGTTTCGCACATAAAACAACATCATGGCAATTCTTTGCTTAAGCGTCGATCCGGGTTAGTTCCATTCAAATCATCAAGTTAGAGTCAAAACAAGGGCAAAGTGTTTGGAAAAGTAGATACACAAGTATCAACTCCCCCAAGCAAACCCTTTGTCCTCAAGTAATTAGTTGATAAACTAAAGAAAAAGAAAAACTTTTACAAACTGTTTGCTCTTGTTGTAACTATGTCAAGCGGCATTCGGTTTTCAGCAAAGATCATAACTAACCACATTTGCAATAATTCTGGGGTCTCATGTTTACTCATATCAATAACATAATCAGCTAGCAAGCCATAATAATAAATCTCGGATGACACTTTCTCAAACAATCATAATATGATATTACAAGATGGTATCTCGCTAGGCCTTTACGAGACCACCAGAACATAAATGCAGACACCTTCAGATCAATAGCTGACTAAACATTGTAATTCATGATAAAAAGATCCAATCATAGTCATACCCGATATAAACTAACAATAATGAATGCAAATGACAGGTACATGCTCTCCATTAGTGCTTTTAATAAGAGGTGATGACTCTAGTCACCACATTGATCACAAAAATACATGGCATAAACCCCTGTAAAGATGGCATGGCATACTACAAAACACATGTAGGACTCAAGTTCATAGGGTGCACACATCAATCATGGCAAAAATGACAAAAGTGCATGTTCTGTTAAGAAACATAAACTAACATCACATAGCCCTCTTCTAACAGCATTTAGGGCAACAAGATGGGCTCAAATGAAAATGATGCAATGAGATGAAATGATGTACTCGTTGAGTCGAAAAGTTTGACATATTACACGCACGAAACGGAGCTACGGATGCAGAGATATGATGCGATGAAAATGCATAAAAATACTGGAAACTACGGGGACTTAGTGGAATTTCATACCCTCCGAGAAAAGTCAACGGGACGAGGAGATCCCGGGACGGAGCGGACCGGGGAGGCGGGGGAGTTTGGACGAGATCCCGGTGGATCTCATCCACCTTCTTCTCCGGCGAGGTGGCGGCAAACTCCGGCGAGGAGGCGAGGGAGGCGCGGCGGCGCCGGAGACCGGGCGGCACGGCGGCGGCCGGGGCTGGCGGGCGCAGACGCGCGGCCGGACGGGAGGAGCGGTGGAGGAGCTCGGGCGGAGAGGCCGCGCGCCGGTCGCTGGAGGAGGCGGCGCTGGGAGGCGAGGCAGCGCGGGCGGGCGGAGTTCGGGCGGCGGCGAAGCGAAGCGGTGGCGGCCGGCGAGATCCGGCCGGCGGCGCGGAGCGGCGGCTTCGAGTGGCGCTTCGCGGGAGACGCTTGGGCGGCGGCGGCGAGCGCCTCGGCGCATGCGGGAAGCGGGCTCGGGCGGCGGGGATGGGCCCATGGGGCCGGCGAGGCGGTCGTGCGGTGGCAGGTGCCACGTGTCGCGCCCTGGTTCGCCGGCGCGGGCGGCGGCGCTGGCGGGGGCGGACACGTCCGTCGGCGCTGATGAAATGTCCGGCGGCGAGGGGAAGGTTAGGGTAGGTTTGGACCCGAATTTTGGGGAAGTCACATATTTATAGGTAGAGGAGCTAGGAGAGTCCAAATGAGGAGCGGTTTTCCACACGATCGTGATCGAACGACCGAGAGCATGGAGGGAGTTAGATGGGTTTTGGGCCACTTTGGAAGGGTGTTGGGCTGCACACAAAGAGGCCTTCTGATTACCGGTTAACTGTTGGAGTACCAAACGACCTCCAAATGACCCGAAACTTGACAGCGGTCTCACGGGTGCTATACCAAGGCCGCTTGGCAAACCTCGGTCCATTCGAGACCGTTTAACACCCGCACGACGAAAAAGAGACAAAAGGGGCGCCGGAGACATAGGAGTGCGGATTGCAAAAGCGGACAACGGGAAAATGCTCGGATGCAGAGGCGAACACGTATGCAAAATGAAATGCACATGATGACATGATATGAAAAGCGGATGATGACATGGCAAAGTGCAACACACAAGCACATGACAAGGCAACAACGACGAATAACTGACGGACACCTGGCGCATCGAATCCGGGGCGTTACAAATACCCCCTTACCTATTCGTAAGTACGTTGGAGTTCCCGAGAAAAGGGCGGCATCCCCATGATGACCTGTAGCAGAGAAATGAAGAGGTCAAGGTAATGGATCGACCTCTTCCAGAAGAGCAACCAAGAATGAAGAGATTCGTTAGGATTTCGTAACCAGACCTTTCCCCCTTACTCCCCTCTTAAATCTCGGGACGAGATTTCTTGTAGTGGAGGAGAATTATGACGCCCGGATAATTAAGCCACACTAACCCTCCGCTAATGATGCCACGTCACCTCGATTACTGTTGCTAATCTCGCGTTAGTTCGAAACCGATTCGAGTTTCGAATTCAAAATCGAGCAAACAATAAAAGTTTTTAAATATTAAAATTTAAATGTTCGGAGTGAGCCAAATAATGCATAGGTAATTATGGTGGAGAAGCCACACCTTTATAAAATGTTTAAATAATATATGATGAATAAAACAACAGCAAAAACAATTATTTAAATACCTTTTATAATAAATAAAAGGTCAAACTAATTTATTTGAGGACTAGACTTCTTGTGACTATGGACTAAGTTGAAATACTAATTTATATACTACGTGTATATTTTACTAAAACTAAAATAATAGGAATCAATATTAAAACAGAAAAGAAATAAGAAAAGAAAAGATAAAAGAAGAAGAAGAATGAGAAAAGAGAACCCCACCCCACTGGGCCAGACGGCCCAGCTTGCTTGCTGAGCCGCCCCAAACCGCCCACCAACCCCCACCCCTCATCCTTATCCCCACCGGAAACCCTAGCTCTGACCGCGCCCTCACCCCCCGATCCCTTTCTCCTCCCCGCCGGATCTAGATCGGGCCGACCGATTCCGTCGCGCCCGACGCCGACGACCCCGCCGCCCGACCGCGTCGCCCTCTCCCCCGCCTCGCCACGCCCCGATCCCCCACCGTCGCCCCACGCCCGAGCTCCCCTTCGCGCTGGGTCGTCCCCGACCCCACGTCGCGGATCCGCCCGTCGCCGTCGGCCGCCTCCCGCCCTCCTCCCAGTGGTCGCACCGACCGCCCACGAGCCGCCCTCATAGACCCGCGTTCCCCCAGTGAGCTCTCCTCTCCTCCCTCGGACCCCTCGCTCCCTCCCTCCCGAACGCTGCTGACGCCTGGCCCCCGTCGCCCGGCTCGGCCGCGCCCGCCGACCCTCCTCTCCCCTCGTGCCTCCGCCGCTCGGCGGCCCCTTCCCCCCCCCCTGGGGCCTCCGCCCGCCCTCCCGCTCTCTTCTCCTCGCCCGAACCTCGGCCCCGCGAAAGCTGCGCTTGGCCGAGGGCCGCCCGTCGCCCCACGCCGGGCACCTGCCGCACCCCAGCGCCTCCCTCTCGCCCCATCCTCGCCCCCTGGGCCCCGTGGCACGCCCCATCGGAGCCCGAAACCCCCGCCACCTCCGTCGCTCGCCGGCGCGATCCCGGCCGAGCCAGCCCGTGCCACCACCACCATCGGACCCGCCGCCCCTCCCTTTTCGAAGGCGACCGCCATGCCCGTTTGCCACCGAGCACGAAGACCGGCGAGCTCGGCGCCCCCTCCGCCAGGAAGCCACCGGAGCTAACTCCGTCCCCCGCCGAGGTGGCATGGCCCGGCCACCGCTCACATCGATGTTGGTGGGCCCAGGGGCCCCCACCACTCTGTTGACTCGGTCGGCCAGGATGACCGTCCACCCCTCTCTCGCCTATGACAGGCAGTGTCCCACCAGTAACGTTTTGAAATAAAAAGAAAAGGGAAAATGAAAATTAAATAAATCTAAATAAAAATGAATAAAACTAATTAATTAATTAATTAATTAATTAAGTAATTAATTAATTTAGTTAATCCTGATTAATTAAACCTAATGACTAATTAACCTAATTAACTATCATTAATTAAACTTAACTAAGTTAATTAGTTAACAGTATGATGACAGGACCCACATGTCAGGGTTGACTTAGTCAACCATGTTGACTGCTGACGTCAGCATGACATCATGCTGACGTCATAAATTCATTTTTTCGAATCAATTAATTAATTAATTAAATTCCATAAATTATTAAAATCTTTTAAAAATCATATCTTTTAATCCGTAACTCGGATTAAAATATTTTCAACATGAAAGTTGCTCAGAACGACGAGACGAATCCGGATCGCAACCGTTCGTCCGCCACACACCCCTAACCTATCGAACCTGCAACATTTCCCCTCCGTCTCCTCTGCCCAAAACTCAAACACCGGAATACTTTCCGGATGTTTCTTAACCAAGACCCCCATACCACGTTAGGGCACGCCTAGCATCGCTTCTTGACATGTCATGCATCGATATGCATCTGTTTACTTGGTATTCATTGTTTCTTCCCTCTTCTCTCCGGTAGACTACGAGACCGACGCTGCTTGCTGGCGGTTCGACTACGGTGTTGGCGACCCCTCTCTTGCCAGAGCAACCAGGCAAGCCCCCCCCTTGATCACCAGATATCGCCTATTCTTATCTACACTGCTTGCATTAGAGTAGTATAGCATGTTACTGTTTTCGGATACTCCTATCTTTGCTGCATAGTCATCCTTGTTACTTCAGTTGTTACCTTACCTGCAATCCTATATGCTTAGTATAGGATGCTAGTACATTCATCTGTGGCCCTACATACTTGTCCGTCTGTCGTGCTATACTATCGGGACGTGATCACTCGGGAGTTGATCACGGGTATATACTATATACTTATACATGATACATGTGGAGACTAAAGTCGGGTCGTCTGATGGAGCACCCGCGAGTGGATCTTTGAGGCGGAGCGGCAGGGCAGGTTGAGACCGCCTAGGAGAGAGGTGGGCCTGGCCTGTTCGGCGTTCATGCATTACTTAACACGCTTAACGAGGTCTTGGTATTTGATCTGGTTGGCTACGAGCTTATACGCACTAACCATCTACGCGGGAGTAGTTATGGGTATCCCGCGTCGTGGTATCACCGGCACTTGAGACGTCGGCCGACGAGCGGCCTTGCCGGATTGGACTGGAACGCTCATTGGCTAGGTCTGCTTCCGGCAGCGTCACGCGTGCAGGTGTGTGCTCGAGGCGACGGGCCCGCACCCTCGCGCGCTTAGGTTTAGACCGGCGTGTTGGCCTCTCTGTTGTGCCTAGGTGGGGCTGCGGCGTGTTGATCTTCCGCGGCGGGCATGACCGGAAAGTGTGTCCGCCAAATGGGATCAAGCGTCTTGGGTAAGATGGTGCACCCTGCAGGAAGTTAATCTATTCGGATAGCCGTGATCCTCGGTAACAGGACGACTTGGAGTTGTACCTTGATCTTATGACAACTAGAACCGGATACTTGATAAAACACACCCTTACAAGTGCGAGATACAACCGGTGGTCGCTCTCTCGTGGATATGAGGAGGGGATCGCCGGGTAGGATTATTGCTATATGATGTTACTTGGAGGACTTCAGATTGTCCTCTCCTACCTGTTGCAAGACAGGTGACCAGAAGCGTAGTCTTCGTTAAGACTAGCTATCCCCCTCTTATTCTGGCATTCTGCGATTCGGTCCATCGATATGGCCTTTACACATATATCCATGCATATGTAGTGTAGCTCCTTGCTTGCGAGTACTTTGGATGAGTACTCACGGTTGCCTTGTTCCCCCTTTTCCCCTACCTCTACTCGATTGCTGCAACCAGACGATGGAGCCTAGGAGCCAGACGCCACCGTCGATGACGACTACTACTCTGGAGGTGCCTACTACTACGTGCAGCCCGCTGACGACGACCAGGACTAGCCTAGGAGGATCCTAGGCAGGAGGCCTGCTCCTCTTTCGATCTGTATCCCAGTTTGTGCTGGCCTTCTTAAGGCAAACTTGTTTAACTTATGTCTGTACTCAGATATTGTTGCTTCCGCTGACTCGTCTATGATCGAGCACTTGTATTCGAGCCCTCGAGGCCCCTGGCTTGTATTATGATGCTTGTATGACTTATTTTATTTGTAGAGTTGTGTTGTGACATCTTCCCTTGAGTCCCTGATCTTGATCGTACACATTTGCGTGCATGATTAGTGTACGATTAAATCGGGGGCGTCACAGATTGCTTGTTTGTCACAATGGCTCAAGATGCTACTAAATTGTGTGACTTCACCAATACCAATAATAATGATTTCCTTAGCACTCCGATTGCTCCTCTTGCCAATACTGAATCTTGTGAAATCAATACTGCTTTGTTGAATCTTGTTATGAAAGATCAATTCGCCGGCCTTCATAGTGAAGATGCTGCTACTCATCTGAATAGCTTTGTTGATTTATGTGATATGCAAAAGAAAAAAGATGTCGATAATGATGACGTTAAATTGAAGCTATTTCCTTTTTCGCTTAGAGATTGTGCTAAAGTGTGGTTTTCATCTTTGCCTAAAAATAGTATTGATTCTTGGAACAAGTGCAAAGATGCTTTTATCTCTAAGTATTTTCCTCCCGCTAAGATTATCTCTCTTAGGAACGATATTATGAATTTTAAGCAACTTGATCATGAACATGTTGCACAAGCTTGGGAGAGAATGAAATTAATGATACGTAATTGTCCTACTCATGGTTTGAATTTGTGGATGATTATACAAAAAATTTATGCCGGATTGAATTTTGCTTCTAGAAATCTTTTAGATTCGGCCGCGGGAGGCACTTTTATGGAAATCACTTTAGGAGATGCTACTAAACTCCTAGATAATATTATGGTTAATTATTCTCAATGGCATAATGAAAGATCTACTAATAAAAAAGTGCATGCGATAGAAGAAATCAATGTTTTGAGTGGAAAGATGGATAAACTTATGAAATTATTTGCTACTAAGAGTGTTTCTTCTGATCCTAATGATATGCCTTTGTCTACCTTGATTGAGAATAATAATGAATCTATGGATGTGAATTTTGTTGGTAGGAATAATTTTGATAACAACGCGTATAGAGGGAATTTTAATCCTAGGCCTTATCCTAGTAATCCTTCTAATAATTATGGAAATTCCTACAACAACTCTTATGGAAATTTTAATAAGATGCCCTCTGAATTTGAGAATAGTGTTAAAGAGTTTATGAATTGACAAAAGAATTTTAATGCTTTGCTTGAAGAGAAATTGCTCAAAGTTGATGATTTGGCTAGGAACGTTGATAGAATTTCTCTTGAGGTTGATTCTTTAAAGCTTAGATCTATTCCTCCTAAGCATGATATCAATGAGTCTCTCAAAGCTATGAGAATTTCCATTGATGAGTGCAAAGAAAGAACTGCTAGGATGCGTGCTTCCAAAGATGCCTTTATTAAAGCGTGTTCTTCTAATTCCTATGAAAATCAAGATGAAGATCTAAAAGTTATTGATGTGTCCCCTATTAAATCTTTGTTTTGCAATATGAATCTTGATAAAACTGAATATGATCTTCCTTTACCTAGAAGGCGTTCTAAGAATTCTGAGTTTTTAGATCTTGATGATGAAATTGATAAAAGTTGGATTGAAGAAAATAAAAATCTAGATGTTTCTAAACCCACTATTTTGGATCTCAAGGAATTTAATTATGAAAATTGCTCTTTAATTGATTGTATTTCCTTGTTGCAATCCGTGCTAAATTCTCCTCATGCTTATAGTCAAAATAAGGCCTTTACCGAACACATTGTTGATGCCTTGATGCAATCTTATGAAGAAAAACTTGAGTTGAAAGTTTCTATCCCTAGGAAACTCTATGATGAGTGGGAACCTACTATCAAAATTAAAATTAAAGATCATGCGTTTAATGCTTTGTGTGATTTGGGTGCTAGTGTCTCTACTATTCCCAAAACTTTGTGTGATTTGCTAGATTTTCGTGACTTTGATGATTGCTCTCTAAACTTGCATCTTGCGGATTCCACTTTAAAAAGCCTATGGGAAGAATTAATGATGTTCTTATTGTTGCAAATAGGGATTATGTGCCCGTAGATTTTATCGTTCTTGATATAGATTGCAATCCTTCATGTCCTATTATTCTTGGTAGACCTTTCCTTAGAACGATTGGTGCAATTATGATATGAAGGAAGGAAATATTAGATTCCAATTTACATTAAAGAAAGGCATGGAACACTTTCCTAGAAAGAAAATGAAATTACCATATGAATCTATTATGAGAGCCACTTATGGATTGCCTACCAAAGATGGCAATACCTAGATCTATCCTCGCTTTTATGCCTAGCTAGGGGCGTTAAACGATAGCGCTTGTTGGGAGGCAACCCAATTTTATTTTTAGTTTTTTGTTTATGATTCTGTTTAGGAATAAATAATCCATCTAGACTATGTTTAGATGTGGTTTTATCTTTTAATTAGTGTTTGTGCCAAGTTATTGGATCTTCTTGGATGATAGTTATTTGATCTTGCTGTAATTTCCAGAAACTTTGCGCTCAGTGCCCGAATTGTTAAAAATCACCAGAGCGTGATAAAATACTGATTCAAATTGCTGCTGATCAATAAACAAATTTTCCAGGTCGTCTAAGTTTGGTAGAATGTTTTGAGTTACAGAAGTTTGCGTTAGTTACAGATTACTACAGACTGTTCTGTTTTTGACAGATTCTGTTTTGCGTGTGTTGTTTGCTTATTTTGATGAATCTATGGCTAGTAAAATAGTTTATAATCCATAGAGAAGTTGGAATACAGTAGGTTTAACACCAATATAAATAAAGAATGAGTTCATTACAGTACCTTAAAGTAGTCTTTTGTTTTCTTTCTCTAACGGAGCTCACGAGATTTCTATTGAGTTTTGTGTTGTGAAGTTTTCAAGTTTTGGGTGAATTCTTTTGATGGATTATGGAACAAGGAGTGGCAAGAGCCTAAGCTTGGGGATGCCCATGGCACCCCCAAGATAATCCAAGGACACCAAAAATTCAAAGCTTGGGGATGCCCCGGAAGGCATCCCCTCTTTCGTCCACTTCCATCGATAATTTACTTGGAGCTATATTTTTATTCACCACATGATATGTGTTTTGCTTGGAGCGTCTTGTATTATTTGCGTCTTTGCTTGTTATTTTACCACAATCATCCTTGCTGTACACACCTTTTGAGAGAGCCATACATGAATTGGAATATGATAGAATGCTCTATGTGCTTCACTTATATCTTTTGAGCTTGATAGTTTTGCTCATAGTGCTTCACTTATATCTTTTGAGTGTGATAATTTTTGCTCTAGTGCTTCACTTAGATCTTTTAGAGCACGGTGGTGGATTTGTTTGAAAGAAACTTGATCTCTCATGCTTCACTTAGATTATTTTGAGAGTCGTTAATAGCATGGTAATTTGCTTACTGTTAATATACTTGGTATTCAAGATATATGCGAAACTTTCTTTTGAGTGCGTTGAATACTAAGATAAGTTTGATGCTTGATAATTGTTTTGAGATATGAAATGGTGATATTAGAGTCATGCTAGTTGAGTAGTTGTGAATTTAAAGAATACTTGCGTTGAAGTTTGTGATTCCCATAGCATGCACGTATGGTGAACCGTTATGTGATGAACTCGGAGCATGATTTATTTATTGATTGTCTTCCTTATGAGTGGCAGTCGGGGACGAGCAATGGTCTTTTCCTACCAATCTATCCCCCTAGGAGCATGCGCGTAATACTTTGCTTTGATAACTTCTAGATTTTTGCAATAAGTATATGAGTTCTTTATGACTAATGTTGAGTCCATGGATTATACGCACTTTTTCCCATCCTTCCACCGTTGCTAGCCTCTCTAAATATCGCACACCTTTCGCCGGTATCATACACCCACCATATACCTTCCTCAAAATAGCCACCATACCTACCTATCATGGAATTTACATAGCCATTCCGAGATTTATTGCTATGCAACTTTCCACTGTTCCGTTTATTATGACACGCTCCATCATTGTCATATTGCTAGCATGATCATGTAGTTGACATCGTATTTGTGGCAAAGCCAGCGTTCATAATTCTTTCATACATGTCACTCATGTTTTATTGCATATCCCGGTACACCGCCGGAGGCATTCATATAGTCATATTTTGTTCTAAGTATCGAGTTGTAATTGTTGAGTTGTAAGAAAAATAAAAGTGTGATGATCATCATTATTAGAGCATTGTCCCAAGTGAGGAAAGGATGATGGAGACTATGATTCCCCCACAAGTCGGGATGAGACTCCGGACGAAAAATAAAAAAATAAAAAAAAGAGGCCATAAAAAAAGATAAAAGGCCCAAATAAAAAAAACGAGAGAAAAAGAGAGAAGGGACAATGTTACTATCCTTTTACCACACTTGTGCTTAAAAGTAGCACCATGATCTTCATGATAGAGAGTCTCTCATTTTCTCACTTTCATATACTAGTGGGAATTTTTCATTATAGAACTTGGCTTGTATATTCCAATGATGGGCTTCCTCAAATGCCCTAGGTCTTCGTGAGCAAGCGAGTTGGATGCACACCCACTTAGTTTCTTTTGTTGAGCTTTCATATACTTATAGCTCTAGTGCATCCGTTGCATGGCAATCCCTACTCACTCAAATTGATATCTATTGATGAGCATCTCCAGAGCCCGTTGATACGCCTAGTTGATGTGAGACTATCTTCCCTTTTTTTGTCTTCTCCACAACCACCATTCTATTCCACATATAGTGCTATATCCATGGCTCACACTCATGTATTGCGTGAAGATTGAAAAAGTTTTGAAAATATTGAAGTATGAAACAATTGCTTGGCTTGTCATCGGGGTTGTGCATGATTTAAATACTTTGTGTGGGGAAGATGGAGAATAGCCAGACTATATGATTTTGTAGGGATAACTTTCTTTGGCCATGTTATTTTGAGAAGACATAATTGCTTAGTTAGTATGCTTGAAGTATTATTATTTTTATGTCAATATGAACTTTTGTCTTGAATCTTTCGGATCTGAATATTCATACCATGATTAAGAAGATTTACATTGAAATTATGCCAAAGTATCACTCCGCATCAAAAATTCTCTTTTTATCATTTACCTACTCGAGGACGAGCGGGAATTAAGCTTGGGGATGCCTGATACGTCTCCAACGTATCTATAACTTTTGATTGATCCATGCTACTTTATCTATTGTTTTGGACTATAATGGGATTTATTTTCTACTTTTATATTACTTTTGGGACTAACCTATTAACCGGAGGCCCAGCCCAGAATTGTTGTTTTTTGCCTTTTTCAGTGTTTCGAAGAAATAGAATATCAAACGGAGTCCAAACGGAATAAAACCTTCGGAAACGTGATTTTCTCACCGAACGTGATCCAGGAGACTTGGACCCTACGCCAAGGAACAACGGAGGAGGTCACGAGGGTGGGGGGCGCCCCCCCCCCCTAGGGCGCGCCCCCCTGCCTCGTGGGCCCCCTGTTGCTCCATCGACGAACTCCTTCCTCCTATATATACCTACGTACCCCCAAATGATCAGAACAGGAGCCAAAAACCTAATTCCACCGCCGCAACTTCATGTATCCACGAGATCCCATCTTGGGGCCTGTTCCGGAGCTCCGCCGGAGGGGGCATCCACCACTCTCCGATGAAGTGTGAGTAGTTTACTTTAGACCTTCAGGTGCATAGCTAGTAGCTAGATGGCTTCTTCTCTCTTTTTGGATCTCAATACAATGTTCTCCCCCTCTCTCGTGGAGATCTATTCGATGTAATCTTCTTTTTGAGGTGTGTTTGTTGAGACCGATGAATTGTGGGTTTAGGATCCAGCTTATCTATGAATAATATTTGAATCTTCTCTGAATTCTTTTATGTATGATTGAGTTATCTTTGCAAGTCTCTTCGAATTATCCGTTTGGTTTGGCCAACTAGATTGGTAGTTCTTGCAATGGGAGAAGTGCATGGCTTTGGGTTCAATCTTGCGGTGTCCTTACCCAAGGATGTAAAGGGTTGCAAGGCATGTATTGTATTGTAGCCATCGAGGATAACAAGATGGGGTATTTATCATATTGCATGAATTTATTCCTCTACATCATGTCATCTTGCTTAAGGCGTTACTCTGTTTTTAACTTAATACTCTAGATGCATGCTGGATAGCGGTCGATGAGTGGAGTAATAGTAGTAGATGCAGAATCGTTTCGATAGTCTCGGACGTGATGCCTATATACATGATCATACCTAGATATAATCATAACTATGCTCAATTCTGTCAATTGCTCAACAGTAATTTGTTCACCCACCGTAGAATACTTATGCTCTTGAGAGAAGCCACTAGTGAAACCTATGGCCCCCGGGTCTATTCTCATCATATCAATCTCCATCACTTTAATACTTGCTTTGTTTTTACTTTGCTTTTTACTTTTTGCTTTGCATCTATATACCAAAAATACCAAAAATATTATCTCTATCAGATCTCACTCTCGTAAGTGACCGTGAAGGGATTGACAACCCCTAATCGCGTTGGTTGCGAGTAGCTATCGTTTTGTGCAGGTACGAGGGACTTGTGCGTGGCCTCCTACTGGATTGATACCTTGGTTCTCAAAAACTGAGGGAAATACTTACGCTACTCTGCTGCATCATCCTCTCCTCTTCGGGGAAAACCAACGCAAGCTCAAGACGTAGCAGCTAGCTAATCACTCCTACTGCTCTCTCTCAGGTAAAATAGCATAGAACATGTGGAGCGCTCCTGATTCATTATATTGAAGCATGCAGATGAACCTGTCTCCTAATTGTGGCCTACGCTTCTGATTGCTGCCCCCTAGTACTTCCCTGTGATCCTTCACAATTTTGTTCCAGTCTTTGACTATTAAGACTTGCTCGCTTCTAGAAATCCTGAATGCACTCATGTGCAATGTAGGAAGTCTTGGCCGTATGTTAACCATGGACATGCGACCTTTAGCTTCGATCCACTGAGGCACAACTATCATCGGGAGTCCCTGTTGAAGAACATCGTAGTAACATACTTAGCAATGAAGTTTAGCTTAAAAAATAATGTATGCAAAAGATGCACTAAGGATAAATAGTAAAAATCTTACCATCTTTCCTAAATAGATGTGACCGTAGAGTACGAACACTATTGGTCGCACGTTTTGAGTACTAACATTTCTAAGTCCAGGAAAATAATTTGTCTTGACAGTATGAAGATCCTCAAGCTATGAAACATAATGACTTGTCTCCTCGCAGTTTAGTTCAGCCCCAGGATAGTAGTAGGTCATGTCTACCAAGCGTCGGACATGTTTGCTTGAATGGAAATAAGTTGTCAATAGAAATTAGTTGTCAACTATTTTTGAATAAAAAATATCCAAGACATAAATATGGTTGAGAAACTTACATAAAGGTAGAACTGGAGGCGTTTGCACATCGACCCAGATGTCGATATTATCTTCAATATCATCTTCCGGACGAATATCAAAGGTGATAAGCATATCAGGCACAAATGCATAAGCCTTGCATAGTGCTCTCCATTGTTTGCATTCAAAATGGGTGTAGGTGTCTGTATTGTATAATTTTGCGAGAAAACTATAACCATGCTCGGTCCTCAAGTTAACTCTTTTTACCTCCATAGTTTCCATAGTACTGAAACCAATCTTATCCAAGACATATATTCTTGCATGGCAGGGGATACGCTAGTAGAATAGTAAAAAAATAAATTATAAGTTGAAGCAAAAGAAGCAGAAGTCATGCTTAATTACGAAAAAAGACTTGTCGTTGTGACTTACTGTATGCACTTCGAAGTTCTCATCTAGCTTGATGTTGAAGCGCCTACAACCAACTAGATGAGGCATGTCGCACTGGCCGCGCTCGTCTTCGCAGTATTCGCACATACCGAATTCCATTTTGCTATCGTCGTCAGACATTTCCTATGTTCATATAGTTGAAACAGATGTGCATTCAATAAGCAAAACTAAATCATAAAACGAATTAGTATTAAAATTAGCATGCATTCAGTAAGAAAACTAAATCATTTATTGCGTCCGTACATCGTCGAATATTATCACTAATACATCTCGAATTGTATCATACATATAACATCACTAATACAGCTAGAACCCTAGCGAACGACGGGTATCGGCGCATGCAGTGGACACCCAAAGAGAATGAACCATCACAGGATCATAGCTCCAGTGAGATCCGTGAAGAACCATCCAGGTACTCTCGGACCTGCCCTCCAACGCAATCATGTAGCGACGGACGTGCTCATCCTCCTCGCTGACATGGTAAGATACCACATATGCGGTGGACGAAGGCCTCCCCACCATCACTGGCCCACGCGACCACCACCAAATAAGGTCCGGGTCGACGACGGGCTGCCTCCTCACCAAGCTGCGCGCCCCGGAAGGTAGCACCTCCCATTACCAGCTAGGCGGAGCCCAGTCCCGGACATGGCACTATAATCAAGCAAGCCTCCTCCGCCGAGTCGACGACTGATAACCCACAAGTATAGGGGATCGCAATAGTTTTCGAGGGTAGAGTATTCAACCCAAATTTATTGATTCAACACAAGGGGAGCCAAAGAATATTCTCAAGTATTAGCAGTTGAGTTGTCAATTCAACCACACCTAGAAACTTAGTATCTGCAGCAAAGTGTTTAGTAGCAAAGTAATATGATAGTGGTGGTAACAGTAACAAAAGTAAAGACAGCAAACGTAATGTTTTTGGTATTTTTGTAGTGATTGTAACAGTAGCAACGGAAAGTAAATAAGCGTAAACTAGTATATGGAAAGCTCGTAGGCACCGGATCAGTGATGGATAATTATGCCGGATGCGGTTCGTCATGTAACGGTCATAACATAGGGTGACACAGAACTAGCTCCAATTCATCAATGTAATGTAGGCATGTATTCTGAATATAGTCATACGTGCTTATGGAAAAGAACTTGCATGACATCTTTTGTCCTACCCTCCCGTGGCAGCGGGGTCCTATTGGAAATTAAGGGATATTAAGGCCTCCTTTTAATAGAGAACCGGAACAAAGCATTAGCACATAGTGAATACATGAACTCCTCAAACTATGGTCATCACCAAGAAGTATCCTGATTATTGTCACTTTGGAGTTGTCGGATCATAACACATAATAGGTGACTATAGACTTGCAAGATAGGATCAAGAACACACATATATTCATGAAAACATAATAGGTTCAGATCTGAATTCATGGCACTCGGGCCCTAGTGACAAGCATTAAGCATAGCAAAGTCATAGCAACATCAATCTCAGAACATAGTGGATACTAGGGATCAAACCCTAACAAAGCTAACTCGATTACATGATAAATCTCATCCAACCCATCACCGTCCAGCAAGCCTACGATGGAATTACTCACACGCGGCGGTGAGCATCATGAAATTGGTGATGGAGGATGGTTGATGATGACGACGGCGATGGATCCCCCTCTCCGGAGCCCCGAACGGACTCCAGATCAGCCCTCCCGAGAGAGATTAGGGCTTGGCGGCGGCTCCATATCGTAAAACGCGATGATTTCTTCTCTCTAATTTTTTTTCTCCCCGAAAGCCAATAAATAGAGTTGGAGTTGGCGTCGGAAGGTGTCCAGGGGGCCCACGAGGTAGGGGGCGTGCCCAGGAGGGGGGGCGCGCCCCCCACCCTCGTGGACAGGGTTTGGGCCCCCTGTCTTCATCTTTGGCGAGGATTTTTTTATTATTTATTCTAAGATATTCCGTGGAGTTTCAGGTCATTCCGAGAACTTTTGTTTTCTGCACATAAAACAACATCATGGCAATTCTGCTGAAAACAGCGTCAGTCCGGGTTAGTTCCATTCAAATCATACAAGTTAGAGTCCAAAACAAGGGCAAAAGTGTTTGGAAAAGTAGATACACACGTATCAACTCCCCCAAGCTTAAACCCTTGCTTGTCCTCAAGTAATTCAGTTGATAAACTAAAAGAGAAAAAGAAAAACTTTTACAAACTCTGTTTGCTCTTGTTGTTGTAACTATGTCAAGCCAGCATTCAGGTTTTCAGCAAAGATCATAACTAACCACATTTGCAATAATTCTCAGGTCTCATGTTTACTCATATCAATAACATAATCAGCTAGCAAGCCATAATAATAAATCTCGGATGACAACACTTTCTCAAAACAATCATAATATGATATTACAAGATGGTATCTCGCTAGCCCTTTCTGAGACCACAGAACATAAATGCAGAGCACCTTCAAAGATCAATGACTGACTAAACATTGTAATTCATGATAAAAGAGATCCAATCATAGTCATACCCGATATAAACTAACAATAATGAATGCAAATGACAGCTGTGCTCTCCAGCTAGTGCTTTTAATAAGAGGGTGATGACTCAACATGAAATTAAATAGATAGGCCCTTCGCAGAGTGAAGCAGGGATTTGTAGAGGTGCCAGAGCTCGATTTTGAAATAGAGATAAATTATATTTTGAGCGGCATACTTTCATTGTCAACATAACAACTAAGAGATGACGATATCTTCCATGCTAAACAGAATGGTAAAGTTTATACTCCCCCTCCTCCACAAGCATCAATCCATGGCTCGCTAGAAACAACGAGTGCCTCCAACATTCAACGGGTCCCAGGGGGAGTTTTGTTTGCAATTATTTTGATTTAGTTTGCATAAAGCATGGGACTGGGCATCCCAGTGACCAGCCATTTTCTCGTGAGTGAGGAGCGGAGTCCACTCCTCTTGAGAATAACCCGCCTAACACGGAAGATAAGGGCAGCCCTAGTTGATATATGAGCTATTCGAGCATGCAAAACAGAATGTTTATTTGAAGGTTTAGAGTTTGGCACATACAAATTTACTTGGAACGGCAGGTAGATACCGCATATAGGAAGGTATAGTGGACTCATATGGAATAACTTTGGGGTTTAAGGGATTGGATGCACAAGCAGTATTCCGCTTAGTACAAGTGAAGGCTAGAAAAAGACTGAAGCGACCAACTAGAGAGCGACAACAGTCATGAACATGCATTAAAATTAATAAACATTGAATACAAGCATGAGTAGGATATAATCCACCATGAACATAAATATCGTGAAGGCTATGTTGATTTGTTTCAACTACATGCGTGAACATGTGCCAAGTCAAATCACTTAAATCATTCAAAGGAGGATACCACCCCATCATACCACATCACTGAAGGAAATATGCCCTAGAGGCAATAATAAAGTTATTATTTATTTCCTCATATCATGATAAATGTTTATTATTCATGCGAGAATTGTATTAACCGGAAACATAGTACATGTGTGAATACATAGACAAACATATAGTCACTAGTATGCCTCTACTTGACTAGCTCATTAATCAAAGATGGTTATGTTTCCTAACCATAGACATGTGTTGTTATTTGATTAATGGGGTCACATCATTAGGAGAATGATGTGATTGACATGACCCATTCCGTTAGCCTAGCACTTGATCGTTTAGTAAATTGCTATTGCTTTCTTCATGACTTATACATGTTCCTATAACTATGAGATTATGCAACTCCCGTTTACCGGAGGAACACTTTGGGTGCTACCAAACGTCACAACGTAACTAGGTGATTATAAAGGAGTACTACAGGTGTCTCCAAAGGTACATGTTGGGTTGGCGTATTTCGAGATTAGGTTTTGTCACTCCGATTGTCGGAGAGGTATCTCTAGGCCTTCTCGGTAATACACATCACATAAGCCTTGCAAGCATTGCAACTAATAAGTTAGTTGTGAGATGATGTATTACGGAACGAGTAAAGAGACTTGCCGGTAACGAGATTGAACTAGGTATTGGATACCGATGATCGAATCTCGGGCAAGTAACATACCGATGACAAAAGGAACAACGTATGTCGTTATGCGGTTTGACCGATAAAGATCTTCGTAGAATATGTAGGAACCAATATGGGCATCCAGGTTCCGCTATTGGTTATTGACCGAGAATAGTTCTAGGTCATGTCTACATAGTTCTCGAACCCGTAGGGTCCGCACGCTTAACGTTACGATGACAGTTTTATTATGAGTTTACAAGTTTTGATGTACCGAAGGTTGTTCGGAGTCCCGGATGTGATCACGGACATGACGAGGAGTCTCGAAATGGTCGAGACATAAAGAATGATATATTGGAAGCCTGTATTTGGATATCGGAATGGTTCGGGTGAAATCGGATTTTACGGAACACCGGGGTTACGGAACCCTCCGGGGATATTGGGCATTAGTGGGCCATGAGGGAGAAGAGGAGGGCCGGCCAGGGCAGGCGCGCCCCCCCCCCTAGTCCGAATAGGACAAGGAGAGGGGGCGCCTTTCCTCTTTCCCTCCCCTTTCCTTCTCCAACAAGGCAGAGGGGAGTCCTACTCCCCGGGAGTAGGACTCCTCCAGCGCACCCTATGAGGGCTGGCCGCACCTCCCCTCCCTCCTTTATATCACGGGGCAAGGGGCACCCCATAACACAAAGTTGATCTACGGATCGTTCCTTAGCCGTGTGCGGTGCCCCCTCCACCATATTCCACTTCGGTCATATCGTCGCGGAGCTTAAGCGAAGCCCTGCGCCGATGGAGCATCATCATCGTCCTGCACGTCGTCTTGACGAATTCATCCCCGACGCTTTGCTGGATCGGAGCCGGGGATCGTCATCGAGCTGAGCGTGTGCTGAACTCGGAGGTGCCGTGCGTTCGGTACTTGGATCGGTCGGATCGTGAAGGCGTCGACTACATCAACAGCGTTGTTATAACGCTTCGCTTCGGTCTCACGAGGGTGCGTGGACAATACTATCCCCTCTCGTTGCTATGCCATCACCATGATCTTGCGTGTGCGTAGGAAAATTTTGAAATTACTACGTTCCCCAACAGTGGCATCCGAGCCTTGTTTTATGCGTTGATGTCATATGCACGAGTAGAACACAAGTGAGTTGTGGGCGATATAAGTCATACTGCTTACCAGCATGTCATACTTTGGTTCAGCGGTATTGTGAGATGAAGCGGCCCGGACCGACATTACGCTTACGCTTACGTGAGACTGGTTTCACCGCTTGAGCACTCGTTGCTTAAAGGTGACCGCGGGTGTCTGTCTCTCTCACTTTAGTTGAACCGAGTGTGGCTACGCCCGGTCCTTGCGAAGGTTAAAACAGCACCAACTTGACAAAGTATCGTTGTGGTTTTGATGCGTAGGTAAGAACGGTTCTTGCTCTGCCCGTAGCAGCCACGTAAAACTTGCAACAACAAAGTAGAGGACGTCTGACTTGTTTTTGCAAGGCATGTTGTGATGTGATATGGTCAAGACGTGATGCTATATTTTATTGTATGAGATGATCATGTTTTGTAACCGAGTTATCGGCAACTGGCAGGAGCCATATGGTTGTCGCTTTATTGTATGAAATGCAAACGCCATGTAATTGCTTTACTTTATCACTAAGCAATAGCGATAGTCGTAGAAGCAATAGTTGGCGAGATGACAACGATGCTACGATGGAGATCAAGGTGTCGCGCCGATGACAATGGTGATCACGACGGTGCTTCGGAGATGGAGATCACAAGCACAAGATGATGATGGCCATATCATATCACTTATATTGATTGCATGTGATGTTTATCCTTTATGCATCTTATCTTGCTTTGATTGACGGTAGCATTTTAAGATGATCTCTCACTAAAATTATCAAGACGTGTTCTCCTGAGTATGCACCGTTGCCAAAGTTAAATCGTGCCCGGACACCACGTGATGATCGGGTGTGATAAGCTCTCGTCCATCTACAGCGGGTGCAAGCCAGTTTTGCACACGCAGAATACTCAGGTTAAACTTGACGAGCCTAGCATATGCAGATATGGCCTCGGAACACGGAGACCGAAGGTCGGCGTGAATCATATAGTAGATATGATCAACATAGTGATGTTCACCATTGAAAACTACTCCATCTCACGTGATGATCGGTTAAGGTTTAGTTGATTTGGATCACGTAATCACTTAGATGACTAGAGAGATGTCTGTCTAAGTGGGAGTTTTTAATATGATTAATTGAACTTAAATTTATCATGAACTTAGTACCGATAGTATTTTGCTTGTCTATGTTTATTTGTAGATAGATGGCTCGTCTGTTGTTCCGTTGAATTTTAATGCGTTCCTTGAGAAAGCAAAGTTGAAAGATGATGGTAGCAATTACGGACTGGGTCCGTAACGAGAGGATTATCCTCATTGCTGCATAGAAGAATTATGTCCCGGAAGCACCGCTGGGTGCCGAACTGCTGCAGAACAACGCCGAAAGTTGTGAGCGTCTGGCGAGCAAAGCTGATGACTACTCTATAGTTCAGTGTGCAATGCTTTACGGCTTAGAACCAGGTCTTCAACGACGTTTTGAGCGTCATGGAGCATATGAGATGTTCCAAGAGTTGAAGTTAATATTTCAAGCAAATGCCGGATTGAGAGATATGAAGTCTCCAATAAGTTCTATAGCTGCAAGATGGAGGAGAATAGTTACATCGGTGAACATATACTCAAAATGTCCGGGTATAATAATCACTTGATTCAACTGGGAGTTAATCTTCCGGATGATAGTGTCATTGACAGAATTCTCCAATCACTGCCACCAAGCTACAAGAGCTTCGTGATGAACTATAATATGCAAAGGATGACCAAGACAATTCCCGAACTCTTCGCAATGCTAAAAGCTGCGGAGGTAGAAATCAAGAAAGAGCATCAAGTGTTGATGGTCAACAAGACCACTAGTTTCAAGAAAAAGGGCAAAGGGAAGAAGAAGGGAACTTCAAAAGAACAGCAAGAAAGTTGCTGCTCAAGAGAAGAAACCCAAGTCTGGACCTAAGCCTGAAACTGAGTGTTTCTACCGCAAGCAAACTGGTCCTTTGGAAGCGGAACTGCCCCAAGTATTTGGCGGATAAGAAGGATGGCAAGGTGAACAAAGGTATATGTGATATACATGTTATTGATGTGTACCTTACTAGAGCTCGTAGTAGCACTTGGGTATTTGATACTGGTTACATTGCTAATATTTGCAACTCAAAACAGGGACTACGGAATAAGCGAGCATCGGCAAAGGACGAGGTGACGATGCGCGTGGGAAACGGTTCCAAAGTCGATGTGACCGCGATCGACACGCTACCTCTACATCTACCTTGAGGATTAGTTTTAGACCTTAATAATTGTTATTTGGTGCCAGCGTTGAGCATGAATGTTATATCTGGATCTTGTTTGATGCGAGACGGTTATTCATTTAAATCAGAGAATAATGGTTGTTCTATTTATATGAGTAATATCTTTTATGGTCATGCACCCTTGAAGAGTGGTCTATTTTTATTAAATCTCGATAGTAGTAATACACATATTCATAATGTCGAAGCCAAAAGATGCAAAGTTAATAATGATAGTGCAACTTATTTGTGGCACTGCCGTTTAGGTCATATCGGTGTAAAGCGCATGAAGAAACTCCATACTGATGGACTTTTGGAATCACTTGATTATGAATCACTTGGTACTTACGAACCGTGCCTCATAGGCAAGATGACTAAAACACCGTTCTCCGGTTCGATGGAGAGAGCAACAGATCTGTTGGAAATCATACATACAGATGTATGTGGTCCGATGAATGTTGAAGCTCGTGGCGGATATCGTTATTTTCTCACCTTCACAGATGATTTAAGCAGATATGGGTATATCTTCTTAATGAAGCATAAATCTGAAACATTTGAAAAGTTCAAAGAATTTCAGAGTGAAGTCGAAAATCATCGTAACAAGAAAATAAAATTTCTACGATCTGATCGTGGAGGAGAATATTTGAGTTACGAGTTTGGTCTACATTTGAAAAATTGCGGAATAGTTTCGCAACTAACGCCACCGGAACACCACAGCGTAATGGTGTGTCGAGCGTCGTAATCGTACTTTACTAGATATGGTGCGATCTATGATGTCTCTTACCGATTTACCGCTATCATTTTGGGGTTATGCTTTAGAGGCGGCCGCATTCACGTTAAATAGGGCACCATCAAAATCCGTTAAGGCGACTCCTTATGAACTATGGTTTGGCAAGAAACCAAAGTTGTCGCTTCTGAAAGTTTGGGGTTGCGATGCTTATGTGAAAAACTTCAACCTGATAAGCTTGAACCCAAATCGAAAAATGTGTCTTCATAGGATACCCAAAGGAAACAGTTGGGTACACCTTCTATCACAGATCCGAAGGCAAGACATTCGTTGCTAAGAATGGATCCTTTCTAGAGAAGGAGTTTCTCTCGAAAGAAGTGAGTGGGAGAAAAGTAGAACTTGATGAGGTAATCAGTACCAGCTCCCTCATTGGAAAATGGTTCATCACAGAAATCGGTTCTGTGACTCCTACACCAATTAGTGAGGAAGTTAATGATGATGATCATGGAACTTGAGATCAAGTTTCTCTTGAACTCGAGGTCAACTAGAGTAAGATCCGCACTGAGTGGTACGGTAATCCTATTCTCGAAGTCATGTTACTTGACCATGGTGAACCTACAAACTATGAAGAAGCGATGGTGAGCCCAGATTCCATAAAATGGCTGGAAGCCATGAAATCTGAGATGGGATCCATGTATGAGAACAAAGTATGGACTTTGGTTGACTTGCCCGATGATCGGCAAGCCATTGAGAATAAATGGATCTTTAAGAAGAAGACCGCGCTGATGGTAATGTAACTGTCTATAAAGCTCGACTTGTTGCAAAAGGTTTTCGACAAGTTCAAGGAGTTGACTACGATGAGACTTTCTCACCAGGCGATGCTTAAGTCTGTCCGAATCATGTTAGCAATTGCTGCATTTTATAATTATGAAATTTGGCAAATGGATGTAAAACTGCATTCTTGAATGGATTTCTAGAAGAAGAGTTGTATATGATGCAACCAGAAGGTTTTGTTGATCCAAAAGGTGCTAACAAAGTGTGCAAGCTCCAGCGATCAATTTATGGTGCAGTGCAAGCCTCTCGAGTTGGAATAAGCGCTTTGATAGTGTGATCAAAGCATATGGTTTTATCTGAGACTTTTGGAGAAGCCTGTATTTACAAGAAAGTGAGTGGGAGCTCAGAGCATTTCGATATTATATGTGGATGACATATTATTAATTGGAAATGATATAGAATTTCTGGATAGCATAAAAGGATACTTGAATAAAAGTTTTTCAATGAAAGACCTCGGTGAAGCTGCTTACATATTGGGCATCAAGATCTATAGAGATAGATCAAGGCGCTTAATTGGACTTTCACAAAGCACATACCTTGATAAAGTTTTGAAAAAGTTCAAAATGGATCGAGCAAAGAAAGGATTTTTACCAGTATTACAAGGTGTGAAATTGAGTCGACTCAATGCCCGACCACAATGAGAAGATAGAGAAAATGAAAGATGTTCCTATGCTTCAGCCATAGGCTCTATCATGTATGCAATGCTGTGTACCAGACCTGACGTATGCTTAGCAATAAGCTTGGCAGGAAGGTACCAAAGTAATCCAGAGTGGATCATCGGACAGCGGTCAAGAACATCCTGAAATACCGAAAAGGACTAAGGATATGTTTCTCGATATGGAGGTGACAAAGAGCTAGTCGTAAATGGTTACGTCGATGCAAGCTTTGACACTGATCCGGACGATTCTAAATCGCAAACCGGATCGTGTTTTTATTAAGCGGTGGAGCTGTCGGTTGGTGCAGTTCTAAACAAAGCGTCGTGGCGGGATCTACATGTGAAGCGGAGTACATAGCTGCTTGAAGCAGCAAATGAAGGAGTCTGGATGAAAGAGTTCATTTCCGATCTAGGTGTCATACCTAGTGCATCGGGACCAATGAAGATCTTCGTGACAATCTTGGTGCAATTGCCTTGGCAAAGGAATCCAGATTTCACAAGAGGACCAAGCATCTCAAGAGACGCTTCAATTCCATTCGGGACCAAGTCCAAGTGGGAGACATAGAGATTTGCAAGATACATACGGATCTGAATATTGCAGACCCGTTGACTAAGCCTCTTCCTCGAGCAAAACATGATCAGCACCAAGACTCCATGGGTGTTAGAATCATTCTTGTGTAATCTAGATTATTGACTCTAGTGCAAGTGGGAGACTGAAGGAAATATGCCCTAGAGGCAATAATAAAGTTATTATTTATTTCCTCATATCATGATAAATGTTTATTATTCATGCTAGAATTGTATTAACGGAAACATAATACATGTGTGAATACATAGACAAACATATAGTCACTAGTATGCCTCTACTTGACTAGCTCATTAATCAAAGATGGTTATGTTTCCTAACCATAGACATGTGTTGTTATTTGATTAATGGGGTCACATCATTAGGAGAATGATGTGATTGACATGACCCATTCCGTTAGCCTAGCACTTGATCGTTTAGTATATTGCTATTGCTTTCTTCATGACTTATACATGTTCCTATAACTATGAGATTATGCAACTCCGTTTACGGAGGAACACTTTGGGTGCTACCAAGCGTCACAACGTAATCGGGTGATTATAAAGGAGTACTACAGGTGTCTCCAAAGGTACATGTTGGGTTGGCGTATTTGAGATTAGGTTTTGTCACTCCGATTGTCGGAGAGGTATCTCTAGGCCTTCTCGGTAATACACATCACATAAGCCTTGCAAGCATTGCAACTAATAAGTTAGTTGTGAGATGATGTATTACGGACGAGTAAAGAGACTTGCGTAACGAGATTGAACTAGGTATTGATACCGACGATCGAATCTCGGGCAAGTAACATACCGATGACAAAAGGAACAACGTATGTCGTTATGCGGTTTGACCGATAAAGATCTTCGTAGAATATGTAGGAACCAATATGGGCATCCAGGTTCCGCTATTGGTTATTGACCGAGAATAGTTCTAGGTCATGTCTACATAGTTCTCGAACCCGTAGGGTCCGCACGCTTAACGTTACGATGACAGTTTTATTATGAGTTTACAAGTTTTGATGTACGAAGGTTGTTGAGTCCGGATGTGATCACGGACATGACGAGGAGTCTCGAAATGGTCGAGACATAAAGATTGATATATTGGAAGCCTATATTTGGATATCGGAATGGTTCCGTGTGAAATCGGGATTTTACCGGAACACCGGGGGGTTACCGGAACCCTCCCGGGGGATATTGGGCATTAGTGGGCCATGAGGGAGAAGAGGAGGGCCGGCGAGGGCAGGCCGCGCCCCTCCCCCTAGTCCGAATAGGACAAGGAGAGGCGGCGCCCCTTCCTCTTTCCCTCCCCATTTCCTTCTCCAACAAGGCAAGAGGGGAGTCCTACTCGGTGGGAGTAGGACTCCTCGGCGCACCCTATGAGGGCCGGCCGCACCTCCCTCCCTCCTTTATATCTGAGGGGCAGGGGCACCCCATAACACGAAGTTGATCTCGGATCATTCCTTAGCCGTGTCGGTGCCCCCTCCACCATATTCCACTTCGGTCATATCGTCGCGGAGCTTAGGCGAAGCCCTGCGCCGTGGAGCATCATCATCGTCCTGCCACGCCGTCGTCTTGACGGAACTCATCCCCGACGCTTTGCTGGATCGGAGCCGGGGATCGTCATCGAGCTGAACGTGTGCTGAACTCGGAGGTGCCGTGTGTTCGGTACTTGGATCGGTCGGATCGTGAAGACGTACGACTACATCAACCGCGTTGTTATAACGCTTCCGCTTACGGTCTACGAGTGTACGTGGACAATACTCTCCCCTCTCGTTGCTATGCCATCACCATGATCTTGCGTGTGCGTAGGAAAATTTTGAAATTACTACGTTCCCCAACAATCACAACCATTTTAATAGCATGTTGGCACGCAAGGTAAACCATTATAACGCATAGCTAATCAAGCGTGGCACAAGCAACTATGATCTCTAATTGTCATTGCAAACATGTTTATTCATAATAAGCTGAATCAAGAACGATGGACTCATCATATTTACAAAAACAAAAGAGGTTGAGTTCATACCAGTTTTTCCCATCTCAGTCAGTCCATCATATATCATCATAATTGCCTTTCACTTGCATGACCGAACGGTGTGAATAATAATAAGAGTGCACGTGCATTGGACTAAGCTGGAATCTGCGAGCATTCAATAAACAGGAGAAGACAAGGCAATATGGGCTCTTGGTTAAATCAACAATGATGCATATAAGAGCCCCTTCAACAATTTAATCATGGTCTTCTCCTACTGACCCCCAAAGAAAAGAAATGGAAATAAAAACTATTTACTCGAGAAAGCTCCCAACAAGCAAAAGAAGAACAGGAAATATTTTTTTGGCTTTTCTTTTTAATTATTACTACTACAGCGGGAAAAATAAACTACTACTAATTTTTTTGGTTTTTCTAAGGTTTATTAAACACATAAGAGGAAAGCAGGAAAAAGAAAATAAACTAGCATGGATAATACAGTGAGAGAGTATGAGCACCGACATCTAGCAATGAGTGTGTGAACATGAATGTAATGTTGGTGAGAAATACGTACTCCCCCAAGCTTAGGCTTTTGGCCTAAGTTGGTCTATTGTCAGGGATAGCCTGGCGGATACCCGTAGGTGTAGCTGGGGTCGTACTGCGATGAAGAATAGTTGGGATCATAATGTGATGAAGAGGACTCTGACGGCCACTGGCTGGCAACCGCCCCAGGATCCCAAGAATAAAAAGACTGTCGTGGAGGCTCATCTTGTGGATCCGGTTCCGGGGCTGGTGAAGGATTCCGATAGGCTTGAACAGCCGCCCATGGAACAATGTAAGGACCTGTAGGCAAGTTAAACAAAGAGGGAGCAGGCAAAGTAATAGTCTCACGGTGATGTTTATCAAAGTACAATTTATATTTGAGCTCCCCTTCGCGACTCTTAACAAGAAAATCATGCGCTAGCATACTCTTATAATCTAAATAAGCACGGGGCAACGCTGTTTCTTCTTTATCCTCATTCCTAATAGGTATTTCAAAATATTCAGCTAGGCGTGAAGCATAAATGCCTCCAAAGATGGGGCCCTTAGTACGGTTCAGACTTAACCGTCTAGCAACAATTCCACCCATACTAACAGAGTTATTGCGGTATAAACCATGGAACAAAATAATAATATCAGGAACACTAAGGTTTTCATAGTTCCCGCGACCAATCAAGCAACGACTAGCAAATAAGGCAAAGTAGCGTAAAACAGGAAAATGTATGCTAGTAATTCTTGCATCAGAAACCTTCCTGGTTTTCTCCCACAGTGATAGTGTTAATAAAAGCTTCCACTTCATTACGGTGTGGTTCATCTAAGGTGCTCTCAAAGGGTATTCTGCAAACCTCGCAAAATTCGGCTAACGTCATCTCCTTAACAACGTCATATAAATGAAACTCCACTGTTGGAGGTGATTTCTGATGGAAAAAGTAGAAGTTCTGCACAAAAGTATTTGTGAGTAAGAGATACTGATGACGTTGGTCATGGAGGAAGTCGGTGAGGCCAGCATTCTCAATTAATAGATAGAAATCCTCATAAATCCCGGCTCTCCTCAAGAAGTCATCGGAAGGCCATTCACACGGTCGGACCTCCACGGTGCGAGGCAAATTAAATTTGGGCTTCTGCTCTTCTTCCTTTTGTTTTTCCTTCGAGCTTCGATTCGACGAGCCCCTCAAAAGTCTCTTCATTATTTCTGAAATAATCTGAAATTTTTAGTAACTTCAAGCAAAAGTGAACCAACTTCAATAAAACTGATAGCAACTACTCATACAAGTGCCTAGAGCATGTATCAAGCATTAGAACTACTTGGAACCATATAAATTTGACTTGCAAGCTCAAGAACATGGTCACCTATGCAGCACAAATCAGCAAAGAACAAAGCACTAGAACAAAAACTAATTGGACCAATGGAGGAGTTGACGGAAATATGCCCTAGAGGCAATAGTAAAGTTATTATTTATTTCCTCATATCATGATAAATGTTTATTATTCATGCTAGAATTGTATTACCCGGAAACATGATACATGTGTGAATACATAGACAAACATAATGTCACTAGTATGCCTCTACTTGACTAGCTCATTAATCAAATATGGTTATGTTTCCTAACCATAGACATGTGTTGTCATTTGATTAACGGGATCACATCATTAGGAGAATGATGTGATTGACTTGACCCATTCCGTTAACCTAGCACTTGATCGTTTAGTATGTTGCTATTGCTTTCTTCATGACTTATACAAAGTTCCTACAACTATGAGATTATGCAACTCCCGTTTACCGGAGGAACACTTTGTGTGCTACCAAACGTCACAACGTAACTGGGTGATTATAAAGGTGCTCTACAGGTGTCTCTGAAGGTACATGTTGGGTTGGCGTATTTCAAGATTAGGTTTTGTCACTCCGATTGTCGGAGAGGTATCTCTGGGCCCTCTCGGTAATGTACATCACTATAAGCCTTGCAAGCAATGTGGCCAATGAGTTGGTTCGGAATGATGCATTACGGAACAAGTAAAGAGACTTGCCGGTAACGAGATTGAACTAGGTATTGGATACCGACGATCGAATCTCGGGCAAGTAACATACCGATGACAAAGGGAACAACGTATGTTGTTATGCGGTTTGACCGATGAAGATCTTCGTTGAATATGTAGGAGCCAATATGAGCATCCAGGTTCCGCTATTGGTTATTGACCGGAAACAGTTCTAGGTCATGTCTACATAGTTCTCGAACCCGTAGGGTCCGCACGCTTAACGTTACGATGACAATTTTATTATGAGTTTATAAGTTTTGATGTACCGAAGGTTGTTCGGAGTCCCGGATATGATCACGGACATGACGAGGAGTCTCGAAATGGTCGAGACATAAACATTGATATATTGGACGAATATATTCGGACACCGGAAGTGTTCCGGGTGATTTCGGAGAAACCGGAGTCTTTGGGGTTACCGAACCCCCGGAGAAGTAATGGGCCTTATGGGCTTTAGTGGAGAGAGAGAGAGGGGCAGCCAGGATGGGCCGCGTGCCCCCTCCCCCTCTGGTCCGAATTGGACTAGGAGAGGGGGGGCGGCGCCCCCCTCTTTCCCTTTCCCTCTCCCCTTCCTTTCCCCCCTCCTAGTAGGAGTAGGAAGAGGAGTCCTACTCCTACTAGGAGGAGGACTCCTCCTCCTGGCGCCCCAGGGCCGGCCGGCCTCCCCCCTTGCTCCTTTATATACGGGGGCAGGGGGCACCCTAGGACACACAAGTTGATCTTCGTGATCGTTTATTAGCCGTGTGCGGTGCCCCCCTCCACCATATTCCACCTCGGTCATATCGTTGCGGTGCTTAGGCGAAGCCCTGCGTCGGTAGAGCATCATCATCGTCACCACGCCGTCGTGATGACGGAACTCATCCCCGACACCCTGCTGGATCGGAGTCCGGGGATCGTCATCGAGCTGAACGTGTGCTGAACTCGGAGGTGTCGTACGTTCGGTACTTGGATCGGTCGGATCGTGAAGACATACGACTACATCAACCGCGTTGTCATAATGCTTCCGCTTACGGTCTACAAGGGTACGTGGACAACACTCTCCCCTCTCGTTGCTATGCATCACCATGATCTTGTGTGTGCGTAGGAAATTTTTTGAAATTACTACGTTTCCCAACAGTGGTATCCGAGCCTGGTTTTATGCGTTGATGTTATATGCACGAGTAGAACACAAGTGAGTTGTGGACGATACAAGTCATACTGCTTACCAGCATGTCATACTTTGGTCCGGCGGTATTGTTGGATGAAGCGGCCCGGACCGACATTACGCGTACGCTTATGCGAGACTGGTTCTATCGACGTGCTTTGCACATAGGTGGCTGGCGGGTGTCAGTTTCTCCAACTTTAGTTGAACCGAGTGTGGCTACGCCCGGTCCTTGCGAAGGTTAAAACAGCACTAACTTGACGAACTATCGTTGTGGTTTTGATGCGTAGGTAAGAACGGTTCTTGCTCAGCCCGTAGCAGCCACGTAAAACTTGCAACAACAAAGTAGAGGACGTCTAACTTGTTTTTGCAGGGCATGTTGTGATGTGATATGGTCAAGGCATGATGCTATATTTTATTGTATGAGATGATCATGTTTTGTAACCGAGTTATCGGCAACTGGCAGGAGCCATATGGTTGTCGCTTTATTGTATGAAATGCAAACGCCCTGTAATTGCTTTACTTTATCACTAAGCGGTAGCGATAGTCGTAGAAGCAATAGTTGGCGAGACGACAACGTTGCTACGATGGAGATCAAGGTGTCGCACCGATGACGATGGTGATCATGACGGTGCTCTGGAGATGGAGATCACAAGCACAAGATGATGATGGCCATATCATATCACTTATATTGATTGCATGTGATGTTTATCCGTTATGCATCTTATCTTTCTTTGATTGACGGTAGCATTTTAAGATGATCTCTCACTAATTATAAAGAAGTGTTCTCCCTGAGTATGCACTGTTGCCAAAGTTAAATCGTGCCCGACACCACGTGATGATCGGGTGTGATAAGCTCTCGTCCATCTACAACGGGTGCAAGCCAGTTTTGCACACGCGAATACTCAGGTTAAACTTGATGAGCCTAGCATATGCAGATATGGCCTCGGAACACGGAGACCGAAAGGTCGGCGTGAATCATATAGTAGATATGATCACCATAGTGATGTTCACCATTGAAAACTACTCCATCTCACGTGATGATCGGTTATGGTTTAGTTGATTTGGATCACGTGATCACTTAGATGACTAGAGATGTCTGTCTAAGTGGGAGTTCTTAAGTAATATGATTAATTGAACTTAAATTTATCATGAACTTAGTACCTGATAGTATTTTGCTTATCTATGTTTGTTGTAGATAGATGGCTCGTGTTGTTGTTTCGTTGAATTTTAATGCGTTCCTTGAGAAAGCAAAGTTGAAAGATGATGGTAGCAATTACACGGATCGGGTCCGTAACGAGGATTATCCTCATTGCTGCCTGTAAGAATTACGTCTGGATGCACCGCTAGGTGCAGAGCCTGCTGAGAACAACGCCGAGAAGTTGTGAGCGTCTGGCGAGCAAAGTGATGACTACTCTATAGTTCAGTGTGCCATGCTTTACGGCTTAGAACCAGGTCTTCAACGGCGTTTTGAGCGTCATGGAGCATATGAGATGTTCCAAGAGTTGAAGTTAATATTTCAAGCAAATGCCCGGATTGAGAGATATGAAGTCTCCAATAAGTTCTATAGCTGCAAGATGGAGGAGAATAGTTCTGTCAGTGAACATATACTCAAAATGTATGGGTATAATAATCACTTGATTCAACTGGGAGTTAATCTTCCGGATGATAGCGTCATTGACAGAATTCTCCAATCACTACCACCAAGCTACAAGAGCTTCGTGATGAACTATAATATGCAAGGGATGGAAAAGACAATTCCCGAGCTCTTCGCAATGCTAAAAGCTACGGAGGTAGAAATCAAGAAGGAGCATCAAGTGTTGATGGTCAATAAGACCACTAGTTTTAAGAAAAAGGGCAAAGGGAAGAAGAAGGGGAACTTCAAGAAGAACAGCAAGCAAGTTGCTTCTTAAGAGAAGAAACCCAAGTCTGGACCTAAGCCTGAAACTGAGTGCTTCTACTGCAAGCAAACTGGTCACTGGAAGCGGAACTGCCCCAAGTATTTGGCGGATAAGAAGGATGGCAAGGTGAACAAAGGTATATGTGATATACATGTCATTGATGTGTACCTTACTAGAGCTCAAAGTAGCACCTGGGTATTTGATACTGGTTCTGTTGCTAATATTTGCAACTCGAAACAGGGACTACGGAATAAGCGAACACTGGCCAAGGACGAGGTGACGATGCACGTGGGAAATGGTTCCAAAGTCGATGTGATCGCGGTCGGTACGCTACCTCTACATCTACCTTCGGGATTAGTTTTAGACCTGAATAATTGTTATTTGGTGCCAGCGTTGAGCATGAACATTATATCTGGATCTTGTTTGATGCGAGACGGTTATTCATTTAAATCAGAGAATAATGGTTGTTCTATTTATATGAGTAATATCTTTTATGGTCATGCACCCTGAAAGAGTGGTCTATTTTTGATGAATCTCGATAGTAGTGATGCACATATTCATAATGTTAAAGCCAAAAGATGTAGAGTTGATAATGATAGTGCAACTTATTTGTGGCACTGCCGTTTAGGTCATATCGATGTAAAACGCATGAAGAAACTCCATACTGATGGACTTTTGGAACCACTTGATTATGAATCACTTGGTACTTGCGAACCGTGCCTCATGGGCAAGATGACTAAAACGCCGTTCTCCGGTACTATGGAGAGAGCAACAGATTTGTTAGAAATCATACATACAGATGTATGTGGTCCAATGAATGTTGAAGCTCGTGGCGGATATCGTTATTTTCTCACCTTCATAGATGATTTAAGCAGATATGGGTATATCTACTTAATGAAACATAAATCTGAAACATTTGAATAGTTCAAAGAATTTCAGAGTGAAGTTGAAAATCATCGTAACAAGAAAATAAAGTTTTTACGATCTGATCGTGGAGGAGAATATTTGAGTTATGAGTATTTGGTCTACATTTGAAACAATGCGGAATAGTTTCGCAACTCACGCCACCTGGAACACCACAGCGTAATGGTGTGTCCGAACGTCGTAACCGTACTTTACTAGATATGGTACAATCTATGATGTCTCTTACCGATTTACCGCTATCGTTTTAGGGTTATGCTTTAGAGACGGCCACATTCACGTTAAATAGGGCACCATCAAAATCCGTTGAGACGACTCCTTATGAACTATGGTTTGGCAAGAAACCAAAGTTGTCGTTTCTGAAAGTTTGGGGTTGCGATGCTTATGTGAAAAAGCATCAACCTGATAAGCTCGAACCCAAATCGGAAAAATGTGTCTTCATAGGATACCCAAAGGAGACAGTTGGGTACACCTTCTATCACAGATCCGAAGGCAAAACATTCATTGCTAAGAATGGATCCTTTCTAGAGAAGGAGTTTCTCTCGAAAGAAGTGAGTGGGAGGAAAGTAGAACTTGATGAGGTAACCGTACCAGCTCCCATATTGGGAAGTGGTTCATCACAGAAATCGGTTCCTGTGACACCTACACCAATTAGTGAGGAAGTTAATGATGATGATCATGAAACTTCAGATCAAGTTGTTCTTGAACCGTAGATCAACGAGTAAGATCTGCACGAGTGGTACGGTAATCCTATTCTGGAAGTCATGCTACTAGATCATGGTGAACCTACGAACTATGAAGAAGCGATGGTGAGCCCAGATTCCGCAAAATGGCTTGAAGCCATGAAATCTGAGATGGGATCCATGTATGAGAACAAAGTGTGGACTTTGGTTGACTTGCCCGGTGATCGCAAGCAATAGAGAATAAATGGATCTTCAAGAAGAAGACTGACGCTGACGGTAATGTTATCACATAAAGCTCGACTTGTTGCAAAAGGTTTTCGACAAGTTCAAGGGGTTGACTACGATGAGACCTTCTCACCCATAGCGATGCTTAAGTCTGTCCGAATCATGTTAGCGATTGCGCATTTTATGATTATGAAATATGGCAGATGGATGTCAAAACTGCATTCCTGAATGGATTTCTGGAAGAAGAGTTGTATATGATGCAACCGGAAGGTTTTGTCGATCCCAAGGGAGCTAACAAAGTGTGCAAGCTCCAGCGATCCATTTATGGTCTGGTGCAAGCCTCTCGGAGTTGGAATAAACGCTTTGATACTGTGATCAAAGCATATGCTTTTATACAGACTTTTGGAGAAGCCTGTATTTACAAGAAAGTGAGTGGGAGCTCTGTAGCATTTCTGATATTATATGTGGACGACATATTGTTGATTGGAAATGATATAGAATTTATGGATAGCATAAAAGGATACTTGAATAAAAGTTTTTCAATGAAAGACCTCGGTGAAGCTACTTACATATTGGGCATCAAGATCTATAGAGATAGATCAAGGCGCTTGATTGGACTTTCACAAAGCACATACCTTGATAAAGTTTTGAAAAAGTTCAAAATGGATCAGGCAAAGAAAGGATTCTTGCCTGTATTACAAGGTGTGAAGTTGAGTCAGACTCAATGCCCGACCACTGTAGAAGATAGAGAGGAAATGAAAGGAGTTCCCTATGCTTCAGCCATAGGCTCTATCATGTATGCAATGCTGTGTACCAGACCTGATGTGTGCCTTGCTATTAGTTTAGCAGGGAGGTACCAAAGTAATCCAGGAGTGGGTCACTGGACAGCGGTCAAGAACATCCTGAAATACCTGAAAAGGACTAAGGATATGTTTCTCGTTTATGGAGGTGACAAAGAGCTTGTCGTAAATGGTTACGTCGATGCAAGCTTTGACACTGATCCGGACGATTCTAAATCGCAAACCGGATACGTGTTTATATTAAACGGTGGAGCTGTCAGTTGATGCAGTTCTAAACAAAGCGTCGTAGCGGGATCTACATGCGAAGCGGAGTACATAGCTGCTTTAGAAGCAACAAATGAAGGAGTCTGGATGAAGGAGTTCATTTCCGATCTAGGTTTCATACCTAGTGCATCGGGACCAATGAAGATCTTCTGTGACAATACTGGTGCAATTGCCTTGGCAAAGGAATCCAGATTTCACAAGAGGACCAAGCACATCAAGAGACGCTTCAATTCCATCCGGGACCAAGTCCAGGTGAGAGACATAGAGATTTGCAAGATACATACGGATCTGAATGTTGCAGACCCGTTGACTAAGCCTCTTCCACGAGCAAAACATGATCAGCACCAAGACTCCATGGGTGTTAGAATCATTACCGTGTAATCTAGATTATTCACTCTAGTGCAAGTGGGAGACTGAAGGAAATATGCCCTAGAGGCAATAATAAAGTTATTATTTATTTCCTCATATCATGATAAATGTTTATTATTCATGCTAGAATTGTATTACCCAGAAACATGATACATGTGTGAATACATAGACAAACATAATGTCACTAGTATGCCTCTACTTGACTAGCTCATTAATCAAAGATGGTTATGTTTCCTAACCATAGACATGTGTTTTCATTTGATTAACGGGATCACATCATTAGGAGAATGATGTGATTGACTTGACCCATTCCGTCAGCCTAGCACTTGATCGTTTAGTATGTTGCTATTGCTTTCTTCATGACTTATACAAAGTTCCTACAACTATGAGATTATGCAACTCCCATTTACCGGAGGAACACTTTGTGTGCTACCAAACGACACAACGTAACTGGGTGATTATAAAGGTGCTCTACAGGTGTCTCCAAAGGTACATGTTGGGTTGGCGTATTTCAAGATTAGGTTTTGTCACTCCGATTGTCGGAGAGATATCTCTGGGCCCTCTCGGTAATGTACATCACTATAAGCCTTGCAAGCAATGTGGCCAATGAGTTGGTTACGGAATGATGCATTATGGAATGAGTAAAGAGACTTGCCGGTAACGAGATTGAACTAGGTATTGGATACAGACGATCGAATCTCGGGCAAGTAACATACTGATGACAAAGGGAACAACGTATGTTGTTATGCGGTTTGACCGATAAAGATCTTCGTAGAATATGTAGGATCCAATATGAGCATCCAGGTTCCGCTATTGGTTATTGACCAGAAACAGTTCTAGGTCATGTCTACATAGTTCTCGAACCCGTAGGGTCCGCACGCTTAACGTTACGATGACAGTTTTATTATGAGTTTATAAGTTTTGATGTACCGAAGGTAGTTAGGAGTCCCGGATATGATCACGGACATGACGAGGAGTCTCGAAATGGTCGAGATATAAAGATTGATATATTGGACGACTATATTCGGTCACCGGAAGTGTTTCGGGTGATTTCGGAGAAAACCGAGTGCTGGAGGTTACCGAACCCCCCCCCCCCCGGAGAAGTAAAGGGCCTTATGGGCTTTAGTGGAGAGAGAGAGGGGCAGCCAGGATGGGCCGCGCGCCCCCTCCCCCTCTGGTCCGAATTGGACTAGGAGAGGGGGGCGGCGCCCCCCTCTTTCCCTTTCCCTCTCCCCCTTCCTTTCCCCTCCTAGTTGTTGGGGAACGTAGCAGAAATTCAAAATTTTCTACGCATCACCAAGATCAATCTATGGAAATTCTAGCAACAAGAGGAAAGGAGAGTGCATCTACATACCCTTGTAGGTCGCTAAGCGGAGCGTTCAAGAGAACGGGGTTGAAGGAGTCGTGCTGTCGTGATCCAAATCACCGGAGATCCTAGTGCCGAGCGGACGGCACCTCCGCGTTCAACACACGTACAGCCGGTGGCGTCTCCCACGCCTTGATCCAGCAAGGAGAGAGGGAGAGGTTGAGTAAGACTCCATCCAGCAGCACACAAGGCGTGGTGGTGGTGGAGGAGCGTGGCAATCTTGCAGGCTTCGCCAAGCATCACAAGAGAGGAGGAGGAGGAAGAAGAGACGCAGGCTGCACCAACGAGAGATCGAATCGCGTGTTATGGGCAGCCCCTAGGCCTCATATATATAGGGAAGGGAGGAGGTGCGCCTCTAGGGTTCCCACCCCTAGAGGGGCGGCAGCCCTAGATGGGATCAAGGGGAGGCGGCCAAGAGGGAAGAGAGGGGGAGGCGCCCACTAGATGGGCCTTAGGGCCCATCTGCCCTAGGGTTTGCCCCCTCCCACTCTCCCTTGCGCCTTGGGCCTCTTGTGGGGGGCGCACCAGCCCCCTTGGGGCTGGTTCCCTCCCACACTTGGCCCACGCAGCCTTCTGGGGCAGGTGGCCCCACTTGGTGGACCCCCGGGACCCTCCCGGTGGTCCCAGTACATTACCGATATAGCCCGAAACTTTTCCGGTGACCAAAACATGACTTCCCATATATAAATCTTTACCTCCGGACCATTCCGGAACTCCTCGTGACGTCCGGGATCTCATCCGGGACTCCGAACAACATTCGGTAACCACATACAAACTTCCTTTATAACCCTAGCGTCATCGAACCTTAAGTGTGTAGACCCTACGGGTTCGGGAACCATGCAGACATGACCGAGACGTTCTCCGGTCAATAACCAACAGCGGGATCTGGATACCCATGTTGGCTCCCACATGTTCCACGATGATCTCATCGGATGAACCACGATGTCAAGGACTCAATCGATCCCGTATACAATTCCCTTTGTCTATCGGTATTGTACTTGCCCGAGATTCGATCGTCGGTATCCTATACCTTGTTCAATCTCGTTACCGGCAAGTCTCTTTACTCGTTCCGTAACACATCATCCCGTGATCAACCCCTTGGTCACATTGTGCACATTATGATGATGTCCTACCGAGTGGGCCCAGAGATACCTCTCCGTTTACGGAGTGACAAATCCAGTCTTGATTCGTACCAACCCAATGACACTTTCGGAGATACCTGTAATGCACCTTTATAGCCACCCGATTCGTTGTGACGTTTGGTGCACCCAAAGCATTCCTACGGTATCCGGGAGTTGCACAATCTCATGGTCTAAGGAAAAGATACTTGACATTAGAAAAGCTTTAGCATACGAACTACGATCTTTGTGCTAGGCTTAGTATTGGGTCTTGTCCATCACATCATTCTACTAATGTTGTGATCCCGTTATCAATGACATCCAATGTCCATGGTCAGGAAACCGTAACCATCTATTGATCAACGAGCTAGTCAACTAGAGGCTTACTAGGGACATGGTGTTGTCTATGTATCCACACATGTATCTGAGTTTCCTATCAATACAATTATAGCATGGATAATAAACGATTATCGTGAACAAAGAAATATAATCATAACTAATTTATTATTGCCTCTAGGGCATATTTCCAACAGTCTCCCACTTGCACTAGAGTCAATAATCTAGTTCGCATCGCCATGTGATCAACAGTGATAGGTCACATCGCCATGTGACCAACACCCAAAGAGTTTACTAGTGTCTGTAAACTAGTTCACATCATCATGTGATTTAGACTCTATGAGTTCTAAGGTTTGATCATGTTTTGCTTGTGAGAGTGGTTTTAGTCAACGGGTTTTAGTCAACGGGTCTGAACCTTTCAGATCCGTGTGTGCTTTGCAAATTTCTAGGTCATATTATAAATGCTGCTTCCACGCTCCACTTGAATCTATTCCAAATGGTTGCTCCACTATACGTATCCGGTTTGCTACTCAGAGTTACTCGGATAGGTGTTAAAGCTTGCATCGACGTAACCCTTTACGCCGAACTCTTTATCACCTCCATAATCGAGAAACATGTCCTTATTTACTCCAAGGACAATTTTGACCGCTGTCCAATGATCTATTCCTGGATCATTCTTGTACCCCTTGACTGACTCATGGCAAGGCATACTTCCGGTGCGGTACACAGCATAGCATACTATAGAGCCTATGTCTGAAGCATAGGGGACGACCTTCGTCCTTTCTCTCTTTTCTGCCGTGGTCGAGCTTTTAACTCTTAACTTCATACCTTACAACTCAGGCAAGAACTCCTTCTTTGACTGATCCATCTTGAACACTTTCAAGATTATGTCAAGGTATGTGCTCATTTGAAAGTATTATTAAACATTTTGATCTATCTTATAGATCTTGATGCTTATTGTTCAGGTAGCCTAATCCAGGTTTTCCATTGAAAAACATTTTTCAAACAACCCTATATGCTTTCTAGAAATTCTACATCATTTCTGATCATCAATATGTCAACAACATATACTCATCAGAAATTCTATAGTGCTCCCACTCACTTCTTTGGAAATACAAGTTTCTCATAAACTTTGTATAAACCCAAAATCTTTGATCATCCTATCAAAGTGCATATTCCAACTCCGAGATGCTTACTCCAGTCCTTAGAAGGATCGCTGGAGCTAGCATACCTTTTAGCATCCTTAGGATCGACAAAACTTTTCTGATTGTATCACATACAACCTTTCCTTACGTAAACTGGTAAGGAAACTCGTCTTGACATCCATCTGCCAGATTTCATAAATGCAGCTAATGCTAACATGATTCCGACGGACTTAAGCATCGCTACGGATGAGAAAATCTCATCGTAGTCAACTCCTTGAACTTGTGAAAAACTCTTCGCCACAAGTCGAGCTTCACAGACGGTGACATTACCGTTCACGTCCGTCTTCTTCTTAAAGATCCATTTATCTCAATGGCTTGCCGATCAACGGGCAAGTCCACCAAAGTCCATGCTTTGTTATGATACATGGATCCTATCTCGGATTTCATGGCTTCTAACCATTTGTCGGAATTTGGGCCCACCATCGCTTCTCCATAGCTCGTAGGTTCATTGTTGTCTAGCAACATGACCTTCAAGACAGGATCACCGTACCACTCTGAAGCAGTCCGTATCCTTGTCACCCTACGAGGTACGGTAGTGACTTGATCCAAAACTTCATGATCACTATCATAAGCTTCGACTTCAATTGGTGTAGGTGCCACAGGAACAACTTCCTGTGCCCTGCTACACACTTGTTGAAGTGACGGTTCAATAACCTCATCAAGTCTCCACCATCCTCCCACTCAACTTTTCGAGACAAACTTTTCCTCGAGAAAGGACCCGATTCAAGAAACAATCCCTATTGCTTTCGGATCTGAATTAGGAGGTATACCCAACTGTTTTGGGTGTCCTATGAAGATGTATTTTATCCGCTTTGGGTTCGAGCTTATCAACCTGAAACTTTTTCACACAAGCGTCGTAGCCCCAAACTTTTAAGAAATGACAGCTTAGGTTTCTCTAAACCATAGTTCATACGGTGTCATCTCAACGGAATTACGTGGTACCCTATTAAAGTGAGTGTGGTTGTCTCTAATGCCTAACCCATGAACGATAGTGGTAATTCGATAAGAGACATCATGGTACGCACCATATCCAATAGGGTGCAATTATGATGTTCGGACACACCATCACACTATGGTGTTCCAGGCGGTATTAATTGTGAAAAAATTTGCACAATGTCTTAATTGTGTGCCAAAACTCGTAACTCATATATTCATCTCTATGATCATATCATAGACATTCTATCCTCTTGTCACGAAGATCTTAAACTTCACTCTGAAATTACTTGAACCATTCAATAATTCAGACTTGTGTTTCATCAAGTAAATATACTCAACATCTACTCGAATCATCTGTGAAGTAAGAACATAACGATATTCACTGCATGCCTCATCACTCATTGGACTGCACACATCAAAATGTGTTACTTCCAACAAGTTGCTATCCAGTTCCATCTTACTGAAACCGAGGCTTTTCAGTCATCTTGCCCATGTGGTATGATTTGCATATCTCAAGTGATTCAAAATCAAGTGAGTCCAAACGATCCATCTGAATGGAGTTTCATCATGCGTATACACCAATAGACATGGTTTGCATGTCTCAAACTTTTCAAAAACGAGTGAGTCCAAAGATCCATTAACATGGAGCTTCTTCATGCGTTTTACACCAATATGACTTACATGGCAGTGCCACAAGTAAGTGGTACTATCATTACTATCTTATACCTTCGGCATGAAAATGTGTATCACTACGATCGAGATTCAATAAACCATTCATTTAGATGCAAGACCATCGAAGGTGTTATTCAAATAAATAGAGTAACCATTATTCTCCTTAAATGAATAACCGTATTGCGATAGACATAAACCAATCATGTCTATGCTCAACGCAAACACCAAATGACAATAATTCTGTTTTAACACCAATCTCGATGGTAGAGGGAGCGTGCGATGCTTGATCATATCAACCTTGGAAACAATTCCAACACATATCGTCAGCTCACCTTCAGCTAGTCTCCTTTTATTCCGTAGCTTTTATTTCGAGTTACTAACATTTAGCAACCGAACCGGTATCTAATACCCTAGTGCTACTAGGAGTACTAGCAAAGTACACATTAACATAATGTATATCCAATATACTTCTATCGACCTTGCCAGCCTTCTCATCTACCAAGTATCTAGGGTGGTTCCGCTTCAGTGTCCGTTCCTCTCATTAAGAAGCACTTAGTCTCGGGTTTGGGTTCAACCTTGGGTTTCTTCACTAGAGCAGCAACTGTTTTGCCGTTTCATGAAGTATCCGTTGTTGCCCTTGCCCTTCTTGAAACTAGTGGTTTTACCTACCATCAACAATTGATGCTCCCACTTGACTTCTACTTTCGCGGTGTCAAACATCACGAATACCTCAAGGATCATCATATCTATCCCTGACGTGTTATAGTTCATCACGAAGCTCTAGCGGCTTGGTGGCAATGACTTTGGAGAAACATCACTATCTCATCTGGAAGATTAACTCCCACTCGATTCAAGTGATTGTTGCACTCAGACAATCTGAGCACAAGCTCAACGATTGAGCTTTTGTCCCTTGGTTTGTAGGCTAAGAAAATCGTCGGAGGTCTCATACCTCTTGACGTGGGCACGAGCCTGAAATCCTAATTTCAGCCCTCGAAACATCTCATATGTTCCGCAACATTTCGAAAACGTCTTTCGTGCCTCAACTCTAAACCGTTTAACTGAACTATCACGTAGTTATCAAAACGTGTATGTCCGATGTTCGCAACATCCACAAACGACGTTTGGGGTTCAGCACACTGAGCGGTGCATTAAGGACATAAGCTTTCTATTGTCCGCATAATCGCTACTTTCAACTTTCAACTATATTTTCTCTAGGAACATATCTAAACAGTGGAACTAAAGCGCGAGCTTTTACATAATTTGCAAAAGGTCTTTTGACTATGTTCAGGATAATTAAGTTCATCTTATGAACTCCCACTCAGATAGACATCCCTCTGGTCATCTAAGTGATTACATGATCCGAGTCAACTAGGCCGTGTCCGATCATCACGTGAGACGGACTAGTCATCATCGGTGAACATCTTCATGTTGATCGTATCTACTATATGACTCATGCTCGACCTTTCGGTCTCTGTGTTCCGAGGCCATGTCTGTACATGCTAGGCTCGTCAAGTTAACCCTAAGTGTTTCGCGTGTGTAAACCTGTCTTACACCCGTTGTATGTGAACGTAAGAATCCATCACACCCGATCATCACGTGGTGCTTAGAAGCGACGAACTTTAGCAACGGTGCACAGTTAGGGGAGAACACTTCTTGAAATTGTTGTAAGGGATCATCTTATTTACTACCGTCGTTCTAAGTAAACAAGATGCATAAACATAATAAACATCACATGCAATTATATAGTAGTGACATGATATGGCCAATATCATTTTGCTCCTTTTGATCTCCATCTTCGGGGCTCCATGGTCATCATCGTCACCGGCATGACACCATGATCTCCATCATCGTGTCTCCATGGAGTTGTCTCGCCAACTTATTACTTCTACTACTATGGCTACCGGTTAGCAATAAAGTAAAGTAATTACATGGCGTTGTTCAATGACACACAGGTCATACAATAAATTAAGACAACTCCTATGGCTCCTGCCGGTTGTCATACTCATCGACATGCAAGTCGTGAATCCTATTACAAGAACATGATCAATCTCATACATCACATATCATTCATCACATTCTTCTTGGCCATATCACATCACATAGCATACCCTGCAAAAACAAGTTAGACGTCCTCTAATTGTTGTTTGCATGTTTTACGTGGCTGCTATGGGTTTCTAGCAAGAACGTTTCTTACCTACGCAAAACCACAACGTGATATGCCAATTGCTATTTACCCTTCATAAGGACCCTTTTCATCGAATCCGTTCGGCTAAAGTGGGAGAGACGGCACCGCTAGCCACCTTATGCACAAAGTGCATGTCCGCCGGTGGAACCTGTCTCACGTAGAGTGCGTGTAAGGTCGGTCCGGCCGCTTCATCCCACAATACCGCCAAACAAGATTGGACTAGTAACGGTAAGCATATTGAACTACATCAACGCCCACAACTACTTTGTGTTCTACTCGTGCAAAGAATCTACGCAATAGACCTAGCTCATGATGCCACTTTGTTGGGGAACGTGGCAGAAATTCAAAATTTTCTCGCATCACCAAGATCAATCTATGGAGATTCTAGCAACAAGAGGAAAGGAGAGTGCATCTACATACCCTTGTAGATCGCTAAGCGGAAGCGTTCAAGAGAACGGGGTTGAAGGAGTCGTGCTGTCGTGATCCAAATCACCGGAGATCCTAGTGCCGAACGGACGGCACCTCCGCGTTCAACACACGTACAGCCCGGTGACGTCTCCCACGCCTTGATCCAGCAAGGAGAGAGGGAGAGGTTGAGGAAGACTCCATCCAGCAGCAGCACAACGGCGTGGTGGTGGTGGAGGAGCGTGGCAATCTTGCAGGGCTTCGCCAAGCATCACAAGAGAGGAGGAGGAGGAAGAAGAGACGCAGGGCTGCACCAACGAGAGATCGAATCGCGTGTTATGGGCAGCCCCTAGGCCTCATATATATAGGGGAAGGGGAGGAGGGCGCGCCCCCTCTAGGGTTCCCACCCCTAGAGGGGCAGCCCTAGATGGGATCAAGGGAGGCGGCCAAGAGGGGAGAGAGGGGAGGCCCACTAGATGGGCCTTAGGCCCATCTCGCCCTAGGGTTTGCCCCTCCCACTCTCCCTTGCGCTTGGGCCTCTTGTGGGGCGCACCAGCCCCTTGGGGCTGGTTCCTCCCACACTTGGCCCACGCAGCCTTCGGGGCAGGTGGCCCCACTTGGTGGACCCCGGACCCTCCGGTGGTCCCAGACATTACCGATATAGCCCAAACTTTTCCGTGACCAAAACATGACTTCCCATATATAAATCTTTACCTCCGGACCATTCCGAACTCCTCGTGACGTCCGGGATCTCATCCGGACTCAACAACATTCGGTAACCACATACAAACTTCCTTTATAACCCTAGCGCCATCGAACCTTATGTGTAGACCCTACGGGTTCGGGAACCATCTGAGACATGACCGAGACGTTCTCCGGTCAATAACCAACAGCGGGATCTGGATACCCATGTTGGCTCCTACATGTTCCACGATGATCTCATCGGATGAACCACGATGTCAAGGACTCAATCGATCCGTATACAATTCCCTTTGTCTATCGGTATTGTACTTGCCCGAGATTCGATCGTCGGTATCCTATACCTTGTTCAATCTCGTTACCGGCAAGTCTCTTTACTCGTTCCGTAACACATCATCCGTGATCAACCCCTTGGTCACATTGTGCACATTATGATGATGTCCTACCGAGTGGGCCCAGAGATACCTCTTCGTTTACGGGAGTGACAAATCCAGTCTTGATTCGTGCCAACCCAATGACACTTTCGGAGATACCTGTAATGCACCTTTATAGCCACCCGATTCGTTGTGACGTTTGGTGCACCAAAGCATTCCTACGGTATCCGGAGTTGCACAATCTCATGGTCTAAGGAAAAGATACTTGACATTAGAAAAGCTTTAGCATACGAACTACGATCTTTGTGCTAGGCTTAGTATTGGGTCTTGTCCATCACATCATTCTACTAATGATGTGATCCCGTTATCAATGACATCCAATGTCCATGGTCAGGAAACCGTAACCATCTATTGATCAACGAGCTAGTCAACTAGAGGCTTACTAGGGACATGGTGTTGTCTATGTATCCACACATGTATCTGAGTTTCCTATCAATACAATTATAGCATGGATAATAAACGATTATCGTGAACAAGGAAATATAATAATAACTAATTTATTATTGCCTCTAGGGCATATTTCCAACACTAGTAGGAGTAGGAAAGAGGGAGTCCTACTCCTACTAGGAGGAAGACTCCTCCTCCTTGGCACGCCCCAAGGGCCGGCCGGCCTCCCCCCTTGCTCCTTTATATACGGGGGCAGGGGGCACCCTAGGACACACAAGTTGATCTTCGTGATCGTTTCTTAGCCGTGTGCGGTGCCCCCCTCCACCATATTCCACCTCGGTCATATCGTTGCGGTGCTTAGGCGAAGCCCTGCGTCGGTAGAGCATCATTATCGTCACCACGCCGTCGTGCTGACGGAACTCATCCCCTACACCCTACTGGATCGGAGTCCGGGGATCGTCATCGAGCTGAGTGTGCTGAACTCGGAGGTGCCGTACGTTCGATACTTGGATCGGTCGGATCGTGAAGACGTACGACTACATCAACCGTGTTTTCATAACGCTTCCGCTTACGGTCTACGAGGGTACGTGGACAACACTCTCCCCTCTCATTGCTATGCATCACCATGATCTTGCGTGTGCGTACGAAATTTTTTGAAATTACTACGTTTCCCAATAGGAGTCACATACCAAGGAACAATCTCCCTAAGCAGTTTTGCGAGAGGTGCTTTGAGCAAGGAGATCGAAAATCACAGCAAAAGTGGCTGGAACTCGTGCTTGAGTTGGTTTTTCGGGTTTGTGTGAGGCAGAGGAAGAAGATGGGTGCAGGGATAAGTGGAGGAGGGCCACCGTGGGCCCACGAGGCAGGGGGGCGCGCCCAGGGGGTAGGGCGCGCCCTCCACCCTCGTGGCCAGGTGGCAGCTCCCCCCGCGGTAATTTTTGCACTAAAAATCCTCAAATATTCCCGAAAGAATCATATTAAATTGGCATGGCATTCTGAGGACTTTTATTTTCGGGATATTTTTATATTGCACGGATAAGTCGGGAGACAGAAAGAAAAATACTATTTTACTTTATTTCTACTAAAGAACAGAAAATATAAAGAGGGTACAGAAGGTTGTGCTTCTAGTTTCATCCATCTCATGCTCATCAAAAGGAATCCACTAACAAGGTTGATCAAGTCTTGTTAACAAACTCATTCCGATTAACATGGAACCGGAGAAATTTCGAATAACACTATGTTACCTCAACGGGGATATGGACATCCCCAATAATAAGTATATCATATTTCTTCTTGACAGTAGGGAGAGGAAATTCAAAACCTCCAAATATAATCGATGGAATTTTCCAATAGAGTTGCTACTATGAACTTGAGGTTGTTTCCTCGGAAAGTGTACCGTATGTTCATTACCATTAACATGAAAAGTGACATTGCCTTTGTTGCAATCAATAACAGCCCCTGCAGTATTAAGGAAAGGTCTTCCAAGAATAATAGACATACTATCATCCTCGGGAATATCAAGAATAACAAAGTCCGTTAAAATAGTAACGTTTGCAACCACAACAGGCACATCCTCACAAATATCGACAGGTATAGCGGTTGATTTATCAGCCATTTGCAAAGATATTTCAGTAGGTGTCAACTTATTCAAGTCAAGTCTACGATATAAAGAGAAAGGCATAACACTAACACCGGCTCCAAGATCACATAAAGCAGTTTTAACATAATTTCTCTTAATGGAGCATGGTATAGTGGGTACTCGTCGATCTCCAAGTTTCTTTGGTATTCCACCCTTAAAAGTATAATTAGCGAGCATGGTGGAAATTTCAGCTTCCGGTATCTTTCTTTTATTTGTAACAACATCTTTCATATATTTAGCATAAGGATTCATTTTGAGCATATCAGTCAATCGCATACGCAAAAAGATGGGTCTAATCATTTCAGCAAAGCGCTCAAAATCCTCATCATCCTTTTTCTTGGATGGTTTGGGAGGAAAAGGCATGGGTTTCTGAACCCATGGTTCCCTTTCTTTACCATGTTTCCTAGCAACGAAGTCCCTTTTATCATAATGTTGATTCTTTGATTGTGGGTTATCAAGATCAACAGCAGGTTCAACTTCTACATCATTATCATTACTAGGTTGAGCATCATCATGAACATCATCATTAACATTTTCACTAGGTTCATGTTCATTACCAGATTGTGTTTCAGCATCAGACATAGAAATATCATTTGGATTATCAGGTGATTCAGCAATAGGTTCACTAGAATTTTGCAAAGTTCTATCATTTTTCTTTTTCTTCCTTTTAGAAGAACTAGGCATATCAATGTTATTTCTCTGAGAATCTTGCTCGGTTCTCTTAGGGTGGCCTTCAGGATACAAAGGTTCCTGAGTCATTCTACCAGTTATAGTAGCCACTCTAACAGCATAATCATTTTTCTTACTATTCAGTTCATCAAGCACTTCTTTCTGAGCTTTAAGTACTTGTTCTAATTGAGTGGTAACCATAGAAGCATGTTTGCTAACAAGTTTAAGTTCACCTCTAATATTAGCCATATAATCACTCAAGCGTTTAATCATAAAGGTATTCTGTTTTAATTGTATACCAAAATAAGCATTAAAGTCATCTTGCTTAAACATAAAGTTGTCAAACTCATCCAAGCACTGACTAGCAATTTTAGTAGGAGGGACTTCAGCTTTATCATGTCTATAGAGAGAATTTACCTTTACTACCTGTGTCGGGATATCGGGATCAGGAGGTTCTTCAGTGAATAAAGAATTGGGATCATACACTTCTTCAACAGGCGGTAAATTAAGACCATGTATTTCTTCAATAGGAGGTAAATTCTTAACATCTTCAGCTTTAATACCTTTTTCTTTCATAGATTTCTTTGCCTCTTGCATATCTTCAGGGCTGAGAAATAGAACACCTCTCTTCTTCGGACTTGGTTTAGGAATAGGCTCAGTAATTGGCTCAGGTGTTGGCTCGGGAGTTGCCCAATTATTTTCATTTGTCAACATATTATTCAATAGAATTTCATCTTCATCCGGTGTTCTTTCCCTGAAAAGAGAACCAGCACAACTATCCAGGTAATCTCTGGAAGCATCGGTTAGTCCATTATAAAAGATATCAAGTATTTCAGGTTTCTTAAGAGGATGATCAGGCAAATCATTAAGTAGCTTGAGAAGCCTCCCCCAAGCTTGTGGGAGACTCTCTTCTTCAATTTGCACGAAGTTGTATATTTCCCTCAAAGCAGCTTGTTTCTTATGAGCAGGGAATATTTAGCAGAGAAGTAATAAATCATATCCTGGGGACTACGAACACAACCAGGATCAAGAGAATTAAACCATATCTTAGCATCACCCTTTAATGAGAACGGAAATATTTTGAGTATATAAAAGTAGCGTGATCTCTCATCATTAGTAAACAGGGCAGCTATATCATTTAACTTAGTAAGATGTGCCACAACAGTTTCAGATTCATAGCCATAAAAAGGATCAGATTCAACCAAAGTAATTATATCAGAATCAACAGAGAATTCATAATCCTTATCAGGAACACAGATAGGTGAAGTAGCAAAAGCAGGGTCAGGTCTCATCCTAACTCTAAGAGATTCTTTACTCCATTTAACTAGCAGCCTCTTAAGTTCATATCTATCCTGGCAGCAAAAATAGCTGCAGAAGATTCCGCATCAAAAAGATAACCCTCAGGAATAGCAGGCATATTTTCATCATCACTTTCATCATTGTATTCAGTTTCAATAATATCTCTTTCTGTAGACCTAGAAATTTGTTCATGTAGAAATTCACCAAGGGGCACAATAGTATCAAGCATAGAAGTAGTTTCATCATAGGTATCATGCATATCAGAAGTGGCATCATCAATAACATGCGACATACCGGAACGAATAGCAGAAGCAGGTTTAGGTGTCTCTAGCTTACTCATAACAGAAGGTGAATCAAGTGCAGAGCTAGATGGCAGTTCCTTACCTCCCCTCGTAGTTGAGGGATAAATTGTTGTCTTAGCGTCTTTCAAGTTCTTCATAGTCTCCAGCAGATATAAATCCCAAGTGATTCAAAGAATAGAGCTATGTTCCCCGGCAACGGCGCCAGAAAAAGGTCTTGATAACCCACAAGTATAGGGGATCGCAACAGTTTTCGAGGGTAGAGTATTCAACCCAAATTTATTGATTCGACACAAGGGGAGCCAAAGAATATTCTCAAGTATTAGCAGCTGAGTTGTCAATTCAACCACACCTGGAAACTTAGTATCTGCAGCAAAGTGTTTAGTAGCAAAGTAATATGATAGTGGTGGTAACGGTAACAAAAGTAAAGACAGCAAACGTAATGTTTTTGGTATTTTTGTAGTGATTGTAACAGTAGCAACGGAAAGTAAATAAGCGTAAACCAGTATATGGAAAGCTCGTAGGCACCGGATCAGTGATGGATAATTATGCCGGATGCGGTTCGTCATGTAACAGTCATAACATAGGGTGACACAGAACTAGCTCCAATTCATCAATGTAATGTAGGCATGTATTCCGAATATAGTCATACGTGCTTATGGAAAAGAACTTGCATTACATCTTTTGTCCTACCCTCCCGTGGCAGCGGGGTCTTATTGGAAACTAAGGCATATTAAGGCCTCCTTTTAATAGAGAACCGGAACAAAGCATTAGCACATAGTGAATACATGAACTCCTCAAACTATGGTCATCACCGAGAAGTGTCCCGATTATTGTCACTTCGGGGTTGTCGGATCATAACACATAATAGGTGACTATAGACTTGCAAGATAGGATCAAGAACACACATATATTCATGAAAACATAATAGGTTCAGATCTGAATTCATGGCACTCGGGCCCTAGTGACAAGCATTAAGCATAGCAAAGTCATAGCAACATCAATCTCAGAACATAGTGGATACTAGGGATCAAACCCTAACAAAGCTAACTCGATTACATGATAAATCTCATCCAACCCATCACCGTCCAGCAAGCTTACGATGGAATTACTCACGCACGGCGGTGAGCATCATGAAATTGGTGATGGAGGATGGTTGATGATGACGACGACGACGGATCTCCCTCTCCGGAGCCCCGAACGGACTCCAGATCAGCCCTCCCGAGAGAGATTAGGGCTTGGCGGCGGCTCCGTATCGTAAAACGCGATGATTTCTTCTCTCTAATTTTTCTCTCCCCGAAAGCCAATAAATAGAGTTGGAGTTCACGTCGGAAGGTGTCCAGGGGGCCCACGAGGTAGGGGGCGCGCCCAGGAGGGGGGGCGCGCCCCCACCCTCGTGGACAGGGTGTGGGCCCCCTGGTCTTCATCTTTGGCGTGGATTTTTTATTATTTATTCTAAGATATTCCGTGGAGTTTCAAGTCATTCCTAGAACTTTTGTTTTCTGCACATAAAACAACATCATGGCAATTCTGCTGAAAACAGCGTCAGTCCGGGTTAGTTTCATTCAAATCATACAAGTTAGAGTCCAAAACAAGGGCAAAAGTGTTTGGAAAAGTAGATACGACGGAGACGTATCAACGACGAGGATGCGGGCCAAGCATCGTCGATGTCGAGAACAAATGTTTAATTATGAAAACAAAATTAATAAACACTTAGCAAAATTCGGCATGACCTTTGCTAAAAGCAGGACATATCGAGTGCCTGAAATTTGCCATAACATAAACGAATCGACATTCTGGCAAAACATAGGCCACTTGGAAAAATATGACGTGTCCAAAATGTGACATGTTCAAAATATGACATGTCCACTGCAAATTTGCATATAACAGGAAAATTGCTTTAACTAAAAAAATAACAACAATTGCTTTAACTAAATAAATACCTAGAATTTGTTAACTACACCTAAAACAACTAAAACACCTAGAACTATGTTAAATACATCTAAAACACCTAAATTCTATTAACTACACCTAATTAAAAACCTAGATAAATTTATGTCCTAATTTAAAACCTAGATAAATTTATGTCCTAATTTTAAAACCTAGCTAATTTAAAACCTAGGGATCATACAAATTAACTAGGGTTCATACTACCTAATATGTCCTAGCTAGGGTTCGATCATAACCTACATTATTCTAAGAACCTACAATTTTTCAACTATATAGGATTCAAAATAATTAATCTCTAATAATTATAACTAGGAAGGAGGGAGGAGGAGGAGGAAGGAGGAGGAGTACCGCTCGGTGGAAGAGGGCCGACGCGTGGGGGAGGATGGCCGGCGAGGGGAGGCGGCGGCGGGAAGGAGGGCCAGCTGGGAGGCGGCCATGGGGGAGGAGGGCCCAGACGGGAAGGCGGCCGGCGTAGGACACGCGGGCGGCAACCGGAGCGGGGGATTGAGGGGCGCGTGAGTGTGAGCGTGTGAGTGTGAGAGTGAGTGAGAGAGAGAGAGAGCTGCCGGCAGGCAGGGGGGGAAGCAGAGGTGGGGTTAGCAGCAGCGTGGGGGAGGAGGCCCAACGCTATAGCTAAAGCTGCAACAGGGGGCCGAGTGCGTGGCCCATTAACAGCAGCGCTGGCCGGGAAAACACGCGCTACTGCTAACGTGCGCTTGCAGCGCTGGTTTTGGCCGGCGCAACTGCTAAGTAGCAGCAGCGTGGGGTATATAACCAACGCTACTGTTAAATGTCTACGTATAAGCATTTTCCTAGTAGTGTTTGGTTTCAAACAGATCTTGTTAGGATCATTGTGCTAGACCAGTGTAGATGATCTTGAAAAGATCAGTTTTCATGAGAGGATGTGTGAAACTATTTATCATTGTAGTAAACTTAATGCCAGCAAGTGTGAACCTATTTATCAGTTTCAATGGAATATGCCAGTTTTGTGGATCTTTTCATTCTATAGCAAACTTGATATTTGATCTTGTCCTGATTATAGCTCAATTTATTTCTATCAAAATGCAATAGTACAATATTTTGTACTGAAATTGACAATTCAGAAAGGCAAGACAAGATATATTGAAATAGACAGGAGCATTGCATTACTTCCATAATTGGCTAGTCTGGACAACTGACAGTACACTCAATCCTTACATTCTAAAACCCATTACATAGATGACAACAACCAAAAACACTACAAAAGCAAAATAAAGCTCCATCTTGTCCCTCCTCTTCAGTTCTTCCTTGTGCATCTTCTTCATTATCTTCTTCTCAAATTCTAATTTCTGGATCTTGCTCTCCATATCTTTCTCCTTTTTAAATAGTTGCAGCTTCTCACATGCAAGATCAAAGATGACTACTCTAGCCCTTTCAGTCCAGTCCTTGTCCAACCATTTCACATAACCACATGCTCTATGGTCCTGTAGTCATTTCAAAGTTCATCATATTAACTTTTTTAAATAACAACAAGTTACAGATTAACAAATACTACATTTACCTCATATTGGCAACCAAGAAACCTTCTGCCCCTGTCCTGAATATCACCACACACACGTCGAGCAGGTGTTTCCCAGTGACCACAAGTCTCTTTTGACTTCGTGTCCAAACCATTGAATTCAGGACCAAATTTGTAGCTAGGCATCGCATTAAACATCTTTTGCATCGTCGCAGCATCCTCCTAAAATAATTTTAGTGCAAATGACTAGCTCAAATCCCACCCAAAAGACAAGACATGCAACTGACTAGCTAGTGACTGAGAAAAATTGAAATTCTACCTTCACAACGTCGCCCCAGTAGGCAATTGCGGTCACCTTCCACTCGTCCTCGTCGAGAGCTCCATGACGGCCGCTGCCCGACTTGACCCGAGCACTGGTTCTTTGCCGCAAGCTATCACCGACGTGAGGCTACCGGTGAAGCCCGTGACAGCCCGACGCCGACGCACACCCAAGCCGCTGCCGCTGGCCCAGTGGACGAGGCAGCGTTGTCAGCCAAAATTCGCTGGCCCAGAATTTGACAGACAGTGAGGCACGCGAGAGGGGAATTGTGATCTTTGACTGGTCGGGGGGGTAAGTGCAAATATTGCAATGGGAGAACACCACGCGGCATGCGAGAACATACAGTGGGGTTTTAGAAAAATACGTGTTGAGTCAGCATGCCACGCGGCATGCGAGAACATATAGTGGGGCTTCAGAAAAAATACTTGCTGAGTCAGCATGCCACGCGGCGGCTCCAGCCGTCCTCTAATATGTTTTTGTACTAAACTGAGCATGCTTAACAAGTTGATGTAGCCGCTTTTCGTGTGTGCGAGATTGTGGACTAAAGTGAGCATCTAATATGTTTTTGTACTAAACTGAGCATGCTTAACAAGTTGATGTAGCCGCTTTTCGTGTGTGCGAGATTGTGGACTAAAGTGAGCATCTAATATGTTTTTGTACTAAACTGAGCATGCTTAACAAGTTGATGTAGCCGCTTTTCGTGTGTGCGAGATTGTGGACTAAAGTGAGCATCTAATATGTTTTTGTACTAAACTGAGCATGCTTAACAAGTTGATGTAGCCGCTTTTCGTGTGTGCGAGATTGTGGACTAAAGTGAGCATCTAATATGTTTTTGTACTAAACTGAGCATGCTTAACAAGTTGATGTAGCCGCTTTTCGTGTGTGCGAGATTGTGGACTAAAGTGAGCATCGGGAACAAGTTTGTGTACCAATGATGCAATTAGCTCGTTGTACATTTGAACATTCTTGAAGAACAAAGACCATGATGTTTGTTCCAAAAAGGAAAAAAAAAAGAAACTAGCCCATTCGAATTCTGTGAAACTGGATTTTATTGCCTCTTCCCTTAAAAATGAGACTTATGTTTTCTCTCAATTAAACAACACCTGTTTTCCTGCCAAGGTCGTCAGTGAAGTTAGTTTAATCTGTGTTTCTGCTTGCATTCGAGTGTACATATCATCATCAAGAAAACAACACTTGTGCTGCATAAACAAGCTACTGCTTTACTCATTCATCTTTAATTACAGGCCAGGGAGGGTCGGCCAGGACCAGCATACATGCATGCATGTGCTGCACGCATACTGGGGTACTACTACTCTGTGTATATGTTTGTGTACATATATAGTATAATAACTTACTAATGATCATCTAGCTGAAATGATTTCACAAAATGAATCAATCGATCGATGCTGCCCCTCTCAATCCCCTCCCTCTTTCCACGAGAAGGAGACAAAGCACGAAGAGCAGAAAGAATGGGCAACCAAATGCATGGAAGCAATTGCAGGACGCATTCATCCATGAGTTGGATCAGTGGATGCATATCCCGGGTACCTTCCACTGGAACTTGCCGGCCCTCTTGTCGGGCACCGGCGCCGCCGTGTAGTTCCTCCACACGTCGAGCACATTCCTCAAATCATGGAGCTTGGCCCCTAGCCCGACGCAGCAGTTGGCGTGCAGGGTGCAGATCTTGTTGAGGTCCCTGCTGAGCTGGCAGAAGCCGCTGATGTAGGTGGTGTCGAGGAACTGGATGGCGACGCCGAGGCGGTCCGTCATCTCGTGCTTGATGAGGTTGAACACGTCCTGCTCGTGCTTGCCGAAGAAGCGGTACCGCCCCGCCTGCCAGTGGCGGTAGAACTCGATGGTCTTATTGCAGGAGCGCACGAAGAGGAAGCCGCCGTTGGGGAAGTTGCCGAGGCTGTAGGGGTCGCCCATGAAGACGTCGCTGGAGATGGCGATGTCCGCCCCCATGGAGATGTGCTTGAACGGGTCCCGGAACCACATCACGTCCACGTCCTGCATTGCCAGCGTTTTGAACACGCATATGTTAGCGATCAAGACCAAAAGCAAGATAGATTATACTGTATTTCTATATTCATAAATGTTTCAGTCGGCCGGACGAGACAAACCACAAGTTCCCGACCGGCCGCCGGCCCACATGAATGATCGACGCATATGTGGTAGAATCTAATGGCTACTTAGCGTGCAACATGCATCGATCACCATTGTCAAAGTCCACACGATAAGCAGTAGCTTAGCCCACCCCGGTGGACTGACTGTGGACAATTCAACGGAGCACGACCGGCCAAACCCGTACAGCCACCGATCCATCGTGCAACGCACCAACCAACACGTAACCAATCTGGCTAACCAACTTGTCACAACTGTATGTACGTCCTAACTAACTGCCGTCGATCGAAAGTAGGAGTAACATGCATGAAGTTGTTGCACATATATATAATAAACAAGAAAAGTAAGACGTACCGTGAAGAGGAAGTTGTATCCGAGCTGGAGGATGGTCTGCTGGAACTTGTTGCGGCCCCACATCATCTCGAGGTAGTCCTTGCTCATGAAGAACTTCTCGCCGCGGTAGTCGACGCCGGTCGTCCTTAGAAAGTAGCAGTGCGGGTGCACGAGCTGGCAGCCCGCGTACGCCGCCGGGTCCATGGTGACGATGACGAGGTGGTCGAGCAGGCGCGCCACGCCGCCCTCCCCGGTCCGGAAGCTCTCGAAGAAGAGGTCCAGCAGCGACCCCGGCTTGGTCCACGCCGCGTTGATCTGCGTCATGATCACCGTCCGGTCCGCCGTCGCCGCCCGCGCCAGCACCTCCTCCAGGTCCCCGTACGGCGACGCCTGCATCGTTCGTCCAACATTGATCGTAAGGGACAAGGAAATTAAGTTGTAAGAGCTGTGCACATTTACGCTGCATGGACGGATTTGGACGCGCGGGCAAATGAATGCAGGCCTCACGGCCATGCCGGTGCTAGCTTAAGCTACTAGTTTTAGAAAACAGTTTTTTTTTTTCTCCATGGTCTGGCCTGCAGCTGCACATGTGCGGCCTAATGATCGAGGGTCACATGCAAGCCTGTACTCCTATCACGGAAATAGATTTTGCATGTCAGAGAGAGAGAGAGAGAGAGACATGCTCCCATGCCGCTGTGCGCCATGCCTGTACTGCAAGAGCACTGCGAGGTGTAAGCGCGGGTTGTCCCCACCCAGCAGCAAGTAGGGCCGTCCGATCAGGCACTGCAACAGAACTACTAGCCGTTCCAGAACGCCACGTGTACGGCTGCGGAGGCGACAACCTGCGGACGCGCGTGCCCTCGTGGCGGCCGTGCCGGCAGCATAGCTGCATAATTATGCCTTCTCAAAGCAGTAACGTGCACCGTGATGACTCACGTAATGACCTTTCTTGTCATCACGCGGAGAAGCCACAGGGGTCACGACTCCTGTAATACAGATCATAAGCTTTTTTAAGTGTTCATCATGGGGAGAAGCTACGGGAGTGGTGAGCCATTAGGGTTGGTAATGGCGACGGCTAATGACACCTACTGCCAAAAATACATACATACACATGGGGAGGATGGAAAGGAAAAGGAGCGGGCGGTTGTTGGAGGCGAGAGGGGGCGGAGAAAGCAGACGTCCACATACACAGGCGGCCGACCTCGAGACGTGAGCTGGTCTTCGCCGCTCCACCACCACCACCGCTTTTGGTTAGTAGTAGCAGACTCGATCAACACAGGCCGCGCGCGCTTTTGGTTACCCGGTCGCCGTCGCCTCACGCAACGCATTCAAAAAGAGGATTCTCTTCTCTTAATATAGCATTGTTAGCATGAAAACGGCATCTCTGGTTTTTAGTATCCGAGAAGATTATCCCTCCACCGAATATGTAGATGTAGCTCTAGCTTGCATGGCATGGCGCCACCACCTTGGCCAGTTGCTCTTGTTCCTTTTCTAATTTGAAATCAGTTAATGGGGATGAAGAAATAGTTGGAATTAAGATGGAAATATCTTGAGCCTAGTACTAGTAGCACATTTGACCCACGATCGGGTGGAGGTGGGAAGGCCACAGACGTACGCGGAGGGGACAAGTATCTCCTGTATGATCATATCATACAGTGATAATCCTCGTAATACAGTCGTAATTAATCTTTGGAGTTAATTTCTTCTGCGGACCCTCGCTGAAACTCAACAGCAATAGTAGATGGGCGCCAGAAGAATCAAGAGGTAGCAACCAAAATTGGCATGCCAGCTGCGGGCGTACCTGGACGGGGGCGGGCGCCGGAGCGGCGACGACGGTGAGGTTGCGGGCGGCGTCGAGGTCGTCGGCGACGGAGCGCAGGTGGTGGTGCTGCGTGGCGGTGCCGTTGTTGTGGCTCCAGGCGGCGACGTCGACGAGGCTGCGGCCGGGGCTGGCGGACATGAAGAAGAGGACGCAGACGGTGGCCACGGCGGCGCCCAGCACGAAGGACACCATGGGGCTAATGTTGCTGCTGCCGCCGCCTCCCGCGTCCCCCTTCATCTTGCCGCCCCCCAACATCTGTCTATCTGCCTTCCTCTCTATGAATCTCTCTCTGTCTGCCAACTGCGCCGGCGCGGGCAGAGCCCTCTTGAAATAATACTACTAGATGGTTTGATCCGACGCTTGCTGTGGGTCTAGAATATAGATGGCGATGCGGCGGAGAATTCGCACGGCAGGGACTCGATGCCTCTCTCTCTTGGGTGGTGGTGGTGGCCGGAGCGGGCGGGGAATTGAAGGTGAAGTTGAAGAAGCAGGAAGCAAGGAAGCGGGGGCTTTTAAGAGGGAGGGAGGGAGGAAGAAGATGATGGGAGGATGGCGCGTCGTGGCGGGCGGCTTAGTTAGAGACGACAGATCGTCTTATTCCCACTGATTGAGCCTGCCTGCCTGCCACGGTGGTGTCGTCTTCTCTCTTGCTTATTTCTCTGCGTGTGGGTGTTAATGGAGCAGGTTTATAACCAGTACTACTAGTACTAGTCACGGCTTTGGGTGGGCTCACGTTCACGTCGTTGTGATGATCGAGTCTCCGCTTGCTCTCGCTGCTCTCAACAGAAAGCAAGGAAAGGTAGTGGTACTTGGCTCGTTGGGTTTGGGTCCACCTCATCTGTTTGGCCCGGCCCCATCGCTTTGAAAGTCTTGGCACACACGGTTCGACCGGGCGCTGGCTTGGCAGCCAGCGCGCGGTCAGCCGCGACGCTAGCCGCCCGTCCTGCCCGTGCCGCTCTCTCTGTCTCTAGCCCCGTCCGTCCGCGTTACTGCTTCCGTTTTGTTCTGCATACCGACAAGTGTTCTGCATACCAACAAGTTCTCTGCTCTGCTCTTTGCTCCGCTCTTGTCCTCCAGCTAGCCTAGCCTGCTCCTGGTCACCCGCAACATCTTTGGACGGGACTTGCTCTGTGTTCATCATGCTCATCTTCTGGAGGCCGTTTCGTCGTGGGTACGCACAGGCAGAGCAGCGACCAGGACGACCGGTTCGCTTCAGGGCCACCGCTACGCACGCACGATTAATACCCGGCAATCTCCCACTCCTCTGATGCAGCTGCTTGATGCAAAAAAAGATTATGTCGTGGTTCATTGTTCGTGGACACGATCGACGTGCGCACTGTCCACGTGCTAACGCCCAGGAGGCAGGCTGTTGATTAATTAGCCGCGTGTTCCTCGATCCCTCCATGGGCGCCGGCCGACGATGGTGTATGCGTGTTGGTTGCGGTCAATTGACCTCGCTATCAAACAGTCGGTGCGGTGCGGTGTGCTGTGGTGTGGTGTGGAGGAGGAAAATGGAGGTGCTACTTGCTTGGCTCTAAGCTAGTGCCGCACTTTGCCGTGTTGGGTTCGCCTACGTGCCGTCGCCTTCCTCCCTCCCTCTCGCCGTCGACGCGGCCACTGGCTGGCTAGCTAGCACTTCGGTCGACGGTGCAGGAGCAGCTTTCAATCGCCAATTAATTAGCTTCCCATTTGTGGACTAAACAATGAGGTTAAGTTAAGCGGCAGAATGTCGATCCCTCCAATCCCGGAATTTTCAAATCTCGTCAATGGACTAATACAAATATTCTAGTCGATGAGGCATCTTTGAACCGGAGAACATGACAGATATGCCAACACTCTGTCGGTGCGTCGCGTAACTATCTACTGGTGTCGTATGCGCCGCTAGCTCATACATACATATACTAGTCCAGTAGCAGTATGTATTTTCTGGCTCACGTCGCCTTCACTTCACGTACGGTCGATCAATTCCTGCTACTAGTACGTCTGAATCGTCTGATGAGCGGTCGCCGTGCCGCCTAACCTTGGTTTGGCCGGCTTTGATTAATCTGGCGGCCTGGCTGGAAAACCTGCAGTACCACCGACAATCAATCAATTCATTCCGACCCGACGGAGCTCCAAGCCTGTGGTACGCTAGTTAGGCGCAGCCGTGGAGTTAGGCTGCTCGAGCACTTCATTTCACTTGGCCTCCTCCTCTATAATACGTAAGAGTCAGGCATGGCGGTGGAACTGTACGTCACATGGTCCAACGCCATTCTCCTGATCTGATATGGATGGACGGTTGAATTCAATCAACACCATACCATGCCTCCACCAACCTCTTTGATAATTAAATTTCCTTTCTTTGGTTGGCAACGTACTGGTGCCATTTTTAACCCGGCCGGGCACGATCATTGGCCTGCCAAGAATTAGTGCAGTGTTTAAACAGGAGCTACATGCATTGCCCGCGGATAAATAATTGAGCTACTGTAGCTAGGAATGGTATAGTGGAGGCCAGGAAAGGTACGGGTGGCAATTTTTTACCCGGCCGGCCATGTTCATTGGCCTGCGAGGAATAAGGAATGTGTACTGCCCGTGCCCAGCAGATGAATCACAGTAGGCATGGCTCATGGGGCGCCCTGACTGACAGACAGAGACCCCATTACGCTAGAATGTGGTAACAGTGGTGAGAATGCGCCCACCTACCAGTGCACCACCAGTAACCAGTTGCTTCTGCCCATTTTCCGCGCACGTGGGAGGAGAACACAACAATATACTCTCGCATTCATACGTGGCGATCGATCGATGTGGTCATTGATTTTAACATTTTTTGCCGTACAAACATATGCATATGTAGCGTACGTTAGCAGAGTTTTGGCTTGCGTGCATGGCGCGGCGACATCTGTACCACATCGATCTTGGAAGCTTCCTTGTGCCGTGCGTAAGCTCAGTCTCATTCACCGGCCGTCCGTTGGTTTCCGCAGACGCGTACGTCGACGCCAGACCATATTACTAACATGCATTCATGTAAAGCAAACAAAATAGAAAAACTCCAGCTAGCAACATTATGAGCGAATCCATGGCATTCAGCGATGATAGATCATTAGTTAGTTGCTTGTGATGATTGACACCGGCACACCGGAAAAGAGAGAATCGAGCTACAGAAGAGAGCCCACGCATCATGTACAGCGCACGTACTAGTAGTAGAGAAGTTTGTTTGCATTTGCACATGGCCCCTACCTACATTGACCTTGCGACGCCTGGCTTTGGAACACAGGGAGCAGTTGGGGGTAGTATACTGTTTGATTGCAAAACGATTAGTTTAATCAATACAGGAAATATACTCAGCGAACATGCGTGATTAAGCGTAAACCAGCTGTGCATGCATGCATGCATGGCTTTTTGAGGAAAGCAACTACTCGTATCACTTTGCATGTGTTCGGGTGATTAATCATAGACCTGGTGTACAACGGTAGCCTACATGCCTAACCGCCGCTCGCAAGTTGCGGTGTGGAGACGTTGCCAGATTAGGCCGGTGTACATGCAAATGAGCTCAAGGCTCTGATCAAACACTTCGCTTGCTTGTCTAGCCAAAACTAATGCCATGGAACTTGTATTGCAAGGCATGCATGACCGCATGAGCCATGAGTATAGCAGTAGCAATGCCGTACCCGGCGAGAATGCGCTTGCGGTTCAAGTAGTAACCGGCCGAAAGCATGATTTTAGCGGATCTCTGCGCTATTTGGCGCAACGGGTCAACTAGTATATGATGATGAAGACCCATGCGGGGAAGGTCGTAAACTAAAATAAACATGCACGTCGTGTATCAGTGTATGTGTGGAGAGTTTGACCTGTTACCTGTACAGGGATACGGTGCACATGTTGTGGGTTAATTTCCCCGTGGGTGAGCTCATCGTGCCGTGGCCGCGAGCACAAGGGTCCGGGCCGGTTCGTTTTGATTCCGCGCGGACCAGCAGCACAGGCGGCCGATATTATCGGCGGATCCATGGCACGAGACGATGCGACGACATAGATGATGATTAGTGGCTGCTAATTGACACCGACACGCCAGCAAAGAGAAAAGGAAGAATCAAGAAAGCAGCTTAGGGTAGTTGTTCGCATGCACATGGCCGCCGGCCAGGGCCTACCTACATTGACATTGCAATGCCTTCTTTTGTAGGCTGGCGGACAGTTGGAGGTCGACCGTTTGATTGATCCGTTTTTATACAAGTAAGAATAATATATAAGGGATGATTAAGCGCACGTAAGTTAAAAAACCAGCTCCGCGTCATAGCTTTTGAAAATGGAACAAATGCTGCTAATAGTAGGCTTCTTTTGTCCAGCTCTAACTGCTTTGCAAAGTGGAAAGGTTGCTGTCTAATTAGGTGGTGTAGATGGGGAGGGGAACTTTTGATCTACGGGTGTATATACACCCTATAAAAATGATAATTAAATAAAAAGTCAACGAATTCTGAAAATGTTTTTGAAATAAACTTGACCTCCCATTGCATTGGTAAAAAAAATCCACGAACAAAAAAAATCTCGTTGACTTCTTGTCAAAGAAGACAAAAATTTGGTCGAAATAGCGTGAATGGTTATCTATAATAGCAAATAAAATTATTATTTTTGCTCTGAAGTCGACGCTGGTTTTCTATTCATGAAAATTTATATACTAGTGCAAAAGAAAGTCAAGTTTATTATGAAAAAACTTCCAAATTGTTTTGACTTTTTTTTTAATTATCACTAAAAAATCTTCATATGAGGTGTATATACACCGAGGAACCAATGGGTATTTCCCGTGTATATGACCACCCGTAGAATAATGAGATAGCTCGTAGGACATGTCTGAATTCCCGAATGAGCAAACCATCCTCGAATTCAAAAACCCAAGAAGTAACAAAGAGATTTCAGACAATAATCAGCTGGAAATATTACTGCAAGCCAATATGAGTAGTCTTTCTTCCCACCACAAAAAACGAGCTAGAGCAAAAAAAATAATTATCGAATCAATTTTCCTTGTGTCGCAGGGCACCGTGGTTGCCTTTGTTTGAAAAAAAATGGAGTAGTCTGATCGTCGATTTTATTTTCAAACCAGTCTAATCATCGATCAATTAAATAACAAGTCAAAAGTCAGGGAACGGAAAGAAAAGGTCCCACCCCCACAGGCCACAGCCACAGGTTGAACACGGTGTTTCCGAGGTGCTTTGCCACCGTCATGACAGAAGAAAATGAAAATATCTTTTGTGTATGTAGTACTTCCTCCATTCCTAAATATAATTTTTTTTAGAGATTTCACTATGAACTACATATGAATGTATATAGACATATTTTCAAGTATAGATTCATTTTTTTTCTGTATATAGCCTGTAGTGGAATTTCTAAAAAGACTTATATTTAGGACAGAGGGGGTATATAACTAATCCAAAGAAGGCAAGCTATGGGAGGCTAGCTAGGTGGCAGCGAGCTAGCGGCCACGGTTGGTGCTTGTACCGAAACCTCATGGCAGCCGCAGCGGTAGCGACAGTAATGGGAAGCTTCGGACGATCTGGAAAAAATCGTCAGTTTGTGCTAGCTGCAAACGCGCGTTCGTACGTCTTTTCCTGGCTTCCTTTCCATGTGCTGCACCGTGGCCGCTCGTTGCAGCTAGCAGCGGTATCGCCGGTCGTTGTGTACCCTGTACGTACGTGTTACGCTTGCTACGGCTGCACATGCTTGCTTGCTTGCTTGCACCGGCAGACTGCAAGCACACTCCGTGATCTAATAGTTCTGGAAATGATGGCTCGGCAATGTCTGGCATAACTTGATTGTGTAGTACATTTTAGGAGGTCTACCTGCCTGATTTTTTTTTATAAAAATATGGGATGAAAAACGCAGAGCCCTGTATACATGCTCCACCTGTCCTCAAGATATGTGGGGATCATGTGGGAGGATCTTGTGTATGGCTCGATAAAAAACGCAAACTAAAGCATAGTACTACTACTATACCTGGCCATCTGTCGTGCTGGGCCGGGCTTCGGGCCGGGCCTACCATAGCCTGATGCAAAAAAAACCAAGCCATGCCGTCCGGCCTAAAAATCGGGCCCAAGCCCAACCCATCATGCTAAAAGCCTGCCAGGCCTTGGGTCGGGCCTCTTCTTCTAAACGGCGAATACGACGGGCTGGGCCTGGCCTGGTCGTTAGGCTTAAAATCTAGGCCCAGGCCTGGCCCGTGGGCAAGGTTGGATCGGGCTTTTTTAGGCCGGATCGGGTCGGGTCGGGCCGTCTGGGCCGGGGCGGGCTGCCCATGGCCAGGACTAACTACGCTAATAAAATACGACCGCGGACACCAATCATTGGTGTACACTCAACTTAATTTATTTTTCACAGGCAGTGTAGGTGTTAGGCCATCTCCAACTCTGACCTGCATGTTTCGTCCTGCATCAGGGAGCCGGCAAGCCAATGCTACCTGCATATATTTTAAATGGGTTTTCAATTAAGCGGACGAAATCATGCAAATCGAATGATTTTCATATAAATTGAATGAAATTCATTATTATATTTTAGACAACTTTTAGATAAACCCTACTCTAAACTTAAATCTATATGATCGCTGGCACCCATTCCCCCATGTTCGGCTGTGAGCCTCGAAAAGTGAAGCTCCAGTTGTTGCCTTCGCCTTCTTCAATTTCGCCTCTCCAACTCTGCCAGCCTCCGCCATCACAGCCCGAGTGGCTAATTAGCTGACGATGTTGAGCCGCCAAGCTTAGCTTTAGTGGGAGGGAAGAAGCAATGGCCTTCTTGGGACCCGAGCGACAGTGACCTACCATGCACTACTCTTCCTTGCTGCGGGCAGCGCCCACGGACGTGTCAGCTTTCTGGTTGTGATGGCGTGGCACGGCCTTGGCGGAGGTGGCGATGTCCTCGTCTTCGTCGCTCTTGTTGTACACCTCGTCTGCTGCCTCGTCAAATTCCTTGTAGGCTGCTTCTAACTCGGCCAGACGCTAGAGGAAATTTGCTAGTTTGGAACTTGGAATAGCATAAGGTTGTCGTTGTACTCCACCCAATTTGCCCATCCATGTTGCAGTCGTTTAAGACAAGTGTTGAAGACAAACATGTACCACAAGTGATTTGGTGGATGGTTGACACAAATCATGCGTCTTGCTTTCCATGTGTTGGGCTCTTAGCTCCTCCTAACTGACTGCTCACAATCGATATTATTAGTACAACCTGCAAATCAATTGCCCCTCGAACCTTGGCAACGGGCCTTGAGCACTCAGAACAGTCAAATACCACACGAGTGCCTCAACTTGTTCGGTGCGGTCAATTTGGTGCCTAAACTTGTAAAATACACGAAGTCGATGCCGTAACTTGTCCGAGCGTTTAAATACGGTGCCTCTGTCCGTATCCGGGCATATGCACTACCCACATGGCGTGCCAACGTGGCATCGGCCTACAAGTCAATGGGAGTGAGAGGAGTGTGTTGGTTGTTTTACAGAAAACTCCTTGTACTTTATATAATTTCTGCAAAAGCTCCTGACATTTTATTTAAATACGTCAAACTGCATTGATCCCACTTGTCAAATCTAGGTCTCGCATGGCAGCACATGGGATAAAATAGTAATAACAAAAAAAGAGCACCCGACAGGATTCGAACACATGTGCTAATCAGTACGCCTAGAATAGTTGACCGTGCGATATCCTAATACTCCGGGCGAAATAATAAAGAGAAACAAAAAAGAAAAAGTTGATTAGTGGGAAATTGAATTTTTTTAAAGAAATCCTCAAGTTTGAAAAAAAAGAACTATTCAGCATATTACCTGCCATGAACTTAAAAAGGTGTTAGTGCATTGAGAAATTGTAGACGTGTTTTTCAAAAATATCTGTCATGCATTCAAAAATTACAACATCTATTTCATAAAATGTTCAATATGTATTAGAAAATTAGTGTAAAATTATTCTTACATTTCTACTAACACGCCTAACATGTGTTAACACATTTATAGAATTTATTGTTTCTACAAAATGATTTTTAATACATGTTGAACAAATTTCAGAATACAACGTTGTTTATTTTAATAATTATGTATTCTAAAATACAACAAAAATACAAAATAATTCTGCATGCTTCTGGTCCTGAATGAAGATGCAAAACAAATTTGTAATATTTTATAATATACGTTGAACTGTTTAAATCAATATAAATTTTAGAAAAAGTTCATGGTTAAATCTTTGAACTACAAATAATAAAAATAGAATAAAAATTTAAATAGACAACAATCGCATGTTGATAATTATTATATCTTAGTATTAGAATATTTTATATCATAAAAACCAAACGGTAACTTAAAAACATAATAGAAATTGCAGAGCAATAGATAGACTTTTCAGCTAACAGCTGTACACAAGGTACTATTAGTTTTGGAGGCTAGCGTGCGTACTACCAAACCAATTCAAAAGACGCAGTTTATTTTATTTTCCTGTTTTAGCATATGCAGAGCAAGGGCTTATTTGTGACTTTAATTAAATTTTAGGGGATTTTCTGGAGAAAAAAACCCATACGCATTTCACCTAGCGCAGGCATCACTCACACCCACTGACATGTGGGTCAGCTGTTGGGGAACGTAGTAATTTCAAAAAATTTCCTACGAACACGCAAGACCATGGTGATGGCATAGCAACGAGAGGGGAGAGTGTTGTCTACGTACCCTCGTAGACCGAAAGCGGAAGCGTTATAACAACGCGGTTGATGTAGTCGACGTCTTCACGATCCGACCGATCCAAGCACCGAACGTCGGCACCTCCGAGTTCGCACACGCTCAGCTCGATGACGATCCCGGACTCGATCCAGCAAAGTGTCGGGATGAGTTCCACAAGACGACGGCGTGGTGGACGATGATGATGCTCCACCGACGCAGGGCTTCGCCTAAGCTCCGCGACGATATGACTTCTCCGGCGCAGGCTTCGCCTAAGCTCATGACGATATGACCGAAGTGGAATATGGTGGAGGGGGCACCGCACACGGCTAAGAAACGATCCGTAGATCAACTTGTGTGTCATGGGGTGCCCCCGCCTCAGATATAAAGGAGCAAGGGAGGAGGTGGCGGCCTAGGAGGGCGCACCAGGGGAGTCCTACTCCCACCGAGTAGGACTCCTCCTTTCCTAGTAGGAGTAGGAGAGTAGGAAGGGAAGGGAGGAAGGGGTGCGGCCCCCCCTAGTCCACCCGGACTAGGCCTTGGGCGCGCCTGCCCTAGGCAGCCCTCTCTCTTTCCCGCAGGGCCCAATAAGGCCCAATACTTCTCCGGCGAATTCCCGTAACTCTCCCAGACTCAAAAATACCCAATCATTCGAACCTTTCCGAACTCGAATATAGTCGTCCAATATATCGATCTTTACGTCTCGACCATTTCGAGACTCCTCGTCATGTCCCCGATCTCATCCGGGACTCCGAACTCCTTCGGTACATCAAAACTCATAAACTCATAATATAACCGCATCGAAACCTTAGCGTGCGGACCCTACGGGTTCGAGAACTATGTAGACATGACCTAGAACTATTCTTGGTCAATAACCAATAGCGGAACCTGGATGCCCATATTGGCTCCTACATATTCTACGAAGATCTTTATCGGTCAAACCGCATAACAACATACTTTGTTCCCTTTGTCATCGGTATGTTACTTGCCCGAGATTCGATCGTCGGTATCCAATACCTAGTTCAATCTCGTTACCGGCAAGTCTCTTTACTCGTTCCGTAATACATCATCTCGCAACTAACTTATTAGTTGCAATGCTTGCAAGGCTTATATGATGTGCATTACCGAGAGGGCCCAGAGATACCTCTCCGACAATCGGAGTGACAAAACCTAATCTCGAAATACGCCAACCCAACATGTACCTTTGGAGACACCTGTAGTACTCCTTTATAATCACCCAGTTACGTTGTGACGTTTGGTAGCACCCAAAGTGTTCCTCCGGTAAACGGAGTTGCATAATCTCATAGTTACAGGAACATGTATAAGTCATGAAGAAAGCAATAGCAGCATACTAAACGATCAAGTGCTAGGCTAACAGAATGGGTCATGTCAATCACATCATTCTTCTAATGATGTGATCCCGTTAATCAAATGACAACTCATGTCTATGGCTAGGAAACTTAACCATCTTTGATTCAACGAGCTAGTCAAGTAGAGGCACACTAGTGACACTATGTTTGTCTATGTATTCACACATGTATTATGTTTCCGGTTAATACAATTCTAGCATGAATAATAAACATTTATCATGATATAAGGAAATAAATAATAACTTCATTATTGCCTCTAGGGCATATTTCCTTCATCAGCCACCAGCTATCACTCCACGTGGACATCACATACGATGGCATACGGGCGGAGGCACCGTATATGCACCGTTGACAAGTTATAGCATCATTTTTGTGTATTTTACAAGTTTAGGCACTAAACTGACCGCAACGGACAAGTTAAGGCACTTGTGGTGTATTTCCTTCCTCTCAGAATTGGGAAAATTCAATAATGACTACGCAGGTAGCATCAAGGCCGTGTTCCGACGTTTCGAGGGGCAATCGTAGGTTGGCCACGGCGGTTGGGCTCTACTTCAGCTGTGGTGTGGTATGGATTCTATTGCATTAGGGCGGGGCGGGGCGGGCGGCAACGATAGTATATATAGGCGCCAATTGTCGGCCGTGTTCCTGCTGTCTTAGTCATGTACGTAATCGTTTACTAGTCACGGTTTTCTCGAAAGTACCATTCTATACCCAGGAGCAAATGTTCCTGGTGTGAACAGTAAAATCAAAAAAATAGAAAAAAAATTCAAAAAATTCTGAAATTTTTTTCTGACATACTTTCACAAGTGTTTCTTGTGCATGAAAATTTTCATCACGAAATCACATTTGTGGAAGTCGTGCCAAAAAAACAAAATCAAAGCTTCAAAATGCTTTTGTAAGTAACATTTTTAGAGCATCGATTTTTTTTACCACACCTTCCATCAATGTGATTTCGCGATGAAATTTTACGTTCACAACAGACATTTGTATAAGTATGCCATAAAAAAATTCGGAATTTTTTGATTTTTTTTATTTTACTGTTCACACCAGGAGCATTTGCTCCTGGGTGTAGAAACTCCACGTCCCGGATATTCTCTAGTTCTTTCATGGGTGGGCTCATGTCGTTGTGCTGGTGGAGTCTCCCCTTTGCTCTTGTTCTCAACAGAAAAGGAAGGAAAGGAAGTGGTACTTGGCTTGTTGGGTTGGGTCCACCTTTTTGGCCCCATCGCGTGTTTGGGCTTTGAAAGTCTGAGTCTTGGCACACACGTTTCGACCGGGCGCCGGCTTGGCAGCGCGGTCGCGGTCGTGACGATAGCCGCCCGTCGTGCCCGTGCCGCTCTGTCTGTCTCTAGCCCCGTCCGTCCGCGTTACCGCTGTTGCCATAACGCTTCCCTTTTGTTCTGCATACCAATAGTTGCTCTGCTCTTGTCCTGTAGCTAGTTTGCTCCTGGTTACCCGCAACATCTTTGTCGGCTTTGCTTTACTTGCTCCGTGGTCATGTTCAGCTGGAGGCGGAGGCCGTTTCGTCGTGGGTACGCACAGGCAGAGCAGCGATCAGGATGATCAATTTACGCACCTCGTTCGCTTCAGGGCCACCGCTGCGCACGCACGATTAACATCCGCTAACCTCCCACGCCCGATGAAGCTGCTTGATGGAAAAAAGATTATGTCGTGGTTCATTGTTGGTAGACACGATCGACGTGCGCAAATGTGCCTAGTTTCCACGTGCTAACTCCCAGGAGGCTGATGGATTAAGGCTAGTTCCAATGCATTGGTGCTTACATGAGGTGCTAAGCATATTTAAAACTTTAGCAACTAAAGCCCCCAATGCATAGGTGCTTAACTTGTTAGTGCTAAGTATCCTTCATTTAATGATTTTGTAACTAAATTTTTTCATGCATTGGTAAGACCCTTTCAAAAGTGTTTTGTCTAGGTTCTCGCGCTTGGCAATGTTTCTCCTGGGGTCATCATACTCATCTCTCTCCTTCTAATTACCTTGCCACAGTAGACTTTTTGCCTACATGGCAGCCTTAGCACATGTACAAGATGGAGCATTGGAAGAGGCGATGATGACGTATGCGTGTTGGTTGAGGTCAATTGACCTCGCTATCAAACAGTCGGTGCGGTGTGGTGTGGAGGAGGAAAATGGACGTGCTACTTGCTTGGCTCTAAGCTAGCGCCGCACTTGCCGTGCTGGGTTCGCCTACGTGCGGTCGTCTTCCTCCCTCTCGCCGTCGACGCGGCCACTCGCTAGCTAGCACTTCGGTCCATCGGTGCAAGAGCAGCTTTCAATCAATCGCTAGTTAACTTAGCTAGCTTCCCAATTGTGGACTAAACAATGAGGTTAAGTTAAGCGGCAGAATGTCTATCCCGCCAATCCCGGAATTTTCAAATCTCCATACACTACAAATATTCTACCTATGGTATCTTTGAACTCAACACGGCATGCTATACGCCAACACTCTGTCGGTGCGTCGCGTATTCATCTAGTGTCGTATGCGCCGCTAGCTCACACATATACTAGTCCAGTAGCGGTATGTATTTTCTGGCTCACGTCGCCTTCACTTCACGTACGGTCGATCAATTCCTACTAGTACGTCTGAACTGTGTGATGAACGGTCGCCGTGCCGCCTAACCTTGATTTGGCTTTGATTAATCTGGCGGCCTGGCTGGAAAACCTGTAGTACCACCGACAATCAATCAATTCATTCCGATCCGATGGAGCTCCAAGCCACTGGTACTCTACGTTAGTTAGGGCATCTCCAGCCGTTGCCCCCCCGGCTCTAAAAGCGCCGCCTGGAGTGAGCCGGCGCAAAAAATGGCCCTGGGACGAGTCGGTCCCCAGCCGTCGGCCCCCAGGGCAGCCCCCAGGCGCGTATTTAAAAAAAAATCGTTCGGTGAAGTTATGATAAAAACTAATTAAATTTCGGCCAACCATGGCAAGTTTCGGCGAAATTCGTCCAAACATTACATTAACCTAATCTGAAAAAAGAAAGGGCTGAAGTCGCCGCCGCCGCCGCCGCCATCGCCGCCGTCGGCCTTCTCCTCCTTGACGTGGTGCCCTCGCTGACCCCTGCCCGGCGTCGCCTTGGCGAAAAGGCGACGGCGCGTCGTCGTCGTCGTCATCGTCGCTGTCGCATAAGACGACGACCCCGCCTTCCTCGCGGCCGCGTCGGCGCTCCTCGAAGCGGTGTAGGGCGGCGCACTGGTGCTCCTTCTCCTTCTCCCGACGCGCCTTCTCCAACGCAATGGAGTCCTGGCGCGCCCATTCGAGGGTCGCGTCGTCGTCGTCGAACTCCGCCTTCACCGGCGCTAGCCCCGGCTCCGTCTTCACCGGCGCCAGCCCCGGCTCCGTCTTTGGCTTGACGAAGCGCGGAGGAGCCGACGAGGACGAGGCGCGCCGGCCGCCTTCGTTGGTGATGATGCCGGTGCTGCGAGTGCGCCGGCCGAGCGGCGTCTCCGCCGCGGGCTCGGCCTTGACGCCGAGCAGCGCCGGAGAGCCGGAGGAATGGGAAGAAGAGCGTGATGAGGAGGAAGAAGAGGAAGCGCCGAACCTCCTTGGCGCCTATGGCCCGACGCGTCGGTGCTGCGCCGGGGCGGCCACCCTCACCGGGGGGTACGCCAATGGCGGGTCGTTGCCGCCCTCGAGGTACGTGAGCACGCCCTCGAGTGTGCGGTCGGGGACGCCCCACCAGAGGTGGCGCCCCTCGCTGTTCTGCCGGCCTTCGACCACCGGCGCGCCGTTGGTGGACGCCAAGCGCTGCTCCTGGCGGCGCTGGAAATACGCCGCCCAGGCCGCGTGGTTGTCGGCGGCGTACTGGGGGAGGGAGCGTTGGGCGTCGGTGAGGGACGCGCCCAGGATCTCGACCTCCTCGGCAAAGTACCTCGTCTTCGCCACGGCGTCGGGCAACGGGAGAATGGGCACTCTCCCGGCGCTGAGACTCCACCCCGTTGGCCCGGCGCGCATGTCCGGCGGCGCCGGGATGTTCGGCCGAACAGAGCTAGACTCTGTCGCGGAGCGAACGGCGGCAACGGTTGCGCCGCCGCCGTCTCCGGGAAGCGTTCTACCATGGCGACGGCGGGCTGGGCGGGCTCGGGAGTGGGAGAGGAGGGCTGGCAGCGGCGCCGGAGAGGCAGGAGAGGGAGGGCTGGACGGCGGCGGGGCGGGGCTGGTGTAGGCACAGCGAGTGGAGGCCGCCGGCTTTATAGCCGGGCCGCGCCTGTGTACGCGTCGGGAGGAGGGCGTCGGCGCGCCGTCCGTCAGCGCCGCTGTGATGAGGAATCAATGGCAAGGGTGACCGCGGCAGCCTTGCCATTGATTCCCGGAACCGAGGCCGTTGGGGAAGACGAGGCGCCGAAGTCGCCGACGCTGCTGGCCCGCGTCTTCTTCGCGCCAAAACAGCTCGCCCCGGCGCCCCCGGGCGCCCCCCTAGCGCGCCGGGTTCGGGCTGGGTCCGCCGGCGCTGTTTTTGGCCCAAGCCGGCGAAAATCAGGCTCCTGGGGGCGCGACTGGGCCGTTTTTTCGGCGCCGGCGCTAAAAAATCGCCTGGGGAGGCCTTCCTGGGGGCGCGGCTGGAGATGCCCTTAGGCGCAGCCGTGGAGTTAGGCTGTTCGATCACTCCATTTCATTTCACTTGGCCTCCTCCTCTATAATAAAAGTCAGACATGGCGGTGGTACGTCACATGGTCCAACGCCATTCTCCTGATCTGATATGGATGGACGGGGCGCACTCAGACCCCCGCGTCGCCTCCCTGGCGGCTCGGGGTAGAAAACCCTAGCCGCCCCAGCTTTTTCCCCCTCCTCCTCCCGCCCCGCCGCCGCTGGAGGGCGATCCCAATGGCTTCGGACAGCCTAAGGAAGGTGGCGGCTGGGCAGCTTCGAGGCGCTGGGCGCGGCGTCGGCGTCGGACGCAGCGAGGCGCGCCCAGATCTACGCGGGCGACGCGGGGGACATGGAGCTGCGGGCTGCGGTGCTGCAAAGATGGGCTCACAAGGCGTCCGGCGGGCTGGTGGTCGCGGCGCGCTGCGCCGTTGTAGCTCGGGTTCGGCGTCCGCCAGCCACGCCGAGATGGGCTCCAGATCTACGCGGAGACGCGTCGGAGGCATGGTGCTGCAGGCGGCGGTGCGGGCGGCTGGGTGCACGTGCGCCGGCCTGCGTGGTGGGGCCGCCGGCGTTGCTGCTCCTGTTGATGGCGCGGCGCTGGCGGCATGATTGCCATCGGAGGTCGGCGTGGCACTCGGAGGTGGTTGGTCAGATTGGCTGGCCGGTCCTTGGCTCTGGTTGGTTGAGGCTGCCGATGAAAACCGTGCCGGTGGGGCCGGAGTCATCGGCAATGGCGCCTTCAGCGTCCGATCCTTGTTGGGCGTCGATGTAGTCCTCATCCTCCTTTCCACCATGCTCCAGGGGAAACCCTAGATCTGGTCTTCCGGATCGGACAATGTTGAAGCTTAGAGCTCACCCTTGAGGGCATTGTTTTGGAGTTGGATTTGGTCAGAGGGACTCGTGGCTCATGGGTGAAGCGGATGCACGTCGGTCGTCAAGGTTGGGCAGCTTGAGCACCCTTCACATGCGAGGCGTCAGATGAGCCATGTTGGTCAGTTCTCGTGGGATCGGAGTGGCATATGTCCGCCTTCTTTGGGCATGTCGTTCTTCTTCGGTATCGTCGAGGTTGATGGATAGGCTCATGGCAGACTTTGTCAGCCTTGCTGGCGTCTTGTATGTATTGTGGTGTTTTAGGCCTAGGTTGCTAGATGTGGCTTGCCGTTGTTCAGGTTTTTGCCCGATTTCCCTTTAATAAACCGAGCAGTTCGAGTCCTCGTGCCGTCTTCTTCTCATCAATGAATATAACAGCTCTTCTGTTATCGTTCAAAAAAAAGATATGGATGGACGGTTGAATTCAATCAACACCATGCCTCCACCAACCTCTCTCATGATTCGTTTTTCTTTCTTTGGTAGGCAACGTACCTGTGCCATTTTTAACCCAGCCGTGCATGATCATTGGCCTGCCAGGAATTAGTGCAGTGTTTAAACAAGAGCTACATTGCCCGCAGATTAAACAATTGAGCTACTATAGCTAGGAATGGTATAGAGGCCAGGAATGGTACCGGTGCCATTTTTTACCCGGCCGGCAATGTTCATTGGCCTGCGAGGAATAAGGAATGTGCACTGTGCTGTACTGTCCAAGAGATGAATAATAGCAGGCATGGCTCATGGGTCGCCCTGACTCACAGAGACCCCATTACGCTAGAATGTGGTAACAGTAGTGAGAATGCGCCCACCTACACCGGTGCACCGCCCAGTTTCCGCGCACATGGGAGGAAAACACAACAATATACTCTCGCATTCATACGTGGTGATCGATCGATGTGATCATTTTAACATTTTTCTCGTGGAAATATGCGTATGTAGCGTATGTTAGCAGAGTTTTGGCTTGCGTGCATGGCGCCGAGACATCTGTACCGCATCTTGGAAGCTTCCTTGTGCGGTTGTGCCGTGCGTGAGCTCGATCTCATTCACCGGCCGTCCGTTGGATTCCGCAGACGCGTCGACGCCACAGCACATTACTAACATGAATGCATGTAAAGCAAACAAAAAAAAAATTACCCCAGCTAGCAACTTTGGCAGCAAATCCATGACATTCATCGATGATAGATCATTAGTTAGTTGCTTGTGATGATTGACACCGGCGCACCGGAAAACAGAGAACGACCTAGCTAGAGACGGGAGCCCACGCATCATGTACTGTACAGGGCAGGTACTGGCTAGTAGTTCGTTTGCATTTGCACATGGCCCCTACCTACATTGACGTTGCGACGCCTGGCTTTAGAACACAGGGAGCAGTTGGGAGTATACTGTTCTATTGCAGGACAGTTAGTTTAATCAATACAGGGAAACATATACTTCCTCCTTTCCGGTTTATAAGGCTTATCTTAAAATTTTAGTTTTCCCGTTTTATAAGACTCAATTTGGTTATTCCCCATCACATGTTTAGATTTCAAGGTGCATTAAATCATTACATGCAAGTATTAAAAGAAAATTGACCAATGCATGTGCTTTGTGCATGCATGCATTGTAATTAATGCATTGATAAACATAATTGTTTGTGGAAAACAAGCGCATTAATTAACTGGTTTTGCAAACTACAAAAATTATTTCATTACTTACCATCTACCTTGGTTGGTGAGATTTTTTAATTGAGCCTTATAAACCGGAAAGGAGGGAGTATAGGAGTAGCGGACATGCGTGATTAAGCGTAAACAAGGTCTGCATGCATGCATGGCCTTTTGAGGAAAGCAATTACTCGCACTAAGTATGCATGTATCGGGTGATTAATCATAGACCTGGTGGTAAAACGGTAGCCCACAGGCCTAACCGCCGCTCACAACTTGCCAAGTGGAGATGTCGCCAGCTGTTCAATTGGGTGTGCATGCAAATGAGCTAAGATTACTGTGCCATAATGGGAGTAACATAGTTGGTAATAACATCACACTTATTTAGGCAAAATAGGTGATGTGGCATGTAATTAATGAAGAAAGAGAGGCATGTGGTACTCCCTTCGTCACGGTTTAGAAGGCGCGCTTGGAAATTCTCTGGGACCTAGGTGGTTATCTATTGGTTGTGAGATGGGCTAAAAATAGCATTCACACTACGCATGCATATAGAAACAGTATATCGGAGTACTAATTAGCTACTAGAAATAAATGCAATGCGCCGGTTTAGAAGGCGCGCTTGGAAATTCTCTGGGACCTAGGTGGTTATCTATTGGTTGTGAGATGGGCTAAAAATAGCATTCACACTACGCATGCATATAGAAACAGTATATCGGAGTACTAATTAGCTACTAGAAATAAATGCAATGCGCCCTAAACCTTGTCTATTGTGAAAACGCACGCAAATTTAACTGTGCTTTCTAAATTGTGACGGAGAGAGTAACATAGTAGCTAGTTACTGTAACATCACATATCAAGAAAAGATGAATCCATAACCTAATAAATGATGTGATGCATGACACAACACATACTTCCTTCGTCTAGGTGAGTAAGTCATATTAGGTTGTGCACCGTGACCAAAGAGGAGTAGAAAACAAGGAACCTTAATGTTTATTTGCTAATTAATAGCATTGCATGCAATGAACTAACCACTACATGTCGCGTTTGGTAGTCTCAAGTCATTAAAAGCATGCACACCCCTCGTCTCTTATTGGTTGATATGTGAAAAAACAAGAAACGAGGTAGAAGTTAATGCACCGCGCCTACTCCCTCCGTCCGGTGAAGAGTGTACATCTAGGTTCAAAATTTGTCCACAAAAGAGTGTACTTCTATCTTCCCAATGCACTTTAAAGTAGGAAAAAATACTTCTCTCTCATCGCACGGTAATCAAGACCAATAGCAATCTACACATGGTCTTCTTAATTTCTACATGCACTTAGCTCATTGGAGGGTGGATAATTAAAGAGGAGAGAGATAGTGGCTTGCACCTTTCCAATGCATTTTTTTACTCAACTCCATAATTTGTCCTAAAATTTTAGATGTACACTCTTCACTGGACGGAGGGAGTAAGAGTTTTGGGATTATTTGATTTTCGTAAGATGACTTACACACCTAGACGGAGGGAGTATGTTATTACCCACTGTGGAGGTAGTAATATAGAATAGTAACATATGCATGTTACTACTCTAAATTACTTCCCACTGTGACTAGTCTAAAGCCTGATCAAACTCTCCGTTGCTTGTCTAGCTACCCAAAACTACTGCCATCCGTTGAATTTGTGTTGCAAGGAATACCGAGCAGGCATAGCTCATGCATAGGCATGGCTAGGTTACCTAGGTAGAATGTAGGATACCCCCCCCCCCCTCACCGCGTCGTCCTCCCTGGGCGACTCGGGGCGAAACCCTAGGCCGCCGCCACAGGACCTCCGTCCTGCTCTCCCTCCCCCGCTGCTGCCGGCGGCCGTCGCCAGGCTTGGCCCGCGCGGTGGTCGGCGGCGGCGGGGTGTCATCCTCGCGCCATCTGCACTGGTCTGCCCTCCCGCGCCCCTGGTCGCTGGCGTGGTTCCCGTTTCTCCCCTTTCTGCGGTGGCGCCCTTCCTTGACTCAGGCCTCGACGGGCCTCGTCGGTTGCCCCTGCCGCCGCCCCATCCGCCGGATCCGGCGCTGGTGGTGGTTCCGGTGGCGGCGGGCTGCTAGATCCGACTTCCTCGCATCGGGCCAGGGTGGTGGCCCTGCGCCTGCTCAGGCTTGCCGTGACCGCCCTAGACGCCTGATCCGGGGCTCTGGCGGCTGCTGGCCTTCGTTTCCAGCCGGATCTGGCTGGTGAGGGCGCTGTAGACGCATCCATGTTCTATGGGAGGTGATTGGTGGCTTCGATGGTGTTCCTGGTGGTGCTGGCGGGCTGTCGGTGGGCTGCAGATGTGATGTGCCTGGTGGTTGGATGCCGGGGCGGCGGCCCCGGAACGTGTGGACGGCGTCGTCTCTGCGGCGAGCGGTGTCTGTGGGTGCTAGTCCGTGAATTCGGCCGTGTGGGCGGCGAGGTTGCGGCGGACGTGTACTGCGGTATCGGGGCGCCCCGTCGACCGGCGTTCCTGCTTTTGATGTAGACCTCTGTCCTTCTCAGTTGGCTTGCGCTCCTCTGGTATGATCTGTGGCCATGTGGGCGGGGTGTGGAGCGGGATCGGGAGAAACTCTTGGTCATCGACGGCGGCCACAACATTGACAGCACCATTTTCTTGGTGTCGGCTCCCTCCTTGGAGGCCTTGTCGAGGTCCCCTCCACTGGCCACCTTGCATCCTTGTGGCGAAAGCTCTCGTTCCCCTTGCAGACGGCGGTGGCGTGCTGTCGTCGCATCCCTTCCTGGAGGCGTCGTCCGGGGTGCGTGGATGCAAGGTTGGCACTTGCTGCTTGTTTGAGGGCGGATGGTGGCGGCTTCATGTTCATCTTCTTGCGCCAGTCTTCATCTTGTGGTATCGTTCTTCAACTCGTGTTTAGATGGGCGGTTCGCGGTGCTCGATGGTGAGGTCACGGGAGTCCCGCGGAGGTGGTTCGAGCTCTGGTTCCTGCCTGGGATGCTCTGTTGGTTTTGTCCATGCGGCTCTCGGCGAGCTTTCTACCGTCCGACGGTACAGCGCCCTTCGAGCCAGTGCGGAGGATTGTGGTCCTCTTCGGAGGTTGAAGCGGATGGCGTGCTGACAGGCTCTGCGGGAGTAGGCGATGGTGATGGCCACCGATGTGGGTGCTGCTTGTTGTTCTCACTCTGATGCTGGTGTAGCCCCAATTCTAGTCATTTGGCCTTGGCATTTCAGGCTGGGCTCCTTCTCCTATTCGGTTGCCTGTAATGCTATTAGGTTATGAGTTGTTCTAGCACTCTGTATCTTTGTCGTTTTTCTTGTAAGTCGTTCGTTGTAATTCTGGCCGGTTGATGGCTTTGTTAATTCAATGTCGGGCTAGGTTCGAGCCTTTTCTCAGGCTCGGCCGTCGCCTTTTCTCTAATAAAAAAACCTAGGTAGAATGTTGTGGCAGTAACAATGCGCTTGCAGACGCAGTAGTAACCGGAGGGCTGCACCTGTCAATGCATCGGTAGTTGAATTAGGTACATCCGTATCTAGACAAATTTAAAACAAATTTTTTGAGACGGAGGGAGTATAAAAGTTTGAGGAATATCTGATGATGTAGATCGATGCGGTGAAGGTCGTAAACTAAAATAAACAGGCAGGTCGTGTATCAGTGTATGTGAGGAGAGTTTGACCTGTTACCTGTGCACGGATACGGGGCACATGTTGTGGGTTAACTCCCTCGTGGGTGACCTCATATCATCGTGCGGTGGCCGCGAGCACAAGGGTTCATTTTGATTCTGCGGAGGAGCAGCACGGGCAGGCAGGCAGACGCGCGCGTCGCCATAACATGTCGGCAGCAGTGAGGCGCCAGATATCATCGGCGAATCCATGGCATGAGACGATGCGACGACATGGATGATGATTAGTGGCTGCTAATTGGCACCGGCACACCGGCAAAGGAGAAAAAAAGAATCAAGAAAGCAGCTTAGGGTAGTTGTTCGCATCGCATGCACATGGCCAGGGACCTCTTTCCCTAGCTACATTGACATTGCGATGCCTTCTTTTGGAGGCAGGAGGGCAGTTGGAGGTCGACCGTTTGATTGATCCCTTTTATACAGGGAAGAATAATATATAAGGGATGATTAAGCTAGCGCGCGTAAGTTAAAACCAGCTCTGCGTCATAGCTTTTGAAAATGAAACAATGCTGCTAATAGTAGGCTTCTTTTGTCCAGCTCTAACTGCTTTGCAAAGTGGAGAAGTTGCTGTTCAATTAGGTAGAGTAGTACAGGGCCACCCATAGTGTGATGGAAATAGCTTTAGCTTAGCTTCGACAATCATCGTAGGACATGTAAATTTGCATCAACCCCCCCGTGTCGTCCGCTCTCGGGCGACTTGGGGGCGAAAACCTAGACACCCGCCGGTTCCCCGCCGCCCCACCTCCTCCCCCGCCGCCGGCGGCAGCCATCGCCGGGCCTGCCCGCGGCGGTAGGCGGCGGCGGGGCTTCCCCGCACGCCCGCCTCGGCCTCTGGAGACCCTCCCTCCCCCACATCAGATGCTGCCGCCCGCTTCCTGCCGGCCCTCTGCGGCGGCCGACGTCTAGTCGCCCCTTCCCGATCCGGTGCGGGGGCCTCCTGGGGACGGCTCCGCCCATCAGATCAGGCCGGCTCGGCCCTGGATAGGGGCGCTCCTCCGATCTGGCGGCTGGTGGGCGGGGGCTCGCTGGATCCGCCCGGATCTGGCCGGCGTGGCCCTGCCTCGTCCTGCCCGGCCTAGATCGCGGTGTGGTGCTCCCTGGTGGCAGCGGTGTGGGTCTTTCTCCATGCTTCGACGTGATGTGTGCGGTGGGTGGATGCCGGGGCAGCGGCCTCGGGTGGTGTGGACGGCGTTGCCTCTGCGGGCAACGACCGTGGGTGCTGGTGGTCCGCGACTTCGGCCACGCGGGCGGCGAGGTTTCGGTGGACGTCTACTACAGTGGGTCGGGGTGCCCCGTCACCCGGTGCCTGCACCGATGAAGTCGAACGCCTTCTCCGACTGCGTGCGCTCCTCTGGCCAGGTCTTTGGCCGAGTGGATGGGATGGGGGCGGGACAGGGGGAAACCCTTGGCCGTCGGTGGAGGCCACGACAATGGTGGCGCCTTTACTGGATGTCGGTTCCCTTCTTGGAGGCCTTGTCGAGGTCCTCTCCCATCTTTCACTGTGCTATTCTTTTGGGCGAAAGCTCTAGTTCCCCTTGTGGGCGACGGCGTCGTACCCTCGTCGTGTTCCTTCTTGAAGGTGTCGCCTCGGGTTCCCGGAAGCACGGTGGGCGCTTTGCGGTGCGTGTGAGGTGTTTGGCGGCGGCAATGTGTGCAACGTTTCATCTATTCTACCGCCGGTCTTCATCTTGTGGTAGCGCTCCTTCAGCTTGGAGATGGACTGGCATAGATGGTGGTCGTCGTTTGGCGTCATGGTGGTGTCGATGGCGGAGGAACCTGCCAAAGTTGGTACGTCAATCTGCTTTGAAGATGGACCAGTGGAAGATGGTGGCGACGACACATGTGAGTGCGTCCGACTGGATTGTGCCCTGGACCCAGTATGTGGCTCGGTCGGGGCTTCCGGCTTTAGATGTTAGGCCTAGGTGAGAGTTCTGGGTATATGGCCCAGCTTGCACCCATTCATCATTTGGATAGGAGTAGCGGCATATGTTGCTAAGATGGCGGGTTCAGGCATATTGTTGTATTATTTTGTAAGGTCCTCGAGAATAATCAATAAAAAGGCCGCATGCATCTCCCAGATGCAGAGACCGGGGGAGATCCTCCTTTAAAAAAAAACATGTAAATTTCCTAATTTCCGGGTCAAACTGTGAAAGACAGTTTTGGTTGAAGCCATCTTCAAATTCAAAACCTCAAGAAGTAACAAAGAGTTTCCAGGCAATACAATACAACATGCAGGATTCAGCTCCAAATGTTACTGCGAGCCAATATGAGCTTGGTTTTTTTTTTTTATTCCCAGGACACAAAACGAGCTAGAGTATTTATTTTTTTAACTTGATCGAATCAATTTTCCTTGTGTCGCATGGCACCGTGGTTGCCTTTGAAAAAAAAAAGAATGAAGTAGCCTGATCATCATCGATTTAACAAGTCAAAAGTCAAGGGACGGTGATTCTAAAAAAAAGTCAGGGGACGAAAAGAAAAGGTCCCAGTGCCACAGCCACAGGTTGAGCACGGTGTTTCCGAGGTGCTCTGCCACCGTCATGACAGAAGAAAAACAACTAAACCCAAAGCAGGCAAGCTATAGGAGGCTATAGGTGGCAGCGAGCTAGCGGCCACGGTCGGTAGTTGTACCGAGACCTCATGGCAGCGGGGTTTTTTTCACCCATGTGGCAAACTTTAGCACGATTTGACCCGCTTTTAAATTTTTTTTCGTATCTGACCCAAACCGAGACGCCAACATCCATGACGTTCTGCTTGCACTGAAGACGCCGCGGACCCTAGCGTTTGGCCCTGGCCCACCTCCCTGGTCAGCCAGTTTGACCGTCCGACGTGGCAAAGGGCTAAACGCCATGGGTCTTGGCGTTTACCCCTGGAGAGCAGAAAACCGGCCCGAGCCGGCTCGGGTGCAGCCAACCCATCCAGACGCTCGAGGCTTCTTCCTCCTCGCGGCGGCGGCTACAGAAGCTCCGCTTCTCTCCTCCCCTCACCCAAATCAACCCCAAATCGCTTATTTTCTTCATCAAAAGTGTGGATCTGAGCCTCCCCATCTTCCTTGAGGTATTCTCCACCAGATCCTCCGATTATTTTGGGTTCAAAACTTGTATTTTGGCAGCATTAATTCATACTTGTTAGAACCCTAGGATTAGTATTCTTTGCACTTTTTTGAGAATGGGGAGCCCATGGCTTGGTCATGTAGGTATGTTGTATACTTTAGAAGAGTTGGCATGTGTTTATATGGTAGGATTGGGAAGAGAGGCATTTTGATAGGGTTGGGCATTTTAATTTTAGTTGCTATGTATATGGATTTAGATAGATGATTGCTTGAAATATAATTCTAACATATTTGTGTATTTTGTATGCTTGATTCTTATAGAGATATGGTCATATAATTAGGATGTTATATTGAGACTTTGTTATGTTGTGTTGCCATTGAAATTTTGTCATATATAGATAATTGGTCTTGTTATCTTGACATTGAGATATGTTGCCCCGTGCATTCAGATTTTGTCATATATAGATAAACAGGTTTTGTTATGTTGCCATTGAGATATGCATTTATGTTGATATTGTTATGCCAAAAATATGATATGTAGGATGTTATATAGTGTTATGTATGTTTCATTTGTTAATGCTTGATTTGTAGGATGGCGGGGGAACGGTGGTACGACGGTCTTCATAAAGGGTACGACAAAGACCATCGTGCGCGGGACATTGAGAATAACGGGGTAAGACTCAATCTATTTGAATTCTTGGTTATTACTTGTCAGTTTTGCTATGCACTAACCATAATGCAATGCTATTTTGCAGGAACTAACACCTATGCGCATGAGGGGTCATAGTGCCCACGACTGGCCATGCGACGAGCGGTATGAGCCATACTTCGAGAGATTGGGCCTTCTCCCGTTCGTGCTTCAGTTCAAGCGACACGCTCCGTCGATCAACCATGGGGCGATGACCGCACTTATTGACCGTTGGAGGCCAGAGACACACTCGTTCCACTTGTCATGTGGAGAGATGACCGTGACCTTGGAGGACATGGCGATGATCAGTGGCCTTCCAATCAATGGAGAAGCTTTGACCGGCACCACCGTAAGTGCTAATTGGCGAGATCGTGTTGGCCAATTGACAGGTGTTTTCCCCGAGCCTCCTGAAGAAGGCGAGCGTGACAGTGAGAAAGTGTTGCATCATTGGCTCCGAGGGGAGAGAGGAGTAGTATGCCCTCCGGACGCCAATGAGGTTGTTGTGCAGCAGCACGCCCGAGCATATCTGTGGTATCTGTTAACGAGGGTAGTGTTTCCAGATTCGACCGGTAATAAAGCCCAGTGGATATTCTTGGACCTACTAAGTGACTGGGATCGTAAGTACAGTTGGGGTTCAGGAGCACTAGCATACTTATATCGTCAGGTAATTAGTAACCAAATTGTCAATTTGTTTGCATTTGCAATTTCGTGGACCTCTTATCAACAATTTCTGAATTTGCAGCTCGACGAGGCATGTCGTAGGAAGAAGGGCACATCTGGTATGGGTGGCTTTGTTTGGTGCCTTCAGGTTTGGATGTGGGAGCGGATGCCCGTTGGACGCCCCGAGAAAAACAAGACACCTCCTGAAGGATGGGTCGCACATGACGGGAGGTATGGAGAAGATCCTTGGCGGTTTCCGACCGTCGCCTACTGTTGGGAGATGGCGAATGTGTACACAGGCAGCTCGGTTGCGCGATACAAATGCTACATCAACGAGCTGGATATGTTGACTCATAAGCAGGTAATGATAACTTACGTAAGAGCACATCAATTGTGATGGAACCGTGTACTTAACTAGTATCATCTTGTGTTGTAGGTCGATTGGATGCCATATGATGCCGATTATGCTTTCCGGCTGAACGAGATGTGCACACGTGACAGGAATATTTGGCGGGCGAGATGCCCACTGATATGCTTCTATGCTGTCGAGTGGCACTACCCAGACCGTGTCGCAAGACAATTTGGGAGAAGGCAAGGGACACCAAGGGATGAGAGTTTCGAGACAAGCCAATTTCTGCATCGGTGAGATAGTTGTAGCTTTGGATATATAGTAGAGCATTATGAAATACATTTCTTGCTAATGCTTTCATCTTGTACATAATTTGCAGAATTAGTCGAAAGAATAACCCGGAAACTTCGACTTGGGCCATCAAGCACTCCGAGTGGATAGATTTGTGGAATCAAAGAGTGGCCCTAGTGGAGAAGGAAAGAAGACAACATAGTGATTCAGTATCTGAAGAGCATCTGAAGTGGCTTATGGACGTTACGGTTGAAGCTAAAGCCCAGTTGGAACCGTTCGAATTGGAAAAGTTGGATCGTGAAAGCGGGTATATGGACTTCAATGTACAAACGAGAGACAACGAAGGGACACAACTTGACTATGCACAACTACACGACCGAGTGGTATGCTCCACACAATTAGAACCTACTTCGAGTGCATGTAAATGTACTTCAAAGATAATTTTCGTGATCTTCATTTTGTAGGGCATGGAGTTATTGCATTGTGTTAACGAGGCTGGTGTAGCACTTGGTGAATATGAGGGAAGTAGATCATCTGAGAAATCTCTTAGGAAAACAATGAAGGTATATGTTACCTCTATTCAAAAACCTCCATCTTTGCACACTTTTGACTTACTCTAGTATTGCATCTTTGTTATGTTGCAGAGTTTCGTGAGTCGATTCCACAAGATGGCAGCTATGCTCTCTTGCCATGGAAGTAAAGCCGTCCTCACGGCTGGAGCTTCTACTAGCCGGGACAATAGACGTCGTCGTCGTCTTGTCTTGCAACAGGAACAACAAGAGGAGCAACTGCAAGAAGAGCCAGAGCAAGAGGAGGCGCAGCAAGATGAAGAGGAGTACAATCAAGACGAAGAGGAGGTGCTTGGGATGTCCCAAATGGATGATGCGCCTGAGCCATCACAGCCCACACAACGCACGCCACGCAGCAAAAGAGGAAGGAAGAAGTGAATTAGTTAATACTAGATTCTCGCGAACTTTGTTATGTTTGATTCGTGAACTTTAGAAGTGGCGTGAACTTTGCTACCTGGACTTGTGTTTAATTTGCACTTATGGAGTGCACTTTGCTACCTTCATGTTGTTGTGTTGCTATGATGGCGTGAACTATGGTACCTTATTGATGTCATCCTGGAAATATTGCTTAGTTTTGCTGTCATTTTTGCTGTTATGCTTAGTTTTGCTGTCATCCTTACATTTTGCTGTTATGTTGAAGTTTCTGTACAGGCTAGACGCCATGGTCTCTGGCGTTTTGACCCTAGACGCCAGGAACCTTGGCGTCCTGGTATGCAGATGAGCCACAACAATTCCACCTTTCTGGATATGGCCAAAACTTATATCCACGACAAATCCCAAATTAGAACAAACTTTTTGGAAACTCATAAATAAACGGTCTCAAGTTCGTGACATATAACATAACGGTTGGATCACTTGATACTTCTTTCATTAATTTAAACCCGAGAAACTCAGACGTGAGTTGACGATGTGTTTTAGACTTCTTTTTTGACGGTGGCCTGCACGAGTGAGTACACACACAACTTGTTAACAGCCATTGCCCGGTTTTAATTCTTCTTCCATGGACCGCCCATGGGCATCCTTCTTTGTCACAATGGATGGAGTAACGCACTTTTTGGTCCGAGTGCCCAACAAGATATGGTCTATGGTTTCTAATAGCATAGTCACTTAGCCATACTTTAAAGGCCTGCAAACTCACAAACTTCAACCCTTTCTTCAAGTAAGCATTCTCGTCTTCACCCTTGACCCTTGGTTCGCCCGGTTCCGGGCAAGCTCTTGGTTCTATCGCCTTACTCATGCCACCATCAACTACCGCCTTGTGGGCCAGCCTGAGATCACGAAACAATGGAGTTCTTATTTCCAAACCGGTCACCTCTGTGTGTATACGGTTCTCTCTCTCCGTGAATCCATCCACGTCCAGTTCTTCCTCCGGACCTTCATCATCCGAGTCATATGCATATGCACGACCATAAGGGATCTCACGGTCCATGTCCTGCTGCCTGACAAACGCTTCCAAGTCACCGATGTCATTGCCATGAATCTCATCCTCTTGCTCATCATCATCACTACATCCATCCTCTAGTGCAAGACGAGCCCTTTCAAGCTTCCTCACTCTCTCCTCCTCTTGAGCCATCTTCTTGTTTTTGCATGCCATGTCCGCCTCACGCTTTAGTCGTTCCTTTTTCTCCTTCTCATTTGCATGAGTCCCATCCTCATGCATGTCATCATCATCATCACCATGACCACATTGGACATCACCATCACCATCAACATATTGTTCATTAACTTTTTCAAGAGCATGCCCAACAACTTCATTTTCTTGGCTAGGTGACGGTTGGCTAGAAGTATTGGGGGCATAGACCTCGGCACTATCCACAACACGAGCCACACTTCTACATGGGGAGGACACTTGGCGGTTCAAGTCAATATCAAGCCGCGAACCTTGCCCCTTCGTAGCAAACAATTCAAGTGACATGTCTTCCGACGCCGCAACTTTACCCTTGTATATCCCCCAATGCAACTCGGAGATGATAGGCATATTCTTCAGTCGAGATTTTGTTCCCACCCCAACATCATACCTTCCAATTAATTCAACTTTATCATTGGGGTCCATCCAATTCAACTTATCTCTTACTTTAATAACAACCTCATCATAACTAGGACTTGTGTCGAATACCACCACTTCCTCGTTGTCACTTGCAGTTTTGGTCACAAATGACGCTTTGTCCAAATAATGAACATTAACAAGTCTATCATCCATCTAAAAAGGACAACAAACAAGATGAAATGACAATTATAATGCATAGTTGCAAAAACTATGCAACTCTAATGAAGCAATGGCAGCTATATATCCTAATGAGTTGTGTATCCAAAACAAATTAAAACTTATGTACTAAATAAATCATGTCATTAGCTTAACACATAACATAACCATAACCATCATATTTATCAAATCCATCATTTGTACCCACAAAATTCATATCCCATTACTACTACCACAACTACATATTAATTAAAAGCCATCCAATACCAAAGGATTTGAATAAATCTAGAAACTAAGGTGCCACCTAGGGTTACATAATGCCACTAAAATAACAAGAAATTACCAACAAAATTTAGGGAGCCGGGGGAGATTACCACAAACAACAAGGGAGAGAAAGATCCACGGAGGAAAATCAAATTTGGAGTGGGATTTGAGTGAGCGTTGAGGTGGGAGAGAGAGGGGGAGCTCTCCTTTGTTCTTCTTTTTCGGGATGGAAGATTGGGAGAGTGTGTGGAGAGGCCCTACACACTTTTCCCGTGACCACTTATCTCTCAGGGGGGTAGACGCCAAGGTTCACAGCGTCTAGGGTCGGTGTCGACACTTGCCACGTCGGACGGTCAAACTGGCTGACCAGGGAGGTGGGCCAGGGCCAAACGCCAGGGTCCGCGGCGTCTTCAGTGCAAGCAGAACGCCATGAATGTTGGCGTCTCGGTTTGGGTCAGATACGAAAAAAATTTCAAAAGAGGGTCAAATCGTGCTAAAGTTTGCCACATGGGTCAAAACAGTGAAAAAACCCGGCAGCGGCAGCGGCAGGAATGGGAAGCTTCGAACGATTTGGAAAAAACGTCATTTTGTGCTAGCTGCAAACACGCGTTCGTACGTCCTTTCCTGGCTTCCTTTCCATGTGCTCACAGCACCGTGGCCGCGCGTTGCAGCTAGCCAGCGGTTGTTTGTGCACGTACGTGTTACGCTTGCTACGGCTGCACATGCATGCTTGCTTGCTTGCTTGTACCGGGAGACTGCAAGCAGACTCCGTGATCTAATAGTTCTGGGAATCATGGTTCTGTAATGTCTTGCATAACTTGATTGTGTAAATTTTAGGAGGCCTACCTGCCTAGTTATTTTTCTTTAAATATGGGATGAAAAAAGGCAAAGCCCTGTATACATACTCCACCTGGTTAATGATCAAAAAGGTGAACAGAGATCCTTCTCTCGTCCCAGGCCCCCGCGTCCCTCCCGAGCCCCCCGCGTGGCCGACCGGGAGGCCCCAGATCCCATCACCGCCGAACCTCCCCCACTCCTCCTCCTCCTCCCTCGCCGCCGCCCAAGGGCGCGCCAGCAAAGCTTAGCTGCCGTCGCCGGGCGGCGGGACTCGCCCTCTCGCTCGGGTGGGGCTGGCGCGGGCAGCGCCGTCGGGCCGGGCGTGGCGGCGGGCCGTCGCCATGGCGGGTGGTGGCGGCGCCGGCGACGTCAATTCCTCGCGGCAGGAGGCCTTGCGATTTGGTGCGTCGCGGCCGCCAGGGGCGGCGGCGGCGTGACCGGATCGGTTCGCGGCGGCGCAGCCGGATTGATCGCTGGTCGGCCATCGGCACGGTGGTGGGTGCGACTCGTCAGCAGCTGGGCAGATCCGCGGGATTCTACCCTTGTCTGGTCTTTGACAGCGCGGGCAACTACGGGGGAAACCCTAGATCTCCTTGGGATCGAGCGATGGCGGCGCTTTTGCGTCGTAGTCCCTCTTTAGGGCATTGTTTTGGAGTTTGCTTCAGTTGAAGGGACCAGCGACGTCGGCGGCGCACGTCTGGTGAAGCAACTGCCGATGAAAATCGCGCCGACTACGATCATGGCGGACGATGGCGGCGTCTTAGATGTCGTTCCCTTGTCGAGGCATCGTCGTTGCAGTCCGCGTCATCAGGCTCGGGATGCTCCGGGGAAAACCCTAGATCTGGGTCTTCCGGATCGGACGATGATGGCGTTTTATCGCTTTCCCTTCTGGGGGCATTGTTTTGGAGTAAGTGCTGGCTGGGGGATGGTGGAGCGGTGCTTCATCTCACACATCGATGGCGGCGGATATCGGCGGCATGGCGCTGCGGAGGCTCGGCGTCCGATGCATGGAGATGGACTCGCGCAGGAGGAGGTTGCTGTCTGGCGTCATGGTGACGTTGATGCCAGAGTGGCCAGACAAGGTAGAAGCTAGCCTCAATATGATCTGAAGACGGACCTGTGGAAGATGGCGGCGATGACACACGAGTGCGTCTGACTGGATTGCTGCCCCAGACCCGGTATGTGGCTCGGCTGGGGATTCCGAATATGTTTCGGCTTCCGGCTTTTGATGTTAGGTTTAGGTGAGTGGTTTGGGTAGTGGCCCAGCTAGCACCCCTTCATCATTTTGGATAGGAGTAGCAGCATGTGTTGCCAAGATGGTGGATTTAGACACATTGTTGTAATACTTTGTAAGGTCCTCGAGAATAATCAATAAAGTGGCCGTATGCATCTCCCAGATGCAGAGGCCGGGGGTCATCCTCCTTTTCTGAAAAAAAAAGTACATACTCCACCTGTCCTCAAGGTATGTGGGGATCATGTGCGAGGATCTTGTGCATGGCTCGATAGAAAACGCAAACTGAAGCATACTACTAGTAGTAGTACTACTACTAGCGCTAATAAAATACTAACGCTGGCACCATTGGTCTACACTCAACTTGATTTATTTTTCACAGGCAGTGTAGGTGTTAGGGCATCTCCAACTCTGACGTGCATGTTTTCTCCTGCACCGGGAGCCGGCAATCCAATGATACCCACATACATTTCAAGTGGGTTTTGAATTAAGCGGATGAAATTCATGCAAATCAGATGATTTTCATATAAACCGTATGAAATTCATTACATTTTAGTCAACTTTTAGCTAAACCCTGCTCTAAACTTAACTCTATATGATCGCTGGCACCCGTTCCCCATGTTTGGCCGTGAGCCTCGGAAAATGAAGCTCCGGCTGTTGTCTTCGCCTTCTTCAGTTCCACCTCTCCAACTCTGCCAGCCTCCGCCATCATAGCCTGAGTGGCTAATTGGCTGACGATGTTGAGCCCGCCAAGCATAGCTTCAGCGGGAGGGAAGAAGCAGTGGCCTTCTTGGGACCCGAGCGGCGGTGACCTGCCGTGCACTACTCTTCCTACATTTCACACGACGCACGATTTCATGGATAGTTTCATTCGAGATCGTGATGGAGGACATAGCTTACGATCATCGGCTTTGATCATGCCACTAGGCATTTGATTATGACATTGCACAACGATTCGAACACTTTGTCGCATCTCTTCGATACAGATACAGTGACGATCATAGCGATCTCCTCTGGTACCTACTGGTACGTCAAGATCCGATTGGTCATAAACATCGTAAGGTGCTGCTCTTCGCGAATCCCAGCATACCCCAGGTTGGGATGGATAGGCCCACCACTTCACTTTTGCACTTTCACTTAGGCCCGGGCCAAGTCAGTGGGGGACCCTGTCGGGCTCCTTCCCCCCAAAACAAACTGTACGTGGGAGTTTCCCTTCATACGGCTCGAATCATTCTCAAATGCCCCGAGAGACATCTTTCCTTAGGATCTGGTGGTTCACATGCGCGCAAACGAGCACCGGCCGCAACAGCAAGTAACTATGACCAATAGAGTCAGACACAGAGCGTCATACTTCTTTATCTTGTGATGGTTGAGGAGTTTCCTCGCGGTAGGCAGCGCCCGCGCGCGGATGTGCCGGCTTTGTGGTTGTGATGGCGTGGCACAAGGAACTGGCGATGTCCTCCTAGTCGTGCTCTTGCCGTACACCTCGTCTGCCGCCTCGTCAAACTCCTTGTAGGCAGCTTCTGACTCCGCCAGACACTAGAGGACATTTGCAAGTTTGAAACTTGGAATAGCATAAGGTTGTTGCAGTCATTTAAGACAAGTGTTGAACTTTAAATAAAGAGCTTGAGTTGGAGTAGAACAACAAGCTTATCCCAGAGGGGCAAGGAAACACAAACATGTACAGCAGGCGGTGTATACGCGGTTGGAGCAGGTGGCTATGGAGGTTTTTTCCCAACATGGGTGGCAGCATAACCTCCGGATCGATCCACCACCACCTTCGACATAGGCATAGTGTCAGTCTATAGGACTTTACTGTTGCCGATATGTCGGTTTATATTTCATGTTTTTTGTCAGACTTTTGGATTTGGCTGTGTGCATCTCAGTTATGCAGAGGCCGGGTGTTACTCATAATGTTTTGTATCCCCTTAATGTAGCATTCTGAGATAATAAAATCGCCCTTTATCGAAAAAAAAAATCATGCGTCTTGCTTTCCATGTGTTGGGCTCTTAGCTCCTCCTAGCTGACTGCTCACAATCGATATATTAGTACAACCTGTAAATCAGTTGCCCCTCGAACCTTGGCAACGGGCCTTGAGCTCTCAAAATTGGGAAAATTCAATAATGACTAGTACGTAGGTAGCATCAAGGCCGCGTTCCGACGTTTCGAGGGACAATCGTAGGTTGGTCACGGCGGTCGGGCTCTACTTTGGCTGTGGTGTGGTATGGATTTCTGTTGCATTGGGGCGGGGCGGGCGGCAACGAGGGTATATATAGGCGCCAATGCCCGGCCGTGTTCCTGCTGTCTTAATCATGTAATCATTTATAAGTACGGTTTTCATTCTCTCGTTCTCGCATGTGTGGGCTCATGTCGTTGTGCTGATCGAGTCTCTGCTTGCTCTTGCTTCTCTCAACAGAAAGTAAGGAAAGGAAGTGGTACTTGGCTTTCCCTACTTTCTGTGGAGAGCCCGAGCCGGTGGTGTCTTATTTCTCTGCGTGTGTGGCGTGGGTGTTAATAGAGCAGGTTATAACTACTAGGAGTTGTAAAGAATAATTTGGTGCATCGATAATTGATTGATCGTGCACTAGGCACATATATATAGGTACAAGGGGTGTGACCGGTATCTCGTCACCTAAGATACACGTACATACAGAGGGAGACAGACACTACAACCCCCCGAGACAGTCGAGCGTCGCGGTGACACAGAGACTGGACCGAAAACCCTCGAATGTTGAGGTGGGTAGTCCCTTCGTCATAACATCGACGAACTGCTGATCGGTGGGCATATGGAGAACTCGAACACCACCAAGTGCGACGTGCTCTCTGACGAAGTGAATGTCGAGCTCAATATGCTTCGTCCGTCGGTGATAGACAGGGTTGGTAGAGAGCTACACCGCAGAGACATTGTCACAGTAGACAAGCGTCGCCTTGGTAACCTGCTACCTCTTGAGCATGCGTTGGTTTTCCCTTGAAAAAGAAAGGGTGATGCAACAAAGTAGCATAAGTATTTTCCTCAATTTTTAAGAACCAAGGTATCAATCCAGTAGGAGACTACACGCCAATCCCTATTACCTGCACAAACAAATAAGAACCTTGCAACCAACGCGGTAAAAGGGTTGTCAATCTCTTCACGGCCACTTGCAAAATTGAGATCAGATAGAGATAATAAGATAAATATTTTTGGTATTTTTGTTGTATAGATTGAAAAGTAAAGATTGCAAAATAAACGGCGACAGAAATAGCACGCTGGCGGGAAACTAATATGATGTAAAATAGACCCAGGGGCCATAGGTTTCACTAGTGGCTTCTCTCATGATAGCATATATTACGATGCGTGAAAAAATTACAGCCGAGCAATTGATAGAAAAGCTCATAGTTATGAGAATATCTAGGCATGATCATAAACATAGGCATCACGTCCGTGTCAAGTAGACCGAAACGATTCTGCATCTACTACTATTACTCCACACATCGACCGCTATCCAGCATGCATCTAGAGTATTAAGTTCATAAGAACAGAGTAACGTATTAGGCAAGATGACATGATGTAGAGGGATAAACTCAAGCAATATGATATAAACCCCATCTTTTTATCCTCGATGGCAACAATACAATATGTGTCGGTTTCCTTTCTGTCACTGGGATCGAGCACCGCAAGATTGAACCCAAAGCTAAGCACTTCTCACATTGCAAGAAAGATCAATCTAGTAGGCCAAACTAAACCGATAATTCGAAGAGACTTGCAAAGATATCAAATCATGCATATAAGAATTCAGAGAAGAATCAAATATTGTTCATAGATAATCTTGATCATAACCCCACAATTCATCGGATCTCGACAAACACACCGCAAAAAGTATTACATCGAATAGATCTCCAAGAACATCGAGTAGAACTTTGTATTGAGAACCAAAGAAAGAGAAGAAGCCATCTAGCTAATAACTATGGACCCGAAGGTCTGTGGTAAACTACTTACACATCATCAGAGAGGCTATGGTGTTGATGTAGAAGCCCTCCGTGATCGAATCCCCCGCCGGCGGAGCGCCGGAAAAGGCCCCAAGATGGGATCTCACGGGTAAAGAAGGTTTGCGGCGGTGGAAAAATGGTTTCGTGGCTTCCCCCGATGGTTTCAGGTTATAAGAGTATATATAGGCGAAAGAAGTGGGTCGGTGGAGCTGCGAGGGGCCCATGAGGGTGGGAGGCGCGCCCTCCTGCCTCGTGGCTTCCTCGCTACTTCCTTGACGTCCACTCCAAGTCTCCTGGATTGTGTTTGTTCCAAAAACGATCCTCGTGAAGGTTTCATTCCGTTTGGATTCCGTTTGATATTTCTTTTCTGCGAAACACTGAAATAGGCAAAAAAACAGCAATTTGCACTGGGCCTTCGGTTAATTGGTTAGTTCCAAAAATAATATAAAAATATATATTAAACACTACTAGGGAAAACCTTATACACAGAATCTTAGCAGCAGCGCGGTTTAAAAACAAACGCTACTGCTAATTAGCAGTAGCGAGCTTGAGAAAACCACGCTACTAATAACATGATAGTAGTAGCTCGGGTTTTTACCCCTCGCTACTACTAAGTTATTTCCACTGTGTCTCCCGAGACCAGCCATAGTAGTAGCGTGGGTTATAAACCCATGCTACTACTAAGTCGATAGTAGTAGCGCGGGTTATAAATCCCACGCTACCACCTGCATCTGGTCCCACCCCACCAACCATCCCACGCCATGTCTAAAAAAAACACTCAGCGCCCGATCCAGATCCCCAATCCCGTCTCCGCTCCCACCTCCTCTCCTCAACGCCCCGCCGCAGGGCCTGGAAGCGGTGCGTCCACTCCGGCCACCACGACAGCGCCACCTGGGGCCACGCCGCCGCCGCCGACTTCGCGCCCGTGCCCAGGATGTGCCGCCTCGTCATGGCCAACTACGCCCCGCCCGACCTCCTCGCCGCGGCGCCCCTCCTCCTCGACCGCTCAAACGTCGTGCGCCGCCGCACCTACGCCGACACAGGGGGCCGGGTCACGCCCTACCTCGTCTACCTCGACCATGCGCACGCTCCTCGACAACCGCCTCGGCAAGCGCCGCTTCGACGGCGGCTACGTCCACAACGGCCTCCACCGCGCCGCCGGCTGGGTGCTCGACAGGGAGTGCGACCTACTCCGGGACCTCCTCGACCGGTACCCGCCTACGCGCACCTTCACGGGCCACTCCTTGGCGCCGGGCCGCCGCCATGCTCACCATGGTCGTCGTGCTCAACCTCGACAAGCTCGGCAAGGTCGAGAGGGGCCCACCAGGTGCTACGCCATGGCCCCCGCCCGCTGTATGTCGCTCAACCTCGCCATCAGATACGCCGATGTCATCAACTCCGTCGTGCTGCAGGTGACTCACTGATGACCCAATTGATTTGGTTGCTTGCTTGTCTGAATTTGGTGGTTACAAGTTCAGTTCTAGAAGAATTTGGGTTACATATAGTATGTCTGAATTTGGGTTACATGTAGCTGTTAGACTGAATTTTGGTGGATACCTGCTCTGCTTCTGAGTAAGATAAACATTGCATTGCAGGATCTAGTATAATGCCTATCTGAATTTTGCTGGGTGCTTCCTTGTTGCTAGAAATTCAGTTGCAGAATTTAGTTACATGCCTATCTGAATTTTGTTGGGTGCTCGCCTGCTGCTAAATTCAGTTATTACAGATGTTAGTTACATGCCTGTCTGAATTTTGGTGAGTGCTTGCTTCCTGCTAAAAGTTCAGTTGCAAAATTTAGTTACATGTCTATTTGCATTTTGTTGGGTGCTACTTCTGTCAGATAAGAATCTGGTTCAGTTAAAAACTGCACTGTCAAATCTGGACAGCCAGCTTCTAGGTGAAAAACGAGTTCGTTATTCTCAGAATTTCGAGTTGCCTCTATATGAAATTTGTAAATAAAGTTCCAAGCTTTCCGTAGAGTATTTATTTGCGTCGTTTGGATGTATGGTTTGAGAGCAGCCATCGTTTTAGTTAGTTGTCCCAAAAGTTAGTATCATGAGCGCATTGTTTTCGTATGCCAGTTTACGGCCTTATAGAGGCTGTTTAAAAAAAGTTTCAATACGAATTTTGTAGAGGGTTTGTAGTAGATTGCAAGGCCGATTTCAGTTTTAGTTTGCTCCACCGCTGTGAAAGGTGGAGGAGCCTAGATTGCAAGGCCGATTTCAGTTTCAGTTTCGATCGAGCCTAGATTGCAAGCCCGATTTTAATACTAGCACTCTCCATGCAGCTCCTCAATAATTGTAGTCGATTGGTTGGACAGTCTTCTTGTTTTCATCATTTTTTTTCTAGTTATATACGTAGTTGGCTGGGATTATAATGCTATCTTCGCTTACTGTAACTGTCCAAATTGATGTAGGAAGATAAACAGTTGTTGATCGCTTCCACGATTAGCACCAACTAAGTTTCCTTAGATATTTGCACCTTAGAAAGTGGTATCTGCTTAATATGAAGATCATTTGTCAGTTCTGTATCTGTAATATTACAAGCGGCCCACTTACAGGATGCTTGACAGGGCTACCCTGTGCAGCCCACTTACTTCCTTGCTTGTTTGCCGCGGACCCAACCGAAGCCCAATGGGCCACACTCCCCTGAATGCCTCTTGTATTTCTCTCCAGTGTAGGTTTGCACACACTCCAATCCTAAATTCTTAATCTAAAAAAAACTCCTAAATTCTCTCTTCCTAGGAAAAATAGTATTAATGCTCTCTGCTGAACTTTGAACTCGTATGACATTTTTGGGCTGTGAGATTTTATAAGAGGAAATTTCAGAAGATTCCAGCCATTGTGAAAGAAAGAAACAAAGAAGATTGCCGAACTTCAAGAAATATTTCCTGTATGATTCATAGGTTTTTGATTATTTTTTTATCCTCAAAATTGTTTTTTATGAGTGTTCTTTGAATCATAGGATTCGCCACGCCACGTGTACGATGTTAGCCCTCAGTTTTACTCCCTCTGTCCCATAATATAAGAGTGTTTTCAACACGCTCTTATATTGTGGGCGGAGGAGTAGCTATTAGATCTCATACTCATAAATTAAATGCATATAGATTTATCATGGGTCTTTGTTAATTAACAATTTTAATAGGTTTATCGGTATATTATGACAGAAACAGGTAAAAAGAAGAAGGTTGTGTTTCAAAGAGTGGATTGAGTACTAATTAGCCATCAATTCCATGATTCTTGTGTAGTTGGGCACTGTCCTGTTTAACTTCTTGTAGTATACTATGATAATTAACCATGATTTCCCTTGCTCTTCTTTCACAGTTCGGTTGAAATCATCATTCTTTTCCCACTTGCTAAGTAATGTTGCAACAAAAGATATCAGCACCAAAGAAATTATGTGTTAATGCTTTCCTTTTAAACTACTTCAAAAAAACAAAGAAATTGGATTTTTAGCCGTATTATCCTTGGACATCTATATGAAATGATCTAAGTTTAAGTATATTTAGTATTGAAGAAAACTAAAGGCAATTAATGTGAAAATTAGATATGTCCTATTACCTGGCAATATATAGTTCATCTAGGCTTGGTTGGCAGTATATATTATCTAGAAATTAATTTCATTTGTTTGTAGCTATTACATAGGCAATCTCTTGTTAATATAAATCACTCACTTTTGTTTTCGTATATTCATTCCCGTAGCTACTGTACATCACAACATGCAAGGAAATATATGTCAGCTGAAATTTAATTTAATTTGTTCTTTGCTCTTTACAGAAATCTTGGATTCATAAATGGGAGAAGCACATAAGGGAGAAGAAGATGATTGCAAGGATGGAGAGGGAGCAAATCATTTGAAGGGATAGAATGCCACTGTTTGGTGTTTTTATACATTTTTGTTTGCTTTCAACTGTGTTTGCACTAGCTGGGAATAAGTGACTAGGCAATAAGTGTAGATGTATGGATATGCTCTAATGCTCCTGGTTTACTATAAATCTTCGATTTGGAATGATGTGTAATGCTGCTGGTTTATTACAAATTTGGGCTTGTTTTAGTTGTTAGAATTATATGCATAAAATGGAATTGATGGATTTTATTTTTTTTAATTCCTAATTAGTTAGTAGTAGCGTGGGGGTGAAATGGTGCGCTACTAGTATTCAGGATACTAGTAGCGTGCGGTACTATAGACGCGCTACTAGTATTCAGGATACTAGTAGCGTGTGGTACTATAGACGCGCTACTACTATTTCGTTAGTAGTAGCGCGGGTGACATCCGCGCTACCAGTAATATGTTAGTAGTAGCGTGGGTTTACCCCGCGCTACTACTAACTATTTAGTAGTAGCGTGGGTTTACCCCGCGCTACTACTAACTATTTAGTAGCGCGGGTACCCGCGCTGCTAGTAGCTATTTTACCCGCGCTGCTAGTAGCCTTTTTCCTAGTAGTGAAAGCCCATTAAACATCCAAAACAGATAATATAATAGCATAGAACAATCAAAAATTATAAATACGTTGGAGACGTATCAAGCATCCCCAAGCTTAATTTCTGCTCGTCCTCGAGTAGGTAAATGATAAAAACAGAATTTTTAATGTGGAATGCTACCTAACATAATTTTCAATGTAATTCTATTTATTGTGGCATGAATGTTCAGATCCAAAAGATTCAAGACAAAAGTTTAATATTGACATAAAAATAGTAATACTTCAATCATACTAACCAAGCAATTATGTCTTATCAAAATAACATAGCCAAAGAAAGCTTATCCCTACAAAATCATATAGTTTGGCCATGCTTCATTTTCGTCAACCTTATTAAATGAGAAAGAAAAACTCTGAAGAATCTGACGCATAACGGTGGAGTTGGGATGACCGAGGCGGGCGTGCCAAAGATCGACAGTAGCAGCGAGGGCGGCGGGACGACGTGTGGTGGTGGCGCCGGAGGGATGCACCGGGTAAAGCTCGTCCGGGCTGTCACATCGATGGAGTATCATCCGCGTACGGGCATCCTTCACAGAAAAGCCGACATCGTCAAATTCAACAGTGATAGGATTCTCACGAGCAACACAACGAAAGAAACTAGATTAGTGACTAAGTCAGGAGACACAAGAACATTAGACATGTTAACGGGAGTACAAGTAGAAGGAAATGAAATATGACCGACATGTGTAATGGGTTGGGAGGAACCGTTACCAACGGTGATGCGAGTGGGACTATGAACAGGAGTGGTGGACGTGAGGTTACCAGGATGAGGAGTCATGTGAGTGGTGGCGCCCGAGTCCATGTACCGGTCACCGCCGCCACCATAGGAACTCGGTGATGGGGCAGAGTGCAGAGCAGCGAGAAGGGCCAGGTCCCACGACGGCGGCACCTGAGGAGGGTCAAACCCTCCGTAGGCCGGCGCGGGGGCGGCGCCGTAGGCGGGCACGGGTGGGGGCGCGGCACCGTAGCCGCTGTAGAGAGCGGTGTTCTGCGCGGCGAAGAGGGCATGGTGGCTCGCCGGACGAGGCCCAAGGATGCCCGGAGCGGGAGCCCGAGGGACCGACATCGAGTACGCCTGGACGACGTCGGTCCACGGGTTAGTGTCGTACGTCCACGGAGGGGTGGCCTGCTGCTGCTGCTGACCAGCCCCGGCGCTGTTGCTTGCTTGCGGCCGCCCATGGGGTTGTCACGCCGCCCGCCACCTGGTTGCTGGGGGGCAGCGGGAGGGGCGGGAGGCGCGGGCGGCAGGGGGAAGTATCCCGGAGGCACGGGGGGCTGATACGTCTCCAACGTATCTATAATTTTTTATTGCTCCATGCTATATTATCTACTGTTTTGGGCAATATTGGGCTTTATTTTCCACTTTTATATTACTTTTGGGACTAACCTATTAACCGGAGGCCCAGCCAGGTTTGTTGTTTTATACCTATTTCAGTGTTTCGAGGAAAAGGAATATCAAACAGAGTCCAAACGGAACGAAATCAACTGGAGAAGTTATTTTTGGAAGGAAACCTATAGGATGGGCTTGGAGTGCACGTCAGGGAAGAAGGGAGGTGCCCACGAGGGTGGGGGGCGCGCCCACCCCCCTGGGGCGCGCCCCCTGCCTCGTGGTCCCCTCTTCGGTCCACCGACGTACCCCCTGCACCCATATATACCTACATATCGTAAAACTTCCAGAACAGAGATTAGATCGGGAGTTCCGCCGCTGCAAGCCTCTGTAGCCACCAAAAACCAATCGGGACCCTGTTCCGGCACCGTGCCGGAGGGGGGAACCCTCACCGGCGGCCATCTTCATCATCCCAGCGCTCGCCATGATGAGGAGGGAGTAGTTCACCCTCGGGGCTGAGGGTATGTACCAGTAGCTATGTGTTTGATCTCTCTCTCTCTCTCGTGTTCTTGATTTGGCACGATCTTGATGTATCGCGAGCTTTACTATTATAGTTGGATCTTATGTTTCTTCTCCCCCTCTTCTCTCTTGTAATGGATTGATTTTTTCCCTTGAAGCAATCATATCGGACTGAGTCTTTAAAGATTTGAGAACACTTGATGTATGTCTTGCCGTGCGTATCTGTGGGACAATGGGATATCACGTGCCACTTGATGTATGTTTTGGTGACCAACTTGCGGGTTCCGCCCATGAACCTATGCATAGGGGTTGGCACACGTTTTCTTGATTCTCCGGTAGAAACTTTGGGGCACTCTTTGAAATACTTTTATGTTGGTTGGATGAATCTGAGATTGTGTGATGCATATCGTATAATCATGCCCACGGATACTTGAGGTGACATTGGAGTATCTAGGTGACCTTAGGGTTTTGGTTGATTTGTATCTTAAGGTGTTATTCTAGTACGAACTCTAGGGTTGTTTGTGACACTTATAGGAATAGCCCACCGGATTGATTGGAAAGAATAACTTTGAGGTGGTTTCGTACCCTACCATAATCTCTACGTTTGTTCTCCGCTATTAGTGGCTCTGGAGTGACTCTTTGTTGCATGTTGAGGGATTGTTATATGATCTATCTATGTTATTATTGTTGAGAAAACTTGCACTAGTGAAAGTATGAACCCTAGGCCTTGTTTCCTAGCATTGCAATACCGTTTATGCTCACGTTTATCACTTGTTACCTTGCTGTTTTTATTATTTTAGATTAGAAATACCTTTATCTACTATCCATATTGCACTTGTATCACCATCTCTTCGCCGAACTAGTGCACCTATACAATTTACCATTGTATTGGGTGTGTTGGGGACATGATACGTCTCCAACGTATCTATAATTTTTGATTGCTCCATGCTACTTTATCTATTGTTTTGGACTATAATGGGCTTTATTTTCCACTTTTATATTACTTTTGAGAGTAACCTATTAAACGGAGGCCCAGCCCAGAATTGCTGTTTTTTGCCTTTTCGGTGTTTGAAGAAATGAATATCAAACGGAGTCCAAACAGAATGAAACCTTCGAAACGTGATTTTCTCACCGAGCGTGATCCAGAGACTTTGACCATCGCCAAGGAACATCGAGGCGGTCACGAGGTGGGGCGCCCCCAGGCTGCCCCTGCCTCGTGGGCCCCGATGCTCCACCGACGTACTCCTTCCTCCTATATATACCTCGCACCCCCAAACGATCGAACAGGAGCCAAAACCTAATTCCACCGCCGCAACTTCCTGTATCCACGAGATCCCATCTTGGGGCCTGTTAGAGCTCACGGAGGGGGCATCCACCACGGAGGGCTTCTACATCAACACCATAGCCTCTCCGATGTAGTGTGAGTAGTTTACTTCAGACCTTGGGTCCATAGCTAGTAGCTAGATGGCTTCTTCTCTCTTTTTGGATCTCAATACAATGTTCTCCCCCTCTCTCGTGGAGATCTATTCGATGTAATCTTCTTTTTGCGGTGTGTTTGTTGAGACCGATGAATTGTGGGTTTATGATCCAGCTTATCTATGAATAATATTTGAATCTTCTCTGAATTCTTTTATGTATGATTGAGTTATCTTTGCAAGTCTCTATGAATTATCCGTTTGGTTTGGCCAACTAGATTGGTAGTTGTTGCAATGGGAGAAGTGCATGGCTTTGGGTTCAATCTTGTGGTGTCCTTACCCAGTGACAGAAGGGGTTGCAAGGCACGTATTGTATTGTTGCCATCGAGGATAACAAGATGGGGTATTTATCATATTGCATGAATTTACTCCTCTACATTATCTCATCTTGCTTAAGGCGTTACTCTGTTTTTAACTTAATACTCTAGATGCATGCTGGATAGCGGTCGATGAGTGGAGTAATAGTAGTAGATGCAGAATCATTTCGATCTACTTGTCTCGGACATGATGCCTATATACATGATCATACCTAGATATACTCATAACTATGCTCAATTCAGTCAATTGCTCAACAGTAATTTGTTCACCCACCGTAGAATACTTATGCTCTTGAGAGAAGCCACTAGTGAAACCTATGGCCCCCGGGTCTATTCTCATCATATCAATCTCCATCAATTTTATACTTGCTTTGTTTTTACTTTGCCTTTACTTTTCACTTTGCATCTATATACCAAAAAATACCAAAAATATTACCTCTATCAGATATCACTCTCGTAAGTGACCGTGAAGGGATTGACAACCCCTAATCGTGTTGGTTGCGAGTAGCTATCGTTTTGTGCAGGTACGAGGGACTTGTGCGTGGCCTCCTACTGGATTGATACCTTGGTTCTCAAAAATTGAGGGAAATACTTACGCTACTGTGCTGCATCATCCTCTCCTCTTCGGGGAAAACCAACGCAAGCTCAAGACGTAGCAAGAAGGATTTCTGGCGCCGTTGCCGGGGAGTCTACGCAAAAGTCAACATACCAAGTACCCATCACAATCCCTATCTCTCTCATTACATTATTTGCCATTTGCCTCTCGTTTTCCTCTCCCCCACTTCACCCTTTCCGTTTTATTCGCCCTCTCTTTCCCAATCTCCTCCTCTTTTTCCGGTTGCCTTTTCCTCGTCCGTTGTTCGCTCGTGTGTTGGATTGCTTGTTTGTCGCAATGGCTTAAGATGATGTTAAATTGTGTGACTTCACCAATACCAATAATAATGATTTCCTTAGCACTCCGATTGCTCCTCTTGCCAATACAGAATCTTGTGAAATCAATACTGCTTTGTTGAATCTTGTTATGAAAGATCAATTCGCCGGCCTTCCTAGTGAAGATGCCGCTACTCATCTGAATAGCTTCGTTGATTTATGTGATATGCAAAAGAAAAAAAGATGTCGATAATGATGTCGTTAAATTGAAGCTATTTCCTTTTTCGCTTAGAGATCATGCTAAAGCATGGTTTTCATCTTTGCCTAAAAATAGTATTGATTCTTGGAACAAGTTCAAAGATGCTTTTATCTCTAAGTATTTTCCTCCTGCTAAGATTATCTCTCTTAGAAACGATATTATGAATTTTAAGCAACTTGATCATGAACATGTTGCACAAGCTTGGGAGAGAATGAAATTAATGATATGTAATTGTCCTACTCATGGTTTGAACTTGTGGATGATTATACAAAAATTTTATGCCGGATTGAATTTTGCTTCTAGAAATCTTTTAGATTCGGCCGCGGGAGGCACTTTTATGGAAATCACTTTAGGAGATGCCACTAAACTTCTAGGTAATATTATGGTTAATTATTCTCAATGGCATACTGAAAGATTTACTAATAAAAAGGTGCATGCGATAGAAGAAATTAATGTTTTGAGTGGAAAGATGGATGAACTTATGAAATTATTTGCTACTAAGAGTGTTTCTTCTGATCCTAATGATATGCCTTTGTCCACCTTGATTGAGAATAATAATGAATCTATGGATGTGAATTTTGTTGGTAGGAATAATTTTGGTAACAACGCGTATAGAGGGAATTTTAATCCTAGGCCTTATCCTAGTAATCCTTCTAATAATTATGGAAATTCCTGCAACAACTCTTATGGAAATTTTAATAAGATGCCCTCTAAATTTGAAAGTAGTGTTAAAGAGTTTATGAATTCACAAAAGAATTTTAATGCTTTGCTTGAAGAGAAATTGCTTAAAGTTGATGATTTGGCTAGGAACGTTGATAGAATTTCTCTTGAGGTTGATTCTTTAAAGCTTAGATCTATTCCTCCTAAGCATGATATCTATGAGTCTCTCAAAGCTATGATAATTTCCATTGATTAGTGCAAAGAAAGAACCGCTAGGATGCGTGCTTCCAAAGATGCCTTTATTAAAGCGTGTTCTTCTAATCCCTATGAAAATCAAGATGAAGATCTAAAAGTTATTGATGTGTCCCCTATTAAATCTTTGTTTTGCAATATGAATCTTGATGAAACTGAATATGATCTTCCTTTACCTAGAAGGCGTTCTAAGAATTCGGAGTTTTTAGATCTTGATGATGAAATTAATAAAAGTGGGATTGAAAGAAATAAAAATCTAGATGTTGCTAAACCCACTATATTGGATATCAAGGAATTTAATTATGAAAATTGCTCTTTAATTGATTGTATTTCCTTGTTGCAATCCGTGCTAAATTCTCCTCAAAATATAGTCAAAATAAGGTCTTTACCGAACACATTGTTGATGCTTTGATGCAATCTTATGAAGAAAAACTTGAGTTCAAACTTTCTATCCCTAGAAAACTCTATGATGAGTGGGAACCTACTATCAAAATTAAAATTAAAGATCATGAGTTTAATGCTTTGTGTGATTTGGGTGCTAGTGTCTCTACTATTCCCAAACTTTGTGTGATTTGCTAGATTTCCGTGACTTTGATGATTGCTCTCTAAACTTGCATCTTGCGGATTCCACTATTAAAAAGCCTATGGGAAGAATTAATGATGTTCTTATTGTTGCAAATAGGAATTATGTGCCCGTAGATTTCATCGTTCTTGATATAGATTGCAATCCTTCATGTCCTATTATTCTTGGTAGACCCTTCCTTAGAACGATTGGTGCAATTATTGATATGAAGGAAGGGAATATTAGATTCCAATTTCCATTAAAGAAAGGCATGGAACACTTCCCTAGAAATAAAATAAAATTACCATATGAATCTATTATGAGAGCCACTTATGGATTTCCTACCAAAGATGGCAATACCTAGATCTATCCTCGCTTTTATGCCTAGCTAGGGGCGTTAAACGATAGCGCTTGTTGGGAGGCAACCCAATTTTATTTTTAGTTTTTTTGTTTTTGCTTCTGTTTAGGAATAAATAATCCATCTAGCCTCTGTTTATTTGTGGTTTTATCTTTTAATTAGTGTTTGTGCCAAGTTAAACCTATTGGATCTTCTTGGACGATAGTTATTTGATCTTGCTGTAATTTCCAAAAACTTTGCGATCAGTGCCCGAATTGTTAAAAATCACCAGAACGTGATAAAATATTGATTCCAATTGCTGATGATTAAAAAAAATTGTCCAGGTCGTCTAATTTTGGTAGAATTATTTGAGTTCCAGAAGTTTGCGTTAGTTACAGATTACTACAGACTGTTCTGTTTTTGACAGATTCTGTTTTGCGTGTGTTGTTTGCTTATTTTGATGAATCTATGGCTAGTAAAATAGTTTATGATCCATAGAGAAGTTGGAATACAGTAGGTTTAACACCAATATAAATAAAGAATGAGTTCATTACAGTACCTTAAAGTAGTCTTTTGATTTCTTTCTCTAACGGAGCTCACGAGATTTCTATTGAGTTTTGTGTTGTGAAGTTTTCAAGTTTTGGGTGAATTCTTTGATGGATTATGGAACAAGGAGTGGCAAGAGCCTAAAGTCAAAGGACACAAAAAAGTCAAAGCTTGGAGATGCCCCGGAATGCATCCCCTCTTTCGTCCACTTCCATCGGTAATTTACTTGGAGCTATATTTTTATTCACCACATGATATGTGTTTTGCTTGGAGCGTCTTGTATTATTTGCGTCTTTGCTTGTTAGTTTACCACAATCATCCTTGCTGTACACACCTTTTGAGAGAGCCATACATGAATTGGAATTTGATAGAATACTCTATTTGCTTCACTTATATCTTTTGAGCTTGATAGTTTTGCTCATAGTGCTTCACTTACATCTTTTTGAGCGTGATAATTTTTGCTCTAGTGCTTCACTTAGATCTTTTAGAGCACGGTGGTGGATTTGTTTTAAAGAAAATTGATCTCTCATGCTTCACTTAGATTATTTTGAGAGTCGTTAATAGCATGGTAATTTGCTTAATGTTAATATACTTGGTATTAAAGATATGTGAAACTTTCTTTTGGGTGCGTTGAATACTAAGATAAGTTTGATGCTTGATAATTGTTTTGAGATATGAAGATGGTGATATTAGAGTCATGCTAGTTGAGTAGTTGTGAATTTAAAGAATACTTGTGTTGAATTTTGTGATTCCCGTAGCATGAACGTATGGTGAACCGTTATGTGATGAAGTCGGAGCATGATTTATTTATTGATTGTCTTCCTTATGAGTGGCGGTCGGGGACGAGCGATGGTATTTTCCTACCAATCTATCCCCCTAGGAGCATGCGCGTAATACTTTGCTTTGATAACTTCTAGATTTTTGCAATAAGTATATGAGTTCTTTATGACTAATGTTGAGTCCATGGATTATACACACTTTTTCCCATCCTTCCACTATTGCTAGCCTCTCTAATACCGCGCACCTTTCGCCGGTATCATACACCCACCATATACCTTCCTCAAAACAGCCACCATACCTACCTATCATGGCATTTCCATAGCCATTCCGAGATATATTGCCATGCAACTTTCCACCATTCCGTTTATTATGACACGCTCCATCATTGTCATATTGCTAGCATGATCATCGTATTTGTGGCAAAGCCACCGTTCATAATTCTTTCATACATGTCACTCATGTTTCATTGCATATCCCGGTACACCGCCGGAGGCATTCATATAGAGTCATATTTTGTTCTAAGTATCGAGTTGTAATTGTTAAGTTGTAAGAAAAATAAAAGTGTGATGATCATCATTATTAGAGCATTGTCCCAAGTGAGGAAAGGATGATGGAGACTATGATTCCCCCACAAGTCGGGATGAGACTCCGGACAAAAAAAAAGAATAGGCCATAAAAAAAAGAGAAAAGGCCCAAATAAAAAAATGAGAGAAAAATAGAGAAGGGACAATGTTACCATCCTTTTACCACACTTGTGCTTCAAAGTAGCATCATGATCTTCATGATAGAGAGTCTCTCATTTTGTCACTTTCATATACTAGTGGGAATTTTTCATTATAGAACTTGGCTTGTATATTCCAATGATGGGTTTCCTCAAATGCCCTAGGTCTTCGTGAGAAAGCGAGTTGGATGCACACCCACTTAGTTTCTTTTGTTGAGCTTTCATATACTTATAGCTCTAGTGCATCTGTTGCATGGCAATCACTACTCACTCACATTGATATCTATTGATGGGCATCTCCATAGCCCGTTGATACGCCTAGTTGATGTGAGACTATCTTCCATCTTTTTGTCTTCTCCACAACCACCGTTCTATTCCACATATAGTGCTATATCCATGGCTCACGCTCATGTATTGCGTGAAGATTGAAAAAGTTTTGAAAATGTTAAAGTATGAAACAATTGCTTGGCTTGTCATCGGGGTTGTGCATGATTAAAATACTTTGTGTGGGGAAGATGGAGCATAGCCAGACTATATGATTTTGTAGGGATAACTTTCTTTGGCCATGTTATTTTGAGAAGACATAATTGCTTAGTTAGTATACTTGAAGTATTATTATTTTTATGTCAATATGAACTTTTGTCTTGAATCTTTCGGATCTGAATATTCATACCATGATTAAGAAGATTTACATTGAAATTATGCCAATGTATCACTCCGCATCAAAAATTCTCTTTTTATCATTTACCTACTCGAGGACGAGCAGGAATTAAGCTTGGGGATGCCTGATACGTCTCCAACGTATCTATAATTTTTTATTGTTCCATGCTACTTTATCTATTGTTTTGGAATATAATGGGCTTTATTTTCCACATTTATATTACTTTTGGGACTAACCTATTAACCGGAGGCCCAGCCCAGAATTGCTGTTTTTTTGTCTTTTTCAGTGTTTCGAAGAAACAGAATATCAAACGGAGTCCAAACGGAGTGAAACCTTCGGAAACGTGATTTTCTCACCGAACGTGGTCCAGGAGACTTGGACCCTACGCCAAGGTACATCGGAGGCGGTCACGAGGGTGGGGGGTGCCCCCCCCCCTAGGGCGCGCCCCCTGCATCGTGGGCCCCCTGATGCTCCACCGACGTACTCCTTCCTCCTATATATACCTACGTACCCCAAACGATCAGAACAGGAGCCAAAAACCTAATTCCACCGCCGCAACTTCCTGTATCCACGAGATCCCATCTTGGGGCCTGTTCCGGAGCTCCGCCGGAGGGGGCATCCACCACGTAGGGCTTCTACATCAACACCATAGCCTCTCCAATGAAGTGAGTAGTTTACTTTAGACCTTCGGGTCCATAGCTAGTAGCTAAATGGCTTCTTCTCTCTTTTTGGATCTCAATACAATGTTCTCCCCCTCTCTCGTGGAGATCTATTCGATGTAATCTTCTTTTTGCGGTGTGTTTGTTGATACCAATGAATTGTGGGTTTATGATCCAGCTTATCTATGAATAATATTTGAATCTTCTCTGAATTCTTTTATGCATGATTGAGTTATCTTTGCAAGTCTCTACGAATTATCCGTTTGGTTTGGCCAACTAGATTGGTAGTTCTTGCAATGGGAGAAGTGCATGGCTTTGGGTTCAATCTTGCGGTGTCCTTACCCAGTGACAGAAGGGGTTGCAAGGCACGTATTGTATCGTTGCCATCGAGGATAACAAGATGGGGTATTTATCGTATTGCATGAATTTATTCCTCTACATCATCTCATCTTGCTTAAGGTGTTACTCTGTTTTTAACTTAATACTCTAGTAGATGCAGAATCGTTTCGATCTACTTGTCTCGGACGTGATGCCTATATACATGATCTTACCTAGATATACTGATAACTATGCTCAATTCTGTCAATTGCTCAACAGTAATTTGTTCACCCACCGTAGAATACTTTTGCTCTTGAGAGAAGCCACTAGTGAAACCTATGCCCCCCGGGTCTGTTCTCATCATATCAATCCCCATCACTTTTATACTTGCTTTGTTTTTACTTTGCCTTTACTTTTCACTTTGCATCTATATACCAAAAATACCAAAAATATTATCTCTATCAGATCTCACTCTCGTAAGTGACCGTGAAGGCATTGATAACCCGTAATCACGTTGGTTGCGAGTAGCTATCGTTTTGTGCAGGTGCGAGGGACTTGTGCATGGCCTCCTACTGGATTGATACCTTGGTTCTAAAAAACTGAGGGAAATACTTACGCTACTGTGCTGCATCATCCTCTCCTCTTCGGGGAAAACCAACGCAAGCTCAAGACGTAACAGGACACAAGAGACTCTTTGTTATTTGGTTGCTAGGTTGCTTGAGAGAGACCATATTCATCCTACCCTCCCACGGATTGATAAACCTTAGGCCATCCACTTGAGGGAAATTTGCTACTGTCCTACAAACCTCTGCACTTGGAGGCCCAACAACGTCTACAAGAAGAAGGTTGCGTAGTAGACATCAGGGGCGGCAGCTGATGGCGCGGCACAGGTGGGGCGGCCGGTGGTGGGGCGCCACGGGAGGTGCCGGCTGCGAGGGCATGATGCTACACACGCTTTTTGACACCCTTCATCCGGCGCTCCTCCAACCGCAAGTACGCCACGAACTTGGGGAAGGAGGTCTCCGGCATCAAGGTGAGGTTGGAGGCGGCGTTGTCGAAGTCCTTGTTGAGGCCGGCGGTGAGCGTGTTGAGGAGGAGGTCGTCATCAACCTTGGCGCCAATGTCGTGGAGCTCATCCGCCAAGGTCTTCAGGCGGCGGGAGTAGTCATCAATGGACTGTTCATCCTGGTGACAGTCAAAAAATTTCTACTGCAAAAAACGAGGCGCTGAAGCTTGTTGTCTGTGAAGAGGTCGTTCAACTTAACCCACATGGCGCGGGCGTCGTCGCCGGCGCTCACGACCATGTGGAACAGGTCCTTAGAGATGGTGGTGAAGAACCACCGGATGATCGTGGCGTCGATCGCGGTCCACTCGGGGTCGTCCACCATGGCGCGGGAGTCAACGGCGCCGTTAACATGATCCACGAGGTTGTTCTCGCGGAAGAGCAGCGAGAAGTACGTCTTCCACTCGAAGTACGTGGAGTTGGAGGCGTCGAGGACGGTGGGGACGCGTGCGTGGACGTTGATGTCGCGGATTTCAGCAGGATCGACGGCGAAGGGGTTGGAGATGGAGAAGAAGTTGGACGACGTGGCGGCGAGGATTTGGGGAAGGGGGCGGCACGACGGGGAGGAGAGGACGCGGGGGGAGGGGAGGCGCGCGTGGGCAGGGGTGGCGGCGGCGCGTTGGGGGGGTTGGTTTCTCCCACCGACAGGTGGGCCAGGGGAAGACAAGTGTGCGCGTCCCGCCCGTCCGTGTGCTGTCCCTTCCACCCCAAAACCGGCGCAAACATGGGCCGGGATGGGTCGAAAGCGGACACAAAGCGGACAAAAGTCCGTTTGCGCCCGCGCGCTGGGCCGTCTCGTTTATCTCTTTTATCCCAAATGGACGGAGGCGGACAGGATAGGGTCGCACGCGGTGGAGTTGGCCTGAAAGTCTTGGCACACACGGTTCGACCGGGCGCTGGCTTGGCAGCCAGCGCGGTCAGCCGCCCGTCCTGCCCCCCCGTGCCGCATTGTCTGTCTGTCTCTAGTCCCGTCCGTCCGCGTTACCGTTGCTGCCATAACTAACGCTTCCGTTTTGTTTTGCATACCAACAACTGCTCTGCTCTGCTGTTGTCCTGTAGCCAGTTTGCTCCTGCTCATCCGCAACATCTTTGGACTGGACGGCTTTGCTTTACTTGCTCTGTGTTCATCTTCATCTGGTTGCCGTTTCGTCGTTGGTGGGTGCGCAGAGGCAGAGCAGCGATCAGGATGACAGATTTGTTCAACTCGTTCGCTTCAGGGCCACCGCTATGCACGCACGCACGATTAACACCCGGCCGATGGTGTATGCGTGTTGGTTGCGGTCGATTGACCTCGCTATCAAACAGTCGGTGCGGTGCGGTGTGCTGTGCTGCGGTGTGGACGATGAAAATGGACCTGCTACTTGCCTGGCTCTAGGCTAGTGCCGCACTTGCCGTGTTGGGTTCGCATACGTGCGGAGCGGTCGTCTTCCTCCCTCTGGCCGTCTCGCTGAGTCAAGACCCGACTTCTGGCTAGCTAGCAGTTCGGTCGATCGGTGCAAGAGTAGCTTCCATTCGCTAATTAAATAGCGTCACATTTGTGCAGGAGTAAACAATGAGGTTAAGCGGAATTCTCAATGGACTGATACAAATATTCTAGTCGATGGGGTATCTTTGAACTCAACACGGCATGCTATATGCCAACACTCAGTCGGTGCGTCGCGTATTCATCTCGCTAGTGTCGTATGCGCCGCTAGCTCACACACATATACTACTACTACTAGTAGTAGTACTCCAATAGACAATAGTGGTATATGTTTTCTGGCTCACGTCGCCTTCACCATCGATCAACTCGTACTAACGCCTGCTCGATGAACGGTCGTCGGCGATCGTGCCGCCTAACCTTTTGCTTTGGCTTTGATTACTCCGGCGGCCTGGCCGGAAAACCTCTAGTACCACCGACAACCAACCAATTCATTCCGATCCGATGGAGATCTAAGCCAGTGGTACGTTAGTTAGGCGCAGCCGTGGAGTTAGGCTGCTCGAGCACTTCATTTCACTTGGCCTCGTGACTCGTAAGAGTCAGACATGGCGGTGGTACGTCACATGGTCCAACGTACGTTTTCCCTCTTGAGATGGTCATATGGATGGACGGTTGAATTCAATCAACACCATGCCTCCACCAACCTCTCTCATGATTCAGTTTTCTTCCTTTGGTAGGCAACGTACTGGTGCCATTTTTAACCCGGCCGGGCACGATCATTGGCCTGGCAGGAATTAGTGCAGTGTTTAAAAATGAGCTACATTGCCCACAGAAAAAAAAGAGAAGAGCTGCGATAGCTAGGAAGGAGCCGGATCCTCTAACATTGAAAAGAAAAGTCACGGTGCTACAGTGTTACCCTAGTGTAAAATGGAGAAGGAAAGTTAGGGACTGTTAGTAGCTATTTAGCAAATTATTTACTGTTGATATTAACTGTAGATATAAATAATTTAAAATTAATTTTATTTCACTATCAATTTGTTTGTATGTGGTAACAGTAGTGAGAATGCGCCCACCTACCAGTACACCAGCAGTAACCTGTTGCTTCTGCCCATTTTTCGTGCACATGTTCATGGTAGAAGAAATAATACGAGTAATACTGGCTAGAGATTGGTTGTCAAAAGTTGGCATACCAAATTTTGGCAACCACCAAATATTGGCTAGAGATTGATTGCTTGACAATTCTCGTTGCTAATCTTATAAAAAGTTGCTAAATGTTGGCAATTTTTGGTTTTGCCAAATGTTGATAGCAAACCAATTATGCTCATATTCTCGCAGGCCTGCGGTGATCGATCGACGTGGCCATTTTTGCCGTTGAAAACTTGCATGCCGCGTATGTTAGGAGAACTTTGGCTTGCGGCGACATCTGTACCACATCCATCTTGGAAGCTTCCTTGTGCGTGCGTGAGCTCAACCTCATTCACCGGCCGTCCGTTGGATTCTGCAGACGCGTCGACGCCACAGCACATTACTAACATGCATGCATGTAAAGCAGAGCAACATTATGAGCGAATCCATGGCATTCATCGATGATAGATCATTGGTTAGCTGCGTGTGATGATTGACACCGGCACACCGGAAAAGATAGAATCGAGCTACAGACGGAGACGGGAGCCCACGCATCATGTACGTACAGGGCAGGTACTGGGTAGTAGTTTGTTTGCATTTGCACATGGCCCCTACCTACATTCACGTTGCGACGCCTGGCTTTGGAACACATGCGCGCCGGGCCGACGGGCTGGAGGCTCAGTAACGGGGGAGTGCCCGTCCCCCCGTTGCCTGACGCCGTGGCCAAACCCGCCTACTTCGCTGAGGAGGTCAACGTCATGCGCGCCTCCCTCACCGACGCCCAACGCTCCCTCCCCCGGCGCGGCGGTGGTCGGCGGCTCGAAGAACAGCGAGGGGCGCCACCTGTGGTGGGGCGTCCCCGGCCGCACACTCGAGGACGTGTTGACGCACCTCGAGGGCGGCAACGACCCGCCGTTGGCGTACAACCCGGCGAGGGCGGCCGCCCCGGCGCACCACCGACACGACAGGCCATGGGCACCAAGGAGGTTCGGCTCCTTCTCTTCTTCCTCCTCCTCGCGCTCCTCCTCCGGCAGCGCACTCGCAGCGCCGGCATTGTCATCAACGAAGGCGGCCGGCGTGCCTCCTCGTCGGCTCCTCCTCCGCGCTTCGTCAAGCCAAAGACAGAGCCGGGGCTCGCGCCGGTGAAGGCAGAGCCGGGGCTCGCCGCCGTGAAGATGGAGCACGGCGAGGTCGAGCGTGACGACGACGCGGCCCATGAATGGGCACGGCAGGACTCCCTCAACATGGCGATGGAGCGCCAGTGCGCCGCCCTGCAGTGCTTCGCGGAGCGCTGCCGGGGCCGGGACGAAGGAGCAGTCGTCGTCATCGACGACAGCGACGACCACGACGCGACGCCGCCGCCACCAGTCCGCCATGGCGACGCCGGGTCCAGCAGGGGCGCCCGCGTCAAGGAGGAGAAGGCCGACGACGAGGATGGCGGCGACGACGGCGACTACTCGGTGTTCAGCCAGTTTCTTTTAGATTAGATTATTATATTTGCTATGTAATGAAAATCGGCGAACTTTGTCGAAATATATGCCAAGTTGGCCGAAATTTGTCGTGTTTTAGCCGAATTTCGCCGAACTATGCCGAAATTTGGTATACATTTCTATTTTTTAAATGCGCCTGGGGACGGCCCTGGGCCGGCGGCTGGGGACCAACTCATCCGCAGGCTCATTTTTTGCGCCGGCTCACCCCCAGGCGGCGGTTTTAGGCGTCCCTGAGGGGCCAACGGCTGAAGATGTTCTTAATTTGCTTGTGGGTGAGCTCATCGTGCGGTGGCCGCGAGCACAAGGGTCCGGTCCGGTTGGTTTTGATTCCGCGGACGGCCGAATTTTGTGTTTTGACCCTTTTTGAAAAGGATTTCAGGATCTGACCCCTGTTTGAAAAAATTTCGAGATTTGACCCTTTTGCTACCGCCAGGGCCTACGGCGGTAGGGGTGCGACGGAGGGGGACGGCGGCCGTTTGACTGCGCTGACATGGATAAGTGCCTACCGCCAGAGGCTCTGGCGGTAGGTTGTCAAACTCTACCGCCAGAGCACTGGCGGTAGGGTCCTGTCTCAGTGTAATATTTCAGTAACGAAGAATTGAAGGGCCCTGGCGGTAGGCTGGGCGACCCTACCGCCAGATCCCATGGCGGTAGGGTCTTGTTTTTTCAGTGTAATGATTCTGTAACGAAGAATTGAGTTGCCCTGGCGGTAGACTGTCTGACCCTACCGCCAGGGTCCTTGGCGGTAGGGTCCTGTGTTTTATGAATTTAAGTTCAATTGCTTGTTTTTTTCAAATTCAATATGACAATAATATTATAGCAAGTTTCACAAATATGACAACAATATCACAGATCTCAAACAATTAAACTTGGGCATGATCACATACACATTAACAAATTTGAAGTGCATAGAACATTTCAAACGAACTTCAACTAATTAGTAAACGGAGTTCCACATAGTTTCACAAATAGCAAACACATAGATCCACAAATAGCAAACACATAGTTCCACGTAGCTTCATAACCACTAGAAAAGTTCAATCAAACGAAGTTCAACGAAACTAAATGAGCCAACTATCGAAGAGCATAATCAGTTGCTCCTTCCCCTCTTGGAGGTACGGTCCTCGTTACTCTTTGAACGGTTCTCTTCGGTCTTCTTCTTGGGCCGTCGAGGAACCGGTCTCTGAAAGGGTCCGGACTCAGCAAATCCTTCTTCTTGATTCCTCTTCTTGGCAGCTGAGATGCTTGAGACGTTTGAGTTCTTTGGAGGTCCATAATCTTCATCGTACTCCTCCTCCCCGTTGCTCTCATCCTCCTCCTCCCCTTCTTCATATATGGCCTCCTCCTCCTCCTCCTCCTCATCCTCCTCCTCATCCTCCTACTCCCCAACCAACCTAGACGACGAGGGAGCATGGCTCGATGAGCCGATGATACCTGTGTGGCTCTGATCGATGAGCTTCAACTGACCCAGCTCCAGCACACCCAAGCAGCCCTACCAGCTTGCGACAACGCTGCACGAACTTCTGCACTCACAATGAAGCAAGGTCATAATAAGTTCAGATCGACTGACTGCAAGTGAACAAGATGCATCTGTTCCGAGGAGACTGAAATTGTACCTTCATCGTCCCCCTGACTCTGGTCTCAGATTGTACGCTCCCGGGAAGATGACCTAGTGCATCTGAGGCTTCAAAGATGCATCTGTTCAGCTCACCGGACTGCAACGGCATAAGTCAGTCACGTTGACGAATAAAATATTTTAAATACGACCGTCGGTTCAAACGTACCACTCTGTTGATGAGGGGTGCAAACTCCCTAAATCCACTGTGCATGTCTCTGATGCCGGTCTGGTATGCCTGTTCATCGGGGTCAGCCCACTCCAGCTCCGCGATGTCTTCCGCCGTCCATCGAGGCCTGAGACGAAGACGGTGCTTCTGGCCATCATCGTACCACCTCATGTGTCGGCCCAGGTAATCATCCCAGTTAGTCACTCTCCTCTCCACGTCTTTACGCCACCTCCGTCGGTTCCACTCCGTCACATGAGTCTTATGCTCCTCTCCCCAGTCTGTGATCGTCTGATTCTTCTGCCGGCTCATGCTGCTGTTGGAAATATGCCCTAGAGGCAATAATAAAAGGGTTATTATTATATTTCCTTGTTCATGATAATTGTCTTTTATTCATGCTATAATTGTATTATCCGGAAATCGTAATACACGTGTGAATACATAGACCACAAAATGTCCCTAGTGAGCCTCTAGTTGAGTAGCTCGTTGGTCAACAGATAGTCACGGTTTCCTGACTATGGACATTGGATGTCGGCAGCAATGAGGCGCCCGATATTATCGGCGAATCCATGGCACGTACCAGAGGATGGGACGACATGGATGATGATTAGTGGCTGCTACTTGATTGGCACCGGCAAAGGAGAAAAGAAGAAGCAGGAAAGCATGGCAGCTTAGGGTACTTGTTCGCATGCACATGGCCCCCTTCCCTACCCTACATTGACATTGCGATGCTTTCTTTTGGAGGGCAGTTAGAGTTAGAGGTCGACCGTTTTGATTCATCCGTTTTATACAGGGAAGAATAATACTATATAACGGGTGATCAAGCGAGCGTAGGTTAAAACCAGCTCCGCGTCATAGCTTTTGAAAATGGAACAATGCTGCTAACAGTAGGCTTCTTTTGTTCCAGCTCTAACTGCTTTGCAAAGTGGAGGGGTTGCTGTCCGATTAGGTGGTGTATATGGGGAAGGGAACTTTTGGTCTATGGTGTATATACACCCTATATGAGAAAAATGGTAATAAATAAAAAGTCGACGAATTCTGAAAATGTTTTTGAAATAAACTTGACCTCCAGCGTGCGGCCGGGCACGCCCCACCATCAGCGGCGGCCTTCAGAGTTGAGCTTCCCGGAGGGCACGACGTCGTTGGTGGCCTCAAGCTGCTCGGCGTGGCGGCGGCGGAAGTAGGGCTCCCACAGCGGGCTATCGGGGACGTACCGTGGGCCTTCCCTCGCCGCCTACGGCAGAGAGGCGCGGATACGCGCGATCTCCACACAACGCACCGCTCCGGTGGGCGGTGGTGGCACCGGGACCCCGCCGGCGCTGATCCTTCACGTCCCGGGCACCCGCATGTCCGGCGGGACCGGGTACTCGGGCCTCATAGAGGAGCCGAGCTTCGTCCTCGTGGAGTTGGCGGCGGCCGAAGCCGTTCGCAGCCGCGCCGTCGCCTGGGAAGCGCTCAGCCATGGTTGAGCTGGAACGGCGAGAGGAGAGGGAGGGACGGGGCGCCGGTGGTGGAGAGTCTGTGCGTCACCGGCGCATTGGGGACGGTTTATATAGGCGGAGACGCCGCGCGTACGCGTGGCCGCCGTGTTACGCGTGGCGGGCGAGGGACGCGCGTCGTCCGATCTTCACTGCGCCGCCCGTGAGGCATCAATGGAGGAGGCTGGCGCGTGGCAGCTTTCGCATTGATTCGCCGCGGGAACCGAGACGATGAGGACGACGAAGCGGCGAGAAGAGCCGAATCACTGCCAAGGAGGCCCCGCCGACTTTCGCGCCAAAAACAATTCGGCCGGCGCCTCCAAGCGCCCCCAGCGCGCCAGGTTCGGCCTGGATCCGCCGGCGCCAATTTCGGCCCGCACCGACGAAAATTGAGCCTTTATGGGCGCGACTGGACCAATTTTTCGGCGTGGCTAGAGATGCTCTTAGGCTGCACGATCATTTCATTTCACTTGGCTTCCTATAAGAGTCAGACATGGCGATGGTACTGTACGTCACATGGTCCAATGCTATTCTCCGGATATGGATGGACAGTTGAATTCGACCCCCTGCAACCACCAACCTCTCTGGTGATTCATTTTTTCCTATAGTGCCATTTTTAACCCGGCCGTGCATGATCATTGGCGTGGCAGGAATTAGTGCAGTGTTAAAAGAAGAGCTATACATAGCCCGAAGAAAAACTATTGAGCAGCTATAGCTAGGAATGGTATGGTCGTATAGAGGCCAAGGAAAAGCACCAGTGCCATTTTTCACCCCGGCCGGGCACGTTCATTGGCTTGCGAGGAATAAGGAATGTGCACGGTGTGCTGTCCAAGAGATGAATAATACAGTACTGGAGTACGTAGCAGGCATGGCTCGTGGGTTGCCCTGACTGACTGACTGACTGACAGAGACCCATTACGTGATTCACGCTGCTAGAATGTGGTAACAGTAGTGGGAATGCGCTCACCTACCAGTGCACGTACACCGGCGCTACGTGACCCAGTTGCTTCTGCCCATTTTTCGTGCACATGGGTGTAATATATTCTCGCATTCATATGCGGTGATCGTTCGATGTGGCCAATTTTTTTGGTGAAAACATGCATGTCACGTATGTTAGGAGAGTTTGGCTTGCGTGCATGGCGCGGCGACATCTGTACCGCATCTTGGAAGCTTCCTTGTGCCGTGCATGAGCTCAGTCCAATTCACCGGCCGTCCGTTGGATCCTGCAGACGCGGCGACGCCGCCCCCAACAGGTCCCGCCAGGTCATTTTCTAGACGTCGGCGTTGAAAAAACGTCCCAGTCGCGCTCTCAGGACGCCGAAAAGCGCCGGTTCGGTCCGTTTTTGGGCCGGCGGTCGCAGGCCGAACCCGGCGCACTCGGGGCAATCGGGGGCACCGGCGCAAGGGAAAAGCGCGGCTGGCCCACACCGCCAGGTGAAAAGTCAATTTTTCTTCCCCGACTCGCCTCCCACCCCTCGCGCCCTCGGCCGCCCTAGCTGTATCCCGGCGCCGCCCGCTGCCCTTCACCGCTAGATAGCCAATCCCCGCCGGAAAACTAGTAGAGGTTCGTCGAGGCGGCCCCTCCACCAGCAGCTGGGCGTTTCCGGCCGCGGAGGGGCAGTTTAACGGCGGGTACACGACAACCGGGCGCAAGGTGTTCAACAATTTGCCTGCCTCGACGATGGACTCGGACGACGAGGAAGCGCTCGCCGCGCTGCTGGAGGAGGAAGCCGAGGCCGACGTCCAGGAAGATGAGCATCTCATGGTGCTCGCCGCCCTCGCCCAGCTGCTGGTGAGCAATGAAAAGCCGCGGTGAGGTGGCTCGGCGCCGGGGCGGATGAAAGCAAAGAACCAGCATCGTCTCAAAGGCTACTGCATGCTCTACTCGGACTACTTCGCCGATGCTCCACTTCACGGCGACAAAACATTTAGGAGCCGTTATCGGATGAGCCGAAAGATCTTCCTCGGGATTATGAATTCCATCCGAGAGTGGCCACACAGGACCCCCGAATTTGGCACTCCTTTGGTATGCCAGGAACTCACAATGACATCAACATGCTGCAGTGTTCCCCTGTCTTTGCCAAGCTTGTTGAAGGTCATTCTCCTCCGGTGAACTTCGAGGTCAATGGGCGGCACTACAACAAGGGGTACTACCTAGCTGATGGCATCTATTCGAGATGGTCTACATTTGTGAAGACTATTTCAAACGCAGTGGCAGGAGGCAAGAAGTCCCACTTTGCCAAGGTGCAGGACGCTTGCCGGAAGGATGTCGAGCGGGCATTTGGTGTGCTCCAATCTCGATTTACTGTTTTCCGGTACCCAGCTCAGACCTGGTCGAAAATCAAATGTGGGAGATCATGACTTGTTGTGCCATCTTACACAACGTGATCATCGAGAGCGAGCAAGAAGAGCCAGTGTTTGATATTGAACCATACTACAGGCAGGATCCTCTAACCGAAGTTGATCACCAGCTACCGGCAACCTGGACTGCCTACCTCAGTATGCGTCAGGAGATCCGAGACCCACAGGTGCATTATCAACTGCAGCAGGATCTGGGGGATCACCTATGGAGGCTCAAGGACGAAGCTGGGGGCGACGTGTGATGAAATATGAGTTTTTATTTATTGAACTATATAATTTGTATTGAACGATTTGTTGTTGCACTATTTTGTTGAACTATTTGATTTTATGTGATGAAGTATGTGATAAAAAAATATTTATGTTGATAATTGAACGCCGAGCCACGACGAACCACGCTGAATATGGGCCTATTCTCGCCCATATGGGCCCTTTATTCGCCGAAAGTGGGCCGAAAAGTGGGCCAATATCGGCGCCGGGGGCGTCCTGGGAGCGGCAGCTGGATGCCCAACCGCCCCCAGCGCCGATTGTATTGCCGGCTCGCCCCCAGGGGCGATTTTCATGCCTCCAGGGGGGGCAACGGCTGGAGATACTGCAATACTGCAATATTTTTATGTAGTAAGAGCATCTCCAGCCGTTGGCCCCCCAGGACGCATAAAAATCGCCCCCTGGGGGCGAGCCGGCGATACAATCGGCATTGGGGGCGGTTTTGCGCCCAGTCGTCGCCCCCAGACGCTGAAATTGGCCCACTTTTCAGCCCCATTTCGGCGAATAAAGGGCCCATATGGGCGAGAATAGGCCCATATTCGGCGTGGTTCGCCGTGTCTCGGCGTTCAATTATCAACACATTTTTTTCTTATCACATATTTCATCACAGAAAAATCAAATACTTCAACAAAATGGTACAACAACAAATAGTTCAATACAAATTATATAGTTCAACAAATAAAAACTCATATTTCATCACACGTCGCGCCCGGCGTCCCCCTTGAGCCTCCATAGGTGCTCAATTAGATCTTTCTGCAGTTGATGATGCACCTGTGGGTCTCGGATCTCCTGACGATACCGAGATAGGCAGTCCAGTTGCCGGTAGCTGGTGATCAACTTCGCCAGAGACCCTGCTCAGTAGTATGGTCCAAAGGTCAAACACTGGTCTTCTTGCTCGCTCGATGATCATGTTGTGCAAGATGACACAGCAAGTCATAATCTCCCACATTTGATCTTTGACCAGGTCTGAGCGGGTACCGGACAACAGAAATTGAGATTGAGCAAACCAAATGCCCGCCGACATCCTTCCCGCAAGCCTTCAATCTTCGCAAACCAGCGTTCTTGCCTCTTGGCACAGGGTTTCAGATCGTCTTCACAAATGTCGACCATCTCGGATAGATGCCATCAGCTAGATAGTATCTCTTGTTGTAGTGCCGCCCACTGATCTCGAAATTCACCGGAGGAGAATGACCTTCAACAAGCTTGACAAAGACAGGAGAGCACTGCAGCACGTTGATGTCATTGTGAGTTCCTGGCATACCAAAGAAGGAGTGCCAAATCCAGAGGCCCTGTGTGGCCACCGCCTCAAGTACCACACTTCAACCGCCTTTGGCGCCTTTGTACATCCCCTGCCAAGCAAATGGGCAATTCTTCCATTTCCAATGCATGCAGTCGATGCTTCCAAGCATCCCAGGAAATCCTCTTGCTGCATTCTGTGCTAGGATCCGAGCAGTGTCTTCCGCATTGGGTGTTCTCAAGTATTGCGGTCCAAACACTACCACCACTGCCCGACAGAACTTGTAGAAACACTCTATGCTGGTGGACTCGGCCATGCGCCCATAGTCGTCGAGTGAATCACCGGGAGCTCCGTATGCAAGCATCCTCATCGCTGTCGTGCACTTCTGGATGGAGGTGAATCCAAGGGCCCCGGTGCAATCCATGTTGCACTTGAAGCAGTTGTCGAATTCCCGAATGGAATTCACAATCCTGAGGAAGAGCTTTTGGCTCATCCGATAACGGCGCCGAAATGTTTTCTCGCGGTGAAGTGGAGCATCGACGAAGTAGTCGGAGTAGAGCATGCAGTAGCCTTCGAGACGATGCCGGTTCTTTGCTTTCACCCGTCCCGGCGCCGAGCCACCTCGCCGCGGCTTTTCATTGCTCGCCAGCAGCTGGGCGAGGGCGGCGAGCACCATGAGATGCTCTTCTTCCTGGACGTCGGCCTCGACTTCCTCCTCCAGCAGCGCGGTGAGCGCTTTCTCGTCATCCGAGTCCATCGCCGAACACCTTGCGCCCGGTGGGCGTGTACCCGCCGCTAAACTGTCCCTCCGCGGCTGGAAACGGCGGCCGGAAACGCCCAGCTGCTCTTGGAGGGGCTGCCGCGGCGAAGCTCTGCTATTTTTCCGGCGGGGAATGGCTATCTAGCGGTGAAGGGCGGTGGGCGGCGCCGGGATATAGCTAGTGGCGTCCGAGGGAGCGGTGGGTGGGAGGCGAGTCGGGGAAGAAAACCTTGACTTTTCCCCTGACGATGTGGGCCAGCCGCGCTTTTCCCTTGCGCCGGAGCCCCCAATTGCCCCCTGTGCGTCAGGTTCGGTCTGCGACCGCCGGGCGAAAAAGAAAGACCGAACTGGTGATTTCCAGCGTCCTGGGGATGTGACTGGGCCGGCGACGATAAAATGGCGTGAGGAGCCTGTTGGGGACGCGGCTCGAGATGCTCTTTGTCAGTTGCTTGTGATGATTGCCACCGGCACACCGGAAAAGAGAGAATCGAGCTACAAACGGAGAGCAGTTGGGGTACAGGAGGAAAAAGTCCATTTTAAACCCTGAATTTGTAGAGGTTCGGTGAAACGAACCCTCACATCGAAATCCTTGTCGATTGCACCCTGAACTATGCATTCCCGGTCTAAAAAGAACCCTGGTTTCGTTTGCCAAACCGGTATTGTTGGTGTGACCGGGATTGGGCTGCGCTATAAGAGCACGCATGAAAAGATTGGGCCAGCCAAGTCAGGCCCATCTCGCTCTCCACGCACGGAAAGGTTTAAGAAAATGAAAAAGTGAGAAAAAGTTTACTTAATTTTGAAAAAATAATCACGGATTTAGAAAATGTTCAACGATTTTTAAAACAAGTAAATGAATTTTTAAAATTAAAATTCACGGATTTTCGAAAACATTGTGAAGTCCGCAGGTTATTTTATACGTAGGAAGCACCTCAAATGAAAAGGAAAATATAATTCTTTATACAGTGCGGACCGAAAAAAATAGGGATGAAATTACATGACCAGAAAATAACGTTCCCTCAATATATTTTTATGTCTATTTTCTCATACACATCCACTGGTTTTCTCATACAATTTTTTGGAATACTTTGTATACATTTTTTAAATGTCCCAAACACTTTTTTGAAATGTGTAAACATTTTCCAAATGCAACGTACATTTTGAAATTACACACACACACACACACACACACATACACGCCACACAGACACACACACATGCACATGCTGCACACGCACGCACACACACACACACACACATTTTGAAATGCCACGTACTATTTTTGTAATGCTTGAATATTTTTGATTTCGTTTTTCTTTTCTTGGTAGTGTTTATTTTCTCCTATATTATGCAAAGTTCATTGTGTGCTGCCAAAATGTTTATTGTATATTTAGGAAAATGTTTTTGAAATTTGCTCAGTTGTATATTACACAAATGTTCAACGTATATTACAAATTGTTCAACACGTGTGTCCAGCAAGGACGCCTGCTCGCCGGCGTTCGTTGATGTGGAGCTGTCTTCAGTGCTTGGACGACGTCCCTGCCGTAGCTCATGCCGTTGACGCACTAGCGTCCGTGTAATGTGTACTAGTGCGTGCGTGCGTTATTCCATGTACTGCTGGTTGTGATGTGTGTGATCTAGCGGAGCTAGCACTGGCTGGCTGCATGCGTGAGCTAGCTCCGGATGGCCGCACGCGCGTCGTTGCTCCGGCTCGCTCCATCTAGCTGTGTGCCTGACCGCTGTGATGTGCCCTGCGTGCCGCACTGCATGAATAATTTTCTGCACTGCATGAAATATTTTTTAAAAAAAATCATCATTTTCAAAAAAGATTAACGAATTTAAGAAAATTCGGAAAATGAAAAATAAAAGGAAGAAGGAAAGAAAAGAAAGAAGGAAATGAAGAAAAAGGGAGCCAGCGGGGAGTGGGGTGTGCGCTCTTCAGAATTTATTTTGAACGAAAAAATTAAAATGGGCCGGCCCACCAAACGAATCCCAGTTGATACGATGCCAGGGTTCGATTTAGACCGGGATTGCATAGTTCAGGGTGCAATCGACCGGGATTTCGACTTGGGGGTTCATTCCGCCTGACCAATACAAGTTCAAGGTTTAAATTGGACTTTTTCCGGTACAGGAAGCCCACGCATCATGTACTGTACAGGGCAGGTACTGGCTAGTAGTTTGTTTGCTGCGCATGGCCCCTACCTACATTGCGTTGTGACGCCAGGCTTTGGAAACGGGGAGCAGTTGGGGGTATATACTGTTTGATTGAAGAACGGTTAGTTTAATCAATACAGGGAAATATACTCAGCGAACATGAGTGATTAAGCTTAAACCTGCTCTGCATGCATGCATGGCCTTTTTAGGAAAGCAATTACTCGTACTGGTATGCATGTTTCGGGTGATTAATCATAGACCTGGTGTACAACGGTAGCCTACATGCCTAACCGCCGCTCGCAAGTTGCGATGTGGAGAGGTTGCCAGTGCCAGTGTACATGCAAATCAGCTCAAGGCTGATCAAACTCTCCGCTGCTTGTGTAGCTAGCCAAAACTACTGCCATCCATGGAATTTGTGTTGCAAGGGGTACAGAGCAGGAGGCATGGCTCATGAGCCTAGGTTACCTACGTATAATATAGTATTCCCTCCGTCTCGGCGTATAATCACCTTACAAAAACTAAATTATCTCAAAACACCCAGGCGCAATGCATTAACTCCCACCTTGTTTCTCGTTTCTTGACATAAATAAAAGAATCAATCAATAAAAGATGTGGAGCGTGTATGCTTTCAATGATTTTAGACTATCAAACATGACATGCAGTAGTCAGTTCATTGCATGCAATGCTATTAATTAGCAAATAAACATTAAATACTTTCATTTTTCCTTTCATTTTGATTGCGGTGCACAATTTAAAATAACTTATGCACCTGGAGTAGCAGTAACAATGTCGTACTTAGCGAGAATGCGCTTGCAGTCACAGTAGTAACCGGACGGCTACACCTATCAACGAGGCAGTGGATGAGCACGGGGAAAATTTATAAATGTCGTATTCACCTACGGTTTGAGGAATATATCGATGTGGTGAAGGTCGTAAACTAAAATAAACATGCACGTCGTGTATGTGAGAGGATGGTTTTTTTTTTCTTTTTGAGGGTATGAGAGGAGAGTTTTGACCTGTAGACGGATACGGTGCACATATTGGGGGTCAATTTCCTCGTGGGCGAGCTCATCGCGCCGTGGCCGCAGGCACAAGGGTCCGGTCTAGGTCGTTTTGATTCTGCGGACCAGCAGCACAGGCAGGCAGACGCGCATGTCGGCAGCAATGAGGCGCCCGATATAATCGGCGAATCCATGGGCACGAGATGCTGCAACAACATGGATTATGATTAGTGGCTGCTAATTGGCACCGGCACACCGGCAAAGGAGAAAAAGAAGAACCAAGAAAGCAGAGCAGCTTAGGGTTGTTGTTCGCATTCGCATCGCATGCACATGGCCCCCGCCCAGGCCTACCTACATTGACATTGCGATGCCTTCTTTTGGAGGCAGGAGGGCAGTTGGAGGTCGACCGTTTGATTGATCCGTTTTAACAATATGGGGAAGAATATCATGGATGATTAAGCTAGCGCGCGTAACTTAAAACCAGCTCCGCGTCCTAGCTTTTGAAAATGGAACAATCCTATTAGTAGGCCTCTTTTGTCCGGCTCTAAGAGCATCTACAGCCGAACTCATCAAATCCGGCCTCCTATACGTCGGCGGACGCGTCTGGGCACGCCCGCAAACACTGACCGGACACTTTCTATATCCGAGGCTCCAAGCCCACGTATCTCATATTCCGTCCCCTATATTCATACTAAACCATGCAACGTTGATAAAAACCATGTAGATAGTGGACATACGAATGCACAATCGGTTCATCAAAAGATCACAGCCGGATCATCGAAAGATAACCAAAGTTCACATAATACACATAATACGGCGGACAAGTTCAAATTACAACTAAAAACTTGAAATAAAGACGGATCTTCACCACTTCCTCGCCGACCCTTTGCCCTTCCGGTCGCCGGCGCAACTGTAAGTGTCCGCGGCAGGAGGTGGGTCCACGTCGTAGCCATCAGATGCGTCGGAGGAGGAGGAATCGGAGATGACGATGTAGCCTTGCAAGCGCCGGACGACGCGGTCTTGCTTGCGCTTGGCCACCCTCACCGCCTCCCTTGCTGCCTCCGCCGCCTCCCACTCGGATTGCTCATTGTCAAGCCGGAGCTGCTTCACGTTGAGCCTCTAGAGGCATCAGGCCTTAGTCTCCACCATAGCCAGTGACCAGCAGCACGCCCACTCGAAGAGATGCTCTTCCTCGTCGGGCACCCGGCGTCGACGGCCGGACTGCGCAGGCCCGTCGGACCCACCCGCCATCTCCCTTGCCCTCTGCCTCTCGCGGCGGGCAGCTCGTACCTCCGACTCCAGAGTCCGCATCCGCGGCGTCGGCTGAGCGAGTACTAGAATCCAGCCGCGCGGAGCAGGAGGTGGAGGAGGCCGTCGGGAGGGAGCAGACCGGGCAGGCCTCGCGGATCCGCGGGCGGGGCTGGAAGGGCCGGCGCCGGCATCGGCGCTGCCGCGACGGGTGACAGGGGGCGTCGCACCGGACCCGGAGTTGCCGCCCATATCAACCCGCAAGCGCTCGAGTGTGATACGGAGCGCCAGCTCCTCCTCGTCTCCGGAGCTGCCGTCGGAGTGGCTGCGGTGCTGGACATGCTCGCCGGCTCTAGGGATTTTGCGGATTGGGGAAATGGGAGCGTCAGGGAGGGAGGGGAGCGGAGCAAAATGAGCTAGGGTTTCTGTCGGACGAGGGGTTTTGCAGGGTCGGGGTGGGCTAGCGGTGGGCCGGGCTGACGTGACGGACACGCCCGGACCGCCTCATATCCGTCCTAAATTTGGGACGAATATGAGGGATGCCGGTCAGTCCGGGCGTTTGAGGCCCGTTTGAGAGCTCCGATTGAGTCGGCATTTTGTAACCGGCCAGTGGCCGGACGATCTGCCTGGATGTATGAGACGGATATAGGACGCCCGGCTGTAGACGCTCTAACCGTTTGCAAAGCGGAAAAGGTTGTTGTTTGATTAGGTGGAGTAGTACATGGCCACCCATACTGTGATGAGAATAGCTCGTAGGACATGTAAATATGCTGAATTCCCGATCAAACTGTTACACACAGTTTCCATCGAAGCCATCGTCAAATTCACAACTCCAAGAAGTAGTAACAAAGAGATTGCAGACAATACAGTATAATACAACATGCAGGATTCAGCTCGAAATGCAAGCCAATATGAGCTTGGGTATTTTTTCCCCACGACAAAAAACGAGCTAGTGTATATACTTCTTGGACTGCACACCCATATTTTGTAGAGCTAATACAATAAGGTGATATAAATAGACTATAAGGACTAGAATATTTTATCTTTACTTAGTTGAAGGAGAGAGAAGATGAGGGAGAAGAGAAGCGGACTCTTCGTTAGGCTGGTCATAGTGGGGAGTAACTTAGAGTAGTAACATGCATACGTTACTACTCTATGTTACTACCCTTATAGTGGGAAGTGTCATATGTGTAGTAACATACACATATTCATTTATTGTCTTATAGACTCATTTTGCATTGAAAAGCGCTATGTGATGGTAACATATTATGTTACTCTATTTGCCTCTCTCTTCATTAACTACTTGCCACATCAACATTTTTGCTTATGTGGCATCTATGTTACTACCTATGTTACTCCCACTATGACCAGCCTTAGTAGCTGGCTCTAGCACGAGCTCTAAGACGCTTCGTGTGGTTGTAAGCTTGACCAACTATTAATAAAGTAGTACATATATAAAACTTACAACTATGCATGCCGACTACAAGATTGGCTGTAGATGACAATGCAACTAACCATGCTCTTGTCTGTTCGAATAATTTTTTCTTGTGTCGTAGGGCACCGTGGTTGCCTTTGAAAAAAAAAATGAAGTAGCCTGATCGTCATCATCGATTTAACAAGTCAAAAGGCAGGGAACGGAAAGAAAATGTCCCAGCCCCACAGCCACAGTGTTGAACACGGTGTTTCCGAGGTGCTTTGCCACCGTCATGACACAAGAACAATATCTTAAACTAATCCAAAGCAGGCAGGCTACAGGGGGCTAGGTGGCAGCAAGCTAGCGGCGGCAGCCACGGTTGGTGGTTGTACCGGAACCTCATGGCAGCAGCGGCGGCAGCGGCAGGAATGGGAAGCTTCCGACGATCTGGAAAAATCGTCTGTTTGTGCTAGCTGCAAACGCGGTTCGTACGTCCTTTCCATGTGCTCGCAGCACCGTGGCCGCGCCTTGCAGCGGTAGAGGCGGTCGTTTGTGTTGCTTCGGCTGCACATGCTTGCTTGCTTGCACCGGCAGACTGCAAGCACGCACTGTACGTTTTTATATTATGAGACGAAGGAAGTACTTTCGAAAACGGCAGCTAGCTAATGTCTGGTCACCTTCAATGCGTAAACGAATATTAAGACGATTAACCCTTCAACATACGGTCATAATACGGAGGATTGGACATAATACGACATCACATGACCTGTACTGCTCACTTTTTTTCATTAGGGTGCATAGTGGATTTAAAACTATGTTAAAATATTGACTATGTTAAATGCAAAGAAGAACGAAAAAAATGGATAAGAAAATAAAACTGAAAAAAAGGAAGAAACATTGGAAACCTCGACCCGTTTGGACTTACGTAATCTAGCTTTACTATTCTGTCATGAATCGAAGGCAAAACCTAGTGGTTAGCTGCGCTTGTTATAAACCAACTGACCAGTGTTTGAATCCGAAATCACTAGCTAAGGAGTACTCCTTGCGGAGATCACTCCAACTTTCCTAGGTTGCGACAAGTGACGCTCTGCATATGCGTCACTTGTCGCAACCTGAGTTTTCCCTTTTTTCGTAGATCTGTTTATTCAAAATGTTTTATCTCTTAAACCGTGCCTCCAAATCTCGTACCGCTTTCGTCGTTAGATTCCTCGCGTCGAGATCTTCAAAACTAGATCCCATGTTGATAGGTTTTGACGAACTTTATTTTTATGAAAAAACCTGACAAAAAAACCAACGAAAAAACCGAACCGGGAACACGGGTTTTTCCCCTTTCCGAAAGAGGCACACCCGTGCCTCTGACGAAATCACAACCGTGCCTCTCGCGTAAGCAAATCCGTGCCTCTCGTGAAATAAAAAAAACACACGTTTTTTTCCTTTCCGAAAAAGGCACGCCCGTGCTTCTCGCGAAAGCACAACCGTGCCTTTCGCGGAAGCAAAACGGTGCCTCTCGCGAAGGAAAAAAAAAACAGAAAACACGTTTTTTTCCTTTTCCGAAAGAGGCACGCCCGTGCCTCTCGCGAAAGCACACCCGTGCCTCTCGCGGAAGCAAAACCGTGCCTCTCACGAAAGAAAAAAACAGAAAATTCATTTTTTTTTTCGTTTTCAAGAGGCACGGCCGTGCCTCTCGCGAAAACAAAACCGTGACTCGCGAAAAAATGTGTCTTTTTCGAAAAAATTATTTTTTTTTAATTTTTTTTTGTTTGAAAAGCTAGGGAAGACCCGTAGAAAACCAAAATGTAAAAAAAAAACAGAAAAAAAACCGTTTAAAAAGCTAAAAACGCGTGCAGAAAAATAAAATATAAAATTCAGAGGGAGCGCCCAGAGCGCGACACGTGGCAAATGGCTGAGAGCGCTCCAAGTGGCGCTGATCGTTGCGAGCCTCCCGAAGGAGTGCTCGTTAATTAGTTGCTCCCGTTTGAATCCCACCGGGCTTCATTTTTTTCTTCTCTTTTTCTGTTTACTGTGCGCGAAAGGGCCTGCCTGAGTACTATACAGCCTTCAATCAGAGATCCTTTCCATTTTGCTTAAGGCGAGATATACCGTTCGCACAACCAGCGCGCACCCTCCGCTCCCTCACGTGACCTTTTCCGCCGGTCGATGTACGAGGCTGGGGCACCCTTTTTCGTTTTTATTTCATATTTGTTCCTTTTTCTTATTTTTCTTCTTCTTCAATTCAAATTCGGGATTTCCAACAATATTCATAGTTCTGAAAAAATGTCCATGTAATATAAAAAGAAAATTTCAAATATGTTCTTGGAATTCAAAAAATGTTCACAGCTTTTAAAAAAAGTCCACAAAATTCATTTTAAAAAACTGGTCACCAATTTAAAAAAGTTCATCAATTCGAAAAATCGTTCATAATTTTCACGAAATGTTCACTGATTTAACCAATGTTCTCAATTTTCTAAAATGGATTTGTTTGTATTTGATGAACTTTTATAATTGGAGGAACATTTTTTAATTTTACTACCATTTTTGAAATTCACGAAATTTTTTCAGAAAAATAGGGTGAATTCTTTTTTGAATTGTGGTGAACATATTTTTGTATTTGATGAAGAAAATTTGAAGTTGCTGAATAATTTTTTAACTTGGTGAATGTAAAATGTTTGCGAATTTGAAAAAATATTCAGAAAATAGAAAGGAAAATGAACATGAAAAGTAAAAAAAAATAAGAAAAGCGAAAGGGAAATAAAAAAAAAACCGAGGCATCGGGAGCCCATGGAAGCAACACCCAGTGTCGTTGATAAAATAGCATCGGGAGCCCATCAGGTCCTGGGGCTTTTGTCGGCCCCACTTGAAAAAGTGCAACCTCAATCTCCTCATTCATCTCATTCGTGACTGTGTTGTCAATGTGTGTTGCAGCAGCTCGTCGGCTCCCTCTGAACCCTCCGACATGAAAAGCTTGGTATAAAACTCAGTTGCCATTACCTGCATCTCATCATCATCAGTGCATCCCGTGAGACGCTCGGTTTGTAAGCGCCCGTTCTTTTGCATCTCAAAGTTATTCTCGCAGTTTTGCTATCTGCCTATGAATTGACCCCAAAACAGCTTGGCTCCACTACTGCATGTCCAGTGACATGCTCCGTCAGAAAGAGTATAAGCTTTGACACTGGTGAGACACCATGTTGGAATAGACGATGTAGATCAGCAGAGCGTCTTGAGCCATGCTTATTACACTAGGAACACATGGTAGTTTTTGCACGGGCATATGTGCTAGTAATTATAAAAAATACTCCAGGATTGATCAATGGAACCGACCAACACTACATGCAGTTTGCAAATTTTCAAACCAAGAGATCACAAGCTAGTAAGACATGCACACAAAATCAATCGCAAAACCAGAAAGATTGGTGCCACTTTTGGCTGTGCTCTTGAAAGAATGATTGGTGGCCAATTTTGGGTGTGCTCCTCAAAACAAGGGGCAAGCGGTGGCTCATAGATCCAGACATCGGTTCATGCAACCAATTTTGCAGCACCGTAGGACACCCGCGGAGCTCTCAAGGCCTCACGCCCTCTTTAGACACCATCTCCTATTTTAGTGCATGGCCGTCTTCATAAACTTACACGGCGCAAACATCTCACCGGAAGCGATACCATCTTCTTGAATCATCCCTCAACCACTTGTTAGGTCAACTTACAATGGCCATCGTCAAGAACATTGCATGCACATTGTTCCTTGCTGCCATTGTGGTGGCAGCCACACTGGTACCAGCGGCAAGCGCCGCCAGCGAGAAATCCATTGAAGAGATGGATGCATCCATCAAGAAGGCCTTTGACGCGGTCATCGCCGCCGCCCCGGCATCCAAAAGGTCTGCAGTAGAATCTTTCGTGCTCAAGCAGAAAGTCACTGCCACCGCCTCGCTCAATGAGGCCGCTGGAGATAAGAAGAAAGTTGATGAAATTGTCAGTGCCTATAAGACGGCCTCCGATGCGGTCCTTGCCGCTAAACCCGCCGACAAATATGCCGTATTTGACAAAACCTTCAGCGAGGCTGGTCATCCTCCCACCGTGAAGGCCGTCGACGCATTGGAGAATTCCTTCAAGGAGGCCATTGGTGATGTCGTCGCTGCTGCCCCGGCACCACAGCAGGACGAAATGAAAGCCCTCGTGTTCCAGCAGACCGTCGTCGCTGCCAACATGCTTGCCCAGTCTGCGAAGGACAAGAAGCTATTTGCTGCGGTTACCACCGCCTACAAGGTGGCCTCCGATGCGGTCCTTGCCGCTGCGCCCGCCGACAAGTATTCCGTAATGGAAAAAACCTTCGCGGAGGCTGCTGATGTCAAAGCAGTATGAGTGGCACCTCGTCTGGCCTTCGATGCACACGACCACCGGCGGATTGATCACTTGATGTTATTGATTTTTTTTCCCATGCATGGAAACATGCAATAGTTCTTTTTTAAGCTTTCTCTTGTATTGGCGATTTTTTTAGCACCCCTGATGCAGATACTGGAAACCCTCATGGCCCGCCACCATGTACTTAGATTCCCCCAATGTATCAATATAAATTATGGTACATTTTAATATATATATATTTACTTATTTCTTTGGTTGATGCATGTGATTTCTGATGGCATAAAAACTACTACTTGATACAAATTGCTTAGACTATCATAATTACGTTTCGCCTCACAATTTAGCGTGCTATGATGTCGTCTTTGATCTTCTGGCACATTGACAGTTTGACACTATCTTCTCCTGTGTGATCCCTATGTTTTGCCTCTGGCGTGTATCAATGTTTTTTTTTTCAAGAACCAGCTTTAAACACTTTATTATTCAAAGGTGGTTACTATCGTACAATTTCAACCACGTACAATGGAATTACCGCAACGGTACTGTTTCTAACGTCGAGCTTTAAAGCCTCATTGCAGGCATGGGCCGCACTATTAGCATATCTACTTTTGTACTGTAGTTTAAATTCTCGCAGATTTATGAGGCAAGACCTCATCTCTGAAGATCATGAATCCTGTCGACAACTCTCCCTCTCAAGGCATCCACAGTGTGAGAAATCTCTGCCTTTAAAGCCACCTCCAAAGCTTTAGCGCCGCCTCTAAGGGCAGTTGCTACCTCCAAGCCCAAAATGCTTAGCATCGGCGCTATGGCTAGATGCAGCCTCCAAGCTCTCACAAATAGTAAAATAATGAATGGGTCCTCCTAGTCAGATGGTGGATGAGCCAAGAAGACGAGTGCATGTTAGTTCAGATGTTAAATATTTTTAAATTCATAAGGTGGGCTCCACCTTAGAGGCAGCAAGCCAGCAACACAGTGCGGCATTTTACATAAAATATAGAGGCAGCTCGTGGCACCCAGCTTAGAGGTTGGGTTGCCTCCAAACACTGGAGATGCTCTCAGATAGCCACAAAGTTTGTACCATTTGATGATATACTAGTGGTTGGGGCCCGCCATTGCGGGTCTCTCGAGAGGAAGTCGTGCACACATTTCTCCCTCTCAAAGAAAAAACGACCTTACTTGAACATGATCTGTTATTCTAAAAAAAATACCTCATCTTCATCTCAAAATTTTAAAAAACTTTCTCGTATTACATCAACATCACATCCATCTAAAAAAGAAACAAAAAAGCCTAAAAAACTATAGTCAAAAAGAAAAAAATCTCACTTTCATCTACCAAAAAAAATGCCAAAGAAAATGGACATCACATCCATCTCAAAAAGAAAAAGAAAAAGCCTAGAACCTTTTCTTAAAAAGAAAAGAAAATTGCCAGTTCCAAAAATAATCTCTAAAAAAACTTTTATCAAAAAATAAGTCTCATTTCCATCTTTCAAAAATAATCTAAAAAAATTTGAAAAGTTCCTCACCGCGGCAAACCAGCATGCCCCACGTAGTCATGCTGGCTTGCCGCCATTCTCCCGCACGTTAATGTGTGTGATGTCTCAATCACGATTTTCTCAAAACCTTGTGCAATGGACGGCAACATATGGCATCTCTGAATGCTAGAACTTCAACTAGGAAAGGTGTATCCATGGTCCATATATGCTATAGCTACAATCGCCTCCCTCTTCAGACTCTCACGTCATCGTCCGGAGGCAGAGTCTTACCGCCCCATCAAGCTGTCCTTACCAGCCATCGTCTAGAACCAGTCTTTTTTTCTTTTTGTGCGGTGTTCTATGTGGATACAGGGCTACCGGAGTATTGGACCGCCGAGAAACAACAATAGCCCTACTGCGTTGGGCCTTCCTTAACTTGGCGTCGCGAGACCTTTCGCCGTTTTTAGTGTACTAGCACATATGCCCATGCGTTGCAATGGAACAATTTGAACCGTGTATAAAAAATGAAGAACTATGTTGAATCATCCATGCTTCGCTATGGAATAAGTAAATGCTAGTTGTCATGAGTCCCACTTCGATACGACCCTCATCACAAAACGTATAAAGGGTAAAACATTTCACAACTTTTATATGTATGATGGATCACCTACCGAAACGTTTTTTTAGGACTAAGACGCTGCTTTATTCAATCAAAGTTTGGAGTGGCATACATAAAAAGTCATGGGGGACTTAATAGCCACAGGTGGCGCCCCACATCCAAAGAAACAGCTGACTTAGCTAAATCATGAGGTTCCCAGTTCATATCTCTCTTGACGTGGCTGATTTTGGCATCAACAAACTCGCTCATCTTTTCTTTGATTTCATGAATGATTGTTGTATTTGGACAAACAATTAGTCACCACTGATATCTTGTCGAGGTAAAGATCAGAAGCCAAAGCAAAGGTTTCACTTACAGCCATTACCTCCAAGCTCTCAGGTTGCACCAATTCTTGAAATATTACTGCTGAAGAGCCTTGGTACATACCAGACTCATCCCTACAGACAACTGCGATAGCTCCCTTATCATTATGCCTTGAAATGGCAGCATCAACCATTAACTTCATATAGCCATTTGGTGGAGGCATCCATGTCCTAGAAGTACGCTGTTCTCCACCAGTCCGGGCAATATTCCTCGACGCAGAATCAGGCTTCCGATTTGGCATAAGTGCCAAATCAGCAATGTACTTCTGAATAAAGCTAAAAGTAGACAGTGGTGACTGAAATTCCCATTCATAAATTGCTCTCCGTCTTGCCCACCAGATTGACCATAAGGTAACCAGGGTTGTCAAATTCCACTTCTTTCATGGTCTCCATTAGTTCAGTCAGCTATAGTCTCGCATCTGATATATTACAATTGATTAAGTGTTCGATGAGCTCTTCGTCCATCAAACCCCAGACGCACTTGGCCATGTTACAGTCTACCAACGCATGACGCCATGAGTCCTCAGCTGAATTGCAAAATTGGCATACCTCTGTGTGAGACATATTTCGTTTGTGCCTCACCGACTCGGTTGGAATAGAATTCCGTGCTAGCCGCCATGCAAAAATTCTAATTTGTCCTGGGACATTTGTTTTTCCAGAGCCTTTTCCACTGTCTCTGCACCGAGCTAGCATCAGAGGATGCTCCCCTTCCTTCGAGCCAGTCCTCTCTCCTCTTTTTCGTTTCTACTAGCAATCTGTATGTAGACCGAATAGAAAAAAATACCCCTCTGATCGTAATGCCAAGCCCAGCTATCATCTAAGTTTCGGGAACTGATAGGGATGTTCAACACTACATTAACATCTGGGCTCCGCGTGTGTCGCATGACTTCCTGTCGATTCCAAGACTTTGTTGCTTCACCTATTAACTCACTGACGAAAACTGGATGGTCTACAGAACGAGGGTGTAGTGCTCTCAACATAAAATCCCTCAGTAGCCAGTCATGATCCCACACCTTGATTGACTGTCCGTTTCCCACACGTTTTATTAGACATTGTTTAAGAACCGAAAGACCCGCACATATTGCCCTCCATACTTGAGATGGGTGAGATCCGAGCTCAGCCTTCAGAACATCACCCCCCACACACCTACCCGAAACGTATACGCCGTCCAATTTGTAAGAGGACCCACTACTGGGCCGGCCCACTACCAGGAAGTGAAATAGAGCAAAGTCACAAAAGAATCAAGTCACTGCCAAGATTCGAACTCGCGACATTAGACCATTTAATGTGTGCTGCTAGCCAGTCAACCTATCACTCTATCAGTAGCTTCTGATTTTAAGCTAGCGCGGATATTTTATTAACACAGAGGCGGCACAATGGAGACAGTGTTTACAAAATTTAGAACGTTTCGGTGAAAATTGAGAACATCTTTTAAATACCGAATACTTTTTAGATTCCGTGAACAATTTTCTAGAACAGAAACATTTTTCAAAATTCCAAAACAGTATTTGGAAACACAATCATTTTGTGAAATCCACGAACTTTTTGTAATACATGAACATTTTTAAATCCATGATTTTTTAATATGCAAACATTTGTTGAAATATGTGAACAATATTTAAAAAAAGAATATTTTTTAAAACATGAATAACCTTTAAAAAATTGGAACACATTTTAAAATGAGAACAAAGTTTGAAATACCGCAAAAAAGTCACATGAGCAAATTTTGAAACTGTAAGCTTTTCTGAAAACAAGAATGAATTTTCAAATGCCGAACATTTTTTGAAATTGCGTAGAATGTTTGAAACCTTAAAGAAAATTGTGAAACTTCATTTTTTAGAAAACATGAACAATTTTAAAATTCTGAATAGGTTTTCACATGCGAACTATTCTTGAAAACATGACGAAGATTCAGAAATTTCGATCATTTTTTGCGAAAAATGGACAATTTTTTAATATGTTGATAATTTTTTGAAATTTATGACTTTTTCCAAAATAAAAAGAACAAAAAGAAATAAAAAATAGAAATTAAACCAAAACTGAGAAAAAATCAGAAAAAAAGGTTGAGGAACCTTCTAGAAGTACTAAAACTGGCAAGTAACCCTCCAGAAGATTCACAATACTGGTGGCTCGAACGCTCAGATGGGCCCGCCCATTCTATGATCGTCTGTGCGATTGCCCAGCTATTTGGTGCAACAAAAAATGGTTGATAAATGGCAAGACGAGTCACGACTTGCATACGGCGTCGATACGCGCTCAAACCTGGCATGGATGCCTACCATGGGCATTGCCCACCTTCCTGCAAAAGTCGGGGTCATTTCAAGAAGTCTCCGTCTGAGAGCACGTTGTTTCTCAAACCGTTGAAATGGCTCCAAGTCTGTTCATGGACTTGTACGGCCAATTCAAGGCACCATGCCAAGTTGTTTGGGTTTCCGATAAGTATTGCATTTTGTAGAGTTTTCTTGGTCAAAAAAGGCCAATAAATGACCGGACGTGTCGCAACTTGCATACGGTGTCGAAGTTCGTTCAAACATGGCATGGATTCCTACATCGGGCATTCCCATTTGCTTACAAAAGTTAGAGTTATTTGAAGAATGTCCGGGACTAGACCATATTTAATGAAGGGTGTCCTGCCAGAAGGCACCATCAGAAGAACGTTATTTCTCGACAACCTTGGAATGGCCCCAAGTTTTTTCATGACCTTGAATCACTAATTTAAGGCACGATGCCAAGTTGTTTGGGTTTCTGACAAATTTTGCATTGTACTTTTCTCAGTCAAAAAATGCTCATAAATAGCCGGACCCGTCGCAACTTGCATATGGTGTCAAAAGCCGTTCAAACATGTCATGGAAGGCTACCATGGGCATGCTAACCTGTTCACAAGAGTTGAGGTCATTTTAAGAATGTCCAAAAATAGTCGTTGTTTCGCACAAACCGGGTCGATACGAGTAAACATGGGCCTGCCCATTTTATTATTTTCGTTACCTCTACGGATGCCGGTTTTCAGAACCATCTAGATGGTTCAAGGTCGGGTTTTACCGATTTGGGAAAAGGTTCATGAATCATTTTTATTTTCTGTTTATTTTTTCTTCTTTTTTTTCTTTTTCAGAATTGCAAAGTTCAAAAATGTTCAACATATTTATTTATCTATTCATATTTTCCAAAAAGTTTGAAGAATTCAAAAAATGGTCTCATTTTCAAAAAGTTTAGAGTTTTAAAATCTTTGTATATTGTTTGGAATTTCAGTTTTCCCATTTTTGAAAAATTGTTTGAGTTTCAAACTGTTGAAAATTTTGTTTGCCTTTTCATATATTTTAAAAAATTTAAAGTGTTCACATTTAAAAAAGCCGTATTCAAAATTCCAAAAAAGTTTGAATCTGTCGTTGTTCATACTCTCTCCGCCCCAGGTATATTGGGCACAACGACCAAAATTCTAGGACCAAGGCTTCGTGCATGGGGACTGAATACGGGTAATTCTCACCAGTATTTCTCACCAGTAATCCTTTGACACTAGGACCAAGGCTTCGTGCGGTTCGTATTCCTTTTCCCTGTTAATTAATGCATGTAATTATAGCTGCCACAAAACTCACGCTAATAAAGGCTGCATACGGTCAAAATAAAAATGTTTAACCTTTGAACAAAGTTGTAAGTACGCTCTTTCAAAGAGGGAGGAAGTAATCTGTTGTAGTAAGGCTGGTCATAGTGAGGAGTAACTTAGACTAGTGTCATATGCATGGCACTAGTCTAAGTTACTATCTTCATAATGCAAAGTAACATAATGGTAGTGTCATAGATGGCTTCATTTATTAGCTTGTAGACTCATCTTGTCTTAGGAAGCGCTATGTTACAGTAATATATTAGGCTGGTCATAGTGGGGAGTAACTTAGACTAGTGTCATATGCATGATACTAGTCTAAGTTAATACCTTCATAATGCAAAGTAACATGATAGTAGTGTCATAGATGGCTTCACTTATTAGCTTGTAGACTCATCTTGTCTTGGGAAGCGCTATGTTACCACCTCAAATTAAATACTTGCCACATAAGCAAAAATTTCTTGGAATGCGCTATGTTACTAGCTAAGTTACTCCCACTATGACTAGCCTTATGTTACCACCTCACATTAAATACTTGCCACATAAGCAAAAATTTCTTGGAGTGCGCTATGTTACTAGCTAAGTTACTCCCACTATAACTAGCCAAAAGAAAAGGCATGCACTAATCGGTTCCTATCGTGTCGTGGCCCTTATCTCGCGCGATGAATTTAATACTGCATGCCACGCTTCCTGTTTTCCACCAATCTTGGAACCAATAAACTCAGACGGTGAGAATAGTTTTAAAAGTTCTGAGCTGCTTATCTTGCATGATAGCCTGCTGGATGGAGTGGTTTTGCTCGTTCGTGTGTGAGCAGGGGGTCCCGTGTTTGATTCATCCCTGGTACAGAATTTGGTATTGAGAGATCTTCTCCGTTGATATGTTTAGGGAGTTCTACCGAAGAAGTGAGTTGTCATTAATAAGAGTTGCTCGGTTGACGAACTGGATTGTAGGAGAAGAGTCTCTAATGACAAAAACAATTGAAAGCCCTCGTGTTCCAGGCTTCCAGCAGACCGTCGTCACTGCCAACGTGCTTGCCGATTCTTCAAAGGACAAGAAGATATTTGCTCCGGTTACCACCACCTACAAGGTGACTTCTGATGCTGTCATCGCTGCTGCGTCCCGTGACAAGTTTTTCGTAATGGAAAGAACCTTAGCGGAGGCTGCTAGTGTCAAAACAACGTGAATGGCACCTCGGCCGGCCATCGATGCACAGAACGGATAAAAACCCCTGCCATGATAATGCTCTGGAAATAGTTGTTAACACCGACAAGAAGCCCAAATGGCATGTCATACAGATTTTTCATGTAGGTGGTATTGAATATCACAACGTCCCCAAAGAATGTCTATTGCAATATGATTGTGCCATTTGCCCACATCAAAGTTGTTTTCTGTCGATCTTTGTCAGCCTGCACACAATATGTAAAGTGTGGATCTCTTGAACCAGTCCTGCAAAAGCCTCCATGATTTTTCTCACATCATCCTCTCCTTGCTCTCTGCTATTTTACCACATAAATTCTTCAAAGCTCTTTTCGTGAAAGGTATTTTTTCATATATCCAAAAAAATTGCCAATAATGATGTAGACCTTTGCAAGGTTCACATTGTCCTGCCGAAGCTGCTCAACCAAATCCTTACTGAACACATCTATATGTTTGTGGGAGGGCCATTGTATTGTTTCTTTGTATATAGAAGACGGCAAATGGTTATGTTGCTCATGATGCTCAGCTATGTACCACCCATTGTCTTTTGAGCGCAACTGTTGTATCAGTCCAGGACTCTCGTAGCGGCAAGACCTCGTGTTCTCCACCCCATCCTTTCGTTGTGAAACAACAACACACAAGACCGTATGCCATTCAAAATATTGTTCATGATTCAACTACCTAGACATACAAATATAATGAGATCTACTAACCCATACCATACACCCACAAACAATTTCTTGCATGCACTTCGTCCTCTCGACACTAAGTCTGCTCTTCACATACCTAATGTTGAATCCCTTCTCCCATGAGTACAAGTTGTAAAAGTCGTAAGCTTCGCACAACGTATCAATAGTGGTACCCAATGCAAGAAATATTACTATGTACCCTGGATTCTTTGTGAAGCCATGTATTGCCTTCTCCAGGGCACTCTTGCTGCTAGCACAAGGACGTCCTCCCACGAGTGGCAGCTCCGATCCTGACCCTGCAATCAAAAGTTCAGGAGTCACTATATCATCGCCAAACATATTCGTAAAATTGCCCTTCCTTTTTTATGCAGTGGATAAGTTCTTGTTAATTACTCCACCGGTTCTTAACATTTCTCTACTAATTAGGTTAAGTCAAATAGCCACATGCCAGCAAATTAGCTATGTTTCACAAATTTAATGCCCACTGCTTTCTTTTAATTTAACACAAGCGAGGTGATTTCGAATCACTCTCGTATTTCCCAGCAGAGCTCATATTCATAAAAATGCGCTTCATTTTTTTTTTGTTGCAGTGGACCAGTTCTTGCAATCATTCAGCCTTCTCTTAACATTTCTCTACTAATCAGGTTAAGTCAAACTACAGCAAGCCAACAAATCAGTTGTCTTTCACAAACTTAGGTCCTGTTTGTTTGAGCTTAGATTCAGCTGAATGTGGAATCTGAAACAAACAGTTATTTCAGATCAGCTTTACCAGTGAAGCCAGCTTTGCCAGTGAAACTGAATCTGAAATCTGAAACAAACGGCTATTTCAAATCAGCTTTGCCGATGAAGCTGGATCTGAATTTGGGTCATTTTTAGTGCAATTTGCTGAAGCACCTCAAAGTGTACTTCGGTGGCGAAGCTAATTTGCACCACTAAAACGAATCTACACGTGATTTGAATCCAACCAAAGCTGGAACAAAGATGATCTTATATAACTGTGAATCAACTTTGCCACTAAAGTGAATCCCTAGGTGATTCGAATTAGATCAAAGCTGAAACAAACAAGGCATTAATGTTCGCTAGTTTCTGTTAATTTAACACAACCGAGGTGAATTCAAACCACACTCGTATTTCACAGCAGAACATGCTCAAAACAATACTGAATTGCTTTTACGAGCAGCCTCACTGAACCATGTTGTGTTACAGCAGCCTTACTACTACGAGGGCCCCTCAAACAGCCAAACACAAACTATTACTCCCTCCGTAAAGAAATTTAAGAGCGTTTAGATCACTAAACGGTCTTATATTTCTTTACATGGGGAGTAGAATCTAACATGCACCCACGGGCTAGCTAGAAGATGCTTCAACTAATCATGTGAAGACTTTATTTTTATGTTCTCTCATTTACACAAGATATCTCCATATTTTCAGAAGCCTTCTAACCACATTACTGTCTATGAATCCCATGTTGCAAACACAATCTGAGCCCGCTCAGTCAGAACCACGATGAGCAGGGCACAGACTTGGCCCCGCCCAAAACAAATGTTAACCTTGAGCCTTGAGGTCGCTGTTGGAGAGAATTTTCGCGGGATTTCTCTCTGCACTTTGACAGCATCACATGAATCGTGACATAGGCCAGCACGGCAATGACCGGCAATGCTACACGTTCAAACGATTTACAAGCTTTTACAGAATGGTTAAGCTTGATTGGTCAATAGGTGAGCGGGGCCGCCCATCCCCTGAAAATCAGGGGAGGAGAGGTTTTTGATTGATTGTTAGATGGGGGAGCGTGTAAAAGCGTGTAAGTCTTTGTACGTCTAGCATTTTTGCGGCAATGACCAGCGTTCCATATGCCGCGTCCATGTCTTCCACTGCCTGCTGGAGCCTGCAGCGTAGGCCACTAGGAACCCAAGGTACTGCGCCACAACCGTCGGTTGTATACCACATTCCGGGAAGGACGAGCTGAAGAGCAACAACTCAATGACAAAAAAATGGAGGAACGTACAGAAGCTGCATATGGAGCTGGATAATCAAAAGGTGGTGCAAATGCTTAAGCTTCGGTCAAAGAATTTAAGCGCTACTGGGCCATGGATTGAGGAGATTAAGGAGCAATTCCGAGGTTTCGACGAAGTTAAAGTTTCTTGGGTTAGACGTTCCGCTTATGTTGCCGTGCATAAATTTGCTAGAGTAGGTGTTGGTGATGAACTTTGTAAGGTCTGCCTTTCGGTTCCTCCGACTTCGTGCTAGATGTCATGTCGGATGAGATTCCAAACTTTTAGTTTCTTTCTGTTTGAATAAAGCGGCAACATTACCCCTAAAAAAAAAAGAGAAACATGGAGGACATGAAGGCGGTGGTGTTGCCGCAGAGGAAGGCGAGGTACCGGCTCCTCCTCTTGTCTTGCATCACCGGGTGTCGCGCATCGCTGCCACTCTGCCAAGATCCTCCTGGTGGATCCAGGCCGGCTTGGTAGGTGGCACTCGCCACCAAGATTGCTAGAGTCATCAGTTATATCGGTTTTTTGTCATGTGGTGGTTTTCTTGTCGCCTTGTTCTCCGCAACATTTGCCGTAGGCCCGGCGCCGGTTGATGAGCACGTCTTTTACCATAGTATCTTCACTAGTGGTAGACATAGGCATAAGAAGAGGGCCACGACCGCCAATACGAAGATGTAGACGGATGTTTTCAGGTGCTGCGTGCTTCCGGCAGCAAAGGCGCCGATGAGGCAGACGAAGCTCACCGCGGAGCAGAGAGACAAGGCATGGCTTCGTATGGCTGGCCTGTACAGATTGGGGTTCACGAGGAGCAAGAGGAGGACGGTGTGTTGCAGTAGAAGAATGCCTTGCAGCGGCGTGGGTAGTGGTACTGGAGAACCGGGTGGCCGGACTGGATGTCGTCGTGGAGCAAGAAGCCGCCGTCATGTTTCCTGTTCTTGCCTTGTCAGATGTCGTCCATGTCCATTGCCCAGCGGGGGCCTCTTCGAGGCTGATTTAGCATCAGGCCTCATAGGAGGAGAGTCGACTCTCATGGATTAGGATGTTGTATGTCAAGTCAGGTGAACCAGTCGACAGTGTCGTCCCACGCACTGGTCATGTTGATTTGATCTTGACATATCTTTTGTGTTGCTATATTTTTGAGTTAGTTGGTGGTTTATATTAGCAAGTACTATCATTCTATCACTTTTGAACCACTTGTATTGTCTGTAGTCAGACCTCTATATTTTAAAACTACCACTTTTGCGTTCATATAAGCCTCTTAATGTCTATGATGTCATTGTTTTTCCTCCTAAGGCTGATCCACCCTCTAAATGTGTTGCATTTGCACTACTCTGCCTTATTGTTCTAGTCACCAACTTACATATACCCATACTTTCATATTGTTTTACTTTGAGTCTTAAGCAATAACACTATATAGTACAAAAGAGTGAGTGAAAGGAGCGCATCCCACCCGCCACCAGCTTCCGCTCAGGCGGCGCCACAGGGTGGGGCCCCAACCACTAGTTATACTTCATTTTGTTGTACACACTGTTTGTTTTCGTCCACTCTCTGTTCCATTTTACCCCAAGGTAATCGCGTGAAGTGGCAAGCATTTGGAGAGCACACAATAACACATTTGAGGAGAAAGAACGAGGAATTTTCGGAGAGGAGCCATCCTTTGTGTTAGAAAATCGGGAATATATAGATATTAGGGAGTAAAAAGAGCACGTTGTAAAAACTGAAACATGAGGAAGGAAAGGAATCGGTGGGATGGGGTTAGGAGGAGGGAACAAGGACACACAAACTCCCATTGAACACGTGATTTGTTTGCGGGGTTTTCCGGTTTTTACAGGGATAGAAAAAAACGGTGGACCAGGGGATATCGAAGGGAGTCATGAGCGAACAAACGAACGAACCCCCCCCTTTAGAAATAGAGAATTCGGTCTATTAGTCCAACCAAAACGCCCTAGATGTTTTGGTTGCCCTCAAGAGCCGAAACACCATTTCCTAAGAATTCAACAATACATTATCATTTTTTTCCTGGTGAAAAAAAAAGCATAGGATTTGATCCCCTGAAGAGGGCATGTCCTATTTGCCGCCCGCAGCGACAACTGTCCACATATCGCACAAAGATGAGCCAAGCAACTGGGTCGGCCTATTTAGGCCCAGTCCTTTTGCAGGATTCTCCCAGAATCTGTCCCTCTCTAGCTTCTCCTAAAACAAATGAGGCTCAAAGATTTTGAAAGAATCTGGGTAGGGATCAGATTCTGGGAGAATCTGGCAAAAGAAATGGGCCTTAGTAGGTTTTGTTCCGTGGTTTCTCCGGTTTCAGGAACCCTCTAGAAGGTTATGGTACAATTATTATTTCATTCTTTCTTTACATCTTTTTCAGTTTTCCCTTTTTATCCCTTTTTATGAAGAAAAATCAGAAAAAAGTTTGAAAAATTCATTTTTTTAGACAAGTTTGAAAATTTCATAAGAAATTTGGCCGAAGAGCACGAGGACGAGGACCCAGCACCATTAGCAAGCCCAACCAGTAACCCGGGCCGACGGTCCACTCCATCCTCCGTAGCAGAAGAAATGGAGCGTCGTCCCGTCGCCGCTACCCGCTAGATCTCCTCCGTCCAGTCCAAACCCACCGCACTCCCTCCCCTCCCCTCCCCCCAGATCCACCGCTCGCCATGGCGGATCTCGCCGCCGCGGCGCCGCGCGCGCCCGCCCGCCGCAGCCGCCGCCGGCGGCGGCGGCGGCCAAGGACCTCTTCGGGGAGACGATCGAGGCGCACCCGCCGTGGTTCCGGCCGGAGGCCTTCCTGCGAGCGGGCTTCGACCCGGACGCCTACGTGGCCGAGCTCCGCTCCTACGTGCCCCTCGAGAGCCTCGCCGCCGAGCTGCGCTCCCACCTCGCCGCCCTCCGCGCCGAGCTCGTCGGCCTCATCAACCGCGACTACGCCGACTTCGTCGGCCTCAGCGCCCGCCTCAAGGGCGTCGACGCCGCCGCCGCCCGCATGCGCGCCCCGCTCGCCGACCTCAGGGACAAGGTCGCCGCCTTCCGCGCCGCCGCCTCCGCCGCGCTCGCCGCCCTCCGCGCGGGCCTCGAGCAGCGCGCCGCCGCGACCCAGGCGCGCGAGCTCCTCGAGCTGCTGCTCGACACCTCCCACGTCGTCTCCAAGGTATCCGATCTCGGACCTGCTCCCGCTTTGAACAAACGCCAATGTGGCTGATTCGGATCATGATACTTCAGTTAACGCTGTTGGTCGATCTGACTGTATAACTAGACAGTAGACTATCTGCCATTCTCAGTTGTACCTGCATACAGATGTTCAATCTCATTCACCTCACCACAGTTGCAGCACCTAGTAGTATAAATGATCACATATCCTTGCATACTTTTATCATCAGAATTGTGACATATCATGATGCTAGAATAAATGATCATGTGTCATTGCATACTTATCCAAATTTGCAGTAATATCATAATGCTAGTACAAATGATCATATGCTCGTATGTCACTCCATAATTATCATCGGAACACATTGTAATGCTGAGTTTTTTCCATGTGATTAAAAAGATCTCTGCCATTTGAACCTTTGACCAACAACAACAACAACAACAACAACAACAACAAAGCCTTTAGTCCCAAACAAGTTGGGGTAGGCTAGAGGTGAAACCCATTAGATCTCGCAACCAACTCATGGCTCTGGCACATGGATAGCAAGCTTCCACGCACCCCTGTCCATAGCTAGCTCTTTGGTGATACTCCAATCTTTCAGGTCTCTCTTAACGGACTCCTCCCATGTCAAATTCGGTCTACCCCGCCTTCTCTTGACATTCTCCGCACGCTTTAGTCGCCCGCTATGTCAAATTCGGTCTACCATTTGAACCTTTGACCATCCAGGTTTTTTCTATTAAGCTTGGAACTAAAGCAAGTCTGACAGTAAATGTTTACCAATTTGTTCCTGCCTTCGTTTCATTTTCAGGTAGAGATTCTGTCCATTGTTTCTGAAATCTAAATGCCAATGTAGCCAGTTCATTAACACTGATGGATCTGACCGCATGACTAAATTACTGACTAAATTTTTATCACTTAGTACATATGGTAACATGCCACTGCATACTTATCGAAATTTGAGGCGTATCAATGATGCTGAGATTTTCTTCCAATGAAATAACTCCTCTGCCTTGTCATCCGTTGACTGCCCAGAGTTATTTCATCAAAGCAAATTTGATATGTATTTACCAAATTGCTTTAGCTCATGTCATGTTGTTAATGAAACCTAAAGGTTTGTTTTGTTCATTCAGGTTGAGAAACTGATCAAGGAATTGCCAACAGCACCATCTGATTCATCAGATGTTGAAGATCGTTCAGTTGATAAGGGATACTCCGGCAATGATACTACATCACCAAATGTGGAGGCAGGGACAGATGTCAGAGAAACACAAAGCATTCTGCTAGAAAGAATCGCAAGCGAGATGAACCGACTCAAATTTTACATCAGCCATGCACAGGTTTGTGCCAACAGATACTACTGGTCCTTTTCTCCTTGGGCATCTCTAGCTTCTAATATATAGGGTTTTTCTTTGGTTTATGTAAGTTGTCGAACAGAGCTCTAGTAAAATTACAACGTAAAATGTTTACAGATAGTTCACACGAAAATATTTGGTATGCGTGTCACCATTGAAAGGGCAGTATACATAGTCATCATAATATGTGTAATCATGTTTTAATAAAGTACGAGAAATAGCCAGTTGTATTTCATGGCCATGATTAAGCTCATTCACTTCTTGAAGTTTGTGCTAGAACCTTATTCTCAAACTGCCAAAGTACCAACCCAATTTTGTATTGGTAGCACTCATTTTATGTCTAACTGGGTACATCATATACTCCTTCTGTAAAGAAATATAAGAACATTTAGTAATCTAAACGCTCTTATATTTCTTTATCGAGGGAGTACATTTTAATGCAACATATATATGATTCTTATTCTGTTACATTATGGCAGTACAGAACCTTCCTTTTATTGAGAACATGGAGAAGAGGGTCCAAGGTGCTACAAAACTACTTGATGGTAGCTTGGAGCGTTGCTTTGTGGTTGGTCTAGAACATCGGGACGCAAAAGTAATATACAACTGCTTGCGCGCTTATGCTGCCATTGACAACACATCTTCAGCTGAAGAGCTTTTCCGTACAACAGTGGTCTCCCCATTGATTCAGAAAATTGTCCCTCAAAACTATGCAAAAGCTGTTTCTGGGGTATCTTCTGATGACCTGGAGCATGACTATGAGCAGATAATGCAATGTGTAGAAAAAGATTGCAAATTTATTTTGGAAATATCTTCATCAGGTAGCTGTAATCTCTGTTACTTAATATTCTGATGAAGCCTAAATGCATATGGACTTAGATAACATCTTACTGATTTTTGTTTTATTTGCAGCAAACTCTGGACTTCATATTTTTGATTTTCTGGCCAATTCAATACTCAAGGAAGTCCATTCTGCAATCATGAAGGGAAAGCCTGGGGCCTGTTCTCCTGGAAAACCTAAAGACTTCCTGAGAAACTACAAAGCGAGCTTAAAGTTTCTTGACTTTCTTGAAGGTATGCTTAATTATTCTGTCACAAAGTGGTTTGTTTTCTGTGATTTGGTCTGCTAAATCTACTAGAGTACTATGCTTGCCTGCAAAGCGCGCTATTGTATGTTTTTGATAATGTGTGTGTAATGACAATTAAATTGGTGAAAGGGAAGGATGTCGTTGCTCAGCTGAGCAAGTAATGTCTCTTAACACCTTGATACGTAATCAAGTGCTAGAATCAGCTAGCAATGGTGTTGGCATTGAAGTTTGCATTGTGTCCTATTACTTGTTGTGTTCCAGAGAGTTGCAGAGCACAACACATCTCCATTTCTAAGTTCTATGAGGATGATGCTTACAATTATTTGAACCCAGGGTTGACCTATTATTTTTTCTGTAGGCTACTGTCCTTCCAAGTCTGCTATAACAAAGTTCCGCTCTGAGCCTGCTTACACAGATTTCATGCGACTGTGGCATGTTAGTGTCTACTTTTCACTGAGGTAAGCATAAATATCTCTGTTAGTGTTATACACGCACTTCAGAACTATGTTTCTGACTTCATTTCTACTGGTTCAACTACACAAGATTCCAGGAAATTGCTGGTGGTCTTGATGGTGCTCTTACAGCCACAATTAGCCCTGTCGGAGTGAATGAGAACCAAATGAAGCAGAAGACATTATTGTTGAAGCAAAGTATTAAGCTATTAGAAAGCTTGCAGTCCTGCTGGAGTGATGATGTTCTTGTTTTCTCTCACTCTGATAAATTCCTCCGATTGTCCTTGCAGCTTATTTCAAGGTATAACTATCACAAATGATATTTTTTTTAACTTGCTTTTCATGATTTATCATCCGGAGGCTGACCTTTTATTTTCCTCCATGTCCTTGCACAATAAGGTATACAACATGGCTTTCTTCTGGTCTGGCTGCACGTAATGCTTCTGATGGGAGCTCGAGTTCTCCTGCAGATTCTGAGTGGGCACTCTCTGTACCTGTGGAGGATTTCATATATGTATGTCGCATCTATAGAATTATTTGAAGTCTTATCATGTCATTTCAGTGACCAAGACCTAGCACTTCTTTTCAGTACTGAATCATCTTAGCTGTGTGCACCATGTGTTACTCTTTTGAGTGTATGCTTTCGTTTCAAGTTAGTGGTTTATGATATTAAGTTGACAATAAGGTGATTAGTTGACTCCATGCTAAAGATTTAGTGCTCAGGTCAGTGTGAAGCTGACTGGCTGGCTACTTGTACTTTAGCTTTACCAGCATCATACATGGCGGGGTTCATATTGACAACTGCGAGGCAATAAGAGGGCAAGGTGCAGCTTTCCTGTTGTCCTGGCCCGTCCTTCCGTAGTCCTTGTTACATTCTGAATATGCTATAAAACAATGTTGAGCAGACCGCGTAGCAGTTTATAGGATTGACAGATTTTTTTTTCTTTGGATTAAAGTGTTACGATAATTTGATGTGCAGGTAATGCATGATGTAAATGCTTTAATTGGCGAGCTTTCAGAATCAGGCGACTTTGTGGGACGTGTGAATCAATTGCTAGCATCGTGCCCCATTGAAGTACTTACCCTTGTGAAACAAAGTATATTGCAAGCTGTTGAGCCTTTGAAGGAGTTGTTGCCTAGCACAATGGATGTCATGATTGGGGTCATAGTGAAAAGGTCTAATGAGGTGAGTGAACCGATGCCAACAGAAGGGCAATACTATCATCATACTCATACATACCTTGTGCTGAATATAGAAGCTAATGTTTGCATTTGTAAATAAATTTATTCAATGGAACATTTAAGATTGTGTTCTATTGTTCTCTAATTGTAACTACATTCTTTCTGAAATGATTGTAGGATCTGAAACACCTGAAGGGAATAACAGCCACGTATAGGATGACCAATAAACTTCCTGTGAGGCATTCTCCGTATGTATCTGGGATCTTGCATCCACTTAAGGTGAATGAACTTCCATGTTTGGTTTTCTGTTTTTCCACTTTTATTTATCAAACATTTTAGCATTAAAGGTCAACGAAAGTCGAAGGTTCTACGATACCTTGTTTACAAAGGGTACTTATTCAACTCAGTGAAAATTATGCTCTCCCTCTGAAAGCCTGTTTTTAACATGTGGGAAGTGAAATTTCCTGAATACTGATTAGTAAAAAAACCGGATAAGGAGTATTCTTCTTTAGATGCCCTGAAATTTGGTTTAAGTGGTGTTTTATAGTTAATATTCTTTGAAGCTACAGAGTGGATAACTGAAGTATATGTATGTGATGATATGCATTTTGTGTTCAACTGATAGCATTTTAGCTTATGATTTCCGAGTTTATTGCTCTCTCCTGTGCAAATAGGTCATATTGCATTTACTAGTTGTATGGTCTGCATTTGAGTTATGGTCATATGCCTATTTTGTGTGCTGTAATTTATTGGCCCCGTTTCAACTTCTGTAACAGATTCATGTGCTGTTTTCATTTTATGCTATTTCATTATGAGCTTTCCTTTGTGTTCTTAGGTGTTTCTTGAAGGAGATCGTGTGCACTATTTATCAGAAGATGATAAAAGTAAGCTGCGCCGTGGATCGACAGACAAGATCACGGCAACTTATTATGATATGGTATCCGAAGTAGTCAATGTGGTAAGTAAGGATTGCCCGTCTGCCTTTGAAATTTCAGTTCTACCTATATATAAGTTACTCAGATTATATCTTCTCAATATGAAGGCAAGGAAAACTGAATCTTCGTTGCAAAGACTGCGCCAAGGACAACAAAAACGAATAGGAGGTAGTACTGATGCCTCAGATAACATCATATCTGACACCGACAAGATCTGCATGCAGCTATTCCTTGATATTCAGGTTCGCTAACTGTCTTTTACCCTCATGCTCATAAACAAATAGATTTATCTTTCATCAACTGTTATTTTTTTCCATGGCATTCTTCCTTTTGGTTCTTTCTATGCAGTCTTCTTTCCCTTACAGCTTCTTCAAACCTGAATTCGACAGTTGAAACATTCGCAATCTCTGCTACACTACACATACAGAAATGATTGTATTTAGGAGAATAGAGAAGATAGCAGACAAAGTGTTGAGGCAGCTCATGTGATTAAACATGTTTAGAAAATACATGTGTACCAGATGCATTGCGCTGCTGCTGACACATTGTTTCACATGCATTGTTTTGCAGGAATATGCGCGGAACCTTCGCACCCTGGGAATAGACGCGAGAGAGATCGAATCCTACAGGTCTCTCTGGCAGTGCGTCGCCCCAAAAGACAAGCAAGATAGCATTCAGTTTTGATGTAAAACATACTGTCAGTACATAGAACATGTTGCCTATAGGTCCTTGGGATTGCGTAGATATGTCTGGTGTTGTTCATTAGGTTGGAGATTTATATGTAGTAGAGCGTTGGACCTTGATCGCTGTCATTGTTTGAGTTTACTAGCCTGTCACCTCCAGAATCCAGATTTCACAATGATATATTCAAAACGTGTATCATACCTTTTTCTCTCTGAATAACCATATGAATTTTACTGGACAATCTGCTCAGCTGTTGTACGATCAGATTATCAACTACTGTATGTCAATGCAAGGCCTTTTGATTCTTTTTCATGGCCTTTACTATATATATATGTGTTGGCTTGTGACAAGTTTTACAAATCGTCGTTATTTCCCAACCTGCTTCCCCTTGAATTCAGCAATGAGACAATTGTTGCAAAATTCAGGAAACCAACCACTGATTACAAATGCTCAAAAAAGATGCTGAATCACAGCCTTGCGAATAATTCGTGCTCCGATACATGTCTCGCGGCAACTTAACATCTCAACAAAACAACAGATTTGGCTACTCATTTCACAAGATACAATCGCCACGGGTATGTTACAGACAGGGTGGGTGTTGTGTCACTTCTTGAACCAGCTGAAGCATGAGCAGCCCTGAAAAAGAAGCAGGCACGCACGGCTGAGATATTGCTACCATAAGCAACTACTCTACCGCATAACACAACCCCTTAACAACCAGAAGTAACATTGCTGGGTTGGTACTAAATATTTTTGCAACTATTCTGCTCAAGAACTGTAGATTGTAGTATTGGAGATGAAGCAACCAATTATCTTAGGTGTCTGTATGCCAACATTTGTGGTGAAACCAACATGAAGAAAAACATGGCGGAACTGCTGGGTTTGTACTCAATATTTTGTGACGATTATTCTATGGAACTGTAGTTTGTACCGCTCAAAGTAACTAGTGCTTAGCCAATTTTCAGTTGTTGTGGAACTAGGCATGGTGGTACAGTCTCTAACAGCGGTGGAGATAAAGCAAACAGCAATCTTAGGTATCTAGGTGCACTAAGTTATCTTAGGTATCAATGGTGGAAGAATCTTTAGCATGGCAGTGTGATCTCTAAAAGCAGTGGAGATGAAGCAATCAGTTATCTTAGATATCTAGGTGCTCTCTATATTGATTCTCAGTGGCCAATGCTGCTGATATGAAAGCGGCAAAAACTAGTTCCACAAGCAAAACAGGGAATCTTTACCCCACATGTATGATAAATAGTTTTGGTGAAACCAGCAGCAGTACACAAAATCAAAGCGGACTCACCGAAGATTCATATCTGTCCCCTTGGTTGTAGCGGTCCTTATATGCATGGCTGGTACCGACAGTATCCGCGCCGGACTGCTTCTCCTCCCTCACCTTCTCAAATATGTCAGTGAAACCTTCACCAGTGGAAGGATCTTTCTCATCCCAGTCTCCAAACTTTGGCACAGCTGACCCTCTCTCGGGCTGCACGTGCAAAAATCACACAACAGCACTTCAGAAAGTACGTGTATCAGCAGTAATACCTATAATGCAATTACATTCTGCCTAACATATATTTTTTCATTCATAGTCAGTATACGAAAAATAAATGGTTTTCATTTGACCGAGACTCACAGAAGCAGCTAGGACCTCACCGTCTCATCGCCGCGGCCGGTTGGCCTCATCTTGGACCTTCCAGGCGTGGTGGGAGCAGAACCCCTGCGATCCGCAATAGGAGATGCAACCCCACCTTTGTTTGCAAGCCTTGCCTGCTGCCGAGGATGGATGGGTGACCTCTCATTGCTCGCTTTCCTCGCAGCGCCGTCGTAGTTGCTCTGGTCACCATATCTATGGTTGGGCGACTCGGCATGCGTTTTCCGGGCAGCGGCGTCGTGCCGGCGGAGGTCGTCTTCTCGGGTGGCACGCCTTTCGTCCCTGTTCTTGCGCAGCCCCGGCTCGGACCCCGGCCTCAAGGGGGAGGCCTTGACCGACGGCGGGTCGTTCGGGGGTGCCTGCGCAGCGCCTTGGTTGCGGTCGTTTTGGTTGGCGGGCCTTCCTGGAGATTTGCGGGCGTTTTCGAAGTACTGCGTGTAGCCCTGGCCTTCGTCCTCCCAGTTCCCAAATTTAGGAACCCCTTGATGTTGCTGGTAAGGTTGAACAAGGAAGCAACTTGTTAGTATTGATTAACATGTGATGAGGGGATTAAATTAAGACGCGTAATTTTTTAGGCAAGGCACTTGGCATACTAAATGAACTCCAGAAACACAATGGCATACTAAATGAACTCCAGAAACACAACCAGACAAAGATACTCTCTCCGTCCCATAATATAAGAACGTTTTTGACACTAGTTCTTATATTATGGGACGGAGGGAGTATAAGATAATGGTTCAGAGTGTACAGAATACTGAATCTACTCCCTCCGTTCCTAAATGTAAGTCTTTGTAGAGATTCCACTAGGTGGACTACATACGGAGCAAAATGAATGAATCCACACTTAAAATGCATCTATATACATCCGTATGTAGTTCATAGTGGAATCTCTATAAAGACTTATATTTAGGAACGGAGGGAGTATAATACAAGATGTTGCCACTTGAGCATGTTTTGTTTCATATAACACACGAATGAATAGGATCTAGAGGGGAGTTCCATTTGACTAATCACCACTAAAATAAGCATTGCTATTTGACCTCGCCTGGTTGCATATTGTCTGCTCACTGCAGTCTTATTGTGTCAACTGCAGTTTTGCTCAACCAAACATATTTTCATCAGATCAAATGGTACTAGTGCATAAGACAACTCAGACAAACCAAATAATCTTTGGCACCACCTATCCTTGTACCACCGGATACGCAACAAAATCACATTTTTGGATGCACAAACAAAAGACTAGATCTTGATTGCCATTTTGGTGAAAAATTGGGACATTTATTCCATGGAGAACAAATTGATTCCATGGAAATGGAGGCGCGGCGCAATCTGCCTCCTCATCAGCCAATCCAGCAAGCAGAACATGACAAGTTGGTCAAACCTTAGATTCTTGCAAGGAATCTCTGCCATCTGAAGCCGATTCCTTGCAAGAAATCCCACATGGCGCTGCCCAAGAATAAGGGTAAGAATCTTCTTCCCTTGCTCGCCTCCCACGACACCGGTCAACCCACGGATCCAAGCAAGCACGGCCACCCCCGCCCCACCCCGGGGACAGCGGCGTCGAGCCGGCCAACCAACCAACCAACCAATGGAGCGAGGGCGAGGACTTACGGCCATTTCCGCCGGAGAAGGGCAGCGTCGGCGGCGAGCCCCTCACGCGTCGGTGCGCCGCCCCTGTCGGCCTCGCCTCCTGGATGGCTGGATGGATGGGATTCAGAGAAGAAGCAACCGCCGCGTCATTCAACGGGATGGGGAGGAAATCGCGGCGGCCAATAGGAGGGCGGCAGCAGGGGGGAGGAGGACCGGGCTAGCGAGACTAGGCGAGGGAGAAAAGGGAGTAGTAGCTGGGAGAGGAGAGGAGGAGAGGAGGGGAGAAGAGTCGTGGTTGTTTGACCATTATGGCGTCGGATCCTTCCTCTTGCTGCTGGTGGCGGTGGTGGTGCTGCTGCGGCTTCCTGTCGCTTGCCTGCCCGCTCGGCGCGCTCGCCTACCTTCCCCCGCGCCGCCGCGGGATGCGGTGGAGAGCAGAGTAGAGTGGTGGTGGTGGTGGCTCCGTTGGGCGCGGCTTCTACGGCGGGCCTCTGTTCCTACTACAGTACTACCTATCGCCTTAATAATACTCTCTCTCGCCTGCCGTGCTGTGGTGTGCTGTGCTGGAGGCTAAAGCACGCCATTACCGCGCAACGCTATGCCGTTAACCTGTCGTCAACGATAGAGCGACAGAAGAGTAGACGCTCACTGCTTCTTGCTAATACTAACTAATGTGGAAAAATAATAATCATATTTACCATCCATGTATCTAGCATCCATCCACGTAGGACTGTTTCCCGACTGTGTGTGTCATCATGTACCGACAAGTCCTTTATCCTGATATTAATTATCTCTACTCCTAATGGAGCAGTTGGTGAATAGTCCTTACGGCTTATTTTCGTTGGTTTTTTTCCGTCTCTCCTCCCATCACCCCCTCCCATCCTGGTCCATCGGTTTATTTTTCTCTCCGCTCTTTATTACAACCAGGACTTTCCTAACGTATAACAAATCACGGATCTAACTCTCTTAAATTATTCATATCAATCGATTCCTTTTATTGGTTCAATTTGTCTTAGGAAACAAATAACAATTTTTTAAAAAACAAATAATAGATTTGAATCTAACTTTCCTAACTTATCTAAATCAATCGATTTCTCTCATTAGTGAAATTTGTTTTAGGAAACAAATAACAGACATGTCACAAACGTTTCTTCCAATAAATAGTATCTTAACATTTGCAAACTTTCCTAATCAGACGCGTCACAAACGGGCAGGTACTGATATCATGTTACCAAACAATAAAACCCCATTTGCATAGAAATCAGTTCAAAATCCTAACTTTCCTAAATTTTTACCTTTCCTTGATAACATCCAATATTTTCTATGTTTTCCACCTATTGAAGGAAGTCATCCCTCCATCGATATTAGCATTTTTTTGGAATGAGATCTCCGGGTTATGATTTTTTTGCGATTCTTTCCAATTGTGACCTCTCCTTCCGCTCCGGCTCCTTCTCGCATAATCACCTCCACCACAGCCAGCTGACGCCACCCTAGACCTCTTGCCTCTCCACACCTTCTCCGCCACCTCCTCCTCGTACTCCATTGACAATCCCTCCGCCACGTTTGTCCACACAGATGTTTACCCAGGTTCGGGCCCTCTCGACGGAGGTAAAACCCTACTTCCTGCTTAATTAATATTGATGATATGGGTAGTACAAGAGTAGATCTACCATGAGTTCGTAGAGGCTAAACCCTAAGAGCTAGCCTATGATGGTATGATTGTGATTGTGATCGACCTTCTAAGGACCAACCTCTCCGGTTTATATAGGCACCGGAGAGGGCTAGGGTTTACATGGAGTCGGTTACAAGGAAGGAAATATGATATCCGGATCGCCAAGCTTGCCTTCCACGCCAAGGAAAGTCCCATCCGGACACGGGCCGAAGTCTTGAGTCTTGTATCTTCACGCTTCAATAGTCCGGACGATGTACACAAATCCGGCTGTCCGGATACCGCCTAATCCAGACTCCTCAAGAGCCTCGAACCAGGCTTCAATGACGATGAGTCCGGCAGCAGATTGTCTTCGGCATTGCAAGGCGGGTTCCTTCTCCGAATACTCCAAAGTACCTGTTACGACGAATAGTGTCCGGCCTCCAATCAATGTTGTGCTCCTCGGCTTTAGTGCTTCAGTAATGACCATCTCCACGCGTCGAGCGAATGCGAGGAGTCGAGGCATTTTTGCATTTGCCACCCTCGATCCTCCGGGCTAACCGTCAATTTGAAGGGACGGGGATTCTCAGATCCAAACCTCACTCTCCCTCCCAGGGCTAGCATCCAACAGAGCGCTCTGCGAAAAGCCATTCCAAAGATGGCCGCCGTCGCAGCTCTTCCGCCGCCCTTCTCGCTCCAAGTCGGGGATTGGAGTGAGTGCTCGCCTCATAGCCGTTTGATAGAGTTACAAACCCAAGGGTTTCTCCCACCGGCGTTCATGGTCCCCGTCCGGGCTGGAATAGCCACTTATGACGGAGGGGAACAAGCAGAGGGATCTCTTGATCCATCTCCAGAGGAGCGTGTATGCCTCATTCCGCATCTGTTGAGGGGCGTCGGATTTCCTATCCACCCATTTCTTCGCGGGCTCCTGGAGTTCTACGGCCTCCAGTTACACAATTTTACCCCTGCCTCTATTCTGCACATAGCGGGGTATGTTGCCCTTTGCGAGCTGTTTTTAGGCTGCGAACCACACTTCGGATTATGGAGGAAGCTGTTTCGCCTCGCCCCCGCACCTGTGGGGAGTCCCTATGTCAAGTGGGCGGGGCTGAAGTATGGCGCATTGCCGAGACCGGATACTTGTCCGGCACTCCTGAGAAGGCACCAGAAAACTGGCCTTCAGAGTGGTTCTATATAGACGACATTCCCCTTCCGGATCCAGTCCGGACAGGTCTCCCCAAGTTCAGCAACGCCCCGCCGAGGGCACGCCTAAGCTGGCGCCCCCGGGGCCCTCAAGAAGAGGACACAAGGGAAATACTCCTCCTGATGAATAGGATAAAGTTACTTGCCAAATCCGGACTGACGATAGTTGAGGCTATGGCGATATGCATAAGGCGAGGCGTGCAACCGCTCCAATATCGGGGGAAGCCCATGTGGCATTTCAACGAGGAAGACGACGCCACCCGCTGCGGCCGTAAGGGTCCGGACTCAGCTGCCGCTTTGGCAAGGATATTGTCCGACGGTACAAAGGGGAAGAGGAGGAATTCCTTCGCATCAAAACGCGGGATGGATTCTCCATGTACAACCCCCAACGTGGGTAAGTTGCCATTCTTTTTCCCTGCTTTACTTACTCTAGCGTTCTTCTGCTAAGATTACTTGCATCAATGCTTCTGAGCAGGAACTGAGGAGGGCCGAGAAGGAATCTTCAGCCCTCCTCGCAGCGAGAGGACCACGAGGGCCCTAGATCCGGGACTTAAAGTGGATCCGGATATAATCGTGGAGCTTGCCGGTGGGTATTCTATCAAGCGGCTGATGGCGCCCTAGTGGCCATTACGGCCGACTACCTGGACGGCTTCTGCGTCGGCGTGTAAGCGAACTAAAAAACCCTATCCTTCAAGAGGACTCCTCCTGTGTATTATAATTTACCCATGAGGCGCCGTTCTATTGCGTAAACGACGGCCGAGCGAGGGGCCGAGCCCCTAGGGACTCGTCAACAACGGGCGTCCGGATCGGCGCAGGCTCAAGAGGAAGGCGGTGAGGTTGACACACCGCCATGAGGTAAAGCAGTAATCTGTCCTGTAATTATAGAATTTGAAATGTGACAGCGCCCTTTGTGTCTCGCAGGAAGAGGAATAACCGGACTATATCCGGAGACCCCACCAATCACGCCTCCACCACCGGGTTCCGAACCGGCTTGGGCGGAGGCGGTTTCTGAGGCCAGCACCGCATAGTTCCCCGACGGAGGATGCAGATATGTGTTCGGCCACAAACTCCGAAGTGGAGAGCGCCATGAATCACCGGCGCCGGAGGGCCGTGCTCCGGAACAACATCTTTTCTGAAGAGGATTTTAATGCCTTCAATTCGGCGGACACATACGTCCGAGCTGCTCGGGGCGGGCTTGCCCAAGCGACAAACCAGTATACCAAAGACATACGGGTAAGAAATTTTGATAAGTATGTATAGCCGTAGCCCCTGAGACTTGAAACGGTTGGAACAACAGTTTTAAGGATCAATCTATGCACAGGTCCTTGTAGAGAAGAACGAGCAATTGTCTCGTGAGCTGGAGGGATGCAAGGCCGAACTGAGAGCCGCAGTTGCCAAATTAGAGGAACCCCAAAAGCCCTCATCTGGTAACAATTGTCACAATTGCACGAAGATGCACCAGTTAGTAAATGGCTGATGTGACAAGTCTAACAGAAAATTCTGCAGACAATCCCGAGATGAATCCGGAGGGTGTAAGAGAGGACGCATCGCATCTCAAAAAGCAGCTGGAGGGTGGCGAGCGCATTCTTCCGCGAGTTAGGCAGGAGAAGAACGATCTTCAAGATGCCAAAGTCCAGCTGGACGTGGAGTTAAAAGATCTCCGCGCTCAGCTGGCGGACTCTGTGAAGGAGAACAAGAGGCTTCGACGCGGCATTTACGGTAAGTGCCTAGACGAATTGTAGTATAGTTCGGCGAGGAAGTATATTGAAAGAATTTTGCTTGCAGGAATGTGAACGGGTCGCCATGAGGAGGAGATGCCCACATCCGCAAGTGATTTACTGCAAGACCTTTTGCAACTGCACGAGCGAGCTCGGCAAGTGATGCAGGGTGTTGCTCAGGCTTTATGGCCATGAAGCTTGCTGCCGAATGGCATGGCGGAGCTTGTGAATATGCTTCAAGGAGCACGGCGGCGCTTCCGACTCTGGAAGGTGTCCGCTTGCCGGCAAGGCGCAAGAGAAGCCTGGGCTATGGTGAAGACACGCTACACCAAGCTGGACCCGAACCATATGGCCGAAGTAGGACCGGCGGGGCCCGATGGGCAAGAAATTCCCGTGAGTCTGGTGTATGACCAGGTAGCGTTAGCCGCTAAGTATTCTCAACAGGATTGTAAGCTAGATAGCCTGTTGGACGGTATAGAGGAGGAATATAGTCAGTCCAAGTGACTGTGTAATTTAATGGGCATGATTAGCCCCTAGCCAGATTAAAATCATTTGTCATGGCGAACCTTTTCGCTTCAGCCCCCAGATCCTATAGTTCGGGGTGTGTCCGAATACCCACTCAGTTATACAAAACCAGGGTATGCGTGGAAACAAGGCGTATGGGTCATAAGTGCTTGAACAGACAAGTACCCAACTAGTTATGTTATATTACATGGATAGTAAGAAACATCTTCCAGTGAGAATAGTTCCGTTAGGGGTTCCTTTCCCTGGGTACGCATGCGACGATGCGCATGCCCGAACTGCGAACGATGGCGCAGGATACAAGACTTCTGGGGATTTACGTTGTAATAAACGAACACATCTTTTGTTCACCGACCGAATATTCTCTTAAGGAAGCTAGCTTTCAGCTTCACCCAGTCCGAGGTACACATCCGGCTAAACCGGCAGTAACAATCACAGAGGTGCTCCCCTTATGCCCTAGCCGAATTAACGGGAACGTAGGGCATAAACACAAGAGCCAGGCAACCCAGCTTGGCAACATCTTAAGTCATATCGATGCATATAATGGTGAAGAAAAGGCACATATGGAAAAAGAATGCATATGTGATGGGCAGAAAGCCATGTGAGTAATTATTTTTAGCTTCCGTATAGGAAGCCCCCAGGTACGCTTAGTGCGGCCAGAGTGATCCGGCAATCCGCACTGTATTGAATACTTTGTGTGAAAAAAGGTCGAGAAAGGGAAAAGGGGTGGAGCATAAGTAAAAGAGGGGAGTAGGGAGACGAACGCTGAGTTCGGTGTTAGGCGTAGAATCTCCGGAGTCTGGCCGCGTTCCATGGGTTCGGCTCGAGTCTGTTGTTCAATGCACTACGTAAGCGGTACGCTCCTCTGGTGAGAACTTGGTCGATGACGAAGGGGCCTTCCCACTTGGGTTTGAGCTTGTCCTTCTTCTTCTCCGGTAGGCGTAGAACGAGCTCGCCAATATTGTAAGTTTTGGCCCGCACTTCTCTGCTTTGATATCGTCGAGCCTGCTGCTGATAGAATGCGGAACGGGCTTTTGCGACATCGCGCTCCTCCTCCGTGGCATCCAGTTATCCTGCCGATCTAACTCGGCTTCCTTCTCTTCGCATACATGCGTGCGCGCGAATCATGTATTATGTCGCAGGGTAGTATCGCTTCCGCACCGCACACCATAAAAATTGGTGTATATCCGGTGGTGCGATTCGGTGTGTCCGCAGCCCCAGTACTGAGTCAAGCTCCTCCACCCAAAGGCGATCCGATTCTGTTAAAGACCGCACTAGTCTGGGTTTGATGCCGCCATGATGAGACCGTTTGCCCGCTTGACCTGGCCGCTTGCTTGGGGTGGTAGACGGAAGCATAGTCGAGCTTAATGCCCATTTTGTCAAGATCAAGTTTTCACTTCATCGGCTGTGAAATTTGAGCCATTATCGTGATGATGCTATGGGGACACCGACGTCGTACGCACGACCCGGATATGAAGTCGACATCGGTCCGGATTCGGCCGTTTTAACTGGCTTGGCTTCTATCCATTTGGTGAACTTGTCCACCGTGACCAATAAGTATTTGTTCTTATGGCTTCCCCCTTTAAGGGGTCCAACCATATCCAGCCCCCAGACAGCGAACGGCCAAGTTATGGGGAATGTTTGGAGAGCGGTAGGGGGCATATGACTCTGATTGGCGAAGTGCTGGCAACCGACGCAATGTTGGACAAGGTCCTGTGCGTTTGCTCGGGCCATCGGCCAATAGAAGCCTGTGCGGAAGGCTTTGCTGACTAGCGCTCGAGCCGCGGCGTGGTGTCCGCCTAGTCCGGCATGGATTTCAGCCAAGAGTTGCCACCCCTCCTCTTCGGAGATGCACCTTTGGAGCACTCCAGTCGCGCTTTTCTTATAGAGTTCCCCTTCGTGGACTTTGTAAGCTTTAGAACGCCGGACTATGCAGCGTGCTTCATTTTGGTCTTCGGGTAGCTCCTGCCTATTTAGGTAGGCCAAGAAAGGCTCGGTCCACGGGGCAATGACGGCCATGATTTCGTGGGCCGAGGATGTTATTTCGGTGGCAGAACCTCCGATTGTGTCTGATGGTTCGATATCTGGGGGTGTATTCGGGTCCGAGCTGGTATTGCCGGACTCCCCTTCCCATACTACGGATGGCTTGAACAGCCTTTCCAGGAATATGTTAGGTGGGACAGGGTCGCGTTTGGTGCCGGTGCGGGTGAGGACGTCCGCCGCTTGATTATTTTCTCGAGCCACATGGTGGAACTCGAGCCCCTCGAACCGCGCTGACATTTTTAGGACGACATTACGGTAGGCCGCCATTTTCGGGTCCTTGGCATCGAAGTCTCCGTTTATTTGTGAGATTGCGAGGTTCGAATCCCCTCGCACTTCCAGGCGTTGGATGCCCATAGAGACTGCCATCCGAAGACCATGCAACAGAGCCTCATATTCGGCTGCATTGTTGGTCTCAGATATAATATCCGAGGACGATCGACCGACCGTGTCTCCGTGGGGATGTCAGACTACACCTGCTCCCAATCCGGCCAGCATTTTAGAGCCGTCGAAGTGCATGATCCAGTTGGAGTATGCGCCGTACTCTTTAGGGAGTTCGGCTTCCGTCCATTCGGCGACAAAGGCGGCCAGTACTTGCGACTTGATGGCCCGCCGTGGTTTGTACATTATGTCGAACGGAAGGAGCTCGATGGCCCATTTAGCAATCCGGCCCGTAGCGTTGCGGTTGTTTATTATGTCATTGAGTGGTACTTTGGAGGCTACTGTGATCGAACACTCTTGAAAGTAGTGTCGCAGCTTCCGGGATGCCATGAAGAACGCGTATGCTATTTTTTGAGAGTTCTTGAAGGGATAATTTTTGTCTCAACTCCCCATTAAGTTTTTCTATCTGAATATCCGGCGACGTCACATTTTTAGGCATGGCAAATTATATTCGTCAAGGCGGTAAGTTAAGATCGCGAGCACAACAAATTAGTCTCAAATTACTTTTTTTTTGCCACAAAATTGCGCGCTCATTAACTATATTTGTCAATCTCGTGTCAGCATAAATTGCCATAAAAATGTTCTATTTGATATGTCTAAAATTTGATGTCAGACTTTTAGCATCTTTGAAGTATTTTCTTGACGCATCTGAATTTGCTCTTGACCCTGCACCTCAGCTTCCAAGGAGATTTTTGGGCCTGGGCTTCCTTTCCACTCTACTTTCTCTTCGAAATTCCCAAACCTGAACTCTCACATTGGCTCTCCACCAGTTTATCAAAAAAAATGGTATTTTCATATACTTGAGAGACCGAGTTTGGGAGAAGGTGAGGGGATGGATGGAGAAACTATTATCTGCTGCAGGCAATGAAGTGTTGATCAAGTCCGTAGCACAGACAATACCGGTATATTCAATGGCGTGTTTTCGTCTACCTCGAGGTCTGTGCGAGAATGTCACTTCTCTGATAAGACAATTTTGTTGGGGTAGAAAGCAGGGGGAAGCGGAAGCCTTGTTGGGTCTCATGGGATGGAACGTCCGTAGACGCAAGACACGAGCGCCTCGTCATCGGAGGCCGTAGATGGAAGATAGTAGGGGTCCGGGCGTGATTGGTGGCTTTGAGGGCCTGGTCGGTGCAGAGGATGGTGGCCAAGACGGCCAACGCAAGGTTGGTTGCCTGGGTGGCCGACGTGCTTGACGGCGAGATTCGACAAGCCGCGTGCGTTGGAGGGAGGGTATGGAGGAGGCCGTGCACTAGTGCAGAACCGGGCAATAGCACCGGTTCATAAGGCCCTTTAGTGCCGGTTACATAACCGGCACTAAAGTGTGGTCACTAAAGCCCCCCCCCCCCTTTAGTACCGGTTCAAAGACGAACCGGTGCTAAAGGCCAACCACGTGGCACGAGCCAGCTCCGGGGCCGGAGTTCAGTAGTACCGGTTGGTAACACCAACCGTACTAAATGTTTGTGGGTTTTGTTTTATTTTTATTTTTCAATTAAATTTGTGTTATCAATTTAATTCTTTTTCGCTTGCTGGTATTTTACGATACTACACATTGTACACGTTATATATATATATATATATATATATATATATATATATATATATATATATATATATATATATATATATATATATATATATATATATATATATATATATAGAATTTCTAATAGAACCAATCATGCATATATATATATCAATGTCTCACAAACCATCATATTAATTAATTCACACATACACACATGTATAGCTATATACAATTTCTCCTACATATGCATGTTGCCTTCGGAGCCAGTGGCATTAGCCTAATTGGTGCCTTCGGAGCACGATGACAATTGGAAGTGGTTTTCATGGGGCGGTAGCGGGTAATAGTATTCTCCCTTCGGATTTATGACCTGGTCGAGCAAAAATCCCGCTATTTCCTCTTGAAGTGGTTCTACGCGCTCCGTTTCTATGAGCTTCTCCCGCACCTCTTTGAACTGTTAAGAAGGAGATCAATATGCATGTGTATTAGTTGTGTGACTAGATATCGATAATGGTGTAAAAATTGTGAATAGTGTTCTGACAAGCGCACCCATTCCTGTCTTTGAGATCTGCTCCTTCGGACGCCATCATGCGAATGTTCTCGTAAACGCAGAATGCACACAGATCAGTCCCCTGCGCTGTTTTGTGGCCTTTACGAGAATGGAATTTGATCAGATAATAATTAATCAAGCATGATAATTAAAGAGATGGCAGCTAGCTAGCTAGCTAGTACTACTTAATTACTTACCTTGGGTCGAAACCATTTAAGCTTTTTTTTCCATTCGCCTTCCGTGACACTGATGAACCTTGCCCAAGCCCTGCCCGCCGACAAAGAAAATGGATAAAGGGGTTATTAAATATAGTTCATATCATGAAAAACGACGAACTAAATAGGCCGAGATATATAGTTAATAATGATTGAAATTACCTGTTGACTATCCCAAACAAGATGTTATAGTCAGTTTTTTCTTTGAGTAGTGAGTCCAGTATTTCAACTGTTCCGGCGTCAACTTTAATGATACACAAGACCCAGTGAAATCTGCATGCACACACGTTTGCATGTCTTAATTAAGCGGGCATATGTAAAGCAAAAACATGTAGCTAGCTAGTAGGCAAAAACAGAGAATTTGTAGTACAAGACAGTGTGACTCACTGGAAGTTGTAAGGAAGTAGTATATCTTCATTGTATTTGAGGCGCTTCAAGAACTCTAGCATGCTGTCCTCTACGGCCTTTTGATGACGTGGATCTATATTCCATGTGTATTCATTAACGGTGTTTGGGTCAATGAACCCGATGCCAAAGCGTCCACCTTTTCTCATTTCATATATCTTCATCCTGCATATAATACCACAGAAAAAGAATATAGTGAGGATAATTACAGGTAATGATTGATCAAAAGGATCAGACAGCTAGCTTGAGACTTAAATTACAGAAAGAAATCACTTACGCATAATAGCAACTGATTTATAGATTTGTCGAGTGCGTCTTGATTGTATAACTGAAACAGTTCAGAATACTCAACGGACAAAGCTTTCTCATGGAAGTAATGCTCCTCCTTGACATTCACCATGAGGGACAATCGATCGGAAATCTTGGTAATGTTCATATACCATTGATGCAATTCATACATTCTCGTTGGGAGGTTCTTGACCTTGTCTGGCTCGACCAAAGGTTGGCCCCGGACATATTTCCGTTTTATTTCATCCTCTCTAAGCACAGGCATGGGCTCGATCTCGAGGAGTTGTCCAACAGTGATTTTGAGAACTTCAGCCTGCATTATATGGTCCTCCATTATTACCACATTGCCCACCTCAGGAACGTAAACTGTTTGCCCACAATAATATTGGGCGCGCGTACTGTCACGTGTTGTTGGCACAACAAGCGAGGGGATCGATTGCGCCACTGTTCTCCCAGCTGGGAATGGTTTCCGCATTTTTGACAGCTGCTTCTTGTTTGCTGATCCCGAGCTCGCCTCCTTCGTGACGCGCCGATTTAACTTCCTGATGTGGCGCTCATAGTCTGTGTCAACAGGCTTGGGAGCTGGTGGTTGAGCCATACGAATGAAGTGGTCAATCGTTTCCTCAGGCACTTTCTCCCTTGGCGGCGGTGGCGGTTTCGGTGCAAAATGGGCTTCCACCTCGGACTTCGATATGGCTGCGATTTCCTCCTCGGACCTGTCATAAGCCCTCTGTGGAAGATGCGTGAGGCTTGGACCATATTTATATCACTTGCCTCCGCCTGTACTTCCTGTACTACCTCGACTCGTACCGCTACGCACCATAGCTGCGGGGTGTCTCTTCTGCAATTGCTTGAGGCGGCGGAGATGACCGACGGGCTGAGTTGGAAGAGGAGGAGGGTCCGCTGAAGCTGTGCGGACTTGGAGGAGGAGGGCCTGAGGTTGTGCCGGACTTGGAGGAGGAGGACGCGTCGACGCTGTGGCGGACTTGGAGGAGGAGGAGTGGCCTGACACTTTGCCGGACTTGGAGGAGGAGTGGCCTGACACTTTGCCGGACTTGGTGGACTTGCAGGAGCGGGAGACTGCTGACTCGGTGGCGGACTTCGACGAGGAGTCGGCTGACGCGGTGTCGGTGGCCTTCGAAAGATGATGCAATCCTTTTTCCATAGGATGATACGATGGTTGGCGTCTCCGAGAAAGCGCTCGTCGTCACCTCCAGGAATGTCAAGCTCTAGCTCCGAATATGGGTCCACCACCTCATCAACCAAGACACGAGCATAGCCCGCTGGAATCGGGTTGCAATGGAAGGTTGCCTCGGGGGGATTTGTAAAAGCAACGGCGTCCGCCACCTTCATGGATATGTTCTTCATTTTGACGTGTAGCTCGCAGCTAGTGTTCTCCGTGATGTCATCCACGGGGTATCTACCCAGCATTGCGTCGTCCGGGGCGGAACCCACGCTGCTTCTCTGCATGGATGGGGCGGTGCTATCCAATGCTGGAACATCCGCTAGCTGCTGCAGCTGCCGAGACCCCTTTGCTGGCTAAGTGAGTCGATCTGCTCGCTGCCGCTGGAATTTGACCGCCAATTCCGCTTGACTTGCTTCTAGGCATTGAAGGCGTTCATATTCCCTTCCTCTGCTCCTCCTCCATCTTCCTCTTCTTCTCCTCCGCAATCTTCTTTCTCGCATGGGTTCTGTAGTCGTTGTTCCATCGAAAACCCTCATACCACGGAATAGCGCCCTTGCCTCGTGTTCTTCCCGGTGTTCAGGATTTCCCGGCACGCGAAGCTCGTCGTTCTCTCTGTTGGGCTGGAACACCCCCGATCGTGCCTCTTCTATTGCAACAAGTATCGCATCGTCGGCTCCGTTCAGACATGCCTTCGTCGAAACTTTGCCTGTCTTCGGGTCCAACTCCCCCCCATGCGCATAGAACCAAGTCCTACACCTGGGGGGCCAGCTCTTAGTAACCGGAGTGACACCTGCATCCTCCATCTCTTTCTCAGACTTATCCCACTTAGGCATTGCCACCGCATAGCCACCTGGCCCCAGCTTATGGAACTTATCCTTTTTTCGCATTCTTCTTGTTTATTCTCGACCGTTCCTTAGCTAATTCTGAATCCTTGAATTTCACGAAATCGTCCCAATGAGCACGTTGGTTCTCTAGTGTTCCCTCGAATCTGGAGTCTTCCTTCCTCCTTGACGTACTTGTCCCATTCACGATTCTTGTGGTTCTTGAATGCAACCGCCATCTTCCTAAGAGCAGCGTCCTTGACTTTCTCGCACATCTGCTTCGTGAAATGATCCGGTAGGGTGAAATGTTCCATGAGAGTATCCCAAAGCAGATCTTTTTGATTCTTGTCGACAAAAGTAACATCCGGACGTGGAGCAGCGCCCTCTTTGCCTTTTTGTCCTTTGTCTTTGCTGGCTCTTCCATTCTTGAAGGGAGATCGGAGTTGGTCCTTCACAAGAACTCCGTGACCGACGAATGAACTTGTCCGCAATCTTCTTAGGCACTAATGGTTCGCCATTAGGTCTCGATCGCCTCGATATTGTACTTTACGCCTCCTTCAACTTTTTGTTCAGGCCTCGTTTCGTCCTTTTGCCTCAAGATTTGCTCGACCGGATGGCTGAAAGAACAAAGATCGATTCGTTAATATATCTTCAAGTCATTTAAAACATGTGATGATCACCGAAACCTGCTTATATAAATATATATACCTCGCCGGTCTTTGTTGTTTCAGGATCAACATGTTCTTCGTCATCGCCATAATCGTAGTTCATGACTTCATCAATTCGGTCGTCGCGATCGAATATCATATCACCCTCTCCGTGTTGTTTAGAAATTCGAGCCGTCATAATATTCTTCATTCTGATTATCATCTCGCCCACGTATCATATCGAACATGGTCTGTTCTCCTCTCTGTCGGTATTGTCTGCCATAGCTTTTATTTAACTAATTCAAAAGAAATATAAAACAATTTAGTATTCAAATTACATCGCCTCAATAATAGATATAATCTCAATACTTTGTCTAGAATAATAGATACAATCTCAATACATCGCCTCGAATAATATATAATATTCAATAGTACATCACTGGCTAGCTAATTAAAGATCGAATACTACAGAAGAATCTAGGACACTCGTGGTTCCTGCGTCGCGGGCGGTGGATACCCAAAGAGAAGGAACCCTCACAGGATCATAGCTGAGACTGGCCCACGCGAACGCCACCAAACGAGATCAGGGTCGACGACGGGACCCGGGGCCGGGTTCCTCATCAAGCGGCCGCGCCTCTCGAGCAGTACCTCCAGTGCCAGCCCAGCGGAGCCCAGTCCCGGACATGGGCCGGCTGGACGTCGTCGCGGACGGGTCGACGACGAGGATGCGGGCCGGGCATCGTCGATAACAAATACTAGCTATATGCCCGCAAAAAATAATATTTTTTTAATGATTGGATTTTGATAACTAAAATTTATAACATTTCTACTATTTCAAAAATCTATATACTATTTCATACTAATTAAGCATCTAACACTAAAACATAAAAACAATTTCTATACATCCATTAAAAACAGAAAACAACATTATATAAAAAATTCCATACTAATTAAACACTAATTATATCCATCTAACATGCATTCATACATATATACTAGTGAAAAACAATAATCTAAAAATCTAAACTAATTAAACATACAAAATCTAAACTAATTAAATACATACGTGTATGTGTGTGTGTTTCATCATGCTTGTGTGTGTGTGTGTATGGGCTCGGGGGGCGCGCCATGGTGGCCGCTGGGCGAGGGAGAGGGTTAGAGGGGAGAGCTCACAGCGGGCGACGGCGACGGGCAGGCGTGTGTGCTGGGGGCATGACGCAGGGACGGCGCGACGGGAAGGGCCCGGGCGGCGACGGAGACGAGGGCGGCGACGGGACGGGACGGGGGCGGCGACGGGACGGGACGGAGCGGCGAGGGGACGGGCGGACGGCGACGGGAAGCGGCGGCGGCGGCGACGAAGGCGACGATCGGGCGGCGGTTCAATGGGGAAACAGAGGAAGAAACAAAGGAGAATGAAATTTTTGAAGTGTTGTATATATAGAAGGCACCTTTAGTACCGTTGGAGCCACCAACCGGTACTAAAGGTCTGTTTTGGCCAGGCCAAGCGGCGGAAGTGCACCCCTTTAGTACCGGGTGGTGGCTCCAACGGTACTAAAACTCCTTTAGTACCGGTTTGTGCCACCACCCGTACTAAAGGGGGTGCATCAGCAGAGTGCGGTGCAGCAAGTTTAGTCCCACTCGCTAGCCGAGGGGCGACCGCACTGGTTTATAAACCTCGTGCGGTCGCTCTCTCGAGCTCCTCTCCAAAGCAGGCCCACTGGGCCTCGTGTTCTTTGCTGCCTGTTGGCCCACTTGGCCTTTGTGGGCCTGCATCCCGCCCAACAACAGGTTGGGTTTCTAGTCGTATGCAGGCCGCTCGACCTAGTAGGCGGGCTTTTTTTGCTTTATTTATTTTTGTGTTGTTTTTTGTGTATTTAGAGTTTCTTTGTGAATATTTTTGCTTTAGGTACAAAAATTACAAACTTTCTGTTAGTGCCCGTAGTTTTCAAATTTGAATAGTTTAAATTTTGAATTATTTGAAATTAGTGTGAATCACTAGTTTGTAAATAATTTAACTTTAAAAATCAGTAAAGGCATGAAAGAATTTGTTTGCACATAAAATTTCTTCGCTTTCAAATGCCAAAACACATAACTACCCTAACTATTACAGAGATTCCCCTCGGTGTGAAACACGAAGAAAGTGATGATAGTGAAGCCGATCACATCCCAGATCTTTGGGTGTGAAACTTTTCTTCAAGTGTGTCCCTTTGCGCCAGTAACCATGGAAAATCTTCATCATTTAACGGGATGCTCGGGTCAATATTCACTGTGAATGGAGAAATTTCATCAAACTTTTCATAATCTTCTCGACTTGTCTGTCTTGTCATCCACTCCCACGATGTTTCTCTTCCCGTAAAGAACTATGTGCCGCTTTGGCTCATCGTGCGATGCATTCGCTTCCTTATCTTTTCTTTTCTTGGCTTGGTAGACATGTCCTTCACATAGAAAACCTGTGCCACATCATTGGCTAGGGCGAATGGTTCGCTCGCATCACGCAAGATTGTTGAGATCCACTGTTGTCATTCCGTCATCGCGGTCTTCCGTTACCCGCCTCGTGTCATATTGACCCATTTGCACGAAACAAAGGGACCTTTAAACCACGTCGATAGTCAAGTTCCCATATGTCCTGTATATAACCATAATATGTTTCCTTTCCGTCTTGGTTTCTGCATCAAAGCGACACCACTGTTTTGGTTGGTGCTCTTCTTATCTTGGGCGATCGTGTAAAATGTATTACCATTTATCTCTTACCCTTTGAAAGTCATTATATTCAAGATGGTAACGGGACAGCAAGTACAGGTCATCTTCAATAGAGGTGTCATGCATGGTACGTATCGCAACCAGGTGGCGAAACTCCTGGTTTGTTCACGTGTAATCCAGTCATCGACCGCTCCGGGTGTTTGGGCGTAGCAAATTCTTGTGTTCATCCATATACGGAGCCACCAAGGCGGAATTCTGTAGAACTGTGTAGTGTGCTTCAAAGAGAGAATGTCCGTCCATACATATTATTTGTTCCCCTCCTAGCGTGCCTTTTCCATCCATCGCCCTTATGCCGCGATTCAGAACACCAATCGGCTTAAGGTCAGGAATAAAGTCAATACAAAACTCAATGACCTCCTCATTTTGATGGCCCTTGGAGATGCTTCCTTCGGCCTAGCACGGTTATGAACATATTTCTTTAAGACTCCATGAACCTCTCAAAGGGGAACATATTGTGTAGAAATACAGGACCCAAAACGTTAATCTCTTCGCATAGGTGAACTAGGGCGTGCGTCATGATGTTGAAGAAGGATGGTGGGAACACCAACTCAAACCGACAAGACATTGCACCAAATCATTCTCAGTAACCTTGGTATGATTTCTGAGCGATTACCTTACGAGAGATTGCATTGAGAAATGCACATAGCTTCACAATGGCTAATCGAGCGTTTTCGGTAGAAGCCCCTCAATGCAACCGGAAGCGATTGCGTCATAATCACGTGGCAGTCATGAGACTTTAGGTTCGGAACTTTTCTCTGCCATGTTTATTATTCCCTTTATATTCGACGAAAGCCGACGGTACCTTAATACCGAGCAGGCATTCAAAGAAGATTTCCTTCTCTTCTTTGGTAAGGCGTAGCTTGCATGACCCGATATATGCCGTCTTCTCCGTGCATACGTTGCTGGTCCTCCGTGCCCTGTGTGTATCTTTTGTCTTCCCATACACGCCCAAGAAGCCAAGCAGGGTCACGCAAAGATTCTTCGCACGTGCATCACGTCGATTGCGGAGCGGACCTCTAGGTCTTTCCAATATGGCAGGTCCCAAAATATAGATTTCTTCTTCCACATGGGTGCGCGTCCGTCGGCGTCCTTTGGAACAGGTTGTCCGCCAGACCTTTCCAAATATCACCTTCAAATCCTTGACCATATAATGTACATCAACACCAATGACGGTGGCGAGGCTTCGTCCGTGATCCGCCTCACCTTTGAAATGCTTGCCTTTCTTTCTTCACGGATGCCTGCTCGGAAGAAATCGACGATGTCCTGTACACATTCTTCATACAACTATTCAAATATATACCTTGTCGGTATCATCCAAACAGTCGTGCATCGCGGTATCCCTTGTTTGTCTGTCACGAAAGGTTACCGAGAGCAGGCCAATCATTGATGGTCACGAACAGCAACGCCTTTAGGTCAAATTCTTCCCCATGTGCTCATCCCACGCACGTACACCTGTTCCATTCCACAGTTGTAAGAGTTCTTCAACTAATGGCCTTAGGTACACATCAATGTCGCTTGCCGGGTTGCTTAGGGCCTTGGATGAGCACTGCATCATAATGAACTTCCGCTTCATGCACAACCAAGGAGGAAGGTTATACAAACATAGAGTCACAGGCCAGGTGCTATGGTTGCTGCTCTGCTCCCCAAAAGGATTAATGCCATCTGCGCTTAGACCAAACCATACGCTCCTTGCGTCATCTGCAAACTCCTTCCCGTACTTTCTTTCGATTTTTCTCCACTGCGACCCATCAGCTGGTACTCTCAACTTTCCGTCTTTCTTACGGTCTTCTCTGTGCCATCGCATATGCAGGAGGACCTATAGTACCGGTTCGTGGCACGAACCGGTACTAAAATCTTGGAGGGGCCCAGGCCGACAACATCCTGCCACCACCCTCATTAGTACCGGTTCGTGGCACGAACCGGTGCTAACGGTTAGCCACGAACCGGTGCTAAAGGCTAGCCGTTGGAACCGGCACTAACGTATACATTTGTGCCGGCTCTAATACAAACCGGCACTAATGTGCTTCACGTTTGACCCTTTTTCTACTAGTGGTGGGGAGGCGACTGGCACTGGTACTCGGGGAGGGAGGCGGCTGGCGCTGGGGGAAGGGAAATAGTCAGTGATGGCGTAAAGGGACGCGGCCGGCGGACAGTGACAGTGGCAGGTGCTCGTGGAGGAAGGAGAGATGCGGGAGCGGGGGGCGGCGGCGGCGTAGAACCATAGACAAAAGATTGAAGCTGGTAGAGGGAGGAGTGGCGCCGTCCTAGTGATCCGCGATGAAGGCGGCAGTCGCATCCCTCCGGATCGGCGGTGGCATCTGCGGCTGCGTGACGAGGAGTAGCGGCTTGGGATCTCGTCCGGGGCAGGAGGAGTGGCAAACTGGTTTCTTCTGTGTAATTTCCTTGTAGATAGATAAAAATCAGTGGTACAAGGGTGGTGGTAGACAGAGAATTAGAGATTAAGTATGTACATAAAGTGCTTTAATAATGAGATTTGTTTATTATGATTTACATATTAATTTTCTTAAAATTAGTTATTTGTTTCCTAATTAATATGATTGAGCGATTTAAGGTAAGGTTAATTAATTTAGATTTGATCTTTAGATATTGATCGTGATTGATTCTTTCACATAAAGAAATTACTAAATAACTTGCGCTGGCATGAAAAGTTTTGATCCGTTCAGATTTTTTCGTTGTGTTAGAGGGTGATGCAAAAATAAACTGGTGGAATGAGGGGAGGGGACGAAAAAAAGCCAGTCAAAAAAAAAAACTGGACGAAAGTGGGGGATGCAATCCTACCAACTGCTTCATTAGGAGTAGAGATGCATGCAAGGTTAGATCGGATAGTTACAAACTTCGAGTTGCAGCGGAAGAACAGTTGGCATAGATCTTTCTTGAAGTCCCTCGAACCATACACGATAATCCTTTGAACGATCCAAGGTGTTCCCTCAAACAAAAGATCGAAAGCATGACCTCTCTACGTGTTGCACACGTACGGGCTTCACGATCCGGCAATGCTTCGCCGTCCAGAGCTTTGCATCACCGAAGAATTAGAGGAGCGAGAAGAGGACCTCACGGGGCTTCTCTATTATGAGGACTAGAAAACACTAAAATTAGTTCAAGTCTAGATCAAAAAAGGGAGAACTAGAAAGGGGGGTGGGCCAGATCAAAGGGACTAGTTTCTCTAGTGGGCACCTCCTCAAGTATACATAGATGGAGGAGAGGAGGGGCGTCGACTGGGGGAGGGCTCCGCTAGGAGACTCCTCTCCAGATCCAACTAGCCCCCCAAAGCTTGTCCAACAAGCTAGGGGGCGCAACCTCCTTATTGGGCCCATAGGCCCATTAACTCTCCCTTATTAGGCCTAATCAATATTTTCTATGGTTGGTCAAAAACAATAATATTTTCTTCAGCCCATTGGCACTAAATAAATCCTAGGGACCTCCGGATCATTATCAAAGCCATTTATTATTTATATTAGGTCCCCAGAAATATTTTCTGCCTATATATCATTTATCCGGTTTTCTCTTAATCCCTTCCGGTAACCCCGAAACACTTCAGGTTACTCTCGAAACTATTTCTTTTATTTCTGAAACTATTTTGGTAATATTTTTTCATATTCCTCACTCCACTAGATCTCAACAGATCATGTTCCCTTAAGTGTGTGACCTTGTAGGTTCGGTGAACATGTTTTTTAAATCATGATATTTTTTCAAATTCATGATTATGTTTTTACAAATGTGCGAACTTTTAAAAAATTTATGAATTTTTTTGAAACTCATGAATTGTTTTTGAATTGAAGAACATTTTTTGAAATTTGGGAACATTTTTCAAACTTCACGAACATTTTCTTGAAATGCATGAACGTTATTCGAATTCACGAAATTTTTTGTATCAGCAAACCGTTTTTTGAACCAATAAAGTTTTTCTAAAATTTGGGAGCAATTATTGAAATTCACGAACATTTTTCCTTTTTTTGTGAACACCTTTTAAAAATCCATGAACATTATCTGAATTCGGGAAATTTTCTTTAAATTAATTTAATAATTTTTGAATACAGGAACATCGTTCAAAATTGTGAACTTTTTTTTTAAATCGGAACACTTTTTTAATGCACGTACATTTTATGATTTTTTGAACATTTGTTCTTTTTCTGAATTCACGATCATTTAATGATTTCTTAAACATTTTGTTCCAAAATTCACAAATATTGAGAAATTTTGAACTTCCTTGAATTCCCGAATGATTGTAACAAAGCATAAAACGGAGAAGAAAATAACGAAATAAAAAAACAAGAGGCGTCCTGCCCCTCCAAAAAGAACGAGGTCGCCAAATAGGAGCTTCCGGCTGAGCGCCAGCGTTTTCCTATTCTTGGCTCCGATTTGTGTATCCAGAGTGCAATTTATCTTCTTCTTCCAATACTGAGAGGCGTAAGGCGTCAGAGCTTGAGGATGCGACAGAGTATGAGGACCTCTAGTGAATTTTTCTCTAAGCAGTACTACTACTCAGTGAGGGTCATTAGATAGAAGCTCTTTCTTATCCACCCCGTTCCCCGGCTCTCCGCAGAATCTTGATCTGCTTTCTTCTTCTTTTGTGTTTCTTCAGCGAATTGCTTCTTGGATTTCTTCTTCTCCTTCTTCCTCTAAGTTTTGCGCCCCTCCCCTTCTCGCTGCAACCGGTCCTTTGGAGTTCCGCAATCTTATCCACAGTCGATCTAAATACTCCTACTAAGCAAATGTATCAGATATTGAACCCACCACACCCACATGATTTAACAATGTATTTTGTCACCGTAGGGAGTGGTCGGGAAAGGTACGGTTGCCGTGAAGAAGCAGTCAAACACGTATGGTATTCATGAGAATAAATTCCAGGAAGAGATTAAGTGCCTGATAAAGGCCAGACACAAGAATATCGTACGGTTTCTGGGGTATTGCGCTGACGCGCAAGGTATAATGAAAGAGTACGAGGGGAATCTTGTCATGGCGGAGGAACGAAACTGGCTGCTCTGTTTTGATTATGCATGCAACGGGAGTCTCGATAAGCACATTACCGGTAGGATAACAATGCATATTCCCATCTTTGGTTACTCTGTTAAAGGTTGTTAAATACACAACACGCTGTATACTTATTTATAAGTTTTACACAGTATTCATAGATTAACGTGACATTATAGGCATGTGCCTAAATTAAGTACGAAACTTCAAATCCCAGCCGCTCCTTGTGTGCAGATGCAACTTGTGGACTTAATTGGAGGAAGCGGTATCAAATAAACAGGGGGGTATATGAGGGTTTAGCTTTTCTCCGTGAGCAGAGAATTCTTCACTTGGATCTGAAGCCTGCTAATATATTGCTAGATGCTCACATGGTACCCAAAATTGCTGATTTTGGTCTATCAAGATGCCTTGCTCAAGCACAAACCTATGCTATTACTCAAAACATATTTGGAACAATGTAAGCCAGTCTCATGAAAGCTCTTCGTCTTGTTAGGCATGACTTTACTTTTATCTGTCCATTTGTTGATTGGGCTTCATAAATTTTCTTACAGGGGATATACGGATCCAGAATACCTCAGATCAGGCCAAATTGGGTTCTCGTCAGATGTATATAGCCTTGGCGTTATAATCATGGAGATACTGACAGGAGCAAGGCAATATCGCAAAGATGAGCGTGTAAGAACGATTTAGGCGTTTGTCCCAAGTTGAACTGTAGATTTTAAATAATTGTGTTATGCTTTAACTTGGCAAAATATCATTCCTTTTTTTTTTGAGATATTCCTTATATTCATAATTTATGGAAACAATCCCTTAGAGAGATGGTTGACTTATGGTCATGGCTCTACCCATTGGAATTCAAATCATGTTGCACACATTTACATACACATGAGTGCACTTCATCTGTTCAAAATAAAAATACAAATGTGAGCACCTCACTATGAAAAGAAAAATAAAGCCTATTTATACTTCTGGAAGTACCATGCCATCTAAACTAAACAAACTGATCATTTTAAGATACTCCAAGTGAATTGCATGAAAAGAAATCACAGCGCACTAGGTTTTTCAGATACCCATTTTCTATACTACAGACATAGGCATTTCATACATAAATAAGGCTAAAAAAATGTTAACTGCAATTAAGTGGCTTCCAGGAAAGAAATTAATTATGGTCCTTCTCTTTTTAGGATTTCCAACATTTTTTCTCTAGTAGCTGTAATGTAATAACCACATATATCACTATAAGAAATACTAACTCATGATTGCAACCTTATAGGCAGTTGAAAGATGGATGCATCGATTGGGGGTATTAGAGGGGGACATGCAATTAGAACAAGTGAGAGTATGCAGTGAAATAGCGATAGAGTGCATGGACTTGGACCCAACAAAGAGACCAATGCATGCCATATAATTGATAGGCTTGATGAAACTAAGGGTGCCGACGAAATGGACAAAACTGACATCACACTAGTAGAAAAAGGGTCTAATGTGAAACTCATTAGTCCCGGTTTGCAATTGAACCGACACTAATGTGACCATTAGTGCCGGTTCCAATGGCCAGGCGGACGGCGCTCATTAGTACCGGTTCGTGGCGAACCTTTAGTACCGGTTCGTGCCACGAACCGGTACTAAAGAGGTGGTGGCCTTTAGCACGGGGTGGTGGCTCCAATCGGTACTAAAGAGGGGGTCTTTAGTACCGTTGGAGCCACCAACCGGTACTAAAGGTGGTGGTCTTTAGTACGGGTTGGTGGCTCCAACTGTACTAAAGACCCCCTTTAGTACCGGTTGGAGCCACCAACCGGTACTAAAGATGGTGCGCTGCCACCCGCAGTACACAATGTTTAGTCCCACCTCGCTAGTTGAGAGGAGCTCGCACCGGTTTATAAGCCCCGCCGCGGCTATCGTGTCGAGCTCCTCTTTAAGCAGGCCTTTGTGGGCCTTGAAAGTGCGTTATATCGACTAGAGGGGGGGGGGGTGAATAGGCGATTTTTATGAATTCTTCACTAAGGAATTTGCCGGTGAGGAAATTCCTTAGCGAAGAACTACTTGCAGCGGAATAAGTACTCAGAAGTAAGCATAGCAGAATACAGGCATGGTCATCATGATGAAATGAAGACAAGCACAGAGTACGTAAAGCGTAATCTCAGGATAACACAAGATGAAGACAAACAGATCAAGAAATTGAACTGAGGAAATTGAGAAAGTCTTCAGTCAAAGTCTTCAAACACAGATATGAACAACAGTTAACACAGTAATGAGGAAATGAATGGGTTGAGGAAATGGAACTAGTTAGGTTGGTGAAGACAATGATTTGGTAGACCAGTTCCAACACAGCTGTCTCGGTTATACGTCTGGTTGGAGCGGCTGAGTATTTAAACTCGAGGACACACAGTCCGGACACCCGATCTCTGAGCACACAGCTCAGGACACCAAGTCCTCACCGTATTCTCCTTGAACTAAGGTCACATGCACCTCGTCCAATCACTCGTGGTAAGTCTTGAGCGACTTCCAAACCTTCACAGACTTGGTCACTCGGCGATCCACAATTCCTCTTGGATGCTCTAGACCATGACGCCTAACCGTCTGGAAGAAGCACAGTCTTCAAAGGTAACAAGCGTCGGATCCACGCAGGATCAATCTCTTGATGATGCTCAATCACTTTGGGTTTGTAGGGTTTGGTTTTGGGTTTTTCCTCACTCGATGATTTTCGCTCAAAGTCCTCGGAGGATGGGTTGCTCTCAAATGACAAGTGTCAAGTTCTCATGGAGCAGCCAACCAGCTAGTGGTTGTAGGGGCGGCTATTTATAGCCTAGGAAGCAGCCCGACATGATAAGACATAAACTCCTTCAATGATATGACCGTTAGGTGGATAAGATATTTTGGTACAGCCATGCCAGAGTACAACAACGGTCGGAAATTTGACTCTCAATTTCTTCAGGGCTATCATGTTCCTCACTGTGTAGGCGATTCGCACTGGCGAATTCCTAACTCCTCAGTCAGAACAAATTCCTCAGCGACCAGAAGAACTTCGTCTCTGTCACTGAAGAAATTGAATGAACTGTATGAGATTTCCAAAGGCTTCACTCGAAGGGATTGGTAGGTGTAGGATTTTGAGTTGAGCATCACATGGAAATTTTTCCTTGGTATTTCCTCGACCCCCTTTAATAGTACGGTGTTTCCTATGACTCAAGAAAGAGAAAACGAAACTATGAAAACAAAAGTCTTCGCGCTTCATGTTCCTCAAATGAATACCAAGTCTTCAAGGTCACAACAATTTCTTCATTTTCAAAGTCTTCAGAAAGTCTTCAGAATATCAAAGTCTTCAGTCGAAGAACTTCATTTTAGGGTCGACTTTCTCTGTAAATATCAAACTCCTCATAGACTTATAGATCTGTGTACACTCATAAACACATTAGTCCCTTAACCTATAAGTCTTCAATACACCAAAATCACTAAGGGGCACTAGATGCACTTACAATCTCCCCCTTTTTGGTGATTGAAGACAATATAGGTTAAGTTTTCAACGGGGATAAACATATGAAGTGTAAATACTGATTTTGAGGAATTTGATTGCAAGATATAGAAGAACTCCCCCTGAAGATGTGCATAGTGAGGAATTTTGCTTTTGAGGCAATGCACAATTGAAGATTTGAATCATGGAGATCTCCCCCTATATCTTGTAATTCATACACGCATTTGATATATAGTATGAAGAATTTGAAATGCATGATGAAATATGGTGCCTGATGCAATTCAGCATGCGTGCAATAATGTTAATGAGGAATAAGCATGCGGAAAAAATGCATCCAAAGTATCAGAGCTAGTTGAAAGAACATGCGGTGCCCCCATGTTTGGTTTTGGTAATTGATGACAATCTCTATGGACTAATGGTTGTCTTGAGTTATATTTGAAGGATTTGTCTATAGGCTTTTCTTGAAGTCCATGTGTTGGTTTCAAGGAGTTTATGAGTTGACCAAGGTGCTATTAAGGAATTATCCAAAGATTGGTCATGTGAGTGTTGAGCTTATTGCAAGCATGTCTTGAAGAAGAAGATTGTGTGATCATTCATGTTTACCTTCAAGACATCATCCAAACGAAGAGAGTTGGAAAGATTCAAGGTTGATCAAGACTAAGTCAAGAGTGAATCAAGTTGATCAACTCACAAAGCGTAGAAGATGTACCGAGAGGGATCAAGTGATCCCATGGTATGGTAAGCATTGTCCATTGCACTTTGTGTACTAACCCATGGTCTATGTGAGAGTCTATGTGGGGTTAGGTACGTGTCCATGGGCTTGCGTCAAGAGGAAGATATCATACAACCCATGGAAAGGATGACATCAAGTGGTGATCGTCATCAAGATTGCCGTGTGCAAGTTCAAGTGGAGAATCACGAAGAGATCAAGTTCTTGAAGCTTGCCATCCATTGTGGTGTCAATGGACTTGTGAAGATGTGCCGAAGAGTGGCTCACCCATAGTGGAGTATGGGGGAGCAATCATCTAGTCTCCATCGACACAATGCAATCAAGAAAGGTGGTCCATCTTGAGGAGGACAAGATCGTCATAATCTATCTCAAGTGGATCATGTGCAAGGCAAAGGTTTGCCCTTGATAGGTTTTCTATTTTACTGGTCTCATGGTGGTAGTTGGGAAACCGGGTTATAGGATCGATAGCCGTACTATCAAGGGGGGCTCTCAAGTGAGTAGCTTGATCGTATCGTTCGTCGAGAGCTCAAACCATTGCATCCTTGCATCATGTTTCTTGGTTCTTATTTGGTTCTCTTTGTGAGTCTTAGAGCTTATGGTCATCTTGATGACAAGCTTGAGTTCATCGAAAACGGAGTTTGCATGCGTCTTCTATGAAGTTTTCGGTGTTGGAGGTTTTACTGGTCTTATCCGAGGAAGGGTTCTCACCATTTTCTTTTGGGACTTTTCTCATTTGCTTATTATTGGTATTTCTATCAAGACTGTGTTAGCCCTTGTCGCTAGCTTTCCAACAAACTTGGTTTCGTCGAATTCGGAGTCCGAATGCAAAAGTTGTGGTAGTTTTGGTGTTCTCAAAAGGCTGCAGCGGTACTACCGCGGGTAGGAGCGGAAGCAATTTTTAATACCGCCCTTGGGAGCGGTACTACCGTTCTTGGGAGCGGTACTACCGCTTGGAGCTGTACTACCGCGGCTACTTCCGTGGCTACTTCCGCTCGGGACCAAAAACTCGTCACAAGTCCAGCGGTGGTAGGCACGGATGTAATTTTTTAGTACCGCTCGCAAGCAGTAGTTCCGCTACCCTTAGCAGTAGTACCGCTACCCCTAGCAGTAGTACCGTGATGTCAAGCGGTACTACCGCTCGGTGCGGGCTGTGAGCATAACGGTTGGATTCGGGAGCTCCTATAAAAGGGGGTCTTCTTCCCCATTCAACCTAATCCTTTGAGCTCGTGTTCTTCCCCCATTGTTGACCTTCTTCGAGCTTGCTAACTCTCAATCCCTCCATGGATTCTTGCTAGTTTTTGAGGGAAAAGAGAGAGGATATCTAGATCCACATTTCCACCAATCACTTTCTCCTCTATGTGAGGGGAACCCCTTGGATCTAGATCTTGGAGTTCTTGGTGTTCTCCTTCTTGTTCTTCCTCTCTTTTCCACCCTAGCATTAGTTGCTTCGGTGGGATTTGAGAGAGAAGGACTTGGGCACTCCGTGTGCCCTTGCCATTGCATTTGGTGCATCGGTTTGAGTTCTCCACGGTGATACATGGAAGTTACAAGTTGAGAAGCTTATTACTCTTGGGTGCTTGGTGCCCTTGAGCTAGTTCCTCTTGGGTGCTTGGGCGCCCTAGACGGTTGGTGGTGTTCGGAGCTCAATCATTGTGGTGCAAAGCTCCGGGCAAGCGTCGGGGTCTCCAATTAGGTTGTGGAGATCACCCCGAGCGATTTGTCGGGTACCGGTGACCGCCCCCAAGGGTTGCCAAAGTGTACGGGTTCGGTGACCGCCCCCAAGGGTTGCCATTTGTACGGGTTCGGTGACCGCCCTCAAGGGTCCCTTAGTGGAATCACGGCATCTTGCATTGTGGGAGGGCGTGAGGAGATTACGGTGGCCCTAGTGGCTTCTTGGGGAGCATTGTGCCTCCACACCGCTCCAAACGGAGATTAGCATCCGCAAGGGTGTGAACTTCGGGATACATCATCGTTTCCGCGTACCTCGGTTATCTCTTACCCGAGCCCTCTACTTATGCACTTTACTTTGTGATAGCCATATTGTTTCTTGTCATATATCTTGCTATCACTTAGTTGTTTATCTTGCTTAGCATAAGTTGTTGGTGCACATAGGTGAGCCTAGTTGTTGTAGGTTTTGTGCTTGACAAATTAACCTCTAGGTTTATTCCGCATTTGTTCAAGCCTAAACCGTAATTATTTTAAAAGCGCCTATTCACCCCCCTCTAGGCGACTTTCACGATCTTTAAATTGGTATCAGAGCCTCGTCTCTCTTTGTTGGGCTTAACCGCCTAGAGAGTAAAGATGTCGACTAGGGGATTAGGATTCCCTGACACTCTTAGTTTCGATGGCACAAATTTTGATGTTTGGGTAATTCGCATGCTTAATCTCTTTAGGGTCATGGACCCAAATTTGGAGCGAATTGTAGATATGGGTTTTTCTCCTCCAAAGGATCCCCAAAGATTATCTTTAGAGGATGAGAAAAACTCTTATCTCAATGCTCAAGCTTCTAATGTGCTTTTCGATGATTTGAGCAATGTAGTTATATTTCAACTCATGCCGTTCCGGGATGCTCATGAGTTGTGGACGAAGCTTCAAGATAAATATGGTGTGTCCAAGATTTGTAGGGATGATTGTTCTCCCTCCACCTCCGGCTGTATAGTCTTCTCAACTTCTTCTACTTCACCTACATGTGGTTCGCCACAAGGTAATGATATGGTGAGTAGTGTCGGTCATTGCAATGATGATAGTGTGCTTTTTGTGGATGATTCTTCATCACTATATTATTGCAATGCTCAGTCTTTGGGCCTTAGCACTTCGAGCACTCCAAATGTTTCACTTGCTTGTGTTTATAGTCCTTGCATATCATGTAGAAATTGCTTGACTAAATCTCATGATGATATGCTTGCTATATCTTGTTGCCATGATAAAAATGCATGTATTTCCTCGAGTTGTTGTGCTAACAATGTAGATGAAACCCAACACTCCATGGAACAAGATGTGGTCTTGAATGGTGCTTCAAGGGATCCTATATCATCATCTATTGCATTTTGCCTTATGGCCAAGGCTTCAAAGGTATCTCCCACTTTGAATCCCAATATATCTTGTGATGATATTGATGATGGCAAGAGTGATGATGATGTTGATTATGATGAAGAGAGTGATGATGTTGCCTCCTTAAAAATTAAGGGGGAAATGATTTTTAAAGCTCTTCTTAAGAATAAAATTGCTCGTTCCAACTTCATGGAAATCATGTCTATTGCTATTGAGGGCAAGAAATATATTGATGAGTTGGAATCTCGTCTTGATGAGCATGAGGTCACCATTGATAAAATGGAAGGTCATGAGCGTGATTACGCTAATGAGATTGCGGACCTCTCTCAAGCTCTTGAACTTGAACAAACCACCAAGGAATCTCTTGAGGAGATTTTTGCTCTAGAATTATCTAGAGTGAGGGAATCTCGTGATAGAGCTCTTGAGGTGGCCAATGTTTTTGAAACTAAAAATGAGGAGCTTGAAGTTGTGCATGCTAAACTCCTTGAGGACTTTGAGCACCTCGAAAATGGCTCAAGGGTCATTAAGAGTGAGCTCATCAAACTCACCGAGTCTCATGCTCAACTTAAAGCTTCATATTCAAAAGAGCTTGCCAAGTTGTCTTCTCCTCTTGTTGCTAATGATGATGCTTGTGCTACTAACTCTATATCTTGTGAAGCATCCATATTGAAGGAGAATGTTGAGCTAAGGGCTCAACTTGAGTTGTTATCTAGCAATTATGGGATGTTGGAAGAAAATCATGTAAGGCTCACAAGCTCTCATGATGATCTTCTAGTATCCCATAATGTGCTAAAGATAGCTCATGAGGCCATGCTTGCTAAGGTAACATCTAGTGAGCCTCATGTGGATACTAGCACTACTTCTAGTCAAAATGCTATATTGATATGTGCTAGTCCTTGTAATTCATCTACTCACAATGTTGGTACATCTTGTGATGAATTGCTTTCCTTGCCTTGTTGCTCTAACAATGAAGCTTATACTTCCTCTAGTACTTGTATTGAGACTAACCATGTAGAGGAAATCAAAGAGCTCAAGGCCCAAGTCACTTCTTTGAAGAAAGACTTGGAAAAGAGTCATGAAGGGAAATCCACACTCAACAATATCTTGAGTGTGCAAAAATCCCCCAATGACAAAGGTGGACTTGGATTCAACTCCAATAAGAATAAGAAGAAGTCCAAGAGCAACAAGAAGAAGGGCCAAAAACAAGTCAAGAATTCGGCCAAGATTATTTGTTTCAAGTGCAAAATTGAAGGGCATCATGTTAGATATTGCCCATTGAAGAAGAATGCCATTGGTAACAAGCAACAAGGGAAGAGGGCACAAGTTCAATATCATGCTCAACCTCAAGTTGAAGAAAGGCCACTTCCCAAGAAGACTCAAGTTAATGCTTCTCTTGTTGAGAAATCAAGTGAGAAGAAAGTGAAGAGTAGACGTTGCTACTTATGTCGTGAGAAAGGCCACGTCGCTTCTTCATGCACTAGTGGTAACCTATCCAACCCAATTATTATTGATGATGTCTATTCTCTTGGGAAGGATAAGGTTGGCAATGTGTTTGCCAAGTTTGTTGGTACTCAAAGTGGTGTCAAGAAAAGAACCATTTGGGTGGCCAAGCCTATTGTGACTAACCTCTTAGGACCCAACTTGGTTGGGGACCAACTAGCTCAAACTTGATCAATAGGTGTTGTTGGAGGTCATTGGAGACTTGGCTACATTATGAAGATTTAAGGGGTCCTCATCATTCATATTGTGTCAAGCCAAGTCATTTGGATTATCTTTCTATCATATATCCAATGTTCCTCCTTGCGGTAACTCGTGCTTAAATTGCTTACATTAGAAGTTACTTGTCCCTTAGCATGTTGTGGTTTTGTATCTTGCATGTGCTTGTATATGTTGTGCTTCCAAATTTCTTATCTTGAGAAATCAAGTATGTGCATGTTGGTTTGCACATCATGTACATGTGTGTTGTGTGTTGAGCCTTTTTGCATCTTGTTTATTTCTTAGTTGGCTCTTGTGAGAGATTAATGGAATATGCCATTATGGGGGAGTGATGTACTTTGTGCACCTCACAATCCTATAAATGTGTGTACATGAGTAATACCATCTAGTATTGATATTTCAAGATTATCTAGTCTCTAGGTGGTATATCTCTCATGAGAAATTCAAATTCTAAATTGTCCATTAATTATCTCTTGTTGGATCCTTTTAATTGCCTCTTGTCTATCTTTAATTGGTATCACATTATGGGGGAGTAATATGCTATGTGTGTATTACTAGCCTAGAAAATGTGTACATTTGAGATATTGTCACCTAGAATTGATATTGTAAATTATCTTGTTCCTAGGTGGCATGATAGCTCTACAAGTTGCAATTTGCTTGTGTTTGGTGTGAAGATGATGTCGGATATCCTTGCTATCTACCACCGGGAATTATTTCCAAATACTTCTTGTCTTTTGACAATTGGTACTCACTTATGTGTGGTAGAATTTATTGATCATCTTTAATTGGCTTTTTTTTTATTTTCCTTTTCTCTTGCCAAGGTTTGTGTCAACTCCCGTTGTCTTCCCTACCACTTGTGGATCTTGTTTGTTTCTCGTTCTTGTCTAGTGCTTTCTAGATATAGTGAAGTGGTGATCCCACCTTGTGCATTTTGTATTCAAATGCAAATCCTATATAATGCACAACTCGTGGGGGAGCTATCCTATTTTCTTTAGAACACTCTTCTTGTGATCCTTATCAAGTGTGTGTTGGTGGAAGGCAAGCCGTTTTCGTTTTGGTACTTTGTCCCATCATGAAACTTTGTAGAGAGCTTGGTTTGTTTGGAACCATCCTCTCTTTTGGGATTTTGATATCTTTTATTTTGAGTGTATCAATGGATATCTCATTCCTTGATGTATCTTTTATGGATATCCTCCAAGTGATGTTTTATTCATTTGGTATCCTTTTCACTTGGCATTTCTTTGTCTTTTGGTTTTGGGTTTTGAAGTCTTGAGCTTGCATGTTTTCTTCATGTATTTTATTTGGCATGCTTTCTTTCTTTGACTCAATATATGGGAGAAACTCCACCTAGTCTCAATTTGGATGAGATGCGCATGATATGCATTTTCATATCTATATGCACATATTTATGTGGAGTTTGTCCTATGTATTGGTGTTTCTAACTATTTGGTCCCGATGAGTTTGGGTACCGTTTAGTTTGTGTTGTTCTTATAGGAACAGTTGGAGATGCATTGGATGCTCGGCTCACTCACAAGGAAGGTGTTGTCACCATGTGCATATTGGAGTCAAGCTAGGATGATCAATGAACTACTATCTACCTTCAATTGGTATCTACTACATCCTTCCAATGGTATCTCGGTAATAAGTATCATCATCTACTACATGCACACATTACTTGCATCAACCTTGTGTAGGTTGTATCATGGCATGTATTTCATTCTTTCTTGTGATACTTGTTTCCTTTCTCAAAGCATCTCAACGATGATCTCATGTTGCTAGTTGTGATGTCTTTGATGTTCATCGTTAGGAATTCATTTATACACAATAAGACCATATCTAGCCAAGTGCTATGCTTTCAAGCAAATATCTTATTGGTATATTTATGACTTCCTTATGGATATCTTGTTCCTTCATGTTGTAACTATTTGGTGTACATCCTCTTTGTAGATATATATCATCATGATTTTGTCTACCTAGAACCTTATACACTTGAGAGAAATTACATCTCTAGTTGATATCTTTTCTTTCACGTCCACCTTGTCTTTCTTATGTTATTTCTTTGGTGGCTCCGTGAAAGCTTTTGCCTTGAGTGAGTGTCCTCTATCGTTGCATCTTGTTGCACTCTTGTGTGGTGAAGATTATTTTCCTCTTGCTTATCTTTACGAGGCTTTTGCCATCTTAATTGGTACCCTCGTCTTGATGAGCCTCTCATCGTCTATCTTCACCACGGGTTGTCACAAGCATAGGTTCTCTATTTTCTTATTAGTAAGCTTGTGAACCCATTTGCTAGTTGTGTGTGAGAATGAAAGGCTTTGCACCGTGTATCTCATTCATTTGAGACTATGTTGATGCTTATGCTCATCCGTATATTAGTCTTCTCATGTGCTTTGCCATGACTCACACACATCATTTTGGTTGAGCCTATTCTTAAGTTGCCTCTTTTACAATGTTGCTCAACCATGTGCTTGTTGCAAGCGCTAGGCTTAGTTTCCTATATGCTCTCTTGCACTTGTTGTTAGTTTCTGTTGACTTTGGTGGAGCTATGATCCTATTTTGTGCACTTTGTATCCAAATACAAAAATTCTTGATGTGCACAAATCATGGGGAGCTTCTCTAGTTTCTTTAGAACAATCCTCTGCTCATATCATAATATCTTTTTCATGTGGCTTGTAGGATCTTTGGTCTAGTTGGTTCAGTTGATATCTTTTGATAGCTTGCTTCAATTGGTATCTTTTGATTGCTTGATTGCTTGTTTCTCTCTTTGTTATGTCTTTGTGGCATATCATTCTTTTGCAATCTTGGTGCCTCAATATAGTTGGTCTTCCTCCAAGTATTACCTTTGGATATGTGTACTGCTTTCCACTCTCTTGTGAAGAAATACACAATTTATGGAGGACCACAATTTATATTGGTCTTCTTAGCTTTTCGCCCATTTTGGCAATCGATGCCAATGGGGGAGAAGTTTCAGAGAGTTTTGTGGAGAAGTTTAGAGAGTTATCTCCTCTTGCTTTGGTTTTGTTCCTTAGCATTTGCATCTCATACGCATGCACTATTGGTTGTTGCATTGCATAGTGAAGCAAATTCCTTATATAAACTCTCTTGAAAGTGATTGTCATCAATTACCAAAATGGGGGAGATTGAAAGAACATGCGGTGCCCCCATGTTTGGTTTTGGTAATTGATGACAATCTCTATGGACTAATGGTTGTCTTGAGTTATATTTGAAGGATTTGTCTATAGGCTTTTCTTGAAGTCCATGTGCTGGTTTCAAGGAGTTTATGAGTTGACCAAGGTGCTATTAAGGAATTATCCAAAGATTGGTCATGTGAGTGTTGAGCTTATTGCAAGCATGTCTTGAAGAAGAAGATTGTGTGATCATTCATGTTTACCTTCAAGACATCATCCAAACGAAGAGAGTTGGAAAGATTCAAGGTTGATCAAGACTAAGTCAAGAGTGAATCAAGTTGATCAACTCACAAAGCGTAGAAGATGTACCGAGAGGGATCAAGTGATCCCATGGTATGGTAAGCATTGTCCATTGCATTTTGTGTACTAACCCATGGTCTACGTGAGAGTCTATGTGGGGTTAGGTACGTGTCCATGGGCTTGCGTCAAGAGGAAGATATCATACAACCCATGGAAAGGATGACATCAAGTGGTGATCGTCATCAAGATTGCCGTGTGCAAGTTCAAGTGGAGAATCACGAAGAGATCAAGTTCTTGAAGCTTGCCATCCATTGTGGTGTCAATGGACTTGTGAAGATGTGCCGAAGAGTGGCTCACCCATAGTGGAGTATGGGGGAGCAATCATCTAGTCTCCATCGACACAACGCAATCAAGAAAGGTGGTCCATCTTGAGGAGGACAAGATCATCATAATCTAGCTCAAGTGGATCATGTGCAAGGCAAAGGTTTGCCATTGATAGGTTTTCTATTTTACCGGTCTCATGGTGGTAGTTGGGAGACCAGGCTATAGGATCGATAGCCGTACTATCAAGGGGGGCTCTCAAGTGAGTAGCTTGATCGTATCGTTCGTCGAGAGCTCAAACCACTGCATCCTTGCATCATGTTTCTTGGTTCTTATTTGGTTCTCTTTGTGAGTCTTAGAGCTTATGGTCATCTTGATGACAAGCTTGAGTTCATCGAAAACGGAGTTTGCATGCGTCTTCTATGAAGTTTTCGGTGTTGGAGGTTTTACCGGTCTTATCCGAGGAAGGGTTCTCACCATTTTCTTTTGGGCCTTTTCTCATTTGCTTATTATTGGTATTTCTATCAAGATTGTGTTAGCCCTTGTCGCTAGCTTTCCAACAAACTTGGTTTCGTCGAATTCGAGTCCGAATGCAAAAGTTGTGGTAGTTTTGGTGTTACGAAAAGGCTGCAGGGTACTACATGGGGTAGGAGCGGAAGTAATTTTTAGTACCGCCCTTGGGAGCAGATACTACCGCTCTTGGGAGCGGTACTACCGCTTGAGCAGTACTACCGCGGCTACTTCCGTGGCTACTTCCGCTCGGGACCAAAAACTCGCCACAAGTCCAGCGGTGGTAGGCACGGATGTAATTTTTTAGTACTGCTCGCAAGCAGTAGTTCCGCTACCCTTAGCAGTAGTACCGCTACCCCTAGCGGTAGTACCGTGCTGTCAAGCGGTACTACCGCTCGGTGCGGGCTGTGAGCATAACGGTTTAATTCGGGAGCTCCTATAAAAGGGGGTATTCTTCCCCATTCAACCTAATCCTTTGAGCTCGTGTTCTTCCCCCATTGTTGACCTTCTTCGAGCTTGCTAACTCTCAATCCCTCCATGGATTCTTGCTAGTTTTGAGGGAAAAGAGAGGAGATCTAGATCCACATTTCCACCAATCACTTTCTCCTCTATGTGAGGGAACCCCTTGGATCTAGATCTTGGAGCTCTTGGTGTTCTCCTTCTTGTTCTTCCTCTCTTTTCCACCCTAGAATTAGTTGCTTGGTGGGATTTGAGAGAGAAGGACTTGGGCACTCCGTGTGCCCTTGCCATTACATTTGGTGCATCGGTTTGAGTTCTCCACGGTGATCGTGGAAGTTACAAGTTGAGAAGCTTATTACTCTTGGGTGCTTGGTGCCCTTGAGCTAGTTCCTCTTGGGTGCTTGGGCGCCCTAGGCAGTTAGTGGTGTTCGAGCTCAATCATTGTGGTGCAAAGCTCCGGACAGCGTCGGGTCTCAATTAGGTTGTGGAGATCACCCCAAGCGATTTGTCGGGTACAGTGACCGCCCCAAGGGTTGCCAAAGTGTCTGGGTTCGGTGACCGCCCCAAGGGTTGCCATTTATGTACGGGTTCGGTGACCGCCCTCAAGGGTCCCTTAGTGGAATCATGGCATCTTGCATTGTGCGAGGGCGTGAGGAGATTACGGTGGCCCTAGTGGCTTCTTGGGGAGCATTGTGCCTCCACACCGCTCCAAGCGGAGATTAGCATCCATGAGGGTGTGAACTTGGGATACATCGTCGTCTCCGCGTACCTCGGTTATCTCTTACCCGAGCCCTCTACTTATGCACTTTACTTTGTGATAGCCATATTGTTTCTTGTCATATATCTTGCTATCACTTAGTTGTTTATCTTGCTTAGCATAAGTTGTTGGTGCACATAGGTGAGCCTAGTTGTTGTAGGTTTTGTGCTTGACAAATTAACCTCTAGGTTTATTCCGCATTTGTTCAAGCCTAAACCGTAATTATTTTAAAAGCGCCTATTCACCCCCCCTCTAGGCGACATCCACGATCTTTCACTAGTGCAACAAAAGTATCAGCGCACCATCGGGTTTAAGATTACAACTCGATCCAATAAAGTTTCAGAAGAACGAGAGTTGTAACTTAGCAAAAAAATGCGATATAAGCCCATATAATAGACCCGCTTGAAGACTAACTCAAATTTCTCCCCCTTTTCATCAAATGACCAAAAGGATCGAAACTGAGGACTAACGCCCCTGAAGAAAATCAAGTTGATGGAGGAGCGCCAGCGTTGTCGGGGTTGGTTGTCATAGTAGGGCCTGCCGCAGTGTCGTCCAAATCTTCATTTTCATCAGTGTCGCGCGATGAAGAATAAGAGCTGGCCACCAATGGAGGAACCTTGACCCTCTTGAATTTCTTCGGCGGAGGTGCAGTCCAGTCAATTTCTTCCTTGAGACCCATCGTCTCCAGTTCTTCAGCGCTATAGACATGAGTGAGGACAGCCCAGGTGCGGTTGAATGTTTCATGAAGGTAGTATTGGTTTTTCTTCACCGCATTGTGTGTTGATGTCATGTTGTGAAGAATTGCACCAAGCTAACGCTTGACCCATTTATGATTGCGATCAACCTTCTGATGAAGACTGAGGAGTAACTCACGATCAGTCATCACCACAGTGTCTTTGTAGCTTGAGGATTTTGCTTGGCTGAGGTATTTGCGGCAGAGTCATGAGGATTGTGATCAGTGAAGAATACGTGCTCGCCATAGAAGTCTTCAGCCTTGAACTTCTGTTTACTTGCGAACGGATTCTTCGACTTTGGCAGAGGGGTGTCAGTGAGTTGCATCACCACCTCAGGAATCATGAGCTCATGTTCTTCAGGCTGAGGAATTTCTGGTTCCTCTTCATGTGCAGTTTGAGGATCAGCAGCAGCCGCAAGTTCTTCAGCACTAGGGCTGGAATTTCTTCATGCACAGAGGGAGTGGGATGAGTTTCTTCAGAGCCCAGTGGAACTGTTGGTGCAGGGGACTGAGGAATTTGTTGGATTGGGGTGAAGAGTGGTGAATTTGGATGCTAACTATCCCAAAAGTCATCATTCATCACTGGCGTGGTGCATCCTATATCCACATCTTCATCTTCAATTTCCTCAACACCAGCCTCTTCAGCTATGAACTGAGGCATAGGTGAAGAAATGACTGGCGTTGAGGGGATTGCATCCACCTCAATTTCTTCATCAATCTGCTCTGACGAAGCAGCAGAATGATTTTCTTCATCAGATCCGCTTGGGATCACATAGTCTTCACCAAAAGGAACAAGGTCCTTTGATGGCATGGAGGAAATCGGAACAACATCAATAGGATTTTCAAATGAGCTGGTCATTGGCTTCATTTTCTTCGCAGCCGAAGAATTTGACGCAGCTGATGCCTTCCTTTTCTTCACTGCAGCTCGCTCTGCAGCCTTGGTCTTCTTCACATCAGAGGCAGATGGAAGAATTGGAGTTGGTGTTGGCGCAGGAGGAGCTAAGGAATCAGGTTGAATTTCCTCGGCATGGCCGATGCGATTGCCTGATCTCTTCGATTTCTTGAGCGCACCACTAGTGGATGCCCTGGTAATTTCTTCAGCGGCTGGAAATGAGTCATCAGCCCTGGAACTAGCATTGTCATCAGCAGACTGAAAATCATCAGCCGTGCTGGCATGTTCTTCAGCAGGCTGAGCAGAGGCTGCAGCCTGAGGAATTTCTTGTTGCGTTGGGGTTGCAACATTTGTGAAATTCTTCGTTAGGTTGACGAATCTGACCTTGGCTCCTTGCCAATCAGCATAATAAGCATCAAAGTCTTTGCTGAGAGTTTGGATTTCAGTTTGAGTCTTGAGAAGTTCGTCAGGTGTCATTCTGACAAAGTTTTTCTTCAGGAGCTTCTCCTTTCTGTATTGAGCTTTCTTGATCTGCCTGGCCTTCTCAAATTTCCATTTCTCTTCAGCGATGAAATGGGTCAGCATGTGACTTTGACCAGGAGTCAGATGAAAATCAGGCATAGGGGTGTTAGGGTCCTTGTGCCAGAGATCAATGTAGTCGAGGATCTTCTTCGGATCCAAAAGCGATGCACAGATGTGCCTTTGGCTCTATGACCTTAACATGTCGGTCTCTAATGATTTCGCAAGTTCATCATCGAAGCTTCATCATCGGATGGCACATGGAATCGACCCGTTTCTTCTTCGGACTTGGCGAGGACCTCGCCCAGCGATAGCTTTGGTCTTCAACGATGTGGGACCTGATGAGGAAATTGGTGCAGGTGAGGAACTTCTTTGAGACACGGAGGCAATCGAGAAACCAGCAGTCCTTTGACATGTAGCCAGATGCACAGGAGCTGAGGACTTTGAAGGAGCTGCTGAGGACTTTGGTGGAATAGGAGCAGTATGAGGAATTTGCCGTGAGGGCGCTGTTGGTGAAGCACTTGGCTTACGAGCAGGCTTCTTTGGCATAGATTTCCTCGGTTTGACAGAGGTCTCAGTAGCAGTAGAAGTGGCAGAATCCTCATTGAATTTCTTCACTGCCTCCTTGGCTTGTCTTGCCAATTTAGCTTGGCGCTTGGCCCATTCTTCAGGAAAGTCCTCACCACGCTTGATGCTGGTGGGGTCAGCTACTTGGCCAGGTGCCAATGGAGCTCTTGGGCATGGAGGATTGAGGGCGAATTTCCTCGTGTACTTTGGAGTAACATACCTGTACTCCCTCCATTCCCTTGCCCATCTCCGTTCAATCCTCTGAATGCGCACCTTGCGCTGATTTTTTTCTTTGCCAAATTTGGCTTCATCAGGTGTGCAATAATCAGCATATATTTCCTCAGGGGTCTCAAACGCAGTCATAACTTCATGCTTCTTTCCTCCTTTCTAGGGCTTCTTACTATCAGCCATAGTCTTCAGATGAGGAATTTGAACAATCGAATTCTCTGAAGAAGTGTGCAACTTTTCTTCGAGGAACGCTGCAAATGAGTTAAGTTGATGAGAACCTAGTGATTCAGCAGCGGACATTTGTACCTGTGAACAGAGTATAGTTGCGAGGAATTTGGAGAGGTCATATGCGTTCTCAGAAGGTTTTTCAAAAAGAACAAGTTTTGAGGATTTTGACCAGATGTGCCTTGAAGAATTTCACTAAGCGTTCTTTGTCTTAGGTTCCAGAGTAGTATAGATCGAGGATCCACACAATTGAGGAATCTTGAAGAAAAATCATTGCTTAGAGAAACGAATCAAGAGCATATGACGTGTGAGGTGTTCATATGTGTGAAGATTTGAAGAATAAACACCTTTGAAGATTTTCAGGAAAGCTTGAGAATCAAAGCTAGTAATAAAAGTAACTTTTAATTACCCGAAGTGAAGAACACGACGAACTGAGAAGAACAGATGGGAAGTTCGTTAGGTTAGATCTTCCTTGCCCTAACTTGGCGGAGGAAGACAGCTACGGCGGCGGCGGAGTGAGGATTTCCGCAACCGGCGCGAGTACGACGGTGACGAGGTCGAGGCAGTGAAGCTCTTCCTCACCGGCGACGATGGAGTAGCGGCGGCGCTAGGGTTTGAGGAGCTCGAGCGGGAGAGAGAACGGTCGAGCGGAGTAAAAGAAGTGAGGAAGGGGAGAGGGGTATTTATAGACACGGTGAAAAACTGTTCGCCCGAAGATTTGGGACGAACGTGCCCCTGCCCTTTCTCCTTCTCATGACATGTGTCACCCACGTATTGTGTAGTTGAGATCGTGTACGATCGTGGGTGAATAGAATAATGCATCGTGGGATGCGGAACAGTTTGAGCGGCAAAACCGAAAGTTTGGATAAGATCAGTTTTAAAGTTCCGTTCGCAATTTCTTCAGCTGACAAGGACACAGTGAAGATTTTGAACGAGTTTCAAATAGAACGCACATGAAGAATTTGTGAATAGATTGGGTTGAGTATAGCATAGAGGGGGAAGGGTCCGATCACATTCACTTAGCAGAAAATGCAACATGAAGAAATAACCATAAGTGAATGCTGTAGGGGACATAAACTCATATATATATATATAGCCAATGAAGAAAAACGACGGAAACAGTGAAGATTTTGCAAAGTTGAAGAATTTGAAAAACTGAAGAATTTCAAAACTGAGGAAAAAAAACTCAAATTCAAAGATTTTCAACTTTGGTGGTGGCGTGACCCACCGTATAAGAATGATGATTTCAGACACCGCGTACAATTGTCGTAGGGTTCTGAGAATCAAATTCTTCATTAATTTCTTCACACTTAGAGTGTTATTCTTCATTGATTGAAGAAAAACGTTTCTTCATGTGTTGCACATCTAATTCATCAATTTTGCATAAGTGTCAGGATGTGTGTCCTTTTCGAAGAACATTCGAAGATTCTAAGATATTTAGCTCACACCGCAACTTGCTAAATCTCTTCTCATCCAAGGGCTTAGTGAAGATATCAGCTAGCTGTTCTTCAGTCTTCACGTGCTCGATGGAGATGTCGCCCTTCAACACATGATCACGAAGAAAATGATGAAGAATCTGAATGTGCTTTGTCTTCGAGTGCTGAACTGGGTTGTGAGAAATCTTGATGGCACTCTCATTGTCACAGTAGAGAGGCACATTCTTCATGTTGACGCCGTAGTCCTTGAGAGTTTGCTTCATCCATAGTAGTTGAGCACAGCAAGAGCCAGCAGCAATGTATTCAGCTTCCGCAGTAGACAGTGATACGCAGTTCTGTTTCGTCGAGGACCAACAGACCAAAGATCGTCCGAGGAAATGACAAGTGCCAGATGTTGACTTGCGGTCCACACGATCACCAGCATAGTCAGAGTCAGAATATCCAATGAGATCAAAAGCAGAGCCCTTGGGGTACCATAATCCTAGTGTTGGTGTGTGAGCTAGATATCGAAGAATATGTTTCACAGCCTTATGGTGTGATTCCTTCGGTGCAGCTTGAAATCGGGCACACATGCAAACACTAAGCATTATATCTGGCCTAGATGCACATAAGTACAATAAAGAACCAATCATGGAGCGGTATACCTTGTGATCAAGTCAATACCATTTTCATCGATGCATAGATGGCCATTTGTGGGCATAGGAATTTTACGCCTTTGCAATCTTGCATGCGAATTTCCTCGATTACATCTTTGAGGTATTTCTCCGAGATATGAATATGCCATTCTTGTTGTTGATTTAATTTGAAGACCTAAGAAGAATTTCAACTCTCCCATCATAGACATTTGATATTCTTCACTCATCATATAAGCAAATTCATCACTATAACGTTGGTCAGTACAGCCAAAGATAATATCATCAACGTATATTTGGCACACAAACAGTTCACCATCATAAGATTTAGTAAAAATAGTAGGATCGAGTGAGCCGGGTGTGAAGCCATTCTTCACGAAGAATTCCTTCAATGTATCATACCACGCCCGAGGGGCTTGCTTGAGGCCATAGAGAGCCTTGTTGAGTCTGAAGACTTTGTCAGGATTCTTTGAATCTTCAAAACCTGGGGGTTGAGCAACATATACTTCTTCCTCAAGCTTACCATTGAGGAATGCACTTTTCACATCCATTTGATATAAGATGATATCATGATGGTTAGCATAAGAAAGTAATATGCGAATAGCCTCAAGTCTAGCAACAGGTGCAAAAGTTTCATCGAAATCAATTCCTTCAACCTGTGTGTAGCCTTGAGCTACAAGTCGTGCCTTATTCCTCACCACAAGGCCATTTTCATCTTGCTTGTTGCGGTAGATCCACTTTGTGCCAATGATATTATGCTTGCGAGGACCTGGACGTTTGACCAGTTCCCAGACATTGTTGAGCTTGAACTGATGTAATTCTTCTTGCATGGCCTGAATCCACTCCGGCTCCAGAAATGCTTCATCTACCTTAGTGGGCTCTGTGATAGAGACAAAAGCATAGTGCCCACAAAAGTTAGATAAATGTGAAGCTTTTGAGCGTGTGAGAGGACCTGGCGCTTCAATGTCATTGATGATCTTTTCCACTTGCACTTCTTTTGCAACGCGAGGATTTGCTGGTTGTCGTCGAGGAATTTGATCAGCATTTTCCTCAGCACCGTTGTCTTCAGCATTATTTTCAGGTGCGTCAGCTCGACGTTCTTCGCGTACTGGAATGAATTCTTTAGCAGATTCTTCAGTAGGAATGACATCCTCAGTTGCCTTGAACTTAATAGATTCCTCAGGTGCTGGTTCATCTATCACAGAAGGTAGGTGCTCTCTTTGCGAGCCATTAGTTTCATCGAACCGCACATCTACAGTGTCAACAATCTTGTGAAGAGCGATGTTGAAGACTCTGTAGGTGTGCGAGTCCTTTCCGTAACCAAGCATAAAACCTTCATGTGCTTTCGGTGCAAATTTAGCATTGTGATGAGGATTTCTAATCCAACATTTGGCACCGAAGACTTTGAAATAACTCACATTGGGTTTCTTGTCAGTGAGGAGTTCATAGGCAGTCTTCTTGAAGAATTTGTGAAGATATACTCTGTTGATGATGTGGCACGCAGTATCAATTGCATCAATCCAGAAACGATAAGGCGTTTTGTATTCATCAAGCATAGTGCGAGCCATCTCAACAAGAGTCCTGTTCTTGCGCTCCACGACGCCATTCTGCTGAGGAGTATAGGGAGCAGATAACTCATGAGTAATACCAAGTTCATCAAGATAGTCATCAAGACCGGAATTCTTGAACTCAGTTCCATTGTCACTCCTGATGTGCTTGATCTTCACACCAAAGTTGGTTGAAGCCCTCGAGGAAAATCGTTTGAAGACTTCCTGTTTCATGTGAAGCAATGTGTACCCATGTGTAATGAGAGTAATCATCAACAATAACAAAGCCATAAAGTGATGCATCATTAGAGACTGCTGAGTAATGATTAGGTCCAAAGAGGTCCATGTGAAGCAATTCGAATGGACGAGTAGTGGTCATGATGGTCTTCGCTGGATGCTTGGCCTTGGTCATTTTTCCAGCTTCACAGGCACCGCATAAGTGATCCTTGAGGAATTTGACATTCTCAATGCCAATGACATGCTTCTTCTTCGCATGGCGTGTGCAAATTCCTCATGCTGCGTGACCAAGTCGTCGATGCCATAGCCAGCCTTCTTCAGCTTTTGCAAGTAGACACACGGCTGGTTGTGGTCCTGTAGAGAAATCAACAATATACAAGTCTCCTCTCCTAAAGCCTTGAAGACTTTGGAATTGTCGACTTCCATAATCACAACACAGCGATACTTGCCAAAGACAACAACCATATCAAGATCACAAAGCATTGAGATCGACATGAGGCTGTATCCTAAGGACTCAATAAGCATGACTTTGTCCATGTGTATGTCCTTAGAGATCGCAACCTTACCAAGACCCAATACGACTTTTGCCTTTGTCAAAAAAGATGATATGCTTGAGATGTGGCGGTGATAAGGGAGCATCCATCAATAGATTCTTGTCACCAGTCATGTGATTTGTACATCCACTATCGAGGACCCACTCAGTGGCTTTGGGTTGATCATCCTGCAGATGAATTAGTGCAACTTACGATCTCATATACTTCATCAGTGAAGAATATGATATCAGGATCATCAGATGAATTTCATCAAGCGGTAAACAGATATAGCAGTAGGGGGACATGTGAAATGAAAGTTCATTTCATCATGATTAGCCTGCGTCCTTTCAGGCAAGTTTGTCAGGTCCCCAGCAAATTCTTCAAACGTTAAAGCACGACTGGAGACCTGACCCTGCAGAAGAGATTAGTTCTTTTTCTTCACCACCCACATCTGAAGGGGTGGCAAAGAGTTCATCACTCTGCGAGCACCATAAGAGAATGGTGGCATAGAGGCCAAACCATTTTGTTTCACATAAGAGGGGTTAGGGTAAGCATATGAATAAGCAGAGAAATTCTTCGAGGACTTATGAACATAATGGTTTGAAGAATAACGCACATATTCATAGCCCTTAGCTCTACCCTGCGAAACAGAGTTGTTAGCACGATGATAATCATACGAGGACTTTGATCCTTTTGAGGAATTTGATCCACGTGAGCAATTTGGTCCGTATGAGGACTTTGATCCATATGAAGAATTTGGTCCATATGAAGAGTTTGATCTGGGGTTCCTTTTCTTCACAGATGGTGTCATGAGGACATTCACCTGAAGACTTTCAAGGCACTTCTTGGGAACCCAGATTTTCTTCATAGGGGAACCGTTCCTGCAGTTAGTGCCAACATATCCAGCAAATACTTCACCATTCTGATTTTTGAACAGTTTATAGTTGGAGTCAAATGACTCATCTGAAGAATGAGGAGATTCACATGTAAAGCCAGATAAGTTAGATGGATCAACTGGAGGTCCCTTGCAGCAACCCATGAGGTTTTGGGGTAGTGCTCAGGCTTCCAATAAGTTCCATCAGCATTGAGTTTCCTCTCAAAGGCAATACCCTCTTTTCTAGGGTTTCTGTTGAGGATCTTCTTTTTAAGCACATCACAAAGAGTCTGATGCCTTTTGAGGCTTTTGTACATGCCTGTCATGTACAATTCCTTCAGCCCTGCATTGTCAGTGATACTAGCAATGTCCTCAGATGAGGAATTAGTGATAGCAGATGCAGGTGAAGAATTTGTAACAGTTGAAGCATTTGAACATTCAGGTGAAGAATTAGCAGATTCACGTTCTATGCACTTTAAGCATGGAGGAACAAATTCTTCCTGAGAAGCGCTGATCTGTTGAGCTAGTAATGAATCACGCTCCTTCTGAAGATCTTCATAACTCACTCTTAGCTTCTCAAGATCTTGCTTTCTTTAAAGAAATTCATAAGAAAGTTTCTCATGATCAGACAAGAGAGTGTTATGATGACCTTGAAGGCTGTCAAACCTAGACTGAAGTCTCTGAAGATTTTCAATCAGGGCTTTAGTGCGATCCATTTCTTCACCTAACATATCATCACTTTTACCTAACATGTTTTGAACCTTTTCCAAGGCATGTTGTTGTTTGGTGGCAATACAAACAAGCTTGGTATAGCTAGGTTCAATATCATCATCAGATCCATCATCATCAGATTCATCGTCACTATACTCGGATGAGGAACATTCGGTTACCTTGTCACCCTTTGCCATGAGACATGATGCAGAAGATTATGATTCTGGTTCGAAAGTCATCGTTTTGAGAGATTCCTTGAAGTCCTCAAACCAAGGATCATGACGGGTTCGATGAACTTCATAGACATCAGAGATTCGGTCCCAGATAAGCTTCGCATTGCAAAGATGCATAATGCGCTTGAATTCATCTCTGGATAGGCAGGAACAGATGATGTCCTTCGCCATGATGTCAAGTCGAGTGTACTTGCGAATATCATCTGCGTTCGCCGACTTGCACAGATCAGTAAGACCAATTTCAGTGACGGTCCACAGCTCGCTGTCCATTGCCATGAGGCGCTTCCTCATCATGGCCTTCCACTTGGGATAATCATGACCGTCAAAGATAGGGCATGTCACTTTCTTCATACCTGCGGTCGACATAACTAAAACTCCAGGTGGTTAAACCAAAATCACACAGAACAAGGGAGTACCTTGCTCTGATACCAATTGAAAGTGCGTTATGTCGACTAGAGGGGGGTGAACAGGCGATTTTTATGAATTCTTCACTGAGGAATTTGCCGGTGAGGAAATTCCTTAGCGAAGAACTACTTGCAGCGGAATAAGTACTCAGAAGTAAGCATAACAGAATACAGGCATGGTCATCATGATGAAATGAAGACAAGCACAGAGTACAGAAAGCGTAATCACAGGATAACACAAGATGAAGACAAACAGACTGAAGAAATTGAACTGAGGAAATTGAGAAAGTCTTCAGTCAAAGTCTTCAAACACAGATATGAACAACAGTTAACACAGTAATGAGGAAATGAATGGGTTGAGGAAATGGAACTAGTTAGGTTGGTGAAGACAATGATTTGGTAGACCAGTTCCAACTGCTGTCTCAGTTGTACGTCTGGTTGGAGCGGTTGAGTATTTAAACTCAAGGACACACAGTCCTGGACACCTAGTCTCTGAGCACGCAGCTTAGGACACCAAGTCCTCACCGTATTCTTCTTGAACTAAGGTCACACAGACCTCGTCCAATCACTCGTGGTAAGTCTTCAGGCGACTTCCAAACCTTCACAGACTTGGTCACTCGGCGATCCACAATTCCTCTTGGATGCTCTAGACCATGACGCCTAACCGTCTGGAAGAAGCACAGTCTTCAAAGGTAACAAGCGTCGGATCCACGCAGGATCAATCTCTTCAGTGATGCTCAATCACTTTGGGTTTGTAGGGGTTTGGTTTTTGGGTTTTTCCTCACTCGATGATTTTCGCTCAAAGTCCTCGGAGGATAGGTTGCTCTCAAATGACAAGTGTCAAGTTCTCGCGGAGCAGCCAACCAGCTAGTGGTTGTAGGGGGCGGCTATTTATAGCCTAGGGAGCAGCCCGACATGATAAGACATAAATGCCCTTCAATGATATGACCGTTAGGTGGATAAGATATTTTGGTACAGCTGGCGCGTAGCACAGCAACGGTCGGAAATTTGACTCTCAATTTCTTCAGGGCTATCATGTTCCTCACTGTGTAGGCGATTCGCACTGGCGAATTCCTAACTCCTCAGTCAGAACAAATTCCTCAGCGACCAGAAGAACTTCGTCTCTGTCACTGAAGAAATTGACTGAACTGTATGAGATTTCCAAAGGCTTCACTCGAAGGGATTGGTAGGTCTAGGATTTTGAGTTGAGCATCACATGGAAATTTTCCTTGGTATTTCCTCGACCCCCTTTAACAGTACGGTGTTTCCTATGACTCAAGAAAGAGAAAACGAAACTATGAAAACAAAAGTCTTCGCGCTTCATGTTCCTCAAATGAATACCAAGTCTTCAAGGTCACACCAATTTCTTCACTTTCAAAGTCTTCAGATAGTCTTCAGAATATCAAAGTCTTCAGTCGAAGAACTTCATTTTTAGGGGTCGACTTTCTCTGTAAATATCAAACTCCTCATAGACTTATAGATCTGTGTACACTCATAAACACATTAGTCCCTTAACCTATAAGTCTTCAATACACCAAAATCACTAAGGGGCACTAGATGCACTTACAGGCCTATTGCAAGTCTTCTGCCCTGTGAGGCCTACTGGGCTGTACGGGCCTGCATCCTGGCCCAACTAGAGATTGGGTTTCTAGTCGTATGCAGGCCGTGCTGGCCCAGTAGGCGGGCTGTTTTTGCTTTATTTCAAAAATAAAAATAAAAAAATCCTTACCAACCGGGACTAAAGGTCCCCCAGACCACGGCGCGCCTCGTGCCACGTGGTGGTTTTTTGGTCCCGGTTAAATTGAACCGGTACTGAAGGGGAGGGACCTTTAGTCCCCACTCTTTAGTGCCGGTTCCAGAACCGGTACTAAAGGTCCTTACGAACCGGTACTAAAAGTCGTTTTTCTACTAGTGTCAGTAGTTCATTCATTGAGTCACAGGTAAATTTACCAAGGGAACAATCTGGAGAAAGAGTTGGAAATCTTGCAGGCGAGAGCCTCCAGGTGGATGTTGAGGAACACTCTGAAATACTGGAAGATGTCGCATACAGTTTGGAATTGCTTCATTCCCAGGAAGGCCAACAGAAAGTAGATGAATTGTCATTATGTGGAGTGCAAGAGACGAAGCAAAAGGTTAACCGTCGTGGCACAAACATTTTTAGCTCTATCTCTACTGTGTTCTACAAGTTAATTAGTTTGAACATCTTCAACAAGAAAGCAAGCAGGAACCTCCATGGCAACAACGTGCGCGAATTAGAAATGTCGTATAATATAACGATCTTCAGAAAGGAGGAGCTCAAGCCAATAATAATGAGTAGCAATTTAATTGGAAGAGGTGGCTTCGCTGAGCTTTACAAGGGCGTTGTTCATAATACACTGGTTGCAGTAAAGATTGTTCGTAATCTGCTAGATGCAACACAATTTCAAAATACAGTCCTCATCCAGTCTCAAGTCAGCCACAAGAACATCGTTAGGCTCATTGGTTGTTGCCTAGAAGTTGAAAACCCCATTCTCGTGTATGAGTTCGTCTCCAATGGAAGCGTGAATGATATTCTTCACGGCGGCAATAGGGTGGCCCTCACCTTGGATGTGCGTCTGAATATCATTGCAGAATCTGCATAGGGTCTAGCTTATTTGCATTCACAAGCTCATACCAAAATCCTGCATGGTAATGTCAAACCGGGAAATATACTCTTGGATGATAGCTTTATACCAAAGATCGCAAGCTTTGGTATATCAAGGTTGATTACTAGAGATAACGAACACACTCACAATGTCATGGGTCACATCACTTATATAGATCCGGTATACCTGCAAACAGGCCTGCTAACGTTGAAAAGTGATGTCTATAGTTTTGGAATCGTGGTCTTGGAGCTCATTAGCAGGAAGAAGGCCACTCTATTGAGGAGTTTCCTTGAAGTTCACAAATAAGGAAACAAAGCAACTGAGTTGTTTGACAAGGAAATTGCAGTACCAGAAGATTTTGAGATTCTTGACAGTCTAGCAGAGATTGCAATGTAATGTCTTAACCTTGATGTGGATCAAAGACCAACGATGACAGATGTTGCAGAGCGCCTTCTCATACTGAATCGATCTCGTAGGTTACATGCACGGCATATAAATGCTGAGTATTCAGAGGAAACTGACATTAGCAGTTCATTTGTTGAGCAACGGAAAGTTGGTCACTTACCACGGGGAGTGCAAGATACGAACCGTCTTGGCGGGGGCAATTCTAGCTATGTTTCTACAGGGTTCTTCAATTTGAACAATTTGGACATTTTCAATCGGGAAGGGCGCAGAAATTTCAATAGGAACACCAGGCATACATTAGAAAAGTCACATTTTATAAAGATTTTCAGGAAACAGGAGCTCCTCCTTGTTTGTAAACCCCAGGAAATCGGGGCCTGCTAACGTTACATTGATGCTCTTCATTTTGTAAACCCTAGAAAATTAAATATGCCCTAAAATGCATATTTAAAGATGCAAAACTACCATCTTGGATCTTTTATATAGAAGCGACTATCACATGAATATTCACCTAAAGTTGTTTGAATACAGCATAGTAAACACGTGAAACGCGTAAAATTCTTGTCAAGACGTCGGAGTTGGAACCCAAAAAAAAAACACAAATCTATTTTATTTCATTTTTGCGAAAAACATGAATCTAATGCAAAAATGAATTCTTAAAGAAAATCCTATGTATTCGAATCCTACATATCACTTGTTTAAAAAAAAAGTCTGGAAACTTGTCATACAAACACTTGCAGAAACAATTTAAATCAAGGATACGATTCATTCATATGTTTCTTTTCCAGCGAACAAGAGTACTCGCTGGAGAATGAGGGCCACGCTCTCCCAACTCCCATTCACCCTCTCCCAGCGCTTGCCTTTGCATGCTCCAGCGCTCCCCCTCCTCACCGCCGCCGCAACCAGAACCCATGAGCCTCCTTGCGCCGAACCTCCATTGCTTCTTGCTCCGGTCCCTGGATTTAAGGTGGAATCCAGGAAGATGAATCCCTCCCTGCACGCTCTCGGTGATCCACTTGTCTCCGTCCAGATCCAGCATCGCCACCATCCTCAAGATCCAGAACAGGGGCAGGCACCGCCAGCACCAATGGACCAAGGCGCACCTCCTCCCGGCCGGCCTCTCCCTCACCGGTGACCATACCTTGCCTTCTCACTTCAGTTCTCTGGTACTAGTGCAGAGTACTACTAGTATATGCGTATTGGAAAGCGATGCGCGCAGATTAATCATGACATGACAAATTCATCAAGGTCGATTATTTACTTAGTGCTAATTGCCCGGTTTGTATTATACTCCACTGCACGAATCCTGGGAGGGGATGGTGTTACACCTACACCTACCGAGAGTATGCTCCATCTTATATTTACTAATTGGAGGCACCATACGAAGCACCACGGTAATCCTTGAAATTAAGGAATTTTGACCGTTTGATTAATATATGATGTATCTCTAGCCATCGGATGAAAAGTAAGATGTGATGCACATCAAAAAAAAGTAAGACGTGATGTCCTATACTACTACCACGTACGGACCCTTCCTCCCTTTGGTCTCTCTGTTTTTTTAGATAAAAGAAAACTTTTCTTTAAAAAGAAGAAATCTGAAAGCCCCCTCCTAGATTTGAGGCGTCTCTTCCGATCTGCAGCACCTTCTCGTGTTTGCTCCTCCCGATCTGCAGCACCTTCTCATCTTTGTCTCCTCCCGATCTGCAGCACCTTCCTTATGGCGCACTGCATAAGGCTCACCTTCCGGTCCTGCTCTACAACCAGGGCGCCAACTGGGACTGAGCGCTTTTTCTTCGTGTGTTTCTCGCTGGCAATGATGTCTCCGGCTCATGGATTTGGCAACAAGAAGAATCGGCAACCTGCATCGGCTTTGACTGACCCAGTGCATGGTGGAGAAGCCGCCTCTGCCTTTCCATATCCTCTTTGCTGGATCATATCGATTTTGCTGCTCCGCGACTCCAGAGGAAGCAACATCAATGGATAAAATTTGCACCATCGACGCCAGGTTTACACATCCATCATCCTTAGTGTTGGCCTGAAACAAGTTTCACAATCTAGGTGAACAACATGATCTTTCTTTGCAGTCTGATCCATATGCTACATATATACATGTGGCGTGACGTCCAAATAAGAATTTATGCTGACATTTACTATGTCAGGTCTTTGTAAAAAAGCTTATCCAATTTAACCAACAATGAGTATATGTTCTAACTTGATATTGCTGTATTGCACTGATGAAGTTCAGAAACTAATGTATCTCTGCTGATACTTGAGATCACAATTTCGAAATTATAAGAATAGGTTACCTTATATTTGATTGTCAAGCAACGGTGATGGATGCATGAAGAAAATAAACAAAGTGATTTCTCCAAATTTAGTCTTAAAAGGTACATTCTCTCTCAATAATGCATTCAATGGCTTGGATGCTGTTTTCATAGGTATTTATTGGAGAATGAACTGAGTGTGCTCTATTTTATAAGCCCATATATAATCTCCTTAGGTAGCTGTTGTTGCTGAGGTCAATGGGTTGCATAATGTTTTAATAGCTCTTTCTTGCATAATGAATTTTGGGCACGGTCTATTCCCTAAGGTCATAGCACGTTCATGCAATTTTATAAGAAAATGGATATCTTTGGATCCTCGCCCTTGAGTAGGTTTCACAAATATGGATTTAGTTATATACCTATAATGTATTATGAAGTTGTAATTCTAATAACCAACTCTACAGTACATGAGCATGAGTGACAGAAGATGAGAAGAATCTTATATCACGAGAAGAATATTGTTTGTTTGATTTATATATGATATTACTCATTTATTTTTCTATGAACAAAAAAATGCAATCCCTGCAATGGACCAAATTCGGAAAGAGGAAGCATTGTGATTTTTGATTCTGATGTTGGTCTCAGACATGCATCTGCCAATCTGTTCTTCTCTCTAGAAAGGATACAGCAGGCAAAACAGCACATATCTGCCATGCAATTGATTTTTTATTTTCTGAAAGTAAATTAAACAAAAAGGATATATTTTAGTACCAAACATTGCTGGTGCAGATGTCAGACTATTATTACGAAGTAAATCAAACAAATACGTTATGAGAAGTCTGCCACGATTCTTCACTTATGTACATATGGAATTAATTCCTCTGCTTATATGTTCGATTTAATTGATTGGGAATTTGGATAGCCGACACTTCAATGGAATCGATAATATTTTCCTGTAATTTGGAAATATTACCAAGAGACTATCGTATTATCGAGGAAGTTGTACACCGTGCTATTACTACATCACGTATATAATTCTTCTGCGTTGGTGGTCCTATAGACATATCTCAACGATTTTATGTGTGTCCAGGTTTTTTACCAAGGAGACGGGATGACAAGTGGCTTCATCTCAGAGGTAATTAGATGAGTAGCTCTGTCGAGTTTTGGGGATGAATTGACAACACGGGGTGGGGAAGGGGTCACTGACCCCTTGATGTTCAGTACTGTAAAATGAACAGGCCAAAATGCTGCCCCTCTCATGTTCGCTAATGTTTCAGCTATGTTGTTGCACAAAACTTTCTTTTTTTGGTGTTCCAACATTATCATCTTGCATATTTTGTATCTCAGTCCGCACCTGGGCTCTCTTACATTTGTTCTTTCCATGTCATTTTTTATGTAAGACCACTATACAAATATGAATTATTGACTACATGGACAATATAAGTTTTTTTCTTGGGTCATAATTATTCAAATATCCAGCCTTTCCAATGCTTATCTTCTTTTGTTAGGTTAAATATTTACATGATGTTACAATGTTATGTATGCTATGTCCAGTTGTGGAACTGGATTTACAAGACTTCGTGGATAGAAGCTTATTAATAGTTATCAGGACTGCACTTTTAGTTTGCATGCTGCTATGTACACATGATGTTTCTTGGAGCATACTAGGAATAGAAGTTTATTAATAGTATAAGGAACTCCTGCATCTGCATGTCTTCTCTGTAAAGTACTTCATGTGGGTTGTTGATTCATAAAAATTCTGTTATTACTACTCATCTTTTGTACATCACAATATATCTTGAGATGTACATCTAGCATGTCCTTTAGATTTTGCCATGTCCCCACAAGTCAATGTTATGTTTGTTGTGGAGTATAGTCAAATACCCATGTCCCATATTATTTTCACAAGACTATTATTTCCTCATTAGTTGCTTCTCTATAAATTATTGGAATTTACCTCAAATTAAAAATATCCTTACCAAACTGATGCTGAAATATCTGAAGTTCCAGAATGGCAACAGAAAAATCACAACTATAGTTGTATCCACTAAAACAACATAAATAAAATTAACCCCTAATAAATAGCTAAGAAAATAAGTGCCAACACTTACATGTTTCTATTCTTTCAAGTGCGTGTGCATAGAGTTTTGTCTCATTCTAAATGTAAACATGTCCCAACAAGAAATGACAATATGAACATGTGTTCACAATAATATGATTTTAGTTGTTACTATTCATAGGTTCACAGGAATAGCTAGCCCGTGCGCCCGCACGGGTTGTTGACTAGTTTTCTATAATCACTTAATTGTCGGTCTGCTAGCTTTTTTTTTTTTTTTGAAAAAGAGGATGCACCCCCGGCCTCTGCATCTGGGCGATGCATGCAGCCATTATGGGTCTGCTAGCTGCCACTGACTAGTGACAGATTGCACATTATACTACTAAGTACCACTCCACATAGAAAGACATGTGATTAGCTAGGCCTTGACGACAAGAATCAAAAGCAGGGCAGGCAGGATGCTAGCTCGCTCCTCCTGGCATTGACTTTCTCCTTCCTCACATATCCATCCATCCATCGACATTGCCCGCTGCCTGCGAGCAAGATCGATTTCATAACTCGTAATAGCGACTTTCAAAGCATTGCTTTGGCAAAACATCGACCGACCACCGTAGCCAAGGTATTTATGCGTCGATTCATAGCTTAATCAATCGGTTTCTTCTCGATTTTATCTTCTTTGGGTCGAAGGTGCCCATGTTTTGATTTCATCTTAATTTCCTCTAGTAGTAGCTAATTTCCTTGTCATGCCAGTCATACATCTTGGTAAAAACACCAATTGGAGAAACTTACATCTTCAAGCCTCGGTCAAAATACACCAAGATGCGGCAATTAACTGTATGATTGGGCAGAGAAACCAATAACACACCTGCTTAATTTACCTTTTAATTTCAACACCGCATGTCAAAAATATGTTTCCAACCATTATTAGGTCGACACCAGTGGAAAAGCTAGATAAAATAATATTTAATGTGGAAGTTAATGAGTAGCCTGGATCAGAGGTCTCACCCCCCCCCCTCTCTCTCTCTCTCTATATATATATATATATACATATATATATATATATATATATATATATATATATATATATATATATATATATATATATATATATATATATATATATATATATATATAGGGAAAATCCATCCTACCACCTGGGGGTAGTTACCCCACATGTCTCATATACTATCTTATGGTAGTATATATCCTATTTTATCATTTTAAGTATGTTCATATACTATATATAAGATACTCCAAAGTGAGTTGCATGAAAAAATTCCAAGTTGGCCCATGGTTTTTATTATATGTGTGAAATACGTACATATTTGTACATAAAAGAGAGCATACTCAAAATATGATACATACTACCAAAAAAATAGTATATATACTACCTAAACATTCTTATATACTACATATTACGCGTACATACTCTCCGATTTGATAGATACTACATACTACATACAAAACCCAAGTGGTGGTAATTATTCTGCACACCACTTTGGCACTGCACGCTCAACAGAAGCGCACTGCACCTTCTTGACGACGAGCACTGCAATAGAGAAGAGTGAACTTCTCGTCGAAAAAAACTGCAGGAGTTATTTTTTGGGTACTGTTTTCGCTTTAATTTTTTAACCGTTTATCGGAATGAGGCGTGTAATATACCATTGAAAAGCTATGGATTAGGCGCAACTTTGACATGTTGAACACTTTTCGAGATTCCACATGGTTTAAGAACAGTTTTGAAAATAGTGCGGCGGATGACGAGTGACAGCGAGCGTTTTTTCGAGTTTTATTCTAAACCGGTTGTCGGAATGAAGCAAATGATACGCCGTTGGTTAGATATCGTCGAGGCGCATCTTTTTTATATATAACTGTTTCTCTAATTCCTTACAGTTTAAGAGCAGTTTCAAATTTACTAAATCGCGGAATTCTGTTTTTCAATTTTTTTCAAATTTTCGGTACTGTTTTCACTCTAGTTTTTGAACCGTTTGTCGAAACGAGGCGTGTAATATGTCATTGGAAAGCTATGGACAAGGCGCAACTTTCATATGTAGGAATGGTTTTGAGATTTCTTATAGTTTTTAGTTAATTTTGAAAATCGTGCGGTGGACGACAAGCGGCAGCGGCCGTTTTTCTTGAAATTTTTACAAATCGGTTGTCGAAATGATTCAAATGATTTGTCGTTGGAAAGATATCGACGAGACGCAACTTTTTCATGTAGAACACATTCTCTAATTCCTTATGGTTTAAGAGCAGTTTTAAAATTAGCAAAAAGCGGACACTCTGTTTTTTCGTGACACCAAAATCGTCGTCGGACAGAAGAACACACTGTTTCAAACTGAAAACCGCACTGCAACAGACAGTCAAGTGAACTTCATGATTTCTTTTATCGAACGTAAATTTTTCTCAGACGAGTTTTTGTTGTCTCTTTTTTCAAACTTTTTATGAACGAGAGTGGACCGCAGAGAGGAGGCAAGTGAACCTCGATATATATCAAAGTGAAGCTCATTACTATCTTTGTTGTTGCGCTAAATTTTTAGCACTTCCATTTTTTTGGGCACAAGTGAACAACATCACTCTTAAAAATGAACCACATCTGTGTTGGGGAACGAGTAATTTCAAAAATTTCCTCGCACACGCAAGACCATGGTGATGGCATAGCAACGAGAGGGAGAGTGTATGTCCACGCACCCTCGTGAGACCGTGGCGAAGCGTTATAACAACGCTGTTGATGTAGTCGTGCGTCTTCACGATCCGACCGATCCAAGTACCGAACGACGGCACCTCCGAGTTCAGCACACGCTCAGCTCGATGACGATCCCGGGCTCCAATCCAGCAAAGCGTCGGGGATGAGTTCCACAAGACGATGGCGTGGTGACGATGATGATGCTCCACCGACGCAGGGCTTCGCCTAAGCTCCGCGACGATATGACTTCACCGGCGCGGGGCTTCGCGTAAGCTCATGACGATATGACCGAAGTGGAATATGGTGGAGGGGCACCGACACGGCTAAGGAACGATCCGTAGATCAACTTGTGTGTTCTCGGGTGCCCCCGCCCCGTATATAAAGGAGCAGGGGGGTGCGGCCAGCCCTAGGGCGCGCTGGAGGAGTCCTACTCCCACCGAGTAGGACTCCCCCTCCTAGTTGGATTAGGATTGGGGAGGGGAAGAGGGAAGGGCGCCCCCCCTCCTTGTCCTATTCGGACTAGAGGGGGGGGCGCGCCTGCCCTGGCTGGCCCTTCCTCTTCTCCCTATGGCCCATCAAGGCCCATTGACCCCGGGGTTCCGTAACCTCCGTGTTCCGTAAAATCCTGTTTTCATCCGGAACCCTTCCGAAGTCCAAACATAGGCTTCCAATATATCAATCTTTATGTCTCGACCATTTCGAGACTCCTCTTCATGTCCGTGATCACATCCGGGACTCCGAACAACCTTCGGTACATCAAAACTTATAAACTCATAATAAACTGTCATCGAAACGTTAAGCGTGCGGACCCTACGGGTTCGAGAACTATGTAGACATGACCTAGAACCATTCTTGGTCAATAACCAATAACGGAACCTGGATGCCCATATTGGTTCCTACATATTCTGCGAAGATCTTTATCGGTCAAACCGCATAACGACATACGTTGTTCCCTTTGTCATCGGTATGTTACTTACCCGAGATTCGATCGTCGGTATCCAATACCTAGTTCAATCTCGTTACCGGTAAGTCTCTTTACTCGTTCCGTAATACATCATCTCACAACTAACTCATTAGTTGCAATGCTTGCAAGGCTTATGTGATGTGTATTACCGAGAAGGCCCAGAGATACCTCTCCGACAATCGGAGTGACAAAACCTAATCTCGAAATACGCCAACCCAACATGTACCTTTGGAGACACCTGTAGTACTCCTTTATAATCACCCAGTTACGTTGTGACATTTGGTAGTACCCAAAGTGTTCCTCCGGTAAACGGGAGTTGCATAATCTCATAGTTACAGGAACATGTATAAGTCATGAAGAAAGCAATAGCGATATACTAAACGATCAAGTGCTAGGCTAACGGAATGGGTCATGTCAATCAGATCATTCTCCTAATGACGTGATCCCGTTAATCAAATGACAACTCATGTCTATGGTTAGGAAACATAACCATCTTCGATTAACGAGCTAGTCAAGTAGAGGCATACTAGTGACACTCTGTTTGTCTATGTATTCACACATGTATTATGTTTCCGGTTAATACAATTTTAGCATGAATAATAAACATTTATCATGATATAAGGAAATAAATAATAACTTTATTATTGCCTCTAGGGCATATTTCCTTCAGTCTCCCACTTGCACTAGAGTCAATAATCTAGTTCACATCATCATGTGATTCAACACTAATATTCACATCTGTATGTGATTAATACCCATAGTTCACATCGTCATGTGACCAACACCCAAAGGGTTTACTAGAGTCAATAATCTAGTTCACATCGCTATGTGATTAACACCCAAAGAGTACTAAGGTATGATCATGTTTTGCTCGTGAGAGAAGCTTAGTCAACGGTCTGTCACATTCGAGCCGTATGTATTTTGCAAATATTCTATGTCTACAATGCTCTGCACGGAGCTACTCTAGCTAATTGCTCCCACTTTCAATATGTATCCAGATTGAGACTTAGAGTCATCTGGATCAGTGTAAAAAGCTTGCATCGATGTAACTCTTTACGACGGGCTCTTTTATCACCTCCATAATCGAGAAATATTTCCTTAGTCCTCACTAAGGATGTTCTTGACCAATGTCCAGTGATCTACTCCTAGATCACTATTGTACTCCCTTGCCAAATTCAGAGCAAGGTATACAATAGGTCTGGTACATAGCATGGCATACTTCATAGAACCTATGACTGAGGCATAGGGAATGACTTTCATTCTCTTTTCTATTTTCTGCCGTGGTCGGATTTGAGTCTTTACTCAATTTCACACCTTTGTAACACGACAAGAACTTTTCTTTGACTGCTCCATTTTGAACTACTTCAAAATCTTGACAAGGTATGTAATTTATTGAAAAACTTATCAAGCGTCTTGATCTCAATAGATCTTGATGCTCAATATGTAAGTAGTTTTACTGAGGTCTTTCTTTGAAAAACTCTTTTCAAATACTCCTTTATGCTTTGCAGAATAATTCTACATTATTTCCGAATCAACAATATGTCATTCACATATACTTATCAGAAATGTTGTAGTGCTCCCACTCACTTTCTTGTAAATACAGGCTTCTCCAAAAGTCTGTATAAAACCATATTCTTTGATCACACTTATCAAAGCGTTTATTCCAACTCCAAGATGCTCGCACCAGTCCATAGATGGATCGCTGAAGTTTGCACATTTTGTTAGCTCCTTTAGGATTGACAAAATCTTCTGGTTGCATCATATACAACTCTTCTTTAATAAATCCATTAAACAATGTAGTTTTTACATCCATTTGCCAGATTTCATAAAATGTGGCAATTGCTAACATGATTCGGACAGACTTAAGCATCGCTACAGTTGAGAAAATCTCATTGTAGTCAACACCTTGAACTTGTCGAAAACCTTTTTGTGACAAGTCGAGCTTTGTAGATAGTAACACTACTATCAGTGTCCGTCTTCCTCTTGAAGATCCATTTATTTAACATGGCTTGCTGATCATCGAGCAAGTCAATCAAAGTCCATACTTTGTTCTCATACATGGATCCTATCTCAGATTTCATGGCCTCAAGCCATTTTATGGAATCTGGGCTCATCATCGCTTCCTCATAGTTCGTAGGTTCATCATGGTCTAGTCACATGACTTCCGAACATGATTACCGTACCACTCTGGTGCGGATCTTACTCGGAAGACCTACGAGGTTTGGTAGCAACTTGATCTGAAGTTTCATGATCATCATCATTAACTTCCTCACTAATTGGTGTAGGAATCACCGGAACTGATTTATGTGATGAACTACTTTCCAATAAGGGAGAAGGTACAATTACCTCATCAAGTTCCACTTTCCTCCCACTCACTTCTTTCGAGAGAAACTCCTTCTCTAGAAAGGATCCATTCTTAGCAACGAATGTTTTGCCTTTGGATCTGTGATAGAAGGAGTACCCAACAGTTTCCTTTGGGTATTCTGTGAAGACGCACTTTTCCGATTTGGGTTCGAGCTTATCAGGTGAAAACTTTTTCACATAAGCATCACAACTCCAAACTTTTAAGAAACGATGGCTTAGGTTTACTGCTAAACCATAGTTCATACGGTGTCGTCTCAACGGATTTAATGGTGCCCTATTTAATGTGAATGCAGCTGTCTCTAATGCATAACCCCAAAACGATATTGGTAAATTGGTAAGAGACATCATTGATCGCACCATATCAAATAAAGTGCGGTTATGACGTTCGGACACACCATTACGTTATGGTGTTCCATGTGGCGTGAGCTGTGAAACTATTCCACATTGTTTTATATGAAGGCCAAACTCGTAACTCAAATATTCTCCTCCACGATCAGATCGTAGAAACTTTATTTTCTTATTACGATGATTCTCCACTTCACTCTGAAATTCTTTGAACTTTTCAAATGTTTCAGACTTGTGCTACATTAAGTAGATATACTCATATCTGCTCAAATCATCTTGTGAAGGTCAGAAAATAACGATACTTGCCGTGAGTTTTAACACTCATCGGACCGCATACATCAGTATGTATTATTTCCAATAAGTCATTTGCTCGCTCCATTGTTCCGGAGAACAGAGTCTTTAGTCATCTTGCCCATAAGGCATGGTTCGCAAGCATCAAGTGATTCATAATCAAGTGATTCCAAAATCCCATCAGCATGGAGTTTCTTCATGCGCTTTACACCAATATGATCTAAACGGCAGTGCCACAAATAAGTTGCACTATCATTATTAACTTTGCATCTTTTGGCATCAATATTATGAATATGTGTATCACTACGATCGAGATCAACAAACTATTTTTATTGGGTGTATGACCATTGAAGGTTTTATTCATTTAAACAGAACAACAATTATTCTTTGACTTTAAATGAATAACCGTTTTGAAAACTATTTTCATTGGGTGTATGACCATCGAAGGTTTTATTCATTTAAACAGAACAACAATTATTCTTTGACTTTAAATGAATAACCGTTTTGCAATAAACATGATCAAATCATATTCATGCTCAACGCAAACACCAAATAACATTTATTTAGGTTTAATACTAATCCCGAAAGTATAGGGAGTGTGCGATGATGATCATATCAATCTTGGAACTACTTCCAACACTCATCGTCACTTCCCATTCAACTAGTCTCTGTTTATTCTGTAACTCCTGTTTCGAGTTACTAATCTCAGCAACCGAACAAGTATCAAATACTCAGGGGCTACTATAAACACTAGTAAAGCACACATCAATAACCTGTATATCAAATATACCCTTGTTCACTTTGCCATCCTTCTTATCCACCAAATATTCAGGAGTAGTTCCGCTTCCAGTGACCAGTTCCATTGCAGCAAAAGCACTTAGTCTCAGGCTTAGGTCCAGACTTGGGCTTCTTCACTCGAACAGCAATTTGCTTGCTGTTCTTCTTGAAGTTCCCCTTCTTCCCTTTGCCCTTTTTCTTGAAACTAGTGGTCTTGTCAATCATCAACATTTGATGCTCTTTTCTTGATTTCTACCTTCGTCGATTTCAGCATCACGAAGAGCTTGGGAATTACTTTTGTCATCCCTTGCATATTATAGTTCATCACGAAGTTCTACTAACTTGGTGATGGTGACTAGAGAATTCTGTCAATCACTATCTTATCTGGAAGATTAACTCCCACTTGATTCAAGCGATTGAAGTACCTGCACAATCTGAGCACATGCTCACTAGTTGAGCGATTCTCCTCCATATTTTAGCTATAGAACTTGTTGGAGACTTCATATCTCTCAACTCGGTATTTGCTTGAAATATTAACTTCAATTCCTGCAACATCTCATATGGTCCATGACGTTCAAAACGTCTTTGAAGTCCCGACTCTAAGCCTTTAAGCATGGTGCACTAAACTATCAAGTAGTCATCATATTGAGCTAGCCAAACGCTCATAACGTCTGCATCTGCTCCTGCAATAGGTTTGTCACCTAGCGGTGCATTAAGGACATAATTCTTCAGGCAGCAATGAGGATAAACCTCAGATCACGGATCCAATCCGCATCATTGCTACTAACATTTTTCAACATAATTTTCTCTAGGAACATATCAAAACAAACATATAAAAACATAGGGAAGCAACAACGCGAGCTATTGATCTACAACATAATTTGCAAAATACTACCAGGACTAAGTTCATGATAAATTAAAGTTCAATTAATCATATTACTTTAGAACTCCCACTTAGATAGACATCTCTCCAGTTATCTAAGTGATTACGTGATCCAAATCAACAAAACCATGTCCGATCATCACGTGAGATGGAGTAGTTTCAATGGTGAACATCACTATGTTGATCATATCTATTATATGATTCACGTTCGACCTTTCGGTCTCCGTGTTCCGAGGCCATATCTGTTATATGCTAGGCTCGTCAAGTTTAACTCTGAGTATTCGCGTGTGCAACTGTTTTGCACCGTTGTATTTGAACGTAGAGCCTATCACACCCGATCATCACGTGGTGTCTCAGCACGAAGAACTTTCGCAACGGTGCATACGCAGGAGAACACTTCTTGATAATTTTAGTGAGAGATCATCTTATAATGCTACCGTCAATCAAAGCAAGATAAGATGCATAAAGGATAAACATCACATGCAATCAATATAAGTGATATGATATGGTCATCATCATCTTGTGCTTGTGATCTCCATCGCCAAGCACCGCCATGATCACCATCGCCACCGGGCGCGACACCTTGATCTCCATCGTAGCATCGTTGTCGTCTCGCCAACTATTGCTTCTACGACTATCGCTACTGCTTAGTGATAAAGTAAAGCAATTACATGGCGTTTGCATTTCATACAATAAAGCGAATACCATATGGCTCCTGCCAGTTGCCGATAACTCGGTTACAAAACATGATCATCTCATACAATAAAATATAGCAACACGTCTTGACCACATCACATCACAACATGCCCTGCAAAAACAAGTTAGACGTCCTCTACTTTGTTGTTGCAAGTTTTACGTGGCTGCTACGGGCTGAGCAAGAACCGTTCTTACCTACGCATCAAAACCACAACGATAGTTTGTCAAGTTGGTGCTGTTTTAACCTTCGCAAGGACCGGGCGTAGCCACACTCGTTCAACTAAAGTGAGAAAGCAGACACCCGCCGGTCACCTTTAAGCAACTAGTGCTCGGCGGTGAAACCAGTCTCGCGTAAGCGTCTGGCGTAATGTCGGTCCGGGCCGCTTCATCTCACAATACCGCCGAACCAAAGTATGACATGCTGGTAAGCAGTATGACTTATATGGCCCACAACTCACTTGTGTTCTACTCGTGCATATGACATCAACGCATAAAACCTGGCTCGGATGCCACTGTTGGGGAACGTAGTAATTTCAAAAAATTTCCTACGCACACGCAAGACCATGGTGATGGCATAGCAACGAGGGGAGAGTGTATGTCCACGCACCCTCGAGACCGTGGCGGAAGCGTTATAACAATGCGGTTGATGTAGTCGTACGTCTTCACGATCCGACCGATCCAAGTACCGAACGCACGGCACCTCCGAGTTCAGCACACGTTCAGCTCGATGACGATCCCCGGGCTCCGATCCAGCAAAGCGTCGGGGATGAGTTCCGTTAGCACGATGGTGTGGTGACGATGATGATGCTCCACCGACGCAGGGCTTCGCCTAAGCTCCGCGACGATATGACTTCACCGGCGCAGGGCTTCGCCTAAGCTCCACGACGATATGACCGAAGTGGAATATGGTGGAGGGGGGCACCGCACACGGCTAAGGAACGATCCGTAGATCAACTTGTGTGTTCTGGGGTGCCCCCCTGCCCCCGTATATAAAGGAGCAAGGGGGGGTGCGGCCAGCCCTAGGGGCGCGCTGAGGAGTCCTACTCCCACCGAGTAGGACTCCCCCTTCCTAGTTGGATTAGGATTGGGGAGGGAAGAGGGAGGGGCGCCCCCCTCCTTGTCCTATTCGGACTAGAGGGAGGGGGCGCGCCTGCCCCGGCCGGCCCTTCCTCTTCTCCATATGGCCCATCAAGGCCCATTGACCCCGGGGTTCCGTAACCCCGGTGTTCCCAAAAAATCCTGTTTCATCCGAACCCTTCCAAGTCCAAACATAGGCTTCCAATATATCAATCTTTATGTCTCGACCATTTCGAGACTCCTCGTCATGTCCGTGATCACATCCGGGACTCCGAACAACCTTCGGTACATCAAAACTTATAAACTCATAATAAACTGTCATCGAAACGTTAAGCGTGCGGACCCTACGGGTTCGAGAACTATGTAGACATGACCTAGAACCATTCTCGGTCAATAACCAATAGCGGAACCTGGATGCCCATATTGGTTCCTACATATTCTGCGAAGATCTTTATCGGTCAAACCGCATAACGACATACGTTGTTCCCTTTGTCATCGGTATGTTACTTACCCGAGATTTGATCGTCGGTATCCAATACCTAGTTCAATCTCGCTACCGTAAGTCTCTTTACTCGTTCCGTAATACATCATCTCACAACTAACTCATTAGTTGCAATGCTTGCAAGGCTTATGTGATGTGTATTACCGAGAAGGCCCAGAGATACCTCTCCGACAATCGGAGTGACAAAACCTAATCTCAAATACGCCAACCCAACATGTACCTTTGGAGACACCTGTAGTACTCCTTTATAATCACCCGATTCGCTGTGACGTTTGGTAGTACCCAAAGTGTTCCTCCGGTAAACGGGAGTTGCATAATCTCATAGTTATAGGAACATGTATAAGTCATGAAGAAAGCAATAGCAATATACTAAACGGTCAAGTGCTAGGCTAACGGAAAGGGTCATGTCAATCAGATCATTATCCTAATGATGTGATCCCGTTAATCAAATGACAACTCATGTCTATGGTTAGGAAACATAACCATCTTCGATTAACGAGCTAGTCAAGTAGAGTCATACTAGTGACACTCTGTTTGTCTATGTATTCACACATGTATTATGTTTCCGGTTAATGCAATTTTAGCATGAATAATAAACATTTATCATGATATAAGGAAATAAATAATAACTTTATTATTGCCTCTAGGGCATATTTCCTTCAATCTGAGGACCAAATGCACTGCAGGTGTTGATATAGTCGACTGATTTTTTGAAACACACGAAAGAAATCGCACTTCATACATAGGTGTAATGAAACATATTCTTTTTACACAAGCTGATTGCACTTTCAAAAACCTTTCTCCAAAAAATGCAAAACATGAATGGAGGGAACTGCGTCGCCCAACTTTTTCCATGAAAAAATGTACTGCACGCATTTGAGTGGCGGGAGGCAGACTACACATGCATCCGACGGGACTGCAAGCAGATGCGCTCAGCACTGCACGAGAGCATCGAGTAAACTGAACGGTGAGCCATCGAGGTGAACAAACACATGCCTAAACTGCATGGGCACTGCACGAACACACATGCCGCACTGCACAGGAGCAAGCCCACCGAACCACTTGCCAAAGGCACTGAACTGCAAAATTATACCCAAAAAATTCACAGCCGCGACCTCACAGGATGCCTGATCTACACTACACGCGAAATCGCAGTGCACTGCATCGCCATGCCCGTGCTACTCCAGCGAGGGACGAGTGGAGTTGGAAGACGGGGACAGTGGCCGGCTCATTGGCAGGTGTGTGGAACCAGCGTGGCGAACCATCTACATCACAATAGGTTACGGCCGTCATCTATCCGCCAACCGAGCTGCACTGGAGTGCCAACCGAACCGCTCACGCCCTCCCAGTAGTGATACCTCCTGGCTAACAGAGTCGAAGGAGACGCTCCCAGGCCTGATGCATCTCAATCCCGCTGCTATTCCATGGCTCAAGAGCAGGGCGGAGGCCAGACTGGGATCCCTCGTTCCCGGCGTCAGCCCCAGGCCCGGCGAACTGCTCCCGGTGCGGCAGAGCCCGTCCTTGCCCCGGACGGAGTAGAAGTAGAAGGAGAAGGGGCACAACGGGGGAGAGACGAGACATCCGGCAGGGAGTTAGGATCCGATGGTGCAGTCCACTCGCCCTTCCTTACCCACCGCCGCCAGCGAACTGCACTCGATGGGAGAGCTGCAGGTTGGGGTGCTTAGAGGGGGAGGGGTGAGGCCATGGCGCCGTTGCCTCCGCCACCCCTTGCTGTCCCTTGTTTGCTGATCAGAGCAGCTCCCCGCCGCCAGGTGCCACTTGGAAGGGGAGAGGTAGCCACCATGCGGGGGAGGTGGTCGGGGGTGGGAGGCAAGGGAGAGTGGGGGGAGACTCATCGGTGTGCTAAATCATGGAATGGGGAGGGCGGCCATGGGGGAAGGTCGAAGTTGACCCCATGCCGAGGGACGAGGCGAATCCGGCTGCCATGGAGGCGGATCTGGGCTGGGAAAGGTTGGGTGAGGAGCGGGAGATGGAGCCGGTGCGACGGTGAGGGGAGATACGCGCGGGCGCCATAGGAGCCGGAGAGGTCGCACCCCCCAGTGGCGCCGGGCCGGTGCTGTGGAGGAGAGGCCGCGAGGCCGGGGAGGAGGCCACGATGCAAGAGAGGAGGCGCAGGCCCGGGGAGATGGCTGCGGCGCGGAGAGGACGCAGCGAGGCTGGGACGCAGGCGGCGGGCCGGGAGGAGGCAGGCAAGGCCGAGCGGAAGGTGGATCATGAGGTGCAAGGGAGGATGGAGGTGGGGGGGGAGTGGGAGAGGTGCGGCACTGGGTAGTGGTGGTGGTGGGGAATAAGGTGGGCAACTAGCGCTAGGTGGGGTGCAGGGGTGGGCTAGCAGTTTTCTCCGGTTGTTAAAGCGGTAATGGTGAGGTGAGCGAAGGAGGCGAAGTGTTAGCAGAATAAGACTCTAGAGGTGTTATCATAATAGACCCACCATATATATATATATATATATATATATATATATATATATATATATATATATATATATATATATATATATATATATATATATATATATATATATATATATATATATGACAAATTTTTCCTACTACCGGGTATAGTTACTCCCACTTTTGTTTCATACGTTCTAGGTAGTATCTATCATATCGGAGAGTATGTACGCGTAGTATGTAGTATGTAAGAATGTTTAGGTAGTATATATACTATTTTTATGTAGTATATAGTATATTTTGAGCATACTTCTTTTTACGCATAAATATGTATGTATTTCACAAATATTACAAAAACATGGGCTCACATGCAATTTTTTCACACAATTAAACTTTGGAGTATCTTAGATATAGTATATGAGCATACTAAAAGTAATAAAATAGAGTATATACTACCACATGATAGTATATGAGAAATGGGTGTAACTACAACCGTAGTAGGATGTATTTTCCTATATATATATATATATATATATATATATATATATATATATATATATATATATATATATATATATATATATATATATATATATATATATATATATATATATATATATATATACACACACACACGCTAAACTAAGCCTAAGCGCATTGTAAGTAAACGTACGCTCCAGCCACTATGAAGCGTACCACTAACTGTCCCTTCCTGTAAGCCAACCATCCTGATCGATGCGGTAAACTGATCGTAACATAGTAATGCCATTACTACATCGATGTGGTAGATCGATCGTAACAAAGGCCAAAAATGTAGTAATGTCATTACTATCTACCCTGTAACAGTAAATCGTTGGTAACAAAGAAAAAATCTAGTAATGCCATTACTGCATACCTCCTTAAATCGATAGTAACAAAGGTAAAAATATGTAGTAATGTCATTACTACCTACCTCGTGGCAGCTAATACAAACCAACTTGTACTGAGTCTGCATGGAGTAGTAACAATATTACTTGCATTGACTGTCCACAGATGGTTGCTAGTAACGAAAGTACTACCTATCTACAGAGCATGTAGCAATATGTTATTACATGTCTCGGCAATGTTTTATTACGTTTAGAGATGAAACCATTGATATCTCACTGCCTGGTAAATAACATAGGCCCATTACCATCTATACTATATCTATTACTGGCAATGAATAGTGACCCCAGAATTAGGACGTAGCGGACAACCACATGGTAATAGAATTACAGAAATGTTAACGCCCACACGTGTGGGCGTTGACCATCTCGACCACACGCATCCATCACCATCCAGTACTATATGCACGAATCTTGGCACAATCTGGCTGATTTTCTGTGCCACGTAGGACAAGGTGTGTGTGTGGTGTGTGACATAGTTCGCCCACACATCCGTTTTACCACACGGAGGGGCCCGTGTGTGGGCGTTTAGCAGTTCACCCACACACCAGTTTTCAGTCACGCACAAGGGCTGGTGTGTGGGCATTTTCCGTCTCGCCCACACGCCTGCCTCCTCTCCCACACTCAAGCTGCTAGTTGCCATGTGTTTTGCAGCGCACATGGCAACTGCCCCTAGTGTGCTTTATAAGCGGTGGCAACTTTTTTTTCTACCCGAGTTGCCATGTGTTTTGCAGGTACACGATAACCGCCTAGTGTGCACGTAGCAGATGGCAACTCTCTTTACCGAAGTTGCCATGTGTTTTGCATGGTACATGGCAACGCCCAACGCCCACGTGACATGGCAACTGCCCTAACGTGCACGTAAGCAAATGGCAACTCTTCCCTTTTACATGGCAACCGCCCTAGCATGCTTGTGAGCACATGGCAACTCTCTCAACTGCCTAGTGTTAGTATGTGGCAACTTTTAAAGTTATGAAATCATGGCAACTACATTAGATCAGACCATACATGGCAACTGCAGTTGTCCGACATGGCAACTGTAGTTCAGCGACATGGCAACTGCGCAGCTTAAACGAACATGGACGAGGGTCTCGACCATGGCAACTCTTGCGCGCGGCGGTGGGCGCCACGCGTCGCGTCTTGGGACCAGGAGGGTACGAGGTTCGACATACGGCGCAGGGCGTTATCAACTTCGCCCACACGCACGCTGTGAGAGGGTTCGGGAGGGAAAAAAGATGTGTGTGGGCATTAGTTGTTTTGCCCACGCGTAGGTGTGTGGGCTGGTTGCTGTCCATGCCACATGAGGCGTGTGGCACAACTACCCGATACACCACACGTATGGCAGTTATCGGGACCCTAGAATTAAATGTGTTACTTTCTTTTGTACATGATATTACCCTCAAATATTTTTGCGGTGGAGAGTGGCCTTCTCCACGTGACCTGCACGCCTGATTAAGAGCGGCCGGAGCGCAGGCTAAGCAAGAATACGCGCATGCTATATATATATATATATATATATATATATATATATATATATATATATATATATATATATATATATATATATATATATATATATATATATATATATATATCCTACTACCGGGTGCATCCTACTACCGAGTGTAGTTACATCCATTTCTCATATACTACCATGTGGTAGTATATATTCTACATTATTATTTTTAGTATGTTCACATACTATATCTAAGATACTCCAAAGTGAGTTCGATGAAAAATTACAAGTGAGCCCATAGTTTTATTGTTTTTGTGAAATACGTACATATTTGTATGTGAAATAGAGTATGCATAAAATATGATACATACTACCAAAAAGTAGTATATATACTACCTATACATTCTTATATACTACATACTACACGTACATACTCTCTGATATGATATATATTACCTAGAACGTATGAAACAAAAATGGGAGTAACTACACCCGTAGTAGGAAAATTAGTTATATATATATATATATATATATATATATATATATATATATATATATATATAAATATATAATATGACGATCTTCTATAATTAATGATTCCTTCATTTGTTTTCTAGCTAGCGTGTCGAGTTCTCTTTATACGTATAGTAGCTAGCGTCGACCAAGCACGCAGAAAGAGAGGTCACTTTTCTCTATTAGCTAGCTAACACAATATGATCAAACCCCTAAATTAACCCTCGAGCCAGTTGCTGACGCTTGGAGGCCTTTTGGTCCTGGTTGGTATTACCAACATGGACTAAAGGTCCTCCTGCTTGGGCGTCCCGCAGCGGCCATGTGGAGCCTCTTCTGTCCCGGTTCGTAAGTGAACCGGGACTAAAGGGTTTGGGCTTTAGTCCCGGTTTCAGAACCGGGGCTAAAGGGGCCCTGAAACCGGGATAAATGACCCGTTTTCTACTAGTGCTAGAGTGTGCTTTGGCATGGTGTGTATGCTTTAGTAATATTATGCTGCCTCCGCTTCTCTTTTCTGTAACTATCTGGGAAACTAGCCCACTTTGATCAATATATTCAAGTGGACCCCCCCCCCTCCCACCCTCTGGTGAAAATTCAAAAAATAAAAATAGACTTGCTATTTTGTTGTTTTTGGCCAGAATTTTATCTTTTTTATGTAGGGTATCATATATTTTATTGGACGAAAATTAACAGGTAAAATAAACCGTTTTTCAACCTTTTAAGTACCATTTTAAAGCCTTTCAAGGTAAATTGCTGAAAAGTCCTCACTCCGCCTTAGGCCTGGAAGGATAGGAACAGGCCACGTATAATGTTACAGTGCTGCGATTGTTTTATAATGGTTCTTCTGATAGCTACCACTGACAGTGATTTTTCTTTTGTAATGGTTCTTCTGATAGCTACGATTGACAATGATTTCTAAAAATTCCGCCAAAATAAAAGACAATGATTTCTAATTACATGTACTCCATTTGGTAGGCGTCGGACAGGAAAAATCGAAGGCAGGGCAGGGCCAGCAGGACCGCAAGAGTATGGATAGCTAGCTCGTCTGCTTCCTCACGTCTCCATGCCGCCGTGAGCCGAATCGATCGACTTCATACCGCGCCCGGCGATTGCTCCGCCGATTCATCGGTCGCCATAGCCGAGGTACATATATCCGTTGTTTTGTAGCTTCATTGACCAGTTAGTCTCTTCTCTTTCTCTCCAACTTATAATTTTTCGTGATGCACGGACGGCACCTCTGCCTATCTGAGTTTCGCGGCCAATTCCCTTGACATGTCAAGCACACATCTGGGTGTAAACGCCGAGTAAAGAGCTAAAACCCACCATATTTGCGGCTCAAATCACATGAAATGTAAAGTAAACTCAAATTGCAAATCGTACCACGTGCAACGCCTTGTTTTTCTTCAAGAAACGCCGATTGGTCGTTTTAGTCCATTTGATACTGAAACTGACAGGATTTACCCATTTTCAGGCGTTGACATGGCAATTTTTTTTTTTACCAATCACAAGCAGACCATGTTTTCTTTTGCAGAACTACCCCTCAAAACAAAAACAGAAAAGCGACCGGGTACATCATGTTTTCAGTTTGGACATCAAAACAAGCAGGCCATCTTTTCAGTTCCGACGTCAAAATGAGCTAAGGGAGCAATCAACGTTTCTGAAAATAAAAGATAGTTTTGTGCACGATGTGATTTGCAATTTGAGTTTTTTGTGTGTGTGTTTTCTGCGATTTGAGCCACAAATGTGGTGGTTTATTTTTACTCACAAACATCCGCTGGAGAAGCTTACATCTTCAAGCCTCTTCAATTTTGGTAAACACAAAGTGGTCAAAGTATATGTAATGTTCCTTTCATGATTAATCAATTAATTGTATAATTAGATATAGTGGGTAGCCTCACGATAAAATAGAGGCAGTGCTCTTGTTTTAACTGTGCTTTGTTTTCAATTGCAGTGATTGCAAATGGACCGTGAAGCCAGTACAAGCCACATTCATGTCCTGGAGAGGCTTCTGCTTGACGAAAATGCAGAGCCCATGAACCTGCCGCTATCACTTTTGGAAGACATCACAAATGGTTTCTCTCTTGATAACCTGATTGGCAGTGGTGGTTCTGCGGTGGTTTATAAGGTACCACAAAACTAGATCTGGTCAGCTAGTTTCTCCAATCCTAGTTGTGGTTGATTTTATTTTTTATTTTTTGTGGGGGTAGTTGTGGTTGATTTAAAAAGTAAACAATCATGTCAGACGTTCAAACCACCACACACACACACACACACAACACACACACACACATACACACACGAGTTTTTGTTAACAATGTATTTTGTCACTATAGGGAGTGCTCAGGAAAGGTCTGGTCGCAGTGAAGAAGCTATCAAACACGTTTCCTATTCACGAGAATAAATTCAAGGAAGAGGTTAAATGCTTGATAAAGGCCAAGCACAAGAATATAGTGCGATTTCTGGGGTATTGCGTCGACACACAAGGTAAAATGGAAGAGTACAAGGGGAATCTTGTTATGGCAGATCAACGAAATTGGTTGCTCTGTTTTGACTATGTATGCAATGGGAGTCTCGATGAGCACATTACGGGTATGATGACAGGTCTATTCCATTTTTATCTACTTTGTTAATGGTTATTTAAATGCATATATAGCATGTTGTATACTTATTTTACCTGGCATTCCTAGGTTTTCGTGACATTATAGCCATATGCCTAAATTAAGTTCGAAAATAAAATCCTGGCTGCTCTTTGTGTGCAGGTGCATCTTATGGACTTAGTTGGAGGCAACGATATCAAGTAATTAGAGGGATATGTGAGGGTTTACTTTTTCTCCATGAGAAGCGGATTATTCACTTAGACCTCAAGCCCACTAATATACTGCTAGATGGTCACATGGTACCCAAAATTGCTGATTTTGGTCTATCAAGAATCCTTGGTCAAGTGCAAAGCCGTGCTATTACTCAAAACATATGCGGAACACCGTAAGCAGTCTCTTGAAAGCTCTTCTTTTGTTAGGCATGGCTTTACATTTCTTCGCACATTCCTTGATCGATTTTATAAATTTTCTCATAGGGGTTACATGGATCCAGAATACATCACATCAGGCCAAATCACATTTGCATCAGATATATATAGTCTTGGCGTTATAATAATTGAGATACTGACAGGAGCAAGGCAATATCTTGAAGATGAGCATGTAAGAATAATCTAGGCATTTACTCGAAGTTTAATTGTAGATTCATAATTGTGTGGTATGCTTTAAATTAGCAAAATATCATCCTTATTTTTCTTATGTACCTATTTCATGAAAACAAGATCTCACTGAGGTAATTGAGTTGTAGGGAATGGTTCTACCCACAGGAAACCAAGTCATGTTGCTTAGAGTTACATACCCGTGTGTGCTCTTCACTACCAAAAACAAAACCAAATTTATGTAGCTGGATGTATGTACTTTGCAGTCCACATTTTGATATAGCACCTAAGCAAACTGCTCATTGTTCATTTATTTTTTAGAGAAAAGGCATACGCCCAACTTTATAAATAAAGCCATAAGACAAAGTACCATACATACCAGCCACAAGTTTACCACATAGCCACAACAAAACGACCAAAAGCCACAACTCACATCACATCAACGTTGAAAGGCACGCAAACCCAATCAAAGCATAAGATGGCACGTAGGCCAACAACCTAATGCAATACAACGAAAGCCCTAGACTAGGTAGATCAAACGGAGGCAAGGGAGGACATCATGTTGGCAGACGCCCGAACTTTGTCGTTCAGCTCCTCCATACCGTCCACGTCCGCTAGCTTAGTCAATAATTTCCACTGCTGCAAGAAGATAGACATTTTAAACAGGACGTCAGCAGGCTTGTTAGCTCAATGGTGAATTTGTTCCTAGTAGTCCATAAAGACCAACAGAGGGCACCAACCCAACCCAAAACAACCTCTTAGTCCGTCCCTGGATGTTGCCAGCCTGTAAACACAGGTTAGAGAAAGAGGAGGGGTCCCACGACATATTCAACCAAGAACACACACATCCCCAGGCCAACTTGGCCAAAGGACAGCCGAAGAATATATGGTTGGAATCTTCAACAGCGGCGCACAAGAACAGAAGGCCGAACCAGGCCCATTCCTCTTGCGGATCTGATCCGCCGAAGGCAAATGACCTCTAAAGGCATGCCAAAGAAAAACCTTAATCCTAGGAGGGATCCTGGCTGTCCAAACCTTCTTGAAATTGGAAGTGGGGGATCCATCAATAATCATGGCATAAAGAGACTTGACTGAAAACCTGCCAGAATCCACATGGGGCCATGTCACCGAATCCTCATCCTCCGAGAGAATAGGAAACAAGGCAGCAAGCCGGTGCCAGTCCTCCAACTCTGCGGGAGAGAGGGATATCCAGAGACCCAGATCCCAGCCAATGCGAGAGAGCTCAGAGATTGAGATCTCAGGGTTGGGACAGTAAGAGAACAGAACCGGAAAAGAAGAAGCTAAAGGGGCGTTCCCAGACCACCAGTCCAACCAGAAGCGCGTCGAGGCCCCATTCCTGACTACAAACTTGACATGCTCAAGAAAAACATCCCTCACTCTAATCAGATCTCTCCAAAACTGGGACCCCCGAGACACCGAGGCGAACATGGGGTTGACAGACAGGAAGTATTTAGCTTTCAAAAGATCAAACCAAAGGGTCCCAGGAGAAGCAGCCCTAATCCTCCACCACCACTTAACAATGAGATACTTTTTCATCACCACAATGTTTAATATCCCTAGTCCCCAAGGCTTTTAGGCCTACAAATGACCTTCCACTTGACAAACCTGTATTTTCATTTCTTATCCGAACATTCCAAAAAAAGGCTCCCCTATGTTTATCAAAACCCGCCCGAGTACCCAAAGAAAGTCCGAAGAAGCCCATGGTGAACAAAGGCAAGGAGGAAAGGCACACATTAGGAAGACAGACTTTCCGTGCCTGTGTATTATATCTGCCGAGCCATGGCATAACTCTATTGCCCACTTTGGAAACCAAAGGATGGAAATCCTTAGCAAGCAGTTGGTAAGGAGAGGTGGGCATACCCAGATACTTGAAGGGGAAAGAGCCAAGCAAACAGTTAAGAAGCTGAGCAACCCGAAGAGCGTCCGCCTCATCGACCCCAGTCACAATCAACTCACTTTTAGAAAAAAATATCTTAAGCCCAACAAGGCTTCAAAGCATAACATGATGAACTTAAGGTTGGCAAGACACGCCTCGTTCAGTTCCACCAAGATAATCGTGTCATTGGCGTATTGAAGGTGCGTAATACCCTGAGGGAGGAGGTGGGAAACTACAGGCGAAATATGACCAGCCGAGGCCACCCGCTCCAGCATCCAAGATAAAGCGTCTGCCACAAAATTAAAGAGAATGGGCGAAATTGTGTCACCTTGCCACAGGCCACGACCATTGGCAAAGTATTTGGTGATGATGCCATTCACGACCACAGCCGATGCCACCCCCAAACAAGTTGCATCAACCTATGCACAAAGCCAGCATTAACCCCTTTGGCATGAAGAACCTGACGAAGAAAGTCTCAAGTTTGAGAATAATAGCACGAGAGCCTCTCCTCCTGAGGTCATGCACAATATTGTGTAAACAAAAATACCATCTAGAATGTACCTCCCCTTGCCTTGATAAATGCAGTCTGGATGGGGCTAATGGTGCGATGGGCAACTGGCGACAACCTAGTCACCAGCCCTTTAGAGGGAACTTGGCAAAATTATTGATCAAAGCAATAGGGAAAAATTGGGAAATAGACTCAACACCCTTCACTTTGGGAATAAGAGATAAGATAACATAATTCAAATGAGAAATGTGGATCGTCCCTAAACAGAAGCCTAGGATCGATGACAGCACAAACCAAAGGACACAACACAGGACAGAAACGATGAAAGAAAGGAAAAGAGGATCCGTTAGGACGCAAAGCCAAGTTACTGTTAGCAGAGTTGATTGCCAATTTGATCTCCTCCACAGAAAGAGGGATCATAAGAGCAATGTTTTCCGCCTCAGAGACCGTCTCTGCTTGTGCTAGAGAGTAGGAGAAATAACAAAGCCGGAAGCTGGCCTAGCCGCTAACAAACCAGCAAAGAAATCCTGCACTTGCTCCAGGATAATACTCGAATCATCAACCTGGATCCCATCAATGAGCAAACTGTTAATCGAACACCTACGGCGCCGACCATGAGCAATAGCAAAAAAAATAAGCAGTCAAAGAATCCCATTTCAGGGTCCAGTTAATCGTACCACGCGCTGCTTCCAGTACACCTCGGCCTAATGACAGAAGCTGCAGAAGGCCAGCCTCAAGATCGTACCTATGCTGCCAACCAGCAGGCAAAAGCCCAACAGAGTCAGCCTCGGCATCCAAGGCAGACACCTGCCCCAACAGAATCAGGGCCTCGGCCGCACGATTCCGGCCCCAACCTTTCAGAAACTTACGAAGTTAATATGAAGAAAAAGTCAAAAATCCCAATCATCCATGGGGCCAAAAGAACGCGTTCTGGAAAGAAGAAAGGACGTAATGTTCTCAGAAACCATGAACCAAAAGCCAAGATGCATCAAACTGAAATCTTGAGGCTTTGGCCGGGCAGACACACCAAGATCCAATATGAGAGGAGAGTGATCCGAACCAACATGGGGCAAGGCGGTGAGAGAGGCTCGTGGGAACAACAAATTCCAGGAAACAGAGACAAACACACGGTCTGAGACTGAGCGAATCGGAGAGGCCTGATGGTTAGACCACGCAAAGTGCCTCCCTAACCTAGGAGGCTCACGGAGGGCACACTCCGCAATAAATTCATTGAAAGCATCAGCCAACGACCACGGAAAATTGGAGTTGCTCTTCTCAGCAGGGAACCTAAGGAGGTTGAAATCTCCCCCAATAACCAGCGGAATGTTACAAGAGTTCATCAAGAAAGAGTTGGGTCAGTGAGTGATCGGTAGGGCCATACACAACCATAACCTCCAAAGCGTATTGAGATTCTTGTGAAACACCACCATACTAGTGTTGGAGTTGTGTCGAATATAGTGTACAAGGTAGGTTACAGTTGGACTTATAGTTGAATTGTGTTTAGATATATAGAATCGTGTCTTAGTAGGACACTTATATCCTAGGCCTCTCATATATAGCGGGGTTAGACACACGATGTAACCTATGCCAACATAATAGCACCGGAACGTAGGTGAAGCCGGCGGCATGTGCCGGTGTCCAGGGCGACCGGTGCGGTATTGTGACGGTGTCATGGGGAGGAGCGCCCATAGTCAGGCCCGGGGATGTAGCCATGGTGAACCTCGTTAACAAATCTTGGTGTCGTGCTCGTGTGATTGCTTGGTCCTCGGATGATCGACGATGGCCTCAGATTTATTCTAACAAGTGGTATCATGAGCTAGGTTGTCCGAGGGTTGTGGATTGTTGATTTGGAGGAAGTATCGAGTTGAGATGCACCCGGCTATGGTGTGATTCTCGGCGAGATTGAAAAAAGCGATCACGAGGCGCGTGTTGGTAGATCAGATTGATAAGAAGGCGGCGAGAGCATCCCTGGCAGCGCGAGACGTGCGGCGATTGATCATGTGGATCAATCGGGCGAGCATACATAATTCCCGACGAGGTCGGATCGAGCAGGCGACATGTCGAGACACTGCCGATCGACTCGGTCTCAATGAGATCGATGCGGTGATGGAAGATGGACAAGTCCGCCTGTCCAAAGGGCTTGTGCGGGCAGTGGCCCATACATGGGCGCTTGCAGCGGGCTATAGCAAAGCACGCTGACGCGTAACCGAGGCCCAGGCAATGTATCGATCCTAAGGCCTTGTACAATGCTAGGTGCTTAGGGAGGTGCTTAGAAAAATAAACTTGGTTTTTTTGAAGCATCAGTGTCTATTTTTATAGGAGAGACGCCTAATTAAGTGTCTATCCTGTACAAATAAGCACCGGTGCTTAAGGAAAACCTGGTTTATTTCTCCAAGCACCTCTCCTAAGCACCTTGCATTGTACAGGGCCTAAGGAAGCCATGCACGCCAGAGATTTGTTTTGTGAAAAAGAGAGGACCGAGTCCTCAAGTGGGCACGGCGAGAGGCAGGTCACATCTAGCGGAAAAAGTCCAACATATGACAGTCCATTGGAGAGCATCGTGACAAAGCAACAACAACATCGGGAGTTGAGCTGGGAGCTACTACACGTGAGTACAAGAAATATTTTTGGTAGGAATTTGCTACTACTACATTTTGTGTACTTGAGCATGTGTTGGAGACTCGGATATTTTTTCAAAGTGTCAGTTGTACGAAGAACCATGGCACCAACGGATATCAGGTTTGAGGTGGATAAGTTCACAGAACTGAAAACTTTGGGTTATGGCAGACACAGATGAAAGTTTTGTTGGCACAGCATGGATGCTTGAAGGCGTTGTGGGAAGTCATGCCAGCTAAGATGGAATTATTATGTGATGGATGGAAATTCGTGGAAGACGATTTGAGAGCCTCGAGTGTGTCATGCAGTCGAACGAGTTCGGCTGGGTCGGACTAGACAGTCTGATGGATCGACGCAAGTCGGTTGGTACAGAAGACGGTGGTGGGATCGGCGACGACGATGTAGGAGCGCAATGCTGATGGTGACCGACTTCTGGGCGTGGAAACACGTGTGCAGGCCCCGAGGGCTTGTGTGGCTTCGACAAGACTATGGCGCGGGGTTGATTCAAGACGGTGCACATGAGAGCTTGGAATCGACGAGGCGCGGGGTGGCAAGTACAACCACCATGGAGTCATGTTGAAGGTGGAGCTGGATTGAGGGGTTACGATGTAAGGATCCAGAGAATCGAAGCTTATTCAGCAAGGGGGAAAAGCGAGCGACATGCAGTTCGGACTGGAGCCCAGTGGTTTGATGGAAGCGTGAAACTCGTCATCGGTCGGTGATGATCGGTGGTACTCTGCAGTGGGGGTTGAGTCGTGTGGGTTCACGACCCTTGAGACTCGACCGGGACAGCGGAGGCTCGACGCGGTAATAGCAGCAAGGTGTGCACTATGCACAGGGACATGGAGACGGGCCAGGGCTCTGGTGGTCATACATGTGGAGAGACAACTGTGAATTTGACTCGGAATGACTACAAGCAATGGTGAAATTCTTTCAAGTTTCAGACAAGATGTCAAGAAAGGAGCGGTGATGTTGAGTTCAGGTAACTCTTATGTGTGGCATCCAATATGTGAGTTGTTCACTTTCACGCATGTCAATGATCAGTGTGTGATGGCGTTGACCGGATACTTTGGAAGTTGGGAGCACAGACTAGAGTAATAAGGAACTTAATTTTGCTCGAGTGTTGACTATGGTCAAGAAAAGGAGGGACTACAAGTTGCAGGTGGAGTCATATGGAGTCTTTGGAGTAGCAGCGGTGCTCACGGGATAAGCTCAAGTCCAATGTACATGGAAGTTTGACACATTGATGAATTCAAGGTGGTGGAGAATATTCGCCAAGGTGGAGTTTGTTGGAGTTGTGTCGAATATAGTGTACAAGGTAGGTTACAGTTGGACTTGTAGTTGAATTGTGTTTAGATATATGGAGTCGTGTCCTAGTAGGACACTTGTATCCTAAGACTTTCATATATAGCGGGGTTAGACACATGATGTAACCTATGCCAACGTAATAGCACCGGAACACAGGGGAAGCCGGCGGCATGTGCCGGTGTCCAGGGCGACCGGGTGCGGTATTGTGACGGTGTCATGGAGAGGAGCGCCCATAGTCAGGCGCTGGGGATGTAGCCATATCGGTGAACCTCGTTAACAAATCTTCGTGTCGTGCTCGTGTGATTGCTTGGTCCTCGGATGATCGACGATGGCCTCAGATTTATTCTAACAACTAGCCCAAAAAATCCCACGGTCAACTGTAAGAAATTCAAAGAGGTCCAATTTAGCCCCAATCGGGATACCACCAGAATGCCCAGACGCCCGGAGGCAGCGCCACACAAAACGATCTGCACCAGCAATCGCAAATAATTCCAAACGGGAGAACTCAGATTTGAAGGTCTCAACGAGCCCCCGAGTTGCTCCCGCAGGCGACTCCGGGCGGCTACCCTAGCGCCGCTGTCCCAGCTCCTCGCCTCGGCCTCTCCTCCCTTACCGCCGCCGGCTGCGTCACCGGCCAAAGGCCGCGTGGCGCAGGCGGCGGCGGGCATCTCCTCCCACGCGCAGGTGGCCGGCGTCGCAGGGCGCCCCCTCCTGCCCGTCAGTGTCAGGCGGCGGCTCTCCTCTGCTCCGGCTCCCTCCCCCTCCCCGGCGTCGTGGTGGCCCGCACGAGTGCCTCCCTCTCCTTCCTCCCCCCTTTTTGAGGAGGCGGGTTGCTCTGGCGGTGGATCTAGGTGGCTCTGCCCAGATCTGGTTGGTGGCGGCGGGGGCGGCTGGCGGCCCTGCTAAGGTGGTGGTGCTGCTGCTGGTGGTTGTGCTTCTCCGGTGGGATGGTGGGGCTTCCGGTGGTGTTGGCCAGGGCGTGGATGCGCATGCTCTGTGGTGGTGGCCGACGCTCCGGCGTGTGGCATCGGTGGTGCGTGCCCGGCTGCTCTGACGCTTGGAGCTCGCCGGGCGACGCAGGTGGGCAGCGGTCGGGCGTGGCTGTTGCTCTAGCCGTGGGCGGTGGTGCGGGGAGGTCTGACGTGGTGGTGACCTCCCGGTGTCGTGGCCGCTTCATGGTGGCTTGACGGCTCTGACTGCGGCGACGGCCGGCTTCTCCGGCGTCGGCTCGTCCGCATGCGAACCGTCTTGACCTTCGCCCCATCTCCTCATCGTCCGGGCACTACTTCCATTGAAGGGCTGGCCCTCTCCCAGCCGCGGTCCATCGCTCATCTCGTGCCCGGTGCGGCAGGACTGAGCTTGTCTTGCGCACCGTGCTGCAGGACCGAGCTCATCTCGCGCACGGTGCAGCAGGACTGACCTCATCCCCCTCACGGTGCTACAGAATCGAGTTCGTCTCGCGCTCGGGGCTGCAGGACGGGCCGATGGATGCCAGTTCTGGCCGGCCTATTGGGTCTCGACGATGGGGGTCGCCCAGGGGTGCGAAAGGTCGGACCTTTCCGCTCGTCTCTTTGGGGGTAGCGGAGGGTCTCGAGTGAGGTGGTGCCAAGGTCTTGGATGACTGGGCGGCGGCCCTGGTGGTGGTAGCGCGGTGCTCTTGGGCAGGGCCCGTGGCTTGGTGTGCTGCCCGCTCGCCATGGCCGTGTAGGCGGCGTGGTAGCCGGGGTGTGGCGTTCGGTGGCGATGAGTGTTGGCCCAGGTGAAAACCTGCTCTATCTTCGGACGGACCGGCGGCGGCGAAGATCGTTCCCTTCTTGAAGGCATCGTCGCGGCTCTCATTGCCCATCATGCAGCTTCAGGGGAAACTCTGATCCTTGGATCGGGCGGTGGCGGCGCTCCGGTGTCGTACCCTTCCTGAAGGCGCCGCCTTGGAGCTCATGGATCGTCATATGCAAGGTTGTCAGCATCGTGATTTTAAATCGGATCAGAGCTCCGATGGTAGGATCGCAAATTGTAGAATCTTCACTATCAGGATCGTAGAAATGTAGATTCTATGAACTAAAATCGTAGAATCCGTAGAATCATAGGGGTTAGTTTGGATCGTAAAGTCGTAGAATCGTATAACAGAATCGCGATTCTGACAACCTTGGTCATATGTAGCTTCATCTCTTTGTGGTGGTAGTGCTAGGGATGGTGTTGCTGCGCTCAGCGCCTTTGTATCCTTCCTTGGGTATGTGCGCGTGTCGCGGTGGCGTGTGTTTATTATGGGTGCTTGTTGATCAGTGCTTTATATATAAAGCGGGGCGAAAGCCTTTTTCGATAAGGTCTCAACAATACCCACAATATCAATGTTATCATTACGCACCAAATCTCGGATTTGGTCGTAGGCCCCCTAGCACCGAAACCCCGGATGTTCCAAAATATAGCTTTCATTTAAAGGAGAGATTTTTTATACGGAGAACCGACCTACTTGGGACCAAGCAGGGTTTAGGCTTAGAAGAACGCCCCTTTTTAGATGTTGTGGGAGGAGGGTCGCCACCCCATCCACCACACCAGCCTCCAAGGCCACCTTGTTCTTGGCGTCAGCCTCCTTGCCCTAGCAATGGCCACTTGTGCCTCCTCATTTAAATGGATTAGAGAAAGTAGAGAAGATGGGGACCAACCATTGCGATCAACAGAAACGCTGATATCAGAGAGGATATTCAGGAGCTGGGAATCGGGCATAGAAGGCAACTCCAAACTAACAGGGGAGAGGGGTATCATTACCTGGGGGGCAAAGATCCTTGGCCGCAGCCCTGCGCTCTGCCCGCTCCTGAATGGGAACCGTGCTGTGGAGGCGACGGAGCCCTTTCCGAGTTGTAGAGACGAGGGATCGAACCGGAACCGCAGAAGAGTGTGCCGCCGGGGAAGAGGCATTCCTCCCCGACTTCCCAGCAGCAACAACCGCACCTAGGTCATCATCCAGACCGGGGCAGAGACCCACTCCCTGCCGCTTACTCCCCTGAGAAGCCCTGCTTTTTGCCGAAAACTTGCACATATATGATTTCTTCTTTTGCCTCTTGCTTCTCGGACTAGAAGGCTGGACCAACGCATCTGGAAACACGTCAACAATGCTAGACAGAGAGGGGGAGGCAGGTCGAGCATTGACATCAGGAAAGTTGGAGCACGCCCCTGAGAAAGGAGTGATCCCTCCAAGATCAGCAGCATCCCTGGCCTCCACTATGATAGCCCCCTCCTTGGCAGCCCCACCACCACCATTACTAGGGGGACCAAAATCAAACATGCCTCAAGATTCTGATCCCATGGCCTCCCACTCCGACGAGGTAAACGGATTGGCATTGCTGCCCGCATGGCCGCACCCATATTGCCCCACCATTAGAAGGATCCGGGTTGGAAGGCTTAGCGGCAGGGGGAGGAGGAGGCACATGTTGGGCCGCCATGCCCTCGGTACGAACATGAAACGGTAGGCGTCAATAGAAAGGAAGACATCGATAGCATCATGAACACAGGACTGATCCAAACACCAAATCTTCATGCAGATAGAACCAGGAGGGTCCAGCGATGCCTCATCAACTGCAACAGGTTTGGCAATTAACTCACCGAAGGCCATCAGGAAACGAGCATTGCGGAGCCCAGAAGGCACATCATCAAGGAGCACCCAGGTTTCAGACAAGGATGCCACCACTTTGGCACTGTCAACCGCGGCCTTGACAGAAACAATCACTTGATTAAGAGGAAGTGTAAAACTCGAGCATGACGCCATCATATTTAGGCTTTCCTTTGTCGAGAAGGTATCAACAAATTCCCTCTCTGAGATCTGGTTGATCTGCCACTCCCAGCCTTCCAGACCCCACTCATTGAGCTCGCCAGAAATAACTTGGCTAGAAACGGGATTGGAGATTATAGAAATCACATCAGCATTGGAAGACGCAGGGGCGACAACAGGCATCCCGAGATCCCCATCTAGAGCAAAGAAAGAACAACCAGGCAGATCAAGACTGAATAGTTTGAAGGTTGGAAATTTGCAGCGATTCTCGCACTCCACATTGAGATGGCCCTCCGAGCGGCAAATTAGACAAAAAGGTGGGAACTTGCATTGAGACTGGAAGTGGCCCGCCCGATGGCAAGCAAAGCAAGTCAAAGTAGCAGATCTAGACGCTGAACCACTGGCAGAGACCAGCCCACCACCGCGAGAGGGGACGAAGCCCTGAGGCAACGGGGGCGGAGGAGGAAGGATACCATCACCAGCCGCCATCGAGGACAACCCCGGCTCATGCGGAGAGGCCCGGCGGCTTTTGGAAGGGAAGAAGGCCGTGCCATACCCACCACCCCGACCCCCACTCGAACTGCGGCCCCACCGAAACGCCCCGCAGATCCAGGGCCAATGCCACCACCACGCCCCCAGCAGCACCTGGCCAACCAATCCGCGTGGAAGATCAGGACGGGGACCCACTGTGGCCGCCGACGAGCCCGACGCCACAGCTTCCGAGGGATCGACAGCCGCAGCCTTGGCAGCGGCCTCCGCACGCGCACGCTCATCGCGCTGTAGTCATGCCGGCCCCGCCGCCCACACAGCCCGATCCCGCTCCACCTGCTTACGGGACACCCGTTCTGCGTCCAACATTTTGCGCAGAGCCACCTCGTATTCCAGATCTGGAGAACGGCCCGCCTCTACCAAATCCTCCCGGCCATGCTTGCTGCCCGACAACGCCGCCGAGGAAGAAGCTCTAGATTTCTCCATGGCAACTGCCGCAGCAAAGGAGATCGATAAGGGAGGAGGAGGAGGTTAGGTTCTCACAAGACGGCGAATACGGAGAGGGTAGCAGCGCACATCATATTTGGAAGCTGGAAAGCCTAGGTCAGGGGCACGAGAGCCCTTCCGAATCCATAATTACCCCAGGTCAGTGGGCCAACAGACCGAACCGAAGAAGGCGGGCCTCCTGGGCCAACTTGCACCGAGCCAAGCAACCCAGGCCCGACCCGGAGGGGGGGGGGCAGACACAGTCTGATTGACCACATTGGGCCCAACGACTGACCCGCCGACCTCACTGGCTCCGGCCGACCACAACCCAGCCCCTGACCGCTTCACATACACCGAACCTAGGGTTTGCCCCCCTCCCCCCCACAGACAATGCCGACAGCTGATCTGGAGAAGAAGGAACGCACACAGCTGGCGCGCACCCCCTCGGACCCCGCAATGTAGATCCAAGAACAACCACGCACGAAGAGCCGACAACACACATGCCATGCTTACCAGATCCGCGCCCACGGCGCCACACCACACACCAACCCGGCTCGCTGGCCGGCGACCACACCGAACGCCCACGACCACCCGGGGCAAACTTCCTCACTCTGGACCGTGGAGGGGAAGGGGGAGGCAAGGGAGCCGGCGGGAGGGTGTCGACCTCATCCTCTGACCCAGATCTGTTCGACTCTAGGGCCGAAAACTTATTAGCCGAAGGGGAGATGCTTTGAGATGAGGGAGCCGATCCCCTAGGGACACCAGTCCGTAGGGGGAAGGTGGGGGAGAAAACCGCAGCCGCGGGGAGCAGGGGAGATGGGGAAGTAGGAGGCCAGAGGCCGCCGTCCACCGATGTGCCCACAACGGAGGGGGAGTGGAGAGAGGGAGAGGAGGAGGTGAGAGGAGCGCCATCTCGGAATCACATCATACTCTCATTGTTCATTTATAATGTTATTATGTATATTTCACTTGTAATTTGAATGCCACGGTATGAATTGCATAAATAGAAATTACATCATGCCAATGCACTTAGTTTTTCTATATACCCATTTCTATACTGCAGTATATGCATAATTAAGCTAAATATGCATACTAAATGAAGTAGTTCCCGTGAAAGAAATTCATTAGTGTTCATAATATTCAAGGATTTCCATCATTTTTTTCTAGACTAGTTAATGTAATAATCTCATATATCATCAACTTTTATTATATAAACACTGACCTATGATTGCAACCTTATAGGTAGTTCAAAGCTGGATGATTCAGTTGGAGGCATCAGAGGGGGACATGCAGTTGGAACAAGTAAGGTTATGCTATACAATAGGGATAGAATGCATGAACGATGACCCAAAGAAGAGACCAGTTGCACGACACATTGTCGATAGACTTGATAAAACAACAAGTGTCGACCATTCAGATGAAACTAGCATCAGCTTTGAGCTGCAAGTAAGTTTACCAAGGGATCAATCTAAAGAAAGAATGGGAAATCTTGCAGCTGAGAGCCTCCATGCGGATGTTGATGGACACTCAGAAATATTGGAAGATGTCACAAAACCAATTAAATCCCTTCCTTTCCCAGAAGGCCAACAGAAATTAGGCCAGTCATCATTATGGGATGGGAAAGATATGATGGAAAAGGTCACCCACCATGGCGCAGGCGATTCTAGCTCTATTTCTACTGGGTCCTATGAGTTGAACATTCTAGGCATTTACACCAACATTTTTGATAGGAAGAGGCATAAATTAGGACAGTCACAGTTCATAAATATCTTCAGAAAGGAGGAGCTCAGGCCAATACTTAAGAGTAGCAATCTCATCAGAAAAAGCGACAACGCTGAAGTTTACAAAGGCGTTGTTCATAATGCACTGGTTGCAGTAAACAAAATGTTTAATGGCAAGGACAAGCAGTTAGTAAATGAAATCGTCATCCAATCTCAAATCATCCACAAGAACATTGCTCGGCTCATAGGTTGTTGTCTACAAATGGGTAACCCCATTCTAGTTTATGAGTTCCTTCCCAGAGGAAGCCTTCATGACATTCTCCACAATGGCAACAAGGTGCCTCTAAACTTGGATGTGCGTCTAAATATCATTGCAGAATCAGCACAAGGTCTAGCTTATCTGCATTCACAAGCTCGTACTGAAATTCTGCATGGTAATATTAAAACAACAAGTGTACTCTTGGATGATAACTATATACCAAAGATATCAGACTTCAGCATGTCGATGTTTATTGGGTGTGGTGAGGATAGCTGCTATGAGCAAAGCACTGGTCTCTTCATCAGTGACAAGACTTACATGGATCCATCATACATGCAAGCACGCTTGCTGACCTTGAAAAGTGATGTCTACAGCTTTGGAGTTGTGATATTGGAGCTCATTAGCAGGAAGAAGCCCATTCATACAGATGGTGTTCGGTTAGTGCAGAGTTTTATTGAATTTCACAAAGAAGGGAAGAAAAAAACCGAGCTGTTTGACAAGGAAATTGCAGTAACAACGGGAGATTTGGATGTTCTTGAATGTCTAGCTGAGATTGCTCTGGAATGTCTTAACCTGGATGTGTACCAAAGACCCACAATGACAGATGTTGCGAAACGCCTTCTCATACTGAATCAGTCTTGGAGGTTACATGCATGGCATGTAAGTGCTGACTATTCAAAGGAAACTGACATCAACAATTCATTTGTTGAGCAAAAGAAACTAGGCCACTTACCATTGCAAGATATGAACCGAAGCGACACAGGCAATTCTAGCTCTGTCTTTACTAGTTTCTACAAGTTGAACAATTTAGACATTTTCAACCGGAAAGGACGCCATAATTTCAACAGGAACATCATGCATGCATTAGAGAAGTCACATTTTATTAGGATATTCAGAAAGGAGGAGCTCATGCCGATGCTAAGGAATAGCAATAGCTTTGGAAAAAGTCCCTTCGGTGTTGATTACAAGGTGATTGTTGATGATGCATTTGTCATGGTAAAGGAATGGATTAATGGTAATGATGTAGGTATTGAACACTTTGAGAATGATGTCCTCATTGAGTCTCAAGTCATCCACAAGAACATCGTTAGGCTCATAGGTTGTTGCCTAGAAAGGAAATCATGCATGCTAGTGCACGAGTTCCTCCCGAGAGGAAGCCTTGATGACATTCTTCGGGACAACAAGGTGCCTCTCAGCTTGGATGTGCGTCTAAGTATTATTGTAGGATCAGCACAAGGTCTAGCTTACCTGCATTCACAAGCTCATACCAAAATAATGCATGGTGCTGTCAACCCGAGAAATATACTCTTGGATGATAACTTCGTACCAAAGATCACAGGCTTTGGCATGTCGAGGTTGATTACGGGATACAAGACCAGCAGTGTGATTGGTATCGCGGGTTATATAGATCCAGTATACAAGCAAACAGAGGTACCGAGTGGAAAAAGTGATGTCTACGGTTTTGGAATTGTGATCTTAGAGCTCATTAGCAGGAAAAAGGTAACTTCTTCTGAAAATGGCATGCTCGTGAGGGGTTTCCATGAATTTCACAAAGAAGGAAAGAAAGCAACGGAGCTGTTTGACAAGGAAATTGCAGTAACAACAACAGATTTGGAGCTTCTCGACGGTCTGGCAGAGATTGCCGTCGAATGTCTTAACCTTGATGCAGATCAAAGGCCCACTATGATAGATGTTGCAGAGCGGCTTGTCATACTGAATCAATCTCGTAAGTCAAAAGTTGGAAGTTGATGTATATTGTGTTGTGAACAACATATTCCCCATCGAATATGATAGGCAGCTACCAATTTTTGATTTATTTCGCTTTTGTGAGCAAAATCACTTGAATCATGTAGAACCATAATATAGTGTACAGTACTCCCTCCGTCCGTTGTACAGTACTCCCTCCGTCCCAGTGTAGTGTCAAAACGTCTTACATTATGGAACACAAGGAATACAACTCTATATCTCCGTTATTTAAGTTTAGAGAAAGTTTGCCGTGATACAATGCGCTGAGCAACGGGCTGGCCAAAATAATATTGTACTACGCGTTAAGGGCATGTGGACTGGATTGGCATTACTATTGCCTATCTTGGTTAAGATCAAATCGGACTAGTCGTAAGCTTAAATTATGTACGCTGATGAGCATCAAAGGCCGGAGACGCAAATTTCATAGAGGCTACGTTCTTCGATAAGTTTTATTTTTCCCAGTCGCCAAAAATATGGCTTCAAGACAAGCGTTACTGCAAAGGAACCGTATTTTTCTCAGACTTTTCTTCATGACCCCCGACTCATACATTATTAACTATTCAAAATTCAGCAGACGAACATTATTGACCCAAAAAATAAAATAAAAACATGGTCTCAAGCCTTGCGACAATAACTTCACCAGACAACCACTAACCCTATGATAAAAGACAAACTCCAAAGTACAAGCATTCAAAAGGATTCATTGCACATGCACTGATCATGACGAGTCCAAGGTCGATCTCGGGATTTTCATCGCCAAAGCCAAACTTTGATCCAACACCTTCAGTAAGGACATGATCACACGGCGCATGCACGTGTTGACGTAGCCTGATCAGAGATCTTGTGTTTTGATTGGAGTGCGTATACTTGTTGACGAAGCTAAATCTAATAGATCTCAGGTAGAGGGTCCCGAGTTGGTAATCTCGGCTAGATGGTAATAGGATGAAGAAGAGACACAGTATTTACCCAAGTTCGGACGCTCTTGAAGAGGTAAAATTCTACGTCTTGCCTGCTGTATTGATTGTGGATGGGGTACAAAGTATAGGTTGATCTACCTCAAGATCATATGTGTGAATATACCTACCTCTATGGTCTAAACCCTTCGGCTTAGATACCTACGGTTACACCTAGGTCGGTTACATCGGGGGATAAACATGCGAAGACTACATCCTGCCCTAGAGTGTGTGCGCCAAGTCTTCGGAAGATTTCATCTTGAGTATGTCGTGGGGCATGACAAACATGGCCTACCTTATTGATAGTTTTGGGGGTTCTCGGCCAGCCCATGCGTGAAGGAAGACGTTCTTTTTTTTTTTGGAAAAGGGGCGTAGCCTCGGCCTCTGCATCAGAAAGATGCATACGGCCAAGAGGAAGATGTTCTTAGCACCCCCTTATTCAGAACAACATTAGTAGCCCCTGAAATGTTCTTCAAGCCGATGACATTACTTCTGCTCTTCCGAGGTGTTTCTTCGGTCTTGCAAACTAGTTCAACATTCACCTTTGTGCTTCTTCCTTTAATGTAACCGTAGCTTGTGTTCGAGGAGTTATATACCACGGAATTCCGAGGAGCCCCGAATGAGCTTTCCTTGAGAAGTACTTTTATCTTTGTTTGATCCGAAGACCCATACTATGCCTAGTTAGCTTAACAGTGAAGTCTTCCCGTGGAGGGACGGGTGCGTCGGTTGGGTAAGTTCTGGCAACTTGGATAGAACTCGAAACGCCACCATATATTGCAAAACCAAAAGGTCCCATCATTAATCATTATGCCGTGTGTAGCACAGCTCGAGGCCGTTGCTATTGGCACGTCTCTTCAGTAAAGAGACCGTGCTCCGGACTTTCGGCGCGCATGTCACGTTGGGAACTCACGACATTACTGCCACACAGTGCGCCCCTTCAGTATTTTTACTGTCTTATATATAAAAGGTAAATGATGGATATAATCCGTTTTCACGCATCCCCTCTCGCTCTTCGCTCCTGCAATCCTCAAGCTCTAGCGCCCAGAGAACATAGTCCAAGCACAGTCTTCTTCTCCCCCTTTCCCTCCCTCTTGATCTTCACCAATGGCCGGGAAGGACAAGCGCACCGTGGCGGCGACTAAGGAGGAGAAGTCGGCGAGCTAGAGGGGGTTGTTGCTTCCTTCTACTGTCACCGCTGGCGACATCACCGAGCTCTAGGCGCTCGGCTACCTCCCGTCGCAGGATGAGGTCAAGTGTTGTTTCCCCTCTTGTTGGGAAGGCAATCGGCTCCGCCTCTTGGGTTCCAGAACCTCGGGAGGGTGAATGCATCGTGTTCATTACCATGTTGTCCGAGGTGAGGGGTTTCCGATCCACCCCTTCCTCCAAGGCCTGTTGTACTTCTACGACCTACAATTCCATCATCCTGCCCCCAATTCTATCCTCCATATCGCCTCCTATATCGTCTTTTGCGAGGCCTTCCTATGCAGCGAGCCCCATTTTGGGCTCTGGCTCAAGCTTTCCTGCGTCAAGCCATGGACAAATGTGGGCACATCACAAAGTGTGTTGGCGCCATGGTCAACAAGATCCACATCGTCAAATGGCTGGTGGGCAAGTTCATTGAGATGGTGAAGCAGTGGCAGGAAGAGTGGTTCTACATGGACGAAGTGCCGTCTGGGGACAGGGAAGGAGTTCCTGCCTTCTTGGTCGAGCCACTGGATCGGCTCCACTCATGGACAACCAAGAATCTCAGCTAGGGAAACACGGAGGAGGTCGAAGCCCTCCAAGATCGGGTGGCCTTTGCCTCAGTGAGGGTGTCACTCTTGTGGACGTGATCCTACCGCAGGGTCCAACTGTTGGGGAACGTAGTAATTTCAAAAAATTTCCTACGTACACGCAAGACCATGGTGATGGCATAGCAACGAGAGGGGAGAGTGTCCGTCCACGTACCCTCGTGAGACCGAAAGCGAAGCGTTATAACAACGCTGTTGATGTAGTCGTGCGTCTTCACGATCCGACCGATCCAAGCACCGAACGTACGGCACCTCCGAGTTCTGCACACGTTCAGCTCGATGACGATCCCCGAACTCCGATCCAGCAAAGTGTCGGGGATGAGTTCTGTCAGCACGACGGCGTGGTGACGATGATGATGCTCCACCGACGCAAGGCTTCGCCTAAGCTCCGTGACGATATGACTTCTCCGGCGCAGGGCTTCGCCTAAGCTCATGACGATATGACCGAAGTGGAATATGGTGGAAGGGGCACCGCTGCGGCTAAGGAAAGATCCGTAGATCAACTTGTGTGTTCTAGGGTGCCCCTGCCCCGTATATAAAGGAGCCAAGGGGAGGGGCGGCCGGCCAAGAGGAGGCGCGGCCAGGAGTCCTACTCCTCCGGGAGTAGGATTCCCCTCCAATCCTAGTTGGAATAGGATTCACCGGAGGGAAAGAGAGAGAGGGGCGGCCCACCTTTCCTAGTCCTAGTAGGACTAGGGGAGGGGGCCTTGCGCCACCTAGGGCTGGCCCTTTCTCCTTTCCACCAAGGCCCACTATGGCCCATATAGTTCCCGGGGGGTTCCGGTAACCTCCCGGTACTCCGGTAAATTCCCGATTTCACTCGGAACATTTCCGATGTCCAAATGTAGGCTTCCAATATATCAATCTTTATGTCTCGACCATTTTGAGACTCCTCGTCATGTCCGTGATCACATCCGGGACTCCGAACTACCTTCGGTACATCAATACTTATAAACTCATAATGAACTGTCATCGAAACGTTAAGCGTGCGGACCCTACGGGTTCGAGAACTATGTAGACATGACCTAGAACCATTCTCGGTCAATAACCAATAGCGAACCTGGATGCCCATATTGGTTCCTACATATTCTACGAAGATCTTTATCGGTCAAACCGCATAACGATATCGTTGTTCCTTTTGTCATCGGTATGTTACTTACCCGAGATTCGATCGTCGGTATCCAATACCTAGTTCAATCTCGTTACCGGTAAGTCTCTTTACTCGTTCCGTAATACATCATCTCACAACTAACTCATTAGTTGCAATGCTTGCAAGGCTTATGTGATGTGTATTACCGAGAAGGCCCAGAGATACCTCTCCGACAATCGGAGTGACAAAACCTAATCTCGATTCATGCTAACTCAACATATACTTTTGGAGACACCTGTAGAGTACCTTTATAATCACCCATTTACGTTGTGACGTTTGGTAGCACACAAAGTGTTCCTCCGTAAACGGAGTTGCATAATCTCATAGTTGCAGGAACTTTGTATAAGTCATGAAGAAAGCATAAGCAACATACTAAGCGATCAAGTGCTAAGCTAACGAAATGGGTCATGTCAATCACATCATTCTCCTAATGATGTGATCCCATTAATCAAATGACAACACATGTCTATGGTTAGGAAACATAACCATCTTGATTAATGAGCTAGTCTAGTAGAGGCATACTAGTGACTATCTGTTTGTCTATGTATTCACACATGTATTATGTTTCCGTTAATACAATTCTAGCATGAATAATAAACATTTATCATGATATAAGGAAATAAATAATAACTTTATTATTGCCTCTAGGGCATATTTCCTTCAGTCTCCCACTTGCACTAGAGTCAATAATCTAGATTACACAAGAATGATTCTAACACCCATGGAGTCTTGGTGTTGATCATGTTTTGCTCGTGGAAGAGGCTTAGTCAACGGTCTGCAACATTCAGATCCGTATGTATTTTGTAAATCTCTATGTCTCCCACTTGGACTTGGTCCCGAATGGAATTGAAGCGTCTCTTGATATGCTTGGTCCTCTTGTGAAATCTGGATTCCTTTGCCAAGGCAATTGCACCATATTGTCACGAAGATCTTCATTGGTCCCGATGCACTAGGTATAACACCTAGATCGGAAATGAACGCTTTCATCCAGACTCCTTCATTTGCTGCTTCGAAGCAGCTATGTACTCCGCTTCACATGTAGATCCCGCCACGACGCTTTGTTTAGAACTGCACCAACCGACAGCTCCACCGTTTAATAAAAATACGTATCCGGTTTGCGATTTAGAATCGTCCGGATCAGTGTCAAAGCTTGCATCGGCGTAACCATTTACGACTAGCTCTTTGTCACCTCCATATCGAAACATATCCTTAGTCCTTTTCGTATTTCAGGATGTTCTTGACCGCTGTCCGATGATCCACTCTGGATTACTTTGGTACCTTCCTGCCAAGCTTACAGCTAAGCATACGTCAGGTCTGGTACACAGCATTGCATACATGATAGAGCCTATGGCTGAAGCATAGGGAACATTTTTCATTTTCTCTATCTTCTGCTGTGGTCGGGCATTGAGTCTGACTCAATCTTACACCTTGTAATACAGGTAAAAAACCTTTCTTTGCCTGATCCATTTTGAACTTCTTCAAAACTTTATCAAGGTATGTGCTTTGTGAAAGTCCAATTAAGCGTCTTGATCTATCTCTATAGATCTTGATGCCCAATATGTAAGCAGCTTCACCGAGGTCTTTCATTGAAAAACTTTTATTCAAGTATCCTTTTATGCTATCCAGAAATTCTATATCATTTCCAATCAACAATATGTCGTCCACATATAATATTAGAAATGCTACAGAGCTCCCACTCACTTTCTTGTAAATACAGGCTTCTCCAAAAGTCTCAGATAAAACCATATGCTTTGATCACACTATCAAAGCGTTTATTCCAACTCAAGAGGCTTGCACCGGACCATAAATTGATCGTTGGAGCTTGCACACTTTGTTAGCACCCTTTGGATCAACAAAACCTTCTGGTTGCATCATATACAACTCTTCTTCTAGAAATCCATTCAAGAATGCAGTTTTACATCCATTTGCCAAATTTCATAATCATAAAATGCGGCAATTGCTAACATGATTCGGACAGACTTAAGCATCGCTTCTGGTGAGAAAGTCTCATCGTAGTCAACCCCTTGAACTTGTCGAAAACCTTTTGCAACAAGTCGAGCTTTGTAGACAGTTATGTTACCATCAGCGTCAGTCTTCTTCTTAAAGATCCATTTATTCTCAATGGCTTGCCGATCATCGGCAAGTCAACCAAAGTCCATACTTTGTTCTCATACATGGATCCCATCTCAGATTTCATGGCTTCAAGCCATTTTATGAATCTGGGCTCACCATCGCTTCTTCATAGTTCGTGGGTTCACCATGATCTAGTAGCATGACTTCCGAATAGGATTACCGTACCACTCAGTGCGGATTTTATTCTGGTTGATCTCTGAGTTCAGTGACAACTTGATCTGAAGTTTCATGATCATTATCATTATCTTCCTCGCTAATTGGTGCGGTGTCACGAAACTGATTTCGTGATGAACTACTTTCCAATAAGGGAGCTGGTACTATTACCTCATCAAGTTCCACTTTCCTCCCACTCACTTCTTTCGAGAGAAACTCCTTCTCTAGAAAGGATCCATTCTTAGCAACGAATGTCTTGCCTTCGGATCTGTGATAGAAGGTATACCCAATTGTCTCCTTTGGGTATCCTATGAAGACACATTTTCCGATTTGGGTTCAAGCTTATCAGGTTGAAGTTTTTCACATAAGCATCGCAACCCCAAACTTTCGAAGCGACAACTTTGGTTTCTTGCTAAACCATAGTTCATAAGGCGTCGTCTCAACGGATTTTGACGGTGTCCTATTTAACGTGAATGCGGCCGTCTCTAAAGCATAACCCCAAAATGATAGCGGTAAATCGGAAATAGACATCATAGATTGCACCATATCTAGTAAAGTACGATTACGACGTTCGGACACACCATTACGCTGTGGTGTTCCCGGTGGTGTGAGTTGCGAAACTATTCCGCATTGCTTCAAATGTAGACCAAACTCGTAACTCAAATATTCTCCTCCACGATCAGATCGTAGAAACTTTATTTTCTTGTTACGATGATTTTCAACTTCACTCTGAAATTCTTTGAACTTTTCAAATGTTTTAGATTTATGCTTCATCAAGTAGATATACCCGTATCTGCTTAAATCATCTGTGAAGGTAAGAAAATAACGATATCCGCCACGAGCTTCAACATTCATCGGACCACATACATCTGTATGTATGATTTCCAATAAGTCTGTTGCTCTCTCCATACTACCGGAGAACGGTGTTTTAGTCATCTTGCCCATGAGGCACGGTTCGCAAGTACCAAGTGATTCATAATCAAGTGATTCCAAAAGTCCATCTGTATGGAGTTTCTTCATGCGTTTTACACCGATATGACCTAAACGGCAGTGCCACAAATAAGTTGCACTATCATTATCAACTCTGCATCTTTTGGCTTCGACATTATGAATATGTGTATCACTACTGTCGAGATTCAACAAGAATAGACCATTCTTCAAGGGTGCATGACCATAAAAGATATTACTCATATAAATAGAACAACCATTATTCTCTGATTTAAATGAATAACCGTCTCGCATTAAACAAGATCCAGATATAATGTTCATGCTCAACGCTGGCACCAAATAACAATTATTTAGGTCTAAAACTAATCCCGAAGGTAGATGTAGAGGTAGCGTGCCGACCGCGATCACATTGACTTTGGAACCGTTTCCCACGCGCATCGTCACCTCGTCCTTTGCCGTGCTCGCCTATTCCGTAGTCCCTGTTTGAGTTGCAAATATTAGCAATGAACCAGTATCAAATGCCAGTGCTACTACGAGCTCTAGTAAGGTACACATCAATAACATGTATATCACATATACCTTTGTTCACCTTGCCATCCTTCTTATCCGCCAAATACTTGGGGCAGTTCCGCTTCCGATGTCGGATGCTTGCAGTAAAAACACTCGTTTTCAGGCTTAGGTCCAGACTTGGGTTTCTTCTCTTGATCAGCAACTTTCTTGCTATTCTTTTGAAGTTTCCTTCTTCTTCCCTTTGCCCTTTTCTTGAAACTAGTGGTCTTGTTGACCATCAACACTTGATGCTCTTTCTTGATTTCTACCTCCATGACTTTTAGCATTGCGAAGAGCTCAGAATTGTCTTAGTCATCCCTTGCATATTATAGTTCATCACGAAGCTCTTGTAGCTTGGTGGCAGTGATTGGAGAATTCTGTCAATGACACTATCATCCGGAAGATTAACTCCCAGCTGAATTAAGTGATTATTATACCCAGACATTTTGAGTATGTGCTCACTGACAGAACTATTCTCTTCCATCTTGCAGCTATAGAACTTGTTGGAGACTTCATATCTCTCAATCCGGGCATTTGCTTGAAATATTAACTTCAACTCCTGGAACATCTCATATGCTCCATGACGTTCAAAACGTCGTTGAAGACCCGGTTCTAAGCCGTAAAGCATGGCACACTGAACTATAGAGTAGTCATCGCTTTGCTCGCGAGACGTTCACAACTTCGGCGTTGCTCTGCAGCAGGCTGGCACCCAGCGGTGCTTCGGGGCGTAATTCTTCTGTGCAGCAATGAGGATAATCCTCAAGTTACGGACCCAGTCCGTGTAATTGCTACCATCATCTTTCAACTTTTCTTTCTCAAGGAACGCATTAAAATTCAACGGAACAACAGCACGAGCCATCTATCTACAGTAAACATAGACAAGCAAAATACTATCAGGTACTAAGTTCATGATAAATTTAAGTTCAATTAATCATATTAAAAACTCCCACTTAGACAGACATCTCTCTAGTCATCTAAGTGATTACGTGATCCAAATCAACTAAACCATGTCCGATCATCACGTGAGATGGAGTAGTTTCAATGGTGAACATCACTATGTTGATCATATCTACTATATGATTCACGCTCGACCTTTCGGTCTCCGTGTTCCGAGGCCATATCTGCATATGCTAGGCTCATCAAGTTTAACCTGAGTATTCTGCGTGTGCAAAACTGGCTTGCACCCGTTGTAGATGGACGTAGAACTTATCACACCCGATCATCACGTGGTGTCTGGGTACTACGAACTTTTAGCAACGGTGCATACTCAGGGAGAACACTTCTTGATAATTTTAGTGAGAGATCATCTTATAATGCTACCGTCAATCAAAGCAAGATAAGATGCATAAAGGATAAACATCACATGCAATCAATATAAGTGATATGATATGGTCATCATCATCTTGTGCTTGTGATCTCCATCTCCAAGCACCGTCATGATCACCATCGTCACCGGTAGCGACACCTTGATCTTCATCGTAGCATCGTTGTCGTCTCGCCAACTATTGCTTCTCGACTATCGCTCTGTTTAGTGATAAAGTAAAGCAATTACATGGCTTTGCATTTCATACAATAAGCGACAACCATATGGCTCCTGCCGATTGCCGATAACTTGGTTACAAAACATGATCATCTCATACAATAAAATATAGCATCACGTCTTGACCACATCACATCACAACATGCCCTGCAAAAACAAGTTAGGCGTCCTCTACTTTGTTGTTGCAAGTTTTACGTGGCTGCTACGGGCTGAGCAAGAACCGTTCTTACCTACGCATCAAAACCACAGCGATAGTTTGTCAAGTTGGTGCTGTTTTAACCTTCGCAAGGACCGGGCGTAGCCACACTCGGTTCAACTAAAGTGAGAGAGACAGACACCGCGGTCACCTTTAAGCAACTAGTGCTCGGGCGGTGAAACCAGTCTCGCGTAAGCGTCTGCGTAATGTCGGTCCGGCCGCTTCATCTCACAATACCGCTGAACCAAAGTATGACATGCTGGTAAGCAGTATGACTTATATCGCCCACAACTCACTTGTGTTCTACTCGTGCATATGACATCAACGCATAAAACCAGGCTCGGATGCCATTTGTTGGGGAACGTAGTAATTTCAAAAATTTCCTACGTACACGCAAGACCATGGTGATGGCATAGCAACGAGAGGGAGAGTGTCCGTCCACGTACCCTCGTGAGACGAAAGCGGGCGTTATAACAACGCGGTTGATGTAGTCGTGCGTCTTCACGATCCGACCGATCCAAGCACCGAACGTCACGGCACCTCCGAGTTACGCACACGCTTCAGCTCGATGGCGATCCCCGACTCGATCCAGCAAAGTGTCGGGGATGAGTTCTGTCAACCTGACGGCGTGGTACGATGATGATGCTCCACCGACGCGGGGCTTCGCCTAAGCTCCGCGACGATATGACTTCTCCGGCGCGGGGCTTCGCCTAAGCTCCGCTGACGATATGACCGAAGTGGAATATGGTGGAAGGGGGCACCGCACACAGCTAAGGAAAGATCCGTAGATCAACTTGTGTGTTCTAGGGTGCCCCCTGCCCCCGTATATAAAGGAGCCAAGGGGAAGGGGGCCGGCCGGCCAAGAGGAGGCGCCAGGAGTCCTACTCCTCCGGGAGTAGGATTCCCCCTCCAATCCTAGTTGGAATAGGATTCACCGGAGGGGGAAAGAGAGAGAGGGGGCCGGCCCACCTTTCCTAGTCCTAGTAGGACTAGGGGAAGGGGGGAGGCGCGCGGCCACCTAGGGCTGGCCCTTTCTCCTTTCCACCAAGGCCCACTATGGCCCATATAGTTCCCGGGGGGTTCCGGTAACCTCCGGTACTCGATAAATTCCGATTTCACTCGGAACATTTCCGATGTCCAAATGTAGGCTTCCAATATATCAATCTTTATGTCTCGACCATTTCGAGACTCCTCGTCATGTCCGTGATCACATCCGGGACTCCGAACTACCTTCGGTACATCAATACTTATAAACTCATAATGAACTGTCATCGAAGCGTTAGCGTGCATGGACCCTACGGGTTCGAGAACTATGTAGACATGACCTAGAACCATTCTCGGTCAATAACCAATAGCGGAACCTGGATGCCCATATTGGTTCCTACATATTCTACGAAGATCTTTATCGGTCAAACCGCATAACGATATACGTTGTTCCTTTTGTCATCGGTATGTTACTTACCCGAGATTCGATCGTCGGTATCCAATACCTAGTTCAATCTCGTTACCGGTAAGTCTCTTTACTCGTTCCGTAATACATCATCTCACAACTAACTCATTAGTTGCAATGCTTGCAAGGCTTATGTGATGTGTATTACCGAGAAGGCCCAGAGATACCTCTCCGACAATCGGAGTGACAAAACCTAATCTCGATTCATGCTAACTCAACATATACTTTTGGAGACACATGTAGAGTACCTTTATAATCACCCATTTACGTTGTGACGTTTGGTAGCACACAAAGTGTTCCTCCGGTAAACGGGAGTTGCATAATCTCATAGTTGCAGGAACTTTGTATAAGTCATGAAGAAAGCATAAGCAACATACTAAACGATCAAGTGCTAAGCTAACGAAATGGGTCATGTCAATCACATCATTCTCCTAATGATGTGATCCCATTAATCAAATGACAACACATGTCTATGGTTAGGAAACATAACCATCTTCGATTACTGAGCTAGTCTAGTAGAGGCATACTAGTGACTATCTGTTTGTCTATGTATTCACACATGTATTATGTTTCCGGTTAATACAATTCTAGCATGAATAATAAACATTTATCATGATATAAGGAAATAAATAATAACTTTATTATTGCCTCTAGGGCATATTTCCTTCACCAACCCCTCCAAGCCCGAGCCTCTCCGTTATGGAGGTTTGTCCCCGGCTGCGCATCCTCGGTCATCCGAGGTTTCTACTTGGGGAAGGATATTCGCGAGATGCAGATGCTCCTCTGGAAGACCAAGGGCTAAATGATACGTCTCCAATGTATCTATAATTTTTGATTGTTCAATGCTATTATAGTATCAATCTTGGATGTTTTATATACTTACAAGCAATTATATACTCCCTCCATTTTCGTATACAAGGCCACAAACACATATAACAGGTACCAAGGTAGAAACTAATGGCTACTTAAACCAATGTTGCAAACTAGTCTTTTCTCCTTGCTTGACGTGTTAATTAATGTGTATTTTCTCTTCAATGCACAACAAGACAACTTTCTCACTCCTCGTTGGTTGATTAATGCGGTGCATTCAAATCAATGTTCTCACTCCCGCATGCATGCATGGGGTATTAATGTCTTCGGTTGCTAGTACGAGGCAAACCTCATCAATTTTACATCGATTTGTGTTAATGACCTTGTATAGCTGCAAATTATAATTTTGATAGTGGCCTTGTATACAAAAATGGAGGGAGTATTATTTTTTTTGACTAACCTATTAACTTAGTGCCCAGTGCCAGCTGTTGTTTTTTTCCTGTTTTTGGTTTTTCAGAATATCAGTACTAAACAAAGTCCAAATGCCACGAAACATAGGTGGATGGGACGAGGGGGCGCGGCTTGAGGTGACTCGTGAATATTTTTTGAATCGAAGAACAATTTTTGAAATTTGGAAACATTTTTTCGATCTTCACAAACATTTTTTTGTGAACACTTTTTTGAAATGCATGAACGTTATTTGAAGTCATGAACATTTTTTTAATCAACAAACACTTTTTGAACCGATAAAGTTTTCTTTCGAAATTTGGGAACAATTATTGAAATTCGCAAACATTTTTCGTTTTATGTGAACACTTAAAAAATCCTTGAACATTATTTGAATTCGAACTTTTTTGTTCAAATTAATGAAACTTTTTTGAGTACGCGAACATTGTTCAAAATCGTGAGCATTTTTGTGAAATCAAACGTTTTTTTAACGCGCGTACATACTATGATTTTTTGAATGTATTTTTTTTCTGAATTCACGGCCATTTTATGATTTGTTGAACATTTTTTTTCAAAATTCGCACCTAGTGAGAAACTTGGAACTTTCTTGAAATCCCGAATTATTTTAACAAAGAATGAAACGGGGAAGAAAAAAACGAAATAAATAAACAGTGGGCGTACTGCACTGCGCATGGGCCAGCCCAAGAGGGCGCGCCGGGGGCTTCCGTAGCCCAGGTCGCCAAATAGGAAGCCCTGAAAAAATAAAAATAAAGGTCGCCAAATAGGAGCTTCCGGCTGGGCATTATTCTCTTGGCTCCGGTTTGTGTATCCAGAGCGCATTTTTTTTTCTTCTTGTTCCAATTTGGTTGTACAGAGAGTATAGCTTGAGGATGCAATTATGCCACAGTGGCAAGCACCAGTAATAAGCAGTAGTAGTAGTACTCAGCGAGGGTCAGTAGAAGCTCCGTCCTTCTTATCCACCCCGTGTCAGGACTGAAGATGTGATGAGATTCTTCAGTTAACTGTAGCTGAGCTAGCGCATAACGTTTCAGTTAAGTGGACGGCTGAGATGGCGCCTCGCAGTTACCGCTCGTCGCTAGCCGTTCGATGACGATTGTAACATTCCTGTCAGTTACCGTTGCTTTTCACCCAGTTGCCGGGAGCATCCGCCTATATAACAGGCGGGCTGTGGCTGGCTGTCATCTATCGTTGCTTTTGCTAAGAATTGCCAAGATGGCCAAGTAAACTCAGATATGAATACATATATTCGAGATCTGGGAGAAATTCCCCTTTCTTCTTCCTCCAAATCCCTAGATCGCATCCCTATAACCAACTAGATCCTGACACCCCGTTCCCCGGGTCCGCAGAATCTTGATCTACTTTCTTCTTCTGAGTTTCTCGGGTGAACTGCTTCTTGGATTTCTTCTCCTCCTTCTTCATCTGAGTTTTTTCCCTCCCCTTCTCGCTGTAACTGGTCCTTTGGAGCTCCGTTAATCCCTGCGCCGGCTCTCTTGGATCTGATGCTGAATAAGTGGGGAAGCAGCTGCCGCCACTGAGCTGCTTGTTCCGCTGAAAAACACCACCTTTCCCGTCCGCGACGGAGACAGAATCCGCTCGGCGTTGACTTCGTCCTCCCTCGCATGGCCAAGGTATTACTGTGTTACTTTGTACTCCCTCCGGAAAGAAATATAAGACCGCATAGATCACTACTTTACTAGTACTTCCTCTGTAAACAAATGTAAGAGCGTTTAGATCACTATTTTAGTGATCTAAAAAGCTCTTATATTTCTTTACGGAGGGAGTAGCTGTTAATTTCCTTGTCATGTGAAGTGTACATCTTGGTAGAAACACCTGTTGGAGAAGACGGACTGAAAACAACTTGCATCCTCAAGCCTCTTATATTTCTGGTGAAAACAAATTGGTCAAAGTAGCTACCACCACAAGTAGTTAGTTCTCATGGTCGCATCTTCAACTCTCTGAATAAATGAGGCAGAGAAACCAACAGCACACCTGCTTAATTTACCTTTTAGTTTCAACCATACATGTCAAAAAAATATGTTTCCAGCCAGTATTGATTAATCTGGGGGTAATCTGAATGAGTAGTCTCCAATCGATTGGAGCTGATGCCCAGAGCAGATCATGCAAGGTGTGCTGGGTACATCGGACCAGAGATGTCCCGTCCTTCCTTGATGGAAATCTTGGCACCTATGACTCCTTGGAATAAATTCAAACTAGCATGCACTTGGGGCAATTGATTCTAATACTTCATGATACATCAAATTTTCATACTTTACTTATTCCTTCCATGATTAATTAAATCATGTAACTAGGTGTAGTGGCTAGCCTCACCATAAAATGTATCTTGCGGGAACCTTAAAATGAAGTCATTGCTCAGTTTTTTTAGATCATCATTGTTATTTTTAAGGGTGCTCTGCTCATTTCATTTGCAGTAATTGCAAATGGACTGTGAAGCCGATACAAGACACAATGTCCTGGAGAGGATTCTGCTCGATGAAAGGGCAGAGCCCACAAACCCGTCGTTATCACTTTTGGAAGACATCACAAATTGTTTCTCTCTTGATCACCAAATTGGCAGCGGCGGATTTGCGGTGTTTTGTAAGGTATCACACAACTATATCTATTCAGCTTTCCCTAGTCTTAGCCACAGTCGATCTAAAAACTAAGCAAATGTATCAGATATTGAAACCACCACACACATGAGTTCTTTTTTTAACAATGTATTTTGTCACCATAGGGAGTGGTCGGGAAAGGTACGGTTGCCGTGAAGAAGCTGTCAAACACGTATGGCATTCACGAGAATAAATTCCAGGAAGAGATTAAGTGCTTGATAAAGGCCAAGCACAAGAATATTGTAAGGTTTCTGGGGTATTGCGCTGACGCGCAAGGTATAATGAAAGAGTACGAGGGGAATCTTGTCATGGCAGAGGAATGAAACTGGCTGCTCTGTTTTGATTATGCATGCAACGGGAGTCTCGATAAGCACATTACCGGTAGGATTACAATGTCTATTCCTATCTTTGTTTACTCTATTAAAGGTTCTTAAATACACAACATGTTGTATACTTATTTATAAGTTTTACATAGTATTCATAGATTTATGTGACATTATAGGCATAAATTAAGTACGGAACTACAAATCCCAGCCGCTCCTTGTGTGCAGATGCAACTTGTGGACTTAATTGGAGGAAGCGGTATCAAATAATCAGGGGGGTATCTGAGGGTTTAGCTTTTCTCCGCGAGCAGAGAATTCTTCACTTGGATCTGAAGCCTGCTAATATTTTGCTAGATGCTCATATGGTACCCAAAATTGCTGATTTTGGTCTATCAAGATGCCTTGCTCAAGCACAAACATTTGCTATTACTCAAAACATATTTGGAACAATGTAAGCCAGTCTCATGAAAGCTCTTTGTCTTGTTAGGCATGACTTTACTTTTATCTGCACATTCGTTGATCGGGCTTCATACTTTTTCTTACAGGGGATATACGGATCCAGAATACCTCAGATCAGGCCAAATTGGGTTCTCGTCAGATGTATATAGCCTTGGCGTTATAATCATGGAGATACCGTCAGGAGCGAGGCAGTATCGCAAAGACGAGCATGTAAGAACGATTTAGGCGTTTGTCCCAAGTTGAACTGCATATTTTGAAATGATTGTGTTTCACTTTAACTTAGCAAAATATTATTCCTTTTTTTGATATATTCCTTATATACGTAATTTATGGAAACAATCCCTTAGAGAGGTGGTTGACTTATTGGGCATGGCTCTACCCATTGGAATTCAGATAATGTTGCACACATTTACATACACATGCGTGCACTTTATCCATTCAAAATAAAAATAAAAATGTGTGCACTTCACTATGAAAAGAAAAAAAAAAGCCTATTTATAATTCTGGAAGTACCATCTAGTCCCTTATTCTTATATGCCATCTAAACTAAACAAACTGATCATTTTAAGATACTCCAAATGAATTGCATGAAAAGAAATCACAGTTTTTTTTTTCATATTCCCATTTTCCATACTACAGAAATAGGCAGTTGGTCGGGGGAAGTCCTCCTTTTCTAAAAAAACAGAAATAGGCAGTTCAGACATAAATAAAGCTAAAAAAATGTTAACTGCAATTAAGTGGCTTCCATGAAAGAAAATAATTATGGTCCTTCTCTTTTTAGGATTTCCAACATTTTTTTTCTCTAGTAGCTGTGATGTAATAACCATATATCATTATAAGAAATACCAACTCATGATTTTAACCTTATTTATAGGCAGTTGAAAGATGGATGAATCGATTGGGGGTATCAGAGGGGGACATGCAGTTAAAACAAGTGAGAGTTTGCAGTGAAATAGCGATAGAGTGCATGGACTTGGACCCAGCAAAGAGACCAGATGCATGCCATATAATTGATAGGCTTGATGAAACTAAGGGTGTTGACGAAGTGGAGAAAACTGACACCAGTAGTTCATTCATTGAGTCGCAGGTAAATTTACCAAGGGAACAATCTGGATAAAGAGTTGGAAATCTTGCAGCGAGAGCCTCCAGGTGGATGTTGAGGAACACTCCGAAATACTGGAAAATGCCGCATACAGTTTGGAATTGCTTCATTCCCAGGAAGGCCAACCGAAAGTAGATGAATTGTCATTACTAGCGGTTGGGGCGCGCCATGGCGCGCCTCCTGAAAGGAAGTTTGGGCGTTGCCAGCTTGCAGGCACCCTTGTCATTGCTTTTGCCGCTTCTTACATGTACGTGAACATTAGCATATTTTAGTACGGCTGATTAAATATAGTTAGTGATAGTAATTTAGATATGCTACTAAAATGACAATTGGACTGCTAATTAGTATATCAGATTCAATAATGCAGAAACAAAGCAAAAGATATTTATTACAAGTAGAGAAACATATATTCAGTGCACAACCATGAACAACTGGTAGCATAGTTTTTATAACACAGAATTGATCTTACAAAGAGAGAACAAATAGTACATCAAAAGTGGATGCCAGACAACTGGTAGCATAGAACATAAAATTAATCATGTTGGCTACACTTGACTTCTTATCAAAAAGATAAAATAACACATCAAAAGCAGATGCCCGAATGAACTTGTCCATTTCAGGCAGGTCAAAAACCTCGATTAGCATGGAGCTGAGTGTTGTCATGATGGCAGTACCATTGGTTGCATGGCGTCCGTTGGACATCAACGAGGAGACTTGGGGGAGTACTTCTCATTTTTTTAGATAAAAGTAAAAATGTTATACGTAACCACGAGTAATGTATTTAGCTTAGGATTGGGTGCCAAGCTTTTTTTAGCACCTACCCACACATCACCTAGCATTGGTGCTAGGTAATTTCACCTACCTGCAGTGTTTGGTTAGCATCTAGTGATGTAGATACTGTAAGCCATAGCCTGGTGTTGTCCTAAACAAAATGTATACTTTCTCAGAAAAAGTACTGCCTGGTTAAGGATAACTGGACTCGCCCTAGCGCATAACAGTCACAAGAAAATAGTTTATATGATATCCTGGCATGACGGAAGAAAAAACGCAAGTGGCACTGGAGTATAGAAGAAAATTAGAATGTACATAATATCAGTTACCTATAAATAAGAAAGTACAGTCGTATTGTCACTTATCAGATCAGCTGTGAAGAAAGAAAAACCTGTCAAGCATGAACAAATTATGATAAACCATAAACGTAGTTAATTTGAAGCATGATAGTTGTAGATTATGATAAAAATGATTCCTAGAGAGTAAGAAGCTTTAGGGCATGCGTTTTGGGGTGGATCAATAGGATTTGAAGCAAGCCGATGAAATATTTTAACAATCTATCAGAATGATAGAACTTGTGATGCAGTAAAGGCAGTTATCCGACAAGATCAATTTCAGCTAGCAGAACAGATAGACGGAACAAATATTCATGGAGGATGGTAACAAAGAAGGAAACAGGTAATTTCATGGGAACATACAAATTCATCCTCCTGCAACCATAGATGCACAAAATTATTGACAGAAATTGTCCAAGCCATCAGTGCTTTTTTGGAAGAACAAAGAGATCATGAGGTGCACCCAAATCACCTCTGACCAAAAAAAAGAGAGAACAAAAGAGCACAGATACTACCATGATAGCTAACTTTCTGATCATCTCTGTAACATGGGTAGTGCTAACAATGGAACAAAAGAAAATCTGTGTGAAATTGGATTGCTAAAAAATGCACGCAATGCTATGTTCACTAATTGCTGGATTGACTAAATATTGCTCCCATAGTGAGACGCAAGAATGCAGAACACAAGATATGAAGGAGGAGTGTCGGGAACAAAAGGCAGACTCATTTGCCTGTTCTAGAGATGCCTTCGATTTTCACTATAGCAAATATAGTAAGAATCCTTGCAATTCAAGGATTATAGCTTTGGTAGAAAGCAATCAGCTGGGTCTATCGCATTTGCAATTCCTGGAAAACATAATGGGCTATCAGTTAGCAAAACAGTACAAAATGCCAAGTAAGATTTCTTTCCTTTTCTTTTCCAGAGTTAATAGTGTACATTGTAGGTGTGAGTATCACAGAAAACTAACCTATTAACATGCATTTTGAGAACTGGTGGTTGGTAAGCATGAAAAGGTCATGTAGCACAGCCCGTTCTTGTGTTATTAAGTAGTCCATCTCATCCGCAACGATCAATCTGGCAAGCAGTGACAAACAATTCAGGTACCAGGATCAAAATGGCAAGAAAAGCCATTATCGTACAAGCAGGTTCAAATAGTTCCTACAACATCCTCCTTAAAGTTTCTTTGTGAGAAAACATACGCCGCAGTTGCTGAAGTGGTGACAATCTGCCACTTGCCTTTTTTCAAACCTAGAATTTTCTTTGTGAGAAAATATATTGATCTTAGAGAACTATAGCAGCTATGTACACATAAATCAATCTTACTGAATTTGTTACATGCCCACACCTGAAATATTATGCACACAACCTTTGTGTCCCATCAAGTACCTTGTTAAAAAATCCGATTCAGCATAATCCAAGTAAGAGAAATCAGGGATTTTATCCAAAAGTTCACATCAAAATCTTTCTCTCTAACCTGAAAGAGAAACATACAAGCAAATCATTCAGCTATTGTATTGTTAAGATAAGTTATTCAAACTGGAGAAAGTATGTAGTACCGAGTACGGCGGTTCTCTTACGCATCCAATCATTAGTTCTATCCTAATGAAGCATCAATTAGTCTGAAGTACCTAAGATTCTATCAGCCGTTCTCAAATACAAAAGCAAAATAGCAGATCGACCCAAGGATTACCATCATCTTCTTTAGTTCCTTTCACTTCTCGAGCTCAAAAGAAAGAGATGGATATAGACCACGGTAAATAAGGCATGAAATAAACATCACCCACTTTCTAATAACTAAAGAAACAAACATTTTACAATTGAAATAGGGAAATCAATGATTGAATTTAAGTCTCATTACTCCGAGTATCTCATAATTATTTTTGTTGAAAATCCTAAGATATCCAAAGCACACATCTAAATTGAATGATAATATGAATGGACTTGCATAAACAGTAATACTGACCAGCAACCCTTGTGCGCAATGTGCATAGAGGCCGACATGTATCTCTTCCTGTCTCTCAAGCCCCATGCCAACAGGAAGAATCTTCTGCATACTGTGAGCACGAAGAATGATGAAATGCGATGAGAGCAGCAATGCATTGAAAGAGCCACACATGAGGCATTTACGTGTACGTGGTGAACTACCATTCTTCTCCTTGTTGAGCAGTGGCAACTGGAACACAAGCCAGTAAGCCACAATAGTCGGTCCACATACAACAGTGCCACCACCACCAAAGAATTTCTGAAAAATCTGCACCAACAAAGAAACATCAGCCTAAACAACGCCCAAGACACCCAAAAAGAGAACATCATGATACAAAAACAAACATGAAGCAGTTGCTGCATCCACAACACAGACTACCAATGCAACCCATTCCAGCAGGCACACATCATCAAGAAGCCCCCAATCCACAAACTCGCAGCAACACACATCACACATCTAGCAGAACAATACATCAGCAACACTAAAAACGTACATGTTTATTTTGATTATATTTGGGCCCTGCTAGCAGCAACATGTTCTAGATCTTAGGTTTGGTGACATGTTATAAGTCTAGCTCAATCTGCAAAATTAAATAACATTCAGACATTCTGAATGAGGATAACTGAATATGAATACAGTAAACATGGGAGTCTCTATATTTACTTTTTACTCACCAAACAATATGCTTTAGAGAATCAAGAAAAGGATCACTTGTATGCCCATTCTTTCAAAAGCTTGAACCAAATGTTGCATTCAATATCCCTGGGGTAGGAAAATATATAATTGAACAGATATTGAGTGATGTCAAATTGTCAATAGCTCCAACACATTTCCATTTTGCAGCTTCCGAACCAAAAGCACTACAAAAGGCAAGACAATATAGAGAGGTGATTTGACCATAGACCCATAATACTGATAAAAAGAACAATATGTAGTTATCTGCATAAGTAGATAACTCTCATGTAAGATGAGGTTTCATGATTTTTTTGGTTGCATCACACAAGCTCCTTAACTGTAAGTTAGATTAGATGTACCAACAAATTTAAACATAAAAGTGTTGTGATTCTATTGGTTTTTATGTCCTCCGTGCAGAGCATAAACCTTCTTACATTGTTGTTGTACTCTATCAAATAAAAATTCAACAACTTAGACATCAGATCAGATAGAATCAGAAACATTTTGTGATTTGGGTAAGTACGTAACATCTGTAATATTTTTCCTTGAGATCTAAATACATCTCTCATATTATTTCATCCTTTTTTAGTAAAAAACTCTGAAAATGTAACCCAAAATTTAATGCAGCTAAGAAGTTGGGATATGGTTCAACTTTCATGACCTCAAAATGCATGGCTAATTACCAATTAGGATGTACAGTACAAACTGTAAAATTAATTAATTATTTCAAAGCTCATGACAAACAAATAATGCCGTGGTTATGGTTGTATCAAATGTCAAGAGAGAACTACAGAGCAATACAATTGTGCAAGAAATTACCACCAGAAACTATACATATGTGAGTCGGTCTAACACTGCAGACTTGCATAGCATCACATCAATCTCAAATCATTCATGAGACATCAAACAAAAAGAGCACGGGCGGGGCAATGAAGCCATACCCATCGACCAGTCAAGAAAGATGAATTGGTTCATGGAAAGCTTTGCGTAAAATAAATCACCTCTTCAAGAGTGTCTTTCCTGCAAGGCTGCAACTCTCGGGGGCGAGGTTCCTCTCGCCCATGGTCTCCCGCGGCGACCTCATCCAGGTTGTGCTCGTCCTCCTCCATCTTGCTCGGGACGAGAGCTCGTGGCACCACCCGCCTTCTAGCTCTTGACGTCCTCAAGCCAGAGCAGCGTTGTGGGTGTGTCGGATCTGAGCCTGCATAGGATCCAAACCTGCTGGTCGATCTGCGGCGAGGAAGAGGGAACAAGGTCGCCGATGGTGGGGGAGAAGGTGAGGAGAGGAGAGAAGAGGTGGTGGCGGCGGCTATGGGGGAGGCCGCCGTTGAGTTGTAGCGGCGGCAGGCGAGGGGGAGAAATCGGGGAGGGAGATAGCCTGATAGGTTGGGGAACGGGGGCTGGGCTGGGCATCTATTTCTCTTATTTTATTTTCACCCTGGCACAGTAAAAAGACAGGTGTACCACGCGAGAGAGCGCACCTGCCGCGACTGTTAATGGGTTGTATGTGGAGTGCAAGAGATGAAGCAAAAGGTTAACCGTCGTGGCACAAACATTTTTAGCTCTATCTCTACTGTGTTCTACAAGTTAAACGGTTTGAACATCTTCAACAAGAAAGCAAGCAGGAACCTCCATGGCAACAACGTGCGCGAATTAGAAATGTCGTATAATATAACGATCTTCAGAAAGGAGGAGCTCAAGCCAATAATAATGAGTAGCAATTTAATTGGAAGAGGTGGCTTCGCTGAGCTTTACAAGGGCGTTGTTTATAATACACTGGTTGCAGTAAAGATTGTTCGTAATCTGCTAGATACAACACAATTTCAAAATACAGTCCTCATCCAGTCTCAAGTCAGCCACAAGAACATCGTTAGGCTCATTGGTTGTTGCCTAGAAGTTGAAAACCCCATGCTCGTGTATGAGTTTGTCTCCAATGGAAGCTTGAACGATATTCTTCACGGCAGTAACAGGGTGCCTCTCAACTTGGATGTGCGTCTGAATATCGTTGCAGAATCTGCGCAGGGTCTAGCTTATTTGCATTCACAAGCTCATACCAAAATCCTGCATGGTAACGTCAAACCGGGAAATATACTCTTGGATGATAGCTTTATACCAAAGATCGCAAGCTTTGGTATATCAAGGTTGATTACTAGAGATAACGAACACACTCACAATGTCATGGGTCACATCACTTATATAGATCCAGTATACCTGCAAACATGCCTGCTTTTTTTTTTGGAAATGGAGGCGTACCCCCGGCCTCTGCATCATGATGATGCATGCGGCCATCTTATTAACAATCCAGAATCATCAAAAAAGTCTTACAACTCACAAAACGGAGCGGAAAAGAGTATCAAAAAGAAAAGTAAATTACAAGCGAACCACGTCAACCGGCACAATGAAAATAAAAAGGATAAGCTCTCTAGACTCCTATCCTGTTATGCGAGCGCCATCCGAACCGGTTGAAGATAACCCGAGCTACCATCTCCCATTGGTTGCATCCAGTAACCAAAGGCTCCCTGGAGTCCATAGGAGTGAGTAAGGACCACGTACGGATCCAAGTTGTAGCTCTGAAGATAACCTGCAAAAAAGTTAAAGTGTGTTCTCTGTTAAAAATCATATCATTCCTACAGTTCCATATAGCCCATAATAGCGCACATATTCCAATCCGAATATGAGCCGCAGTGATCTGCTCCACCCCAGCTAACCAAGTCCCAAACAAAGACGCAATATCAACTGGAGGATTAATATTAAAAGCTATATGAATCGTTCTCCAAAGTAACTTGGCAAGTGGGCATTCAAGAAATAAATGCTGTATTGTTTCGTCATGATCACAAAAACAGCACCGCGAAGAATCTACCCATCGCCTCTTAATTAAGTTGTCCTTGGCGAGTATCACTTGCTTGTGAACAAACTACATGAATATTTTAATATGCAAAGGGATCTTAACTTTCCAAATGTGTAGCGACCGTGATAGGGGGCCAGAATTAATGAGATCCATATAAAAAGATTTCACCGTAAATCTCCCGTTCGTAGTTAACTTCCATTTGATTGAATCCGGCTGATCGGGGAGTTGAACTTCTATCAATCTCCGGATCAGGTGTATCCAGGCAGACCATCTCTCACCAACTAACACTCGTCTGAATTGGATGTTCAAGGGAATTGTTTGAAGGACGGTACCCACGTAATCCTCCTTACGTTGCACAATATTATAGAGTGTAGGATATTGGATGGCCAAGGGCGTCTCTCCTAGCCATGTGTCTTCCCAAAATCTTGTTGACATGCCATTACCAACCAAGAATTTGGCCCTACGAAAGAACAGGTCCTTCGTGCGCATAAGTCCCTTCCAGAACGGCGAATCAGACGGTCTCATGGTAACCTGGGCTAGCGTTTTCGAATATAGATATTTATTACGCAAGATTTGAGACCACATACCCTCTAGCTCAGTCTCTAGTCTGTAGAGCCATTTGCTCATAAGACATTTGTTCTTGATTTCTAAGTTTTCAATACGGAGACCCCCTTGGTCTTTAGGTCGGCAAATGATATCCCATCGTGTGAGACGGTATTTCCGCTTGGCCTCATCAGACTGCCAAAAGAAACGTGATCTAAAGAAATCAAGACGCTTGCGAACTCCTTTCGGAACTTCGAAGAACGACAGAAGGAACATCGGCATACTAGTCAATACTGAGTTAATCAGGACTAGCCGACCTCCATATGACATAAGCTTACCCTTCCAGCAGCTCAGTTTTTTTTTCAATTCGTTCTTCAATACATTTCCGATCTCTATTGGAGAGTTTACAGTGATGTATAGGTATACCCAAGTAATTGAATGGTAAGGCACCTAACTCGCACCCAAACAGTTGTCTGTATTTGTGTTCCTCATCTTTGGCCTTCCCAAAGCAGAACACCTCGCTCTTATGAAAAATTATTTTTAATCCAGACATTTGTTCGAAGAGACATAAGATAAGTTTCATATTACGTGCCTTAGCCATATCATGATCCATGAAGAGAATAGTGTCATCAGCATATTGTAGAATGGAAACCCCTCCATCAACAAGATGAGGAACTAGACCCTCTACGTGGCCATGCTGCTTGGCCCTGCCAATAATGACGGCCAGCATATCTGCCACAATATTGAACAGAAGAGGAGACATGGAATCCCCTTGTCGTAACCCCTTATGTGTCTGGAAATAGTGACCGATGTCATCGTTCACCTTTATTCCTACACTACCTTTCTGGACTTGGGTATCAACTTGCATCCTCCAAGTTTCAGTAAAACCATTCATACGCATGGCCTGTTGAAGAAAAGGCCATTTTACTTTATCGTACGCCTTCTCAAAGTCCACTTTGAAAATAACCCCATCTAGTTTCTTCGAGTGGATCTCATGAAGCGTTTTATGTAGAACGACCACCCCTTCCAGTATGTGTCATCCCGACATGAACGCTGTCTGGCTCGGTTGGATTACCGAATGAGCAATTTGTGTCAATCTATTAGTTCCTACCTTTGTGAATATTTTGAAACTCACATTCAGCAGACAAATGGGGCGGAATTGTTCGATCCGAACAACCTCATCCTTCTTAGGTAACAACGTGATCGTCCCGAAGTTAAGATGAAACAACTCCAAATGCCCGTCGAAAAAATCATGAAACATAGGCATAAGATCATATTTAATAATATGCCAACATTTCTTATAGAATTCAGCGGGAAATCCATCTGGTCCCGATGCTT